>CM067377.1:163179275-164395525 GCA_034510155.1 Eucriotettix oculatus
CCCAGCGATTTTATTTTCATTTCACCTCTTAAAATGGATTTCAACTTAGGTTTATTAAAATGTTATTAGTACCACGAATTGTCCTATTGTTTCATATTTTATTTTGTATTTACAGTAGAATCCGGATTATTCGAGATAATTGGGACTGACACTACCAGGGATAAAAAAGCTCGGATAATACAGACGCAGTAAAAGGAACTTAAAATGTACATTTTTATGCTAAACGAAACGTCATGTACAAAAATATGATTTACGAATAATTACTTGAACAAAAAGTTAAACAATTTAACCTTACTACAACAAAATGAGTTTCCGAAAAAGTAAAGTAATACAAAACAGTAGGTTGCTGTACAGTTTTATAAATGAATAAACACGATTTCCGTGGCCAAAGAAATACAATTTATATAAATCTGAATTTGTAATAATAATTGCGATGTTTGACGACTAAATTAAACTACTTTTGATTGAGCCACAAGCTGCACAAGTGTAATCCACGTGGTCGCAACTCCCCTTTAATGACAGGAAGGGATTTGAAACAGCGGTTACAGGAGGGAGAACAATTAATAATTACAATATAAACGTGTACATGAATATTTCCAGTAATTTTGTTCCTCTTTTAACAGAAAATCCGAATTCATTCGAGGCCAGCCTCAATTATAAAAATAAAGCAGCTAAAAGCTTTTATTTTATTTCTATAATCATTTATTTATTAATGAATACAAAAATGTATATAATTTTTGTTAATAAATTATACGTACATATATAAATGAACAGAGAATCATCTTTCTACTGAGCGAGTGGTTCCGATCCGATCACGCAAAAGAACGGGGTAGTAAGATGAGAACGACTCTAACAAAGAGGAACAAATTATATATTGCTCTTAGTTCCACCTGATTAATAAATTATTAATAGAAAGTGTATAATATTAAACGGAAATGTATCAACATTCTTGGCTTTTAATAAGAAGGGAAGTAATTATTTACATTTAACGATTTAGTGTTTACGTATGCACACTTGTACGTAAATTTGGGACAATTGTAGCGAGAAAATATTAATTCTACACACATAAGCTTAGAAAGAAACTGGCGGATCTTCTTCTTTTTAAACATAGTAACGGGTATCTAAAATAAACTGATTATATACATGAATAAAAGTGTGTTATACATAAAAATATTCTCCACTCTTTGGAAGCGTAATAAGTTATTTATTCGTTTCAACATTATACAGTGCAAGGATAATGTTGGATTAATCATTTAAATTTCGAAAATGGTCATTAACCCGTCAATTATGACTTTTAGGTTACATAAACAAATTTACGGTTCACTTATTTTTTTAAATAAGATGTAGTTACAGTTATTGTAAGTATCTTTTAAATGAAATTACGACTTATAGCTCGGTAATTTTGGGCCGGGATCTAATTCGTGTCGAGGAGCTCTGGTCCCTTCCTAAAGTAATATTTACTAGTCAGGGTAAGTTTTGTCACTTGCTGCTGTGGCATCGGCATCGATTCCATATAAATTAGCGATGTCGCGTCGCGTGTCTCGAACAAAGCAACTGATGTCGTAGCTTGACAGTTACAGACGAAACCGCCCAGTTCCACGCACGAAATCAACAGGGCAACAGCAACACCATACATTTCTTCCTGTGAATTTACACTTGAGCCCATAGCTGCACGCAATATTGAATGGGGTGTACTACTCTATTGCTATTAATACGTTCTCAAAGATCGAAGGCTTTCCCCGGTACAACAGCGATTACTGGGCTAGGTTTCTACGTTTACCTCCACTGTCCTCATCTTCTATGCGGATTTTTTATTGTTCATAAACTTAAGTATGATCCGATTAAAAAAGTCCATACTTTCTTCACTCAAATATCCACCAGCTTTCATAAAGCTTTATCGATGCATCAGCAATTAACATACTGAAAAGCAATTCGATTGTAGAATTGCCAGTGAGGACGTCAACAGATCTCTCTCAGTAACACTTTTCTTGAAATTGCAGTAGGAGACCTTTTCAGTACATGGCTTACGAGAAGAAAATAATTGATTCGTGAAGTAGATTTACATGACGAAATAATGCATATGAATATATATGATTTGTGAAAGAACTTCAATAAAACGAATGCAAATTGAATGATACGTATTAACTATTCACTATACTTGGCGTAAAACTCACTAAAACAATAAATAGTCTTAGCTCACGGAGACAGATATTACCGCGATGCCTTACTCATCCATAAAACTAAAACTACTGTGTCAATAACGTTCATCTTGGTATCAACGGAAGCCCATCTGAAGCACTACAACTCCGTCTCTCCCCAAAACCATTTATTTTAAGCAAGTCCCAATTTATATTTGACTTCAAATATGCATATCAAATTATTATGAATCATTCTAGAGGACCATCTCAATTACGAGTAATAATAGTTTTGAAACATTGTTATGAATCCTCTTACACATAATTGTAAATAATTTTTACGACAAATATTATCTATTTGTAATAAATATTTTTGCAAACAGAAAAATATATTATTAAGGAGGAAACATGATCCTTGTATCTCCCAGTGGCTATATGAGTTATTGAATCCGAAAAAGTTTGGAGACAATTCAATTGCCAAAGTAGAAATATCAGATAAATTAAAAAATATCCAACTTTCAGATCTCATGTTACCGGAACGCGTTACTCAAGATAACCAGATTTATTATCCTGGCATCCTGCAATCGAAAATGATGTGAAGTTTTCTGCTTCACAATTTTCCCTCCCTCTCTTTCCGTGGAAACTGAACATTCACTTCTGATGTGTAAATCTTGCACGGGCAGTTCTTCCCATTTCTTTTTTCCCCCTTAAAATTGATGTCAACTACCGCGCACTTAGCAAATTTATTTCTGGCTGTTTCCAGCAATCTTTTTGTTTTGCACAACAAGCACCCCTCATCACATCATTATTATTGTTTGACGTTCACTAGTAAATTGAAGCGGTCTTTCAGTCGGCACTAATTGTCAAACAATACGACCAAATTCTTAGCGCAATTAATTTTATTTCTAAACGAGTCGAATCCTCCTAAAATTTCGGCAACTTACAGATATAATGAGGCTTTGTTTCCATCTCAGGCCACATAAAATCTATATAAATGGTATTTAATGAATTTAAGTATGTTTGCTCCTTAAGCGTCCATACCATACAATGAAAATTTGACGAGGCATAGTGCGCCAACCCCGAGAGGGTTTCTGGTGGCCACCTCGAAGCGCTCTTTGTGGCGGAGGTGGTGGAAATATTAAAATAAGCAAAACCGGCCGATATTTGCGTGGAATAAATATTTTTCGGGGTCAATAAGATTGATAATGTTTCTCTCCTTGTTCCTTTTTGCATTATTTAAACCCCATTCGGCTTGGGAGGAGGGATCCACGTAACATAAAATTAAAGAAACCGAGAATGATGTCCGTGCCGGGGTTATGGAATTCGCTGAATTTAATTCTGCCATTCAAAATCTGGATAAATTGTGAGACCGTAGGTGTAAGGCGTTAGAAATCATTTCAATCATATAAAACGAAACCAATTATAATTGTTGTGAAATCCGGGGTCCTGTAACCCGCTGCGTTTAATTCTGATATTAAACACGACCGTTAAATAGTAGTGCAGTACCCTAGGGGTGCAGTAGAAGGGGTTAAAACGAAGTACCCCGTATAAAGCTAAAAGCGTAAAGTTATTTCTACCAAAATTTAATAAACATGTTACTTACAATCCAAAGGGAAACACTCCATTTTATGCTTAGGGAGGACGTTTTCGAGATTTTCTAGGCTCACTTAGCCGCTTACGATGAAATTGACATTCGTTATGCTTAGAGGAGGGGGACGTGACTCCCAGAGATGAATAACGTATTGGGTAAGAAGTTATTGTCAAATTGAACACAGTAACGGGATAAATAAATACCTGGGAAGCCGGATAATGAATACTATATGACATCAGGTAAATAAATTATAATTGTTATTCAACTGTTACTTCTTTTTAATATAGAACATAAAAAATCTTTGACAGAAAGAGCGATAAATGTTTAGAGCATATGATGGATAGAAGACGAAGAGCGTTAACAGTTGGATGAAAGGTGTCTGATTTTGGAAGAGACGCACTATATTAGAATTATAAGTAAAGGAGGATTCATCACGCAAAATAAGTTCTCAGTCCCCTGCCTTCAGACAAAAAATACCAACAACATTCTCACCATGCAACCGTCCATGAATGGTTCCCAAATCGGAGAGTCAAATACAACTCTACCAAAATCTTCCTTGTGCTGACACCAAAATTATACAAATCTGGATAATTTTCAGGAAGTAACTAATCTCCTATTTCCCCCTCAACCATTAATTTGGGGTTTGCCTAACTGAACTTTTAGCTTAATCCCACGTGTCCAATAACACCAAAAACGCGTTACCCAAAGGTATGTAATCTCTATAACAGACGCCAGTCATCCTGTATACCTCCTCCATTCGTACAAACTGTCAACCAAGTGCTTTTCACCGCGTCACTTACAGTATCTAAGGACCCTGGAAAGAAGAATCCCCCGGTTGCGTCTTTCACTTCAATTCCTATACCCATCTAAACCTATTCATTACTTTTTACATTTTTACCCTGTCTACTAACGTCTTGCCAATCCTATGGCGTCCATGCCATAAAAAAAGAAACATTCATTTTCCACTAACATAGAATCCTTAAACAGAAACCTAAATACAAATATATCTATCCCCCAGAAAGCATTTTCCGTAACCTTGAAAAGATTTGGAAACACTCCAGTTTCCCAACCATACAATAGCTAAGCTGAAATTCGAAGTCTAAACTGAAGTCTGCCCCAAATAACTCCCGAGAAAAATATGTTTAAAATAATTATATTTTACATTTCTTCTTGACAATAATAATAAAAGATCACCTATCCTAAATCCCACGCTGAAGAGAGTCTTTGGTCCGGTTACGGCAAAAGACGTGGGTCCTTGCATAGCAATAAAGAAAAAATGCAAAATCATTTGAGTGCATGTTCTTTAATTTAATACTATTTTTCCGATCTAAGAGGTCAGTTCGGGTTCAGTAGCTTTTCATACATTCAACAATTTTACTTGTGTATGCCAGAGCATCGGTCGATGTCAGATTACTCCAGCGACTCTTCCTTAAATTGATAGACTGTACGACATTCCCCATCTAATACGCGCAATAATCATTGTTGCTCGTCCACTTCTTTTTCGGTTTGCAATGCGGATTGGGCAAGCTGTATGAGTTAGTATGACTCACCTGCTCAAAGTTCACTCTTGTATTCCCATATGGCCCATTACTTTTTTCATTAATCAATTAATACATTCATTTATATAAAGTGAATACTCATTACAATGGTCAATATGGAATTGACACGCTCACACAGAAACAGGCCACATACATTTATGGAAAATTCCTAATTTGGTTACAATATCATTTCCTATTTCAGGATCATACTCATGTAGCCTGTTACCCAAAGGAAATAGTGTTTGTTCAGAAGACACACTGTAAATATTTATGTTTGATTAATTTGATAAAATATTTTTTTATAGCTAAGATTCAATTTTAGAGTTCCAATAAGTCTAAATTGCGCTTTCAACCTGATTTGAGGGAAGTGAATGGCTATCATCAGATTGCATTAATATCAGAGATAAAAAATGTCACCGAGAAACTAGAAATGGAGACGTCCATCATTAAATCAGCTCCAGCAAATTAAATATTAAGAAGGACAAGCCATGGTACGACAGTAATTGCAGAGCTTCAAAGGAACTCATCCGTCAAACCTATCGTAAATAGAAAACAGCAAGTATCCTAAGAGACACAGTTTTGTATATCGAGATAAAGTAAGTGAAAGTAAGAAGAAAGAATTAGAAGACAAACTACAGTCTGACATCGCAATGAAGAAAATAAAAAAATTAACTGCCTACAACTAGCCGAGAAAGGCTAGAAGAATTTTACATCAATATCTTTCCAACCAGAATCTTAATAAATGACAAATTCATAGATACCAGAGACCCTACATTGGATTCGGAATTAAGCTGTTGGTAAGCCAAGAAGTTACAGCGGAATCTAAAAAATGGCAGAGCACTAGGTCTGGACGGAATTGACAATAAATTCTACAAGGCACTTCCAGAAAATGGGACAATTTACATTACAAAAATATTTAATACAGCTGTAATGACAGCAATAGTTCCAGAACATTTGTGTGGATCAAAGAAACATTTCACTACATAAAAAAGGCGACAATGAAGATGTCATGAACTATAGTGGAAGACTAACCCTAATTGAATATAATAACGCAGATTATATCAACTCTACTCACCAAGAGGTACAAAAGCAACAATATACTCCCAGAATGTCAAACAGGGTTCAAAAACGGTCAATCTTTTCATTCGTACTTCCTTATTTATTGTTCTCAATAAATTCTCAAGAAAACATTATTTTAGAACGTTGCCCTTTCTTGTAGATGTTGCCAGACCCACGCGTTACATTATCTTAAATAACGTTATACTTAGGATTCTTACTTATACAAATAGACGATAGCTACGAATGAAAAAAACATATTCTAGTGCGTGCTGATTCTGCTGACAATGCAGTTATATTTTTATATTTACAAGAAAACAGCAGGAGCTAGTTATTGAAGTGAGTAAACTCTGCGTAGTGTAGTTGGAGTATATCGATGGAATGAGACGCTGAGGAAAAAAGCAAACGTGCCGAGTCAACAACACAATAATGCACATGTAGCTTCGTACGTAACGATATGCAAACGAAGTACTCAGCCATATTTGCTTCGCTCTTGAACCTATCAAATGGTAAATGCATCGCTATCACAACGGCCTGGCAACAGCACAAATTGGACTCCTCTCCGAATCTGTCGTCATTTAAATAACAACATGTATGGCAGTTTTATAAAGCTTCGCCAACATGAGCCAATACATTCTATTTTCGATTAGTGCCTTCAACGTCTCTTTAACTGTAAACGTGGCACGTTCTGGTAGTTACGATTCATTACGAAAATTAAAATACAAATAGGGTTTAAAATGTCATTTATATTTCTCCAAGCAAAGTTTTTTTTATCAGCTAAAAGACCTTCTTTCGCCATAAATTTATTTGACTTTAAATATACAAATATGCTATTTTGCAACGAATTTAATATTTGTGTTCTAACTAGGGTTACTTAAAACCCGGCTTTTTAAAACCCAACGATTCCGGGTTCGATATTTTGGAAACCTGCCGAGTCCAGGTCGGCTTCGGAGCCAAAATAATTGTATTAGAAAAACAGAATTTTATATTTGATACAAAATCTTTATTATAATATACACGAAGTTCACAAGTATTAATTTTTATGATCTATTATAACAGTATTCAAGGAATTACACAGCAAAGTTTGGTGCAAACATTTGCAAACTCCGAGATTTTTCTTTCATAGTACATTGAACTAGGTTTCACTGTTCATAGCACGTCATTGAGCATGTGACGTAGCGCGCTTTTTGATATTTTTGAAAACAAAAAAGTTCTTTTGCAATTTGATAATATCAGACTTTTTCGCACTCTTACTCCATTGCTAATATTGTCTTATCTTCGTCGACTAATATTCGTTCTCGCAAATTGTCCGTGGAATTAACTTCCAGATTACGAAAAGCTCTATTCATTATCTATGTAGTGTTATATAAGGCTTTATTTGAAGGGAAAATATAAGAATTTATATATTCAGTGAACAAATCAATCAAATTCGTAAGCGTTCTATTGTTCTGTCATTTTTCCTTGTTATTCAGCAACTACTTCGAAATTGAATTTTGCAATATGTAATCTTTTTATATACAATGCAGTGCGAGGTCGGCTGAATAGAGAGTTGTACGACTTCGGACTTCGTTTGTCAATTTGTCAGGTACGAGTACATTTCTATTGAGCACTTCAAAATCTATTAAATTCATCTATTAAATTTAATTCGAATACACTCTTTGAAATGAGTTGGTACTGTTTCACGAAAAAATCTATTGTATTCATCAAAAAACTCCCGAGTTTTCAGTTTAAAATTGTCTTTTTGGTGAAATTAAGTTGTCCTTTTCTAACAAAGAAGGATTTAAAATGCTTTATCAGCTTTCTAGGATAATTTGATGGATTTCGTTTGCTTCCGGTTCAAGTTGGAAGGTGCTAAAAAACAAGTAGTCGGACTGGCGCCGATGTGTCGCTTACTCAAATTCGTGACATTGAGAAAGTCAGAATGCTCTGAAAATAGAAAGATTACACGCATATGGCGCAATTTGGAATGTGAATGAGTCTGAACAGTGCAACACTGAACATGGCTACTGGGTACCTGATAGTATGATATTTGTGTTCTTGTTATATAAACTACTAAAATACCATAAGAGTTCAGCCTAATCATATATAAAGGAACATTTAAGTAAATACAAAATAGGCATTACAAACTGGAGAGTTGAAGGAGATAGCGGAGAATAGTCAGAGTGACGAGGACAAAACCAGACCTAGCACGTATCTGTAGCGTTCAGTGACATCAAGAACTGGACGGAAGCCGTCGAAAGACGACTAAATGAAGGGTAAATGAAACAACTTAGATGTTGTTTTTTAAAAATTATTTACGTAGCCTCTGTCCCATGTCCCACATAATATATTATTTAAGAAAGTCTCATTTTCTAGTATTTTTTGATTGGTAATTGTTCTGTGCAATAAATATAGTGTCTTATTTTAATATATTACATAAAATTTTATCTGTAATTTAAAAATCCTTCTTAAAATTTATTAAATCGTTTGACCAGTTAAGCCACCATTAACGCTTTAGGAAGGAGGATATTATATACACAGATTTTATAGTAAACCAAGCAACTGAACGAAAATTATCTTATCCGCACTGCGTGATCCCACATGCGGTACGCGACTTGTAAGTTTTCAACTTTTACGTCCTAACCGAAAAACTAGCGTAAGCTTGTAGACGTGAATCTAATTTTAGGCTTACAAAAATAAATATAAAGGTCAGGAGGCACCAATTAGGTAAATATCGCGACAAAATTAGTTGGAACTGAAATAGCCAGATTCGGCTCGTACGGAAAGTCTCTCAGCTCAAGACGGGAAACTGGAGTTTGCTGAGTAACTTCTGTAATTCCTTACGCAAATATTAGAAGTAAGATCCTCCGTCCGTCACGCGATTTCCCTGGAACTCGTCGGTTTATTTTCGGGGAAATGAAAACTGAACATTAGCCGAAGTTATATTCAATAGACCTTAAGCCACACGAGGATACTGCAGGTTACTTTCACCAATTCGTTGCTCTAGTCTACACACTGAAATGAACAACGATAAATTTTACTTGCAAAACTACTACTTTACAAGTAGAAAGTTATTTGCTCAACTTTTCTTCATAAACAGTACTTCAATATTTAATAAATCTTCTTCCTTGTTCGCAGAAACGTGGCAAATACGTGCCGACCTTATTTCACGAGCACTAAATAGAAAATATTTATTCATTATTAAATAACCAAGATCAACAAAACCTTCAAGTTTCCTTGTCTGATCTCCTACAAACTTTATCTTAAATTGTTGAAAACCTCGTCTTGTCACTATTTTGAAATTTCAATTATGAAATTTGAAAGCACCCAGTTACGACGGCGAAAGGTTTTTCAAATAACATTTTTCTGTGATGACAAAAGTGTTAGGCTTTACTGTAAAAAAACTATTTTATTGAAAAATAAACGTCGGGCCCAATTGTTGACACTATTTATAAATACAATTTACATTGTATTAGACCCATAAAAATCATCACATATTTAAATTTATCTGAGTGATAGATTTTTTACTCACGCGACAAAGCAAATACTTTGAACCGTCCACTCTTGTTTTTGGTTCGTTTTGCATTAAAAATTGAAATTAATAATTTCCCATGAGTACACTCCATAAACGTTAGGTACACTCATTTACCTTCCGACTGATGAGGTGCAGTGTTTTGGTAATTTAACGCCACGTTCACCCTGTTTCGCGTATTTCATACAGATTGGATATATATAAGCTATTTTCTCCCTGATAATTCTTTATTTGCAGATCTGATTATAACGATAATTGTCGGATTTCAAACATTTGTATATGCACAGTACGGTAGCAATATGAATAACGCAAACTGCTGGTTAGTTTTTCGTGAACTTATTACGTTGTGAGTGAATAACACTAATAACGTTAGTAGTTAACACTAGTGATTGAAGTGTAGCGTTTGAAAAGAAAACTATAATTAAAATCTAATTACAGCATGTCTCGTATTATTTATAAACCGTGTCGTGTACATGGACTGAGAATAACGAGAATTGTTAGGGGAATTTGAATATTTTATGTCTCACTTAGGAAAGGAGGAAAGAGCCACTAAGTAATAGAATTCAAGGATAAGGGCCAAGATAAAAAACAGGAATTTTTTTTACTTAGAGTTTACATGTCGCATTAACTGCTATAGTCATTAGCGACAACACATACAGCCTTACATAATTTTAGCTAAATAGAACATTAATAATTAGTAAACAATTTGAAAAAGTCTGTAAATTATTGTCCTTGGCATCTGTAACAATAAATAAAAAAAGTCATCGATAATTCAAGAAATCATACACAAAAAGACCATTTTTATTTTCACAATAGTCCATTAAAAAAACAGGAATTTTAGGTGTTAAAATCTTACAGAAAGTCGTCAAGCGAGCCTGTTGACATAAGCTTATTGGTGTACAAGATAAAATAAGTATTTAGTTTCACCACTAGAACTGGGAAGCTGAAAACTTCACACCAAGGCTACCGCCAAGACACAAGATGATTTCAAACAATTGAGAACTGAAACACCGTAGAAATCACCAGCGTAAGAACTAAAATAGGATTAACTTGAAGCCCGGAAGCTAGTCATATTTTTTATCGCGTATTTTAATTTGTCAGTTTAAATTGCTTAACATTGTTCTATCAGAGTGCTTTAACATTCAAGACATATTTTCTTAAAATGGATGGGCAACAGACAATACAAATAAATACTGTGTGTGTTTAATAACTTATTTTAATTATATTCTAAATAACGACCCTCAAATTGTATTACAAGAGGTAATAAGGAATTGTACAACCATAAAGCCCTCAAAATTTATTTAAATTTCTCGTTTTAGGATTTGTGGCCATTTTCACATTTAAAACCATTCCGAAAAACAATTATTAGTATTATAAATGAAATAGTGACCTTAATCTGATTTAAATTGTATAAATGGACTACAATAAACAGGCCTAAAGTAAGAAATAGAAATTTAATTCAAAATCGAAGACGTTTCGTCCCCATATTTTGCACCTCTTCTGTTATTTCTACAAATTGTACATTGTGTAAGTAATCATGTTATAAAAATGATTTATTTGGAAATCATCTGTGTATTTAATAATTTAATTTTGTTTGCTGCGACAGCTTTGATTTTGAAATGATTTTCTATTTCCTACTTTTGGTCAACAATGAGTATTACATAAAATTGCATTATGTATATATTTTAGTTAGTAAATCTATAGATGTTTTATCAGCACAATTCTCACACTTTAAGTTCAAATTTAGTCGACCAACTTATATTAACTATGATATATTAACTTAAAATCTTATGCTGTTCATCTCTTAGACTTTTTCAGACTTCGCCTGTCCGTAAAAACCATATTCTGTCTCTCGCTGCAATATAATTTCTCACTGGGCAAATAAAACGTGAATCTCGTTAACGTCACGCGTTTTCTAGTCATTTGTTCAGAAGGTATATCTTATACATCTGCTGGAACATGCATTATAGATTAAGAGAATTCTAGTTCATCAGATTTCTCCTGGTCCATTATCCATATTTACTCTTTGTACAGCGGCCACAATTTCTCCGAGATCTACTAACTTGTTTTTCCCACATTTTCTGATCTCGTGGAACTCTAAAATGTTCATTAAAATTATTTATTTAGTATAGTAAAAACATCATAATTTTATCCCTTTAAGTTACTAGTTATATGAGGGATCAGGAATAAATTGTTTCATTTGGGTAACAGTTCTAATAGAAATACCTTACATAAAACGTGTCTATTCCGATGGTCAATATGATACCAGCCTTAAAAGATCAGACGTACTGTATTGAAGTAATATTGAGAGGGCACAGAATATTTGTGAGGATATTAAAGTTGCGGGATCTGCCATGGTAAAGAGGGTTGTCCAGATGCCGAAAAGGATACGTTCGACGTAATTTATGACAGGGCGAGCCTTTTGGCCGAGTGGACAGAAAAAATGAGACAGTAGAAGAGCGGCCACAAACTACACAGAAAATGTTTTTAAGACTTCCAGAGCAGTGATATGATGTCCACGAAGAACGGACGATTTAAAATTTTAATGTGTAAGAATTGAGCAAATTGTTGTTGGGAGAGAGACAGTAGCTGTGGGAACTTGGCCGAGAAAGGAGGAAATTTAAAGAAAATTTTAAAGTTTACTTGGGAGGCTCATACGACGAAAGGAGTATTTAAAATTGAAGAAATATAAGTGAAGTAAAATTAAAATTAAAACCAGAACAAAGTATTTATTGAGCGTGTCTGTGAAAATCATCGCCCGCGGAAAGAAAAGAAATAAGTTGACTAACATTCTGGACTACATATATATGTCAAAATAAACTTTGATTACAGAAACTTAGTGGCATATTTGCCACTCTAACTATTGCCTGTACTTTCTCACGAAATAGTACCTTCGAAGAAGGATTTCATTGAACTAAAAGATTAAATTAAATTTGTTTTCTTGTTTGCTTGTTAAATAATTAATGAATTTAACCTAATCATATAAGAAAGCCTAAACTAAATATTACAATACTGCTTGCTGATCAGTGTGCACAGGGAAAATTATAAATCAAATCTGAACTACTTCATTTTGAGAAAGGCTTATGATAAAAATTTTCCTTTACAGAAATGTAGTGATGTATCTTATCACACGCGATATCCTGAAAAGTGTCTCAGTAGTAGTCGTGGTTCCTGAAAATCCTCTTTCCTGCGTGGATCAAGCATGAACCATGAACTCGAGTTTCGAAAGGTCGTCGCACCAAACAATCGATGAATCATTGATCCGTTCCCAAGGTTTCTGACACGAATACAGCTATTATTAAACGATGTTTAATGTAGCTCAACGTAAACCAAAAAAGTTTTGAAACGCGACCCATTTATCATTATCTCGGAAACCCCATTTCCTTAACGCAAAAACTTTCGGAAGAAAGGAGTGAAGCGTTAGCACCTTGCTGTGCGGGAGATTAATACGACTGCAGATCTACATGATTAAGGAACATTTTTACTATTCTTTTAATTAGCAAGATGAGTGTGAAAAGTTTCGTTTTCCAGTAAGAACTTTAATACATCGCAGTACAACTGTGTTATTTAAATTTCAACGTAGTAGCGACTTGCCCGACAATCTTGCTAAAAAGATTCTTGTAAATAATTTAAATATTGCCTCGTAAGTAACCGACAGTTGAACATTAAAATCATCGGTTACGAATGTTAAATTATCTACATAAATAATATCCTATTATTCTGTGCAATTTGAGTATGGATGGGAATAATATGTAGACTGAATGTGAAGGACACGTGGCCTTGCTTGGTGAAAGTTACGAGAAGACTATAAACAGGTGAGTAAATTAAAAATGGAACGGAGGAGTGACCTAGTAAAAGAAAGCTATAAATATGATATTTGTGTCTATATTTACTACACACTCGGTCGTAGCGGAAGCTACACAGAGAAAACAATTCACGGCAAGTGTCACGCCACGTATAGATGTTTTCATGTACAAAATAAAAATACTCATGGGATTTTAATGTTTTTATTCTACTTTTCTGCAATAATTTATGACAGGTACAATTACATAATTATATTCATGCACAAATAAGACACTCCCGCCATCAAAACATAACTATTCGACGTCCCACAACGACTGTAAATATTATTGCTCGCTTAAAATGCAAATTTAGATAAAACTGCTTCATCCCGCAGCAGCAAAAGTGTAAGAACGAGAAATTACTTTTAGTTGACAGAGATAAGTGTTTGAAAACAAGTCGACTGGACCCTCCTCGAAGTCGCACTTGTGCCAACATGATCAGCTGAGATTCAAAGAATCGCCCATTTAGAAGTGCACCAATAACGTTATGTTTACGTTCTCTCCTCTCTTTAAAAAAATAATATTAGTCGAACACCATAAACGCAGCTGTTTCATTGTAACCTCATATCTTATATAAAATTTACCAATTTGATTGAAAGTTCACAATGATTACCAAAACAGAAGATCGACGTTGCTGACGTGCGAGTTCATTAAATTATTTCTCGGAGTTGAAAACGGAAAGATTTTTTAAGTTAAGCTTTTTTTCCTATGCTATTAAAGGGGAGTTGCCTTGTTTCAGGATCACCGTCATGCAACCTGTTAACTTCCCCCCCCCCAAAAAAAAGGGCAATACTGGAGGGGAATAAGGGCTGTGGGAGTTTTCTCTCGCAGGTATTTCACCCCATATTGACTGCGGGGTTCACCTGACTGTGTTGGGAATGCCTCGTACTCTCCCTCTCTTTGGGGTTTTCAAGGTTCTTATATGTCGAGGCACCTTAATCTATTTGAGGAGGTGTAAGTACTTGGGGTCGAAGACTTTGGGCATACGGTAAGAGTTGTCCGCTGTTCCCATTGACCAGTCGACTAAAACTGGTGGATAGAGAGAAGGGAATGCTGCGACCCCACAACAAACTTGTCTCCCGTCATTCGGAAGAGCGTGAGAATAGTGCCCAATGCCCGACCTACCTGATGCAGGTTTTCTAGGGTTTCCCTGTATCTCTTTAGGTAGGATCCTTAAACTATAGCCCGGGGACCTCAGTCAACCCTTGGCTACCTTACTCTATCTTACACTTCTCCCCCTTTCAATTCCATTCCTATGCTATCAAAGGAGAGTTGCCTCTTTCAGAATCACCCTCATGTAGCCTGTTAACAGTTTTAGAGTAAGGAAATGTCTCGCTGAGCCTTCCAAATGTATTTTTCTATCAGTTCCTATGCTGTAAAAGAGGAGAGGAAACATCGTGAATGGCCCTATCACCAAGAAAAATATAATGGTTTATATTGCAATATAGAATTTTCTTAATTAAAGAGAAAATGTAGTGAGTGTATTGAATAAATTCGTCATAAACTTTTGAATAAATTGGATCAATCTATTTAACGAGACTTTTTGATGCACGAATGTTTTTCACACAGAGAAGTAATTTAATTTTCAACGAAAACCAGTATAAGTTCTACGCGCACAGAATTTTTGTTCGATCTCCGACAGCTTTATCAATGGTCTGTAACCTCACATAACAGGCTTGACATGTAGCAAATATGATCTTCGAAATCTATACAGCATGAATTATCTGGCAGGGAAAATGGACGGCGCATATTCTGAACGGCTATCTGTAATGGAAACTGAGATTTATTCGACGTCATCAGAAAAACAATTTCCGTTCAGAAAATTGCATCAGCTAATAAAACATGAATGCGAACGAGGCGTGGATTATAATGCAGAGCTGAGCACGTAGATGGGACAAACATTTCTCTTGGCCCGTGAAGTTGCCGGACCAAAATATCGGGGAGCTTTGCGGACTGAATTAGCAAAGAAAGTGGTAGGTCTTCTCACACACAAGCAACGTAGTGTTCTCAAACTGGTTCTGGATTGTGTCCCTAATTCTTTCGGTGTTGTAAGAGTTCTGGGCGAATGCTAAAGAATTCATAATATCCTGTCTTAAAAGTAGAGCACGTGTTACAAAGCGACGCCAACTGAGCAAATAAACTAATTCTATTTATGTTCCTTTATACTTCTGATGTTAATACCATTTTTGTATATTTTTGTTTGGGCGTCGTATTGTTGGGAAGAAAATGCTCCAATAGTATTTTCTCAACAGAAAAAAAGAACTCCTTTTCGGATAGACATTAACGTCTGAATTCATTAGAATAGTATGGAAGCAATGTTGTAATCCTTGAACTGCGTTCTTATGGTAGACAACTTTGTTTCTCTGAAGATTTTTTTTGTTCGTTCCACGAGGAATCTTCAGCCATGTCCGAGTGATGTGCTTCCATGAGCCACAAAATTGCGGGGCATAACAGATTTCAACTGGTGACGTTTAGCTATAGTTTCATAGAATTAACCTTCCGCCCGTATTTATTCATGAATGTGGGCAAAAATATTGAGTCAAAACGGATTAACTCGTGATTTAAATAAATACATTTTAGCAGGCGTCTGGTAGCTATTTTAATGCTATAAATTAACGTGACGGTTTCTTGGGGTAATTGCTAAATTAATATTGGAAATACGATTTTAGCTTCATCTACACCTGTTTTTGATTTGAAATTTGATGACACTTATCTATTTAATATTTGACTCGTGTTGGTCGGGTGTTCCTCTGGTTTAAGAAAAAATGTAGAGAAATAGTATGAAGAAGAATCGTGGAATCGAAGAGGAGGGAGTGAAAGAAGACGAACAGAGATATTTATTGTTTCTAACGTCGGTTTTCTTTCCCGACTACTTCTTTTCATCTTGTATGTAGTGGTTGTGGTAATCAGTCCTAAGACTGGCCTGATGCAACCCTCCATGCTAACCTGTGCAAGCCCAAATCCTCCCTAATCTGTATTCCATCCTTGACCTCCCTCTTCTTATCTTACCGCACACACTTTCCTCTAATGCTAATTTTACAAGACCCTCATGTCACCATACGTGGTCTATTAATATATCCTTTCACTTAGTCAAAGTCATTCTATATGTGTGTAAATAATTTATCTTTTTAAACAGGAAAGAGAAACGCCCGACTAATCTAGTCAAATATTTTTTAAACTTTTATGAAGACTCCGTGACTTATTTAAAAGTAAAATGTTGGCTTACTACGTATATACTCGCGTGCTACAATTGTAACCCAAAATATAGTTTAACGGCTGTTTATAAAGTAGCTTCTAAACAAATAATTGTATGGGTGCTATTTAAAGATTCTTGTCAGAATTTATACATTTTACTTCGCTCCACAACTTTTGAAATTCAAAACATAAATTATATGAAGATATTTATTCCGAGAAATATTAAGGGCCATAAACAAAACTTAACTAATTTTAAATTATACTATTATTTCCTTACGAGAACCAATTCAAAATTGATAAACCTAATCCCATAATATTATTATAATCGACAAAAGGACCGAAACGTATTTTAATTAATAAAATTTTAATCCAATGTATTTTTTTGTTGTTGTAAATGCTTATAAAATTTATTTAATTCCCAAATCAATTTTTTAATTAATTAACAAGTGCACCGCAACTGTATGAAAGCGTGAAATCGTTCACCTACATTACTTTATATCATCTATGATGTTGCTCAACGTTGTAAAAATAACTATATGAGCTACATTTATAATTGAAAAGATAAGACTTAAGCGAACCGGTTTATGGATGAACTTACAAGGAATGATGGAGTTGCTATATAAGACTTACTCCTTATCTATATCTGCCATTGGCGGTACTTTTCATTCGACGCTAACCCAACTTTATAACCCGATTTTCTACACCTTCACGCGGAACTGTTTCTCATTCTGTACTGAAGTTTATTGGAGGCTAGCACACGACGATAATATTTTACAGCACTTCCAGAAGTTTTAGCTTGATCGAATACACCAGCGGCCTTCCGTAGCGGATGCAAAAGCCGTCGGTTCCGTATCCCGCCTACAACATGGTTAAAATACTTAGTACGATTGAAATAAATATTTTTTGCTACTTTTAGGACTAAAATTAATTAACGTTTTATGACGAAGTTGTTGTTGTGGTATTCAATCCTAAAGACGTCTCAAGCAACCGTCTATACTAACCTATGCTACACAAGCCTTTTCATTTCTACATACCTACCACATCCCACATCCTCCCTAATCTGCTTGGCGTATTCCATCTTTTCCTCTCTTTTCTGTTCTTACCCCACACTCTTCCCTTCCCTTAAAATGTGGCTTATTAATCCATCCCTTCTCTTGGTCAAAGTCCTCCAAATTGTCTTCTCTTCTCCTATTCTGCTTAGAACATGACGAAGTTAACTACTTATTTCTCAAAAGCAATGAAGAAAATACCTGAATATACAACCATAAAAACATTCCAAAAAGAAATACCAAAACAAATACAGCCTTGTCGCTGCACCATCTAAATTTGAAGCACGGAATTTATTACGATAATGTAAAAAAGTACCTAAATAGAAAATATAAACAAATGATAATGAAACATTTTAGAATCCATATATATTTTAAAAAATGATAGTGGTAAATACAGGTAAGAAAGTGATGACACATCTAAATGTTTTTACAAAAAATCAGGAGAAATTAGAATCATTTCATTACGGACCCTTTTTTATTATTTAAATCACATGAATTATAGCGCTTCTTATATCTCATTGGCATTTTATCAATGAAAACTAAACGAACAATCACATAGTCACGAAAAATGATTGTGGATATAATCAGAGACATTGAAGAAAAGATACTATTGTTTGTCATTTTGGATATTTAAAGTTGACACACCGGATAAATCCTGCTTTTCCGGAAGAGAGTTATTCCTGTGTATCAAATCAGGAATGCTATTTGCAAAATATTATAATAAACCTAATGAATAGAATATCCACGCGTCTTCATTCCAGTATCTATAAAATTCTCAGTATTTATTATATGAGAATTTGTTAAGATTGACTGATGGCTCATTGTCGTTGTTTTCTATCGAGGTTTGGCTTAGCGTTTCTTGATTTGAAGTAGAAATTTGTATGAGATATAAATAAAAAGTCCGTTTGGATTATTTGCTTGACTTGAAATTATGAAACCAACATTAAGATGTGACGGAAATGTGACGGAGAAGACAACGAAGCCAAGGAAAGCAATAGTTTCATCTTCCAAAACCTTAAAAGACATGATCCAACCATTATCCGGTAATCCCTCAACCGGAAGGACCAAGTCATACTTTCCGGCGTTAGGACTATGCATACAAATGTTACCTGAAATTTCCTTTCACTCATGGAAGAACCCACGATTTGTGATATGTGCAACGTAAGACGCAAGTTCCTGAGCAACTGGGAGAAGAAAAAGCTATACAGAATCTACTATTATTCCTAAGGGAAACTATGCTGTACGAGAATATTTAAATGTAACTAGGATTGTAACTTTGATAATTTCTATGTAATGATACTTGGATTACAACATATATTTCGGTCGGCAATGGCCTTGTAGTCCACTCGATCTTAAATGACAGATTGCTCATTTTCAAGAAAAAATACGTTGTGCAATTTTTTCACCTAAAGCAACAATTCAATGTAAAGGCAATGTGGGCAAAATGCGAGTTGACTGCACGTGAGTGACAAAAATAAATTATTTTGCGTATTCCTTTGTTCGTTTCAGGATCTCCAAAACGAAGTATATTAGTTGGAGAAAAATTTGTAAAGAAATCTAAAACATGCTGTATTATTTTCTTAACTTGCTAGCTGTACAGAAACAACAGATGCAATTTGTTGACCTCTGAAGAGATACAAGTATTCGAACCAAGGCACAGGAATCTGCAGGGAAAGAGAGTTTATAGAATGCAGCGATAGGTAGAGAGACTGGCGGTTCGTTGTTCGCCGTAGGGGAGTGACAAATAGGGGAAGATATCTGGGGAAAGTTTGTGTCGAGAGATTTTCAGTAATAGATGTAACGTATGGAAGCGGGGAGCTTGTGGTGGTAACTTAGTAGGGTATAGCTTCTGTGAGACCGGAGAGAAGTGTGAAAATGTTGCTGCGATGCAATGGTGAAGGTGTGAGGGCGGTCAGGGCGATGAGTCGTGATTGGAAAGGCTGTGGAAGGGGAAGAAATTACACACAAACAAGATGTTTTCTAGTCTCTAGCGTCACTGCCTCGTACCACAGAGGTCCGGGTTCGATTCCTGGCAAGGGCTTGGGTGCTTGTGAGCGTCTTTGTGTTCCCAAATCGAGTAACCCATACAAAGAAAATAAGATCCCCCAAAAATTGTAAAGTAGTAACCTAAAAACTTAAGCTACTGATGCGACTTAAAGTAAACTATTTAAAAAAGTTATAAATGATGGAGATGGAAGTGGCGAGACAGTGTATTTTTGAGCGGTAATGAAAACGGGAGGACACTTATTGACAATGGACAGGAGTAACTGCAAACGAAACAGATGATTCATTGTATTGAAACTGGACACCTTTTGCTTGCCGTCGTAGCTTGCTCGCCGCTAAAAAACAACTCTAGGAAAACGACAGCAAAAAATCTCTTTGGTCCGGGTATCGTACAATTGAACATAAATATTATATTAAATAATGAACTCGAATATTTTCCCCAGGAATACCCTTAAAAAGAGTTTATTAAATTAAAAATTAACGCTGAGCATGTTGCAAACTGGCATTGAACTTTGTATTTTATTTATATTATTAAATTCAATAAAGTATAAAAATTCAATTAATGTAAATTTTTTAATATAAATTAAAGCCCACTGAAAACTGTTTTTATTTATTAATCAACTTTGAGAAACTGTTCAAAGGGTTCCACACTGTGTGGCAGTTTTTATAGCACAATTATTGTATCTCTGTAAATTCAGCGCTTTCCATACATATTTAAAATGAAATGATTTCAAAATATTAACCAGAGTCCGTTGGATGTACTTCACAAATGTTCTGCAGCTGCCGCTTGTAATCAATAAGGCACCCGCTCATTACCCTATTAATCTATTTCACCAACGATTCGCTATGAGTTCGGCTCATCAGTTTTCTGATTAATGAATATTATTGAAACGTGTGAAATTCATATTTGTAAATCTGTAATAAATGTTCTACTTTACGTAAATTAAATTTTTAGTAACATTGACGTTTTATTCTTTTTTTGTCGTCCTTTTTCTTTTAATGTATTTTCTTTTTTATGTATTCTTCATTTTAGTATATTTTCTCCGTAGCAATGATATGATGAACAAACAATACTTTTTAAGTTAATTGTTTTAAGTCGTCCTATTTCCTCGGTGATATATTTTTTAAACAAATAAATTTAACATTTGTTGCTCTTATCCTGCTTCCCTTTCTTAATTAATTATATTCTTCTCATCTGTTTCGGTACGGGTTTGTGAAGCTTGTATTTATAATGTATTCGTTCAATTATTCACCAATGTTTTCGTTATTCTGTCAATGTCTGAAGAACACATTATATACATATAGGGTTTATCAATTAGGGCGGGTCCATGTTGACACGGGATAAGATGAGCTGTGTGTGAGGTATTAAAGAAAATTCTTTCTTTATTTGAAAGGTCCGTGTATGCCATTACAAGTAAAATGATCGTACTACCTAACTCACACCTTACTTATTGAATAACTCTACACTAGAGTTGTTCATCAAGTGCTGCAAGTCGCTCTAAATTTATGTATTTTACCGCTACTGTACTGTGATTTATTTTTCCAACCGAATGATGAGAACCATGGATCTGAAGATCAAAAAATCGTCATTGTAACAGAAGGTAAGTGCACTTAAGAAAATCCACAGTCGTTTGAAGGAAGCGTATGGGGACGCTGTAGTGGACAATCAATGTGCGATGTTGGGTGAAGACGTTTGGTAAATGAGGAACAGACGTAAAAGATAAACCGAGCAGCGGGCGGACGACAAAAACTGTCACAGACGCCAATCGATGACGTACTGATGAAGTAATTCGAGGAGAGAAACGCGATCACGACGTTGCTGTTGCACTAAACGCCTCATATCGTTCTTCCCAGGAAGAATTGCTGTCTATCACAAAGTGTGTGTTCAGTGGGTTTTCGAATAATTTCTGGCGATAATTGGAGTACGTGAGTGGAAAATTGCGAGGAGTTTCTGGACGCATTTGAAGCGGATCTACAGAACGTTTTTCAAAGATTTAGTCAATGGAGATGAAAGACAACATACGTGGTTACATATTCAGTGCTTGAAACAACTTTAAAATCGTAGATGAAAAGCATATCTCAGAAATTTTAGAAATTGGTTCCTGCAAAAAGTGTTGAATGAGCTGCCTTGTAAAATAGCATATCACATATCTTTAAAATTTCTATTCAGTTTTTTCTGCTCTTTTGTTTGTTTCATGTATTACCTGGAAGGACAGTTTCCTGGTCGCAGAGCTCCAAGTAGTTAAAACTCCATTGCGTGTTCCTCAGTGTGTGTGTGACATCGTGTGTCCGTGTTGTGTTTATATCGACTTTTGTCTATATACATTTTCTTTTATTAATTTATTTTAAGATTATTTGTCTTTAATTATGAACTTTATTTTGTTCATTTTTAATTTTTAATGTTTAATGTATGACGTATCCTATTTCCTCAATCGAGGGTTAATGGAAACAGCAATAAATCTAAATCTAGATGTCTGGGCTACGTTGGCGTAAATGGTACAAATGCATGTTGACTATACGTTTCTGGCTATGGCCTGCATAATTCCGTTGTTACATCTTCATTTTAATTTTTTATGACAGGCGGTATTACTTGTGTTACAACAATAATTTCTGGGGTCATCCTCCCAAGCAATAAATTGAATTTAAACGGAATAAAACTTAACATTATTTATTGTTAGTAACGTACAAGTTCTTTCATATTGCTCTCAAATATCCGTTGAGGCAGTAGTGTTTTCAGATGCTGACTAGGGGCATTTCAAGGACAATGACGCGGAGGGGGAGCAACAGAAGCGGTGGTTGACCTGGAACGAACGGAGCAACCCCCCAGGGGTGAGGTGAGATACACAAAGATCGCCCCCGGCTTCACGCAGGCGCCTCAAGCTCTCAAGGAGAACCACATGCACCACAGAGGAAGTCGATAAATAATTCCACTTCCTTAAAAACTGGGATATAAACATTAATTATGCGGGGTCCGGTGTTCTTCGAAGCAGCCGAGGTCGTGTCTTCAAGCTATACAGCAATACGCTTTCTGAAGATCGATATCAACGAAGTAGTCCAAGATAATGTCTACAAGTTAGGACGTCAACATTTGATGCGAAGAATAAAATTGTGACAGTGAAGGTTAACTTCTTTGAATAATTAGATGTCCCTTGAAATGAGTCGATAACGTTACTGTTTGACGGCCACTCGAGATCACCTGTAAAAAATCAATTAACTTTCATACTTTTCTTTCTCAAAACACCTCGATTAGGAAAGAGATAACTGTCTTGCGTTTGAAGCAGGGTATAATGCTTAAAACAGAATTAAATGCAGTGTTATCTTTTTGAGCAAACTTCCAGCACATATTAAGAAATTAATAATCAATCCAAATTAATATAAATGTGAACTAAACTAATTTGTGATTTGTCACTCCTATCAGTGCAAAAATGTACACATTGAAAATGAAATATTTATAGCTTATTGTAGGTATAAAGCATGACACCATTCTTTATTTCAGCAATAATTTTATAATACTGATAACGCTGATAGTGATCAGCATAAATTATTACCTAATAAGTAAAAAAGAAGTAATTTCAGTGAAATTAAAACGTGTAATGTCATAAATAAAGTACTCGTCGTCTTTGATTATAGAAAATTAACTATAAATTAAAATTCAACATCTCTTGACTCTTTCCATATCCTTAAAATTTTGATCTACGAAAAACGACTCATCTAATCTAAAGAATTTCATGTGGTATAATGTGTTGAATAAGTGACCTTGTTCAGTATTGATGAATATTCACTCTATTCCTGGTATTATCAATAAGGAAGTGTGTGAGGGTCGTCGTAAACCAAGCTTTTCCCGGAGGAAGACCGGTCGTACTTATCCCTCATTGGACAGTCACACTTTGCTTAATTTTATTTGACAATTTAAGATATTCATTTCAATTCTACGCCCCATTAAATCAAAAGGGAAATAATATACTGAAACATCCAATGACGGATATTGATAGGATTCGTAGCACAATTTAATAAAGAATACAATCTATAATTTATGTCAATGATATAAAAACAAATAGAAGTTTAATAAAATAAAGAATATTTGTATCTAAATTTTTTAAAATGTAATATATAATATAAATTTCTGTGCAAAACATTGTTAATATGCTGCGTTATAATGAAGTAATTTTAGGATTGTTTGATATCGCTTTCCTTTTAATAGTTTGTAAAATAGATATATTTTAAATTATAATTAACTGAGGTTTCATACAGAGAAGTCTAGTAGGTAAGTAATGGGCGTTAAGACGGCCGGTCCTAATCCTCTGGGAAAAGCCAGGTACAGGATACCTGGGTCTACGACGGACTAACCGCACTCCATAGTTGAGAAAACTATAAACGTAGGATGCTTTAAGCAGCAACGATTGAGATATGCGAAGTTGTGCGCAATATATAAAGCTTATAAGGGTGAACCACAGAGTCTGGAAAGAAATTACAAACCATCTTTCAGCGCCGAATTATATTTCTAAATTAATGAAAAGGGCAACGCACAAACGTAGGAAAATTTTCATTTGTAAATAGATCAATACGCGGTTGGAATTCCTTGCCTGCAAAAATACTGACGACTTTGCCGGGTATCGTAAATCAGTTTAGAAATAGGCTAAGGAAACTAAAGCGAACAGTATTTTTTTAGTATCAGTGAAGTGATAATAGTGAAGTGCAGTGAAGTGATTTCTGTGTGACTCCTGACGTCTCTTTTCTTTTTCAGATCAAAATCTACACTTCAAAATTCTTCCTTAGTGTGAATTGTATTTTCATTGTATATAACTGCCACCGGGCAAATGCCCAAAGCAGCTAAGTAATAATAATAAGATATTTTTGGGACCCATTACCGCTTTAATAAGGAGACCAACACTAAAATAACAATATAATATATACATTAATGAGAATAAGACTACTATAATGAAACACGTCGACGTCCTGTGGAGTAGTGGTCAGCGTCGCTGCCTCTCATCACAGAAATCCCGAGTTTGAATTCCTTCGGGAGCATGGGCGTCAGTGTTCCCAATAGTCACGAGAAACGGAGGTCAAGACTGAAAGAGAATCGATATGCCGATCACGTACCAGTATCTAATTCGAAATTTGTCTTGGAAGATGAGAGTCCACAGACGTTTCGATAAGCCAGAGCTGTCAAAGGCTACACAGCCAAGAAAATGATAATATAAGAAAACACATAGAACGACATAAACGAGAAAGTAAGGTCAAGTGAAATGGAAATGGGCAAAAAATTAAACTTTACATTTATACCTTAATTTTACACGTTACACTACACTTTTATTCGAAAGCGGACTCATTTGTAAGGCCCCAGCAGATGTCGTCAATGGATCTTATGGAACGGGAAAAAACAACAGGTAATTGGAGAGGTGACAAGAATATCTTTACTTTAATTATACAATATTGATTAAGCATTATTGAAAGAAAATGGTTACAGATCGAAATTCGGGATTCTAGTAATAGGCACCTTGTAATAGAACAGTTTACAGATTACAACTGTCTAAAGTTTTTATGTATTCCGATAGATTGTTTTATGGACAATCCTCTAGTATAGTTGAGGACGATGTTAATGGGATCGGTTTTTGGTTCCGTTCGCCATTGGCTAGAGCTAAACTAATATTTGTCTCACAAACTGTAAAACTTCTAATGTTTTTTTAATAATTGGTAAGTAATGTAAACGTCAGTGTGGCAGACAACGCAAATTCCCGACAAATAACAGAATGGATTCTATTCCGTGTGCGCAGGAAACGGAAGTCATAAACTGCCTCAGGAGGAATTTGCTGCTGCATAAGGAGTAGTTAACATCATCACCCCTTCGTGAAGAGGCTATCTCACCGAATTGAGGTAATTATTTTAGTCGGTTTGTCATTCCTATTTGTTGAAACCCAATTTTTTTATTTTGATTTTCAGTATAATTTGAATCAACAGTTGCGTTGTCTTTTGATTAGTAACAATTTGTTGAGAGATATCATTGCTACTTCAACGACGGGTGCGCTGTTCACAAAAAAGAAAAGAAAGAAAGCTTTTAGAGGCTGAAAGTTGAAGTGAAGGGGCGCCTGTAAGAGTACATGCTCAACTTTCATGCGAGTGTCGGCTCACTGCACTTGTAGAATTTGTAGTACAAACTCTCGGTAACGGGTCGCTGAACCAGAAATGTCACAGCGGAATCGCACGCTTGACGGGATTTTGCTGTCGGAGATCAAGTTTGGGCATTCAGATTACATCAGCTCAAACCGACAGAATGATATTCACATAATTAACCTGCCGAGTCCTGAACACATACTACAGGAGCAATGATTTAAACACACACACACACTGTATAAATTTTGTATAGGTTAATTGTACATATTTTAAAATTAATCTCGATCCTATTCTGAGCATCAATTCCTTAACGTCGACTGACGTTAAACAACCTGCTGGCAAATGGATGCGAAATGTAAATATTTTAAAATATGCTATTCTATTTATAAGTTAGCTGGGAACCCCGCGTTGCCCAAATATTTATTTATATGATCCCGGTACATTATTTCTTCGTCAAAACATGATTAAACGGGCATCGAAGGCGTCACACTATGAACCTCCAATAAACAGCCAGTATCAGGAGAGAGTAAAAAATATTCACGTACATAACAGGGCTAAATATATTTTCAGTAAAATAACTGAATAAAAATTCTCTTAATGCTTTAAATAGCAAAAAAATTCTCCTGGTATATTATAGAAATAAAAATTGCCACCATTAGTCTAACAAACGTATTTCCGATAACCGAATACAGTAAGAAATACTCGCTGTTTCTTTTTATTTATTTTTTTATTATTGAAAACTTTTATCCGAAGATATTACAGTTTTCTGACATGTCATATACATATTTATTCGCAGAATAAATAATTGACATGAATGCTTGTATAAATTGAAAATCCATTGACTATCAATTTAAAAACGAGAGAAACGACAGAGCTGTGGACGTAACAAGGTATTGCAGTTTATAATAATTGATTGGCTAGTGACTGTTTCTTAAGAAAGGCCAAATTACGTCCGGTATTTTAAGATGGTAATAATTACAGTACAGTAACACATGCGCTAGTCACACTGCTGAAGGAGCTAGGGGATATTTTACCCATCAAGTGTTCAAAGTGGACCTAAGTGACATAAAAACTGAAATAGCTCCAATTGTAACAGAACTTAATTTACCCCCCTGGTAATCACTAAACCTATATGTTTTACCGCGTCCCACTCCGCTGTTAGGGGATGAACTGCAATTTAAATTTCAGAATCGAACTCAAAGACTCGCTAGTACCGATTTCGATACCAAACAACTTTTTTTCATATGACGCCTCCTGTACCCCACCCAAGGGAATACTCCACTAGGACGCTGAATGGAGTTGAAATTACACGCAAACAACTTACATGGAGACGCTATCAAATTAATTGTCCCAGAAAATATACATATTGGAAGGAAATAACGGCTTTTATTGGATATTTAAGCTAGATAGTGAGAGAGGTTTTTATGATTTGGAAACCTGAAAAGTGTAATTGATCATTAAATTTCATCCAGGATCTATAACTAACACTCAACTACAGCTTAAGAGACCTTCAAATAAATTGGCGGCTGGTGTATGTCATTTTAAACGTACCAGAAGATATAAGAACAGCTGTGGGAGGTTGTAATTTTTTATTCCTATATCAATAAGATATTCAAATATTACGTTACTTGCAAAATGTTTATAGGAATCCATATTTTAATTTAAATAAATAAACAGGATACTCAACCGTTTGTAATAAATTGATAATGAAGTATCCAACAAACAGACTAAGTTAGCTGATAAGATGAATACTTCACAATGGCTTTGCAAACCTTGTTGCTATCATCAGGTGTTGAAAATAGTAAGGGCTTTCTGAATGACTCTCGGCATAACCTGGACAACGGATTTCGACTACTTTCTTATGTAAATCAAATTGCTTAGTTAATGAATGAATACGCCAACGAATGACTTGGAATTCAAAATGTAAAGTATACAAATTTAAAAGTTTAATTTTATTATAGAATTTGGAATAAAGCTTTGAACTAAAGATGAAAATACTAGCAAACTTATTAATTTAAATCTTGTAATGAGCGTCTGATGCGTCTATAATTAAGTAAAACTCACACTGGATCGCAGAGATGATCAATTTTAAGGAAAGTTTCGACCATTTATGGAACTTAAATGAGAACGAAAGCCGATATTGAGTAAAATAAAATGCTAATATTACAGCTGGACGTAAATGATTGAAAATATAAAGACGAGTATGAGAGGAAAATTAACAAATAGGTAATGAAGTAGCTAATAAGTAGAATAAATTACTTAAAAACTACACCTGTTTCTTCAAATATTGCTAGTTTCATTAGGTGTTGAAAATTGTGAGAGATTTCTTATGTACACGATAACTCATTCTTCACGGTTGTACTCGTAAAGCTTTTACTTTTCTTCAACACAACAAAGTGTCCATAAAACTTGTCATCTAATTTTGTTTCTTTACTGGTTCCGTCATTATCTACTTGTTAATTTTAAAGTACGAAAAACGTTTGGTGTTAGTGGTATAATTGATTTTACAAACACAATTAGTTCTGATGTTTTACTTAGGAAAGATATAAAACGAAAAAAATTCAATAATTTAAATATCGTATTGCCAAATAATACGTCGTATTTTTGAGATCATGTTCTAGTTGTTCGAATAAATATGTAATTACTACTGACTGTACATTGAATATTATAATTGGCCTTCTTTGATCATCCGGTGTCGAGAAAATTTTAGCAATTATTATCATTTATGGTCACAGTAGCGCGCAAATTTATCATGTTGCAAAGAGAAATGAATTATGTATTACCCTATGTTTGGAATAAGTGCGTTTAGCTTAATCGAATATTCCTTCAGCAGAATTTACTCCTTTACTAATTATCAATGAAGCAATTAGATTATTTTTGGAAATACAGAGTTAAATATTTAATGTTGTATACTTGAAGCAGTAAGTAGCGGAGTATTACTTGTTAAATTACAGTCAGCGCGCCTTCTTACACGGGAGGCAGGTTTAATCTTTTAATCCGAACGACGTGATTAAATTTTCAGTAGTATTAAAATTGCGTTTGTTTCCTTAGCAGATATAAATTCAGTTTGAAGCGGCCTGGGATGGTAGGGGGGGATGGTTTGCTGTGTTTGTTTTGTCCCATGCAAGTTTAATTACGGAGATACCAAACAGCAATTACATTTACAAGGATGTAACAGTAAGAGGGGTCGGGGCGGTGCACAGAGGATCGTTCCCATGCACCACTATGGCGCCGCGCAGGCCTGCTTCATGCCTCTATTTTATGTACACAATGAGCTTATGAAATGTGTACCGGATTTTAATCTGCAAATAACAAATGACGTTCGTAAATCACAGGGTATTTGACTCATTAAAACACGAGTGCGACGGAATATTAATAATTGGACACTTGTTTGTCGAGAAGCTGATACCCGATGTCGTTAAGTGAAATAATAAGCTTCTGTAACCCTTCTGTAGGGTACGTAACGAAAGGAGCTTAGACACGAATTATCTCAAAATAACATACAATGAGAGAACTGTAGACGACACCTCAAGTGAACTTCTTCAATCATTAATAAATGATATGTACAAATGTAGAAAACTCCACCGATTTATTTAATTCCTTGAATCTTTTTGACGTGTCACTTCTATTACCTATCTCCATTTACTTACGTTGATTATGAATCACGTTGTCACCAATTATCCTTGATCGGGACAGTCCAAAAATTCTGTTATAAACATTTTTGTTGAATTTTATTATTAGAAACGGAATTTTATTTATTACTTATTATGAACCTTTGAACGGAGTAAGTGACTGTAAGAAGGCGTGTAAGACACACACACAGAGAAAGACTGAGGAAAAATTCAAAGTCATTTAAAATACTAAAAATTTTATGTAGCAATAGAACGAGAATATATAGAAATACAGACGGACACAGCTTATTAATTACTTAGTAGATTGGGTCGTATTTATGAGAAAATATCGGCTCTTGAACAATTGTTATATTATGAAGCTGAACTATTATTTATATTGTAGGCCGGCCACCCACGCTAACCACCGGGAAATAGCGACCCTTTCGCTATTTAATCTCATACGCCTTTTATGCATTGATAGCGGTCGTTCTACTGCGCAGTCACCATTACACAACACTAAACTTGTGTCTGCCTGTCATTATCGTCCTCTGACGCATTGTCACCCCAACAAAACCAAATAATTATAAGTTACATAAATTATCTACGCTATGAGAGATATTGACGATATTTTAGTCTGTATCCGCTCCATGCCATATTATTATCGAGGGAGGGTGTCAGAAAATGATAACTTTAAGAACGGATGAGGAATGTAGAATACAGCCACATAGCAAAAAAATTAAGTGTCGCAATCAGTAACTAATTCTCCAAGTTCCCAACGAGCGCGAAGAGCTTTCGCCTCAAAAAGATAGTGATAACACATACTAACGAATAGAAGTAACAAACTCTATATTTAATTATATGACCCCCCTAATGCATTTTTTTATATCTCGGATAATGAAAATACTATACACATATATTGATCTGACTTCTAAAATAAATAAGTAAACATTCAGATTGAAATAATATTAAATTAATTAAGAAAATTGTAGTAAGAAGTTGCGTTCCCTTCGTTGGGACATCGTTAGGTATAATAAGAAGTTAGTATAAATCTACAATTAAAATGTAAAACATAATTAACAAACACGAAATATATATAATACATTCATATGAAATGTTATGAGACACAAATTCAGGACATATAACTTGATAAACTTCAATCAAACAGTTTCAGAAACACAATGTTCGTTTTATAGTTTAAAAACGTTATTCAAGATGTTTCGGCATGTTATATCTAAATCAACTCTTTAAAAATGAACAAGAAAGATTATAACAAATTTGAAACCTTATCAATCAAACGTTAAAAGCCACTTATTGGTTTTATATTCTTAACAGTTGCCGAAGGCATGTGTATTAACATATTTAAAAAATAAAAGTAACTTTATGTTCGTGTCACGGTTACATTGTTTGATTAGAGAAGTCAAAAATAGAGTTTTACATCCTGTTACCATGCACCTAAAATGTTGAATGTGCTCAACACACAAACTTACTTAACGCTTCCAATTGTTGATGCGACCAAAAATAATCTAATAAAAAATACGTATTACGTTTTAATTTAATTTTTAAGGCTTAAAATTTTTTTGCTGTTTAATACGGTTACTTACGCACGTTATTGAATTGTTGCTGTCTCGTTGACAAACAATTATTTTGTCATTGTAACAGCACTCATTTTAATTTGACGAAATTCACCAAATGTCAGTATATCGACTGGTATTATTAATTTTTGTACACTGGACTGTAATTTTTAAATTTATGTCCTGAAAAAATATTTTTTAAAAATCCAATTTAAGTTTCATAATACTGCTCCAATGTAAACTGGGTACATTAGCAAACATCACGTTAGTAATTAATGTGCCCAGCGTTGTTCCAAAACTTTTTTATGAAAATTTGTACGAATTATATACTTCAATAAAACTGACAATAAAATTTACTTTTTCGACATATTTTCGTACATGAATCCTAGGATTTTTTTTTCCGAATAGAGAGAGGAGCTAGGATTGTTTTAGCATTTGTTTGTGGAGTGTAGTCAGGTACAGGTAGAATTAAAGCAGGCAGTCCCTTCGTTCTAGGCGCTACGAGTGTTCTGCTGAAACGTGATCTGGCCAACTCAGCACCGAAACCAGACTCGGAAACTACTGCTTACGTTTGATCTCGAAGGGACTTTCCCGAGAGATTTAAAGCAGCAACCAGAACTAATGCTCACTCAGTACTTTCTGGATCAATAATTAACTCGTAAAGGTGGATGGTTAATTTGCGCTTCACAGAAATCGTTTGTAACATTAAAAGTGGTTCATTTCACTCATAAGATTTTTAAGTTAAACAATAATTAGAAACATGAAACCCCAATATGACAGTAACACTCGTGTACATTGGAGTCGTGGCTGAACGTTGACCTCGAATATGATTTATTGAAGTTCACATTCCTATCTGGTGGTTATGATTCTCCCTTGTTTCAGTCAATTATTCCGGCAATTACCCAGCCGGGGTCCTAATACAAAATTGGACGCCAATTCGTTTAATATTTTTAATAAACTCTCTTTTCCAACCAACCAATCAACGAACCGTGGTTTTTAAACTTTAAAGTACACAAAGACGCATATATATATTGTTAGTTCAAAATTTGTATTAACTTATAAAATTAAAAAACTGTTTAATATTTATTTAAATCTAACAAAATATATGGTAAGTTAAAAAATTAAATCCGATTAATTGTAGCGACCGTAAATGAATTCCATCACGTCATGACAGGAAAGTCCAGTGTGCTTTAAATTATTAAAGTTTCAGTTGGACGTTTGGTAATACAAAAGTTGGGAATATTTTTTTTGAGTGCCAGGCCACATGAGGGTTATCCTTATACAGGCAACTCCCCTTTAATAGCATCGGAAGGGAATTGAAAAGGTGGGATGCGGAAGGTAGAGCAAGGTAGCCAAGGGTTAACTAGGGCCCCCGGGCTATAGTTTAAGTAGGTGTTTCACCTAAAGAGATGCACGAAAAACCGTAGAAAACCTGCATCAAGTAGGTCGGGCATTGGGTACTATTCTCACGCCCTTCCGATGATGGGAGACGAGTTTGCTGTGGGGTCGCAGCATTCCCCTCTCCGTGTCTCCATCAGTTTTAGGAGGCAGTTGGACGACTGATACAATGGGATCAGTGGACAACTCATGCTTCATGCCCAAGGTCTTCGACCCTAGTACATAAACCTACCAAAATAGGTGAATGTGTCTCGGCATGTGAGAACTTTGAAAATAAATCCCGAGAGAGTAGGAGGCATTCCCGACATAGGTGAACCCCGCAGTCACTCTGGGGGGGGGGGGGGACGCCCACAGGCACCTATCAAGCAGAGTGCATTATTTATTTTTATTTTTTGGGTTAACAGGCTACACGAGGGCGATCCTGAAACAGGCAACTTCCCTTTAATAGCATAGGAAGGGACAGGGTTGACTGAGCTTTAGAACATTTGATATGACGTAATGACACTGAGAAAATGCCGTAACGTTCAACGAAGCTTATACACTTGAAACATCTGTCGATAAGTACGGTGTGTTGCCCCGACGCAAAACAGACTTCGTTGAAAATATATTCAATGAATAACTGAAACCGACAAAGTAAATACGTTTTCGTTAAATTGGTTTTAGTCAGTAGACATTAGTGTGACATAAGAATTTAGAAATCGATTCGTATCCCAAGACCTTGTACTTGATTTTAATAAAACATTTATTTACTTCTACGTATAGTGAAAATTCTGTTTTACAGATTTCTGACCGTCAAATTATGTTTATAAATAACTTAATAATGCACCCTAAAAGAGAATAGCAGAAGTAGAAACGTTGAGAAATTTTTAAAAATTAACTAAGTTGTAGGTCTATTTTCCTATGATTATTCTACAATAAAATTATCCGAATGATATTAAAATTCTTGGCACTGCTATATTAATTTTATGATAAATGTTCTCAATTAATAGCTGTTAATTAATAATGGCTATAGAAAATATCTAAAATATATTTAAAATATTTTTATAAAACGTTAAAAATGAATAGTTGTCCAACGATGTTTGTACAGATTTCTTGGAATATTCGTTGTTATAGATACCTCTTTATGTAACAAAAATAATTACTAGTATAAGTGAGTCATATCCTGCAGGTGTGGTGTACGCCATGATGGAAAATGTTGAGGTTGTCTGCGACACGTAAGTTCAGGGGCTTCTTTGGTTATTTCCTCCCCAACAGCCCGAAGCCAAGGAAAGTGTAAACGCTGCTGGGGTTGCTTGGCTTACATCAATTTTTTTCTGCTGTTTGTGCATTCAGTATGGGTTCTCTGAAATCGAGCCTTTCTTTAGCGCTGATGAATTCGCTTCAAGTAGATAGTCGCGAGAGACGCGCCGCTTTGTTTACCCGGGAATGAAGATTCGTGACCACATTAAAATTTTTAACTTTCAGATGAGCTGAGAATGAAACTTGATTATGGTTTTAATCTAGATGACGTTTAATGTGAGCACAGCGATTTAATTGAGGTACGACATTCTAATATTTTAATCCTCAAATTCTAATGAAGAAAATTAAAACATTTCAAATATATTCGTTTAACATCACAAGAGTTTGGAAAAAAATGTGTTGCCAATATTTTATTTTGAGTACTCAGCAACTTGTGGGAATTGTTTATAAGATAAATGAATCAAGGAGATGGGATTCCTAACTTTCTCCCAATGAAATCTTCAGCTGTCATATTTATAGCCCACATAATTTTTATATTGGCGAATTCCTGCAATGGAATCTAATTTAATACTGAAATCGTATTCATAACTTTTCCAGTCCACTAACCATTACATTCGCTATTTTAATGCAGTTCCTTCCCATTGACAAGCATAAATAATGTGATGTGAATGTCCCGGGTTCGATTCATGGTCCTCTTCCGGTGTATGAGACCGGACTTCCTGTGTCGAGCGCGGAACACAACAGCCAGAAATATTAAATACCGCTGGATTAGTGTCAGTTGCAAGGAAATGTATAACAGTACCGTTTTATTCCAGGTGTCTCTACGCACTGGAATAAGAATAAAAAAATTCGTAGTGTAGAATTGCGACATCCAACCCGGTGGTTCAGTAAGATGTGTATTGACTGAAGAAATCATGTCCATAGCAAGATGTATACAGGGATGCATTATTATGTTTATTTAATGGAATATCGATGACTAGAAGTCACAGTAGAATTTTGGAGGTTAAATGTAGACGCTGGGGAAATTTGTTCTTTATACGGCTCGCTAATAAAATTCTCCTAGAGATCACAACCAAAAAGGGGTACCGATAGATAATTTCCCGGGCCAACATGCTCGGGTTGAGTGCCGAAAGAACACCGTGTTGTAATGTGCTACAGTGCAATTACAGAATCTGTTGTTTTCTTTTTATATTATTACTTGTATAGATATTTGTTTTATACATTCAGTATAACATAAATCGTCTTCTTTCAACTAAAAGAAAATTGAGAATATTCCGATTTTAATAAATGTTGGGCCAAAGGAATTTAATTTTAGCCAGGCGAGCAATCGTAATTGTAGGTACGTTTCCCAAAGTGGAAACCCGAAGCTGTCAGGCACCACGGATAATAAACTCGGGAAAGAGCTGTAAGTTGAGGTACAGACACGTGCGGACCAGGTCATTTTCTTAAGATGAGCACATTCTGCCGACCAAATAACAAGTAATGGTCGAGAATTTTGTGACACGGTTTGGAAACAAAAAGGAGGTCGCGTCTAAAAGTTCGCACAGTTTAGTCCTGGAAACGCGGACGGAGAGTAGAGAGTACAATCTCAGAATAGAATAGTCCATCTAGGAACCGCGAAACGGAGAGGACATGTTAATCTTCTCTGCGACGCAACATAAGCTAGAAACATCCTTTTCGTCGCTGTGGACCATCACGACCTACAATCGTGGCAAATGCGCATTCCTGCTTCGTCGATGTGGACCATCTACCTCACGACACTTGGTGAATTACTGTGACTAGACCTGGCCAGTCCTGACATCGTCTGACCGATATCCATTCTGGGTAAAGTACTTAAATTTACGTTTCTCCCCCTGGCTATAGAAAGAGTGTTTTTCTTGCGGTGTCCCCTCATTTCTCCACAATTGCCCTGATCAACTATATCTCAATGTGCTGCTAGCCGGAGCCTATAAATAATTTAATGTCCTTTTATTCAAAAAATTTACTTTATATTTAAAATAATTTTCTTTCCTTTAATCATCCAACCATTAATTAATAATTTTATAATCTAGATATGATCAATGAAATCAATATAATTTTACTAAAAACTTGAATTAACCTTCCTTCCGCTAGGATATTAATCCCATTAAGGTCGAAGTCAAGATCCTTACCACAGTGTTGTTATCTGAATACACGAACATATCCACGAGAGGGGCAACGATGCAGCAGAATATAAGAACACAGTCGTAAGAAAGAGCAGTGTTTCTCGAATAAGACAATTAGAAACTGGGAGAATACGACTAGCCGATGAAATGAGTTTAACCGGATGGTGGGATCACCAATAAGGCTGAAAAATAGCAAGTCATACTTTCTACAGTTTGGGCTCATTTCGCCCCGTTGTGGACCATGAATTTATTTGCTGTGACTTTGACAGGCTTGGCAAATTAGCACGAAATAACAAAAGACCGTTCGAAAATTAGAGAATCAATAGAAAGTCAAGGGACAGAAAGTGTAGATAGTGACGTGTCTCCTAAGTATTCATTAAAATAAAAATCGAGGTGAAGTTCTGTGCTTAATTTTTTTTCACTCACTTTGTTTATCTTAACCAACCTGCTAAATCGCCGTAGCTGTTTGTGATGATGAAAACAACTTAACATGGAATATGGCGGTACGAAGTCAAAGAGTTGGTTTGAGAGCAATTGTAGTAGGTTTTAAGACAGAGTAATAAAATCAGACATTCTGACACCGATCAGGGTTTTCTGAAGTGGTGAGTTTCCGTTAGATCTTTGCTGTTGACATGCCTTATAATTTCCCTACTATCGGTCGTAGGTGGAGTGAATGATCCTCCCAGTTTCTCGACGTGGATACTTGTCATTGGGGAGGAATTTGTTCCCGTCACTCGAAATTATATATATGGATTGGGGAAAATTTTAAAAAAATGTTTTGGCTGCATTAAGACATACGTTGGGATTGAGGAGAGACAGGGAGAAATATTGGACATTGTGATTTAACTGATTCAGAAGCGAGATAGAGAAGAACAGTAAAGGCTGCTTTTGATTTGTTACGTGGTCCTGACTTGGATGTTCCAGGATGAAATGCTCATGGTCTCGGCGGAAGTCCAAAGGAATCTGTATGTGATAATACCTGAACGAGACCTGATTACCAGCGGCGAACGCAGACAACTCAAAAAAGCAGTATTGTCATAAATTACTCTGTTTGTAACGTTCTTCCAATTACTTATTACTGCCGATTCCCAGTTAGAAAACACATCGTTTTAAATGTCTTCTGGCTCTTATGTACGACCCTAGAATGAGATCTCATTGCCCTACATGTAAGAAATTAAATTTGTAAATTTTGTAACCAGTGTAAATATTATTAGTTCTTAAAAATAATTTGTGCAATAAATGTTGTCTAATATTCAATTATAAATTATAAAATTAATTTCCGATATATTATCGTTAAATCTAGTTTAGAACGCACTTATTCACTTCATGCTCAATTGTTGCTTAGCGGATACATGATTTAAATTTCAGAGATATGAATATTAGTTATTGTTTATAGAAGATATTTAAATAAATCAATATGACATGTACACAGGCTCGTAAAAGCAATTAGGCACCGATGAAAGGCGAAGTTACACAGTGCCGTTACTACTCGTGACTTTTACATGAACGCGTTATTAATGAGGAACGAACACGGGGGCAAACGAATATTACTGATTGCTATCTTACAACAGAAGCGTTGATGTTTATTCTGCCGAACATTGTGTGCTGAATGTATTGACACTCGCAGAAACATCAACTACGTTTGCCAGAAGCTATTGTGTAGTCGGTATTTAATTAAAACGTTTATAGTGGTAATTACATTCTATAGATTTTTCCCTTAATTAATGGTTCAACACATCTGAAATTTGTAAACAGTTTTAGTTGTGAAAGAAATATTTTACGACGACTGATTCATTTGTGCGTTGGACGACTACAAGGCCCTTTGAAATGTGAATAGGAGAAATATGAACTGTGGATTATGAAAACATGAAACTATTCCTAAGTATAAATTATATTATATTCATCCTTATGATTGACGTAATGTAATGTTTAGCAAACACAATTTACGTTATGTGAGTACCCTCTGAAATAGTTTCACTTTAATTGTGTTGCAATTAAGCTCGTAAATTAGCCAGTTTATATTACGTAAGGTTGTATTCAATTTTTTTATTGAAACATACTGAATTGAATGCATACGGACATACAAAATATTTTCTACAGATAAGCAATGTATTCAATAAGCACAACTTAGCATGTAGACCACGAAATCTTTAACTAATTAAGTGTAAACTAATATTTAATTTCGGAATTCATTACGAATGTATCCTTAGTTCGATAAAATTTATTCTTATTGCCAATTTTTCAATAAAGTTAAATTTTTGTTGTTGTAATTGAAGAACAACTTAGTTCAAGAACAGAAAAAAAATGCGTTTAAAGTCATTTAGGTGATGGAACTGAATTGAAGGATTAGGATGGAAATATCTCAACCGGACCGGGAATCTAACCCGGACCAATTATTCGCTGAAGTCCTAAAAATAGGCTATGTAGTATGTAATCTAACAAATTGTAGGTGGTCTGGGCTCAGACTGTACCAGGGAAAGGAGTCGATTTGGATAGCTCAGATGGTAGAGCTGCCAAGAAATATGCGGTGGTCCCAGTTTCGATACCTGGTCTATTCGAGATTTTTCCATTCAGATACCTTAGTTAAAGGCAATTTCAAAAAAATTAGCTTATATTTATATCTTACTTTTATCTTACGGATGAGTACATATGATTAAATGTAGGTCTAAAGGCTCCTTAAAGTTTTTGAAAGGAAATTCCGATAATTTTTTAAACATTTTTTTAGGAAAATACAATTGAAGGCCTGAAAAAAATAAGCGTTAAAGAATTTAAAAGATGATTTTTAGAAAAGTAAATAAAATATGGGATTAGTATTAATTACTTCACGGTTTCTTCTAACCACAATTGCTCTTCGTGACGCTCAGGTTAATACCGCTAAGTAACATTTGTAATGGCCTATCTACTCATGCTTTGCAGATGATATATTTGTAGGTTGAAGAGTCTTACGTTGTCACCTACGCAGAGTTCGAAAAGCGAAGCGATGTTTGCCTGACAATCCGCATTACGCGAAGCACTCAAGTCAGATTCGTTGACAGGTTACCACTCATGAGATGGAGACGTCATGGGGCGAAGCCAACATATAAATTCGGCGTCGTCTCGGCAAAAGTCCAGAATCAAGTCGCGCTGCCGAGTGGCGTTGCCCAAAAAAAGAAGTGAAAATTTTTACGACTTCCACCGGGATTTCGGCAGTAAACGTCCGTAAAACCCGTAACTGGTTGAGCTCTGAATTTTTAGAACGCATTCTTATGGGGAAATCTTTCTCAAGTACACGAACATCCCAAATTAAAATAAGTTCGATACAGGCATCATATGTAGAATGTTCTATATCCGAATGGAGATAACATCTTAGAACTCATACATTTAGAATAGTAATAAAACACGGAGAGCCCCAAAACCTACAATTTTTGGAAACAGGGTCATGAAACAGTAAATTGTGTTTTCCTAAACTTTCTTCAATACAGTTTGCGTACCATAAAGATACCAACTACCGTCGATATAAAATATAAGTTTTTATAAACTTATCAGGCTTAGTGTGACTAGTGTCCATGGGGTTACCTATCTTTGATTGCTACTATGGACCCACGCAAGGAATTTTCTGTGTTTTATTTGGTTCTTACTCATCGTGTTACGAAATTTATAGCAGGTAATTTAATGATACAGCGCCGAAAAACAAAATCGCGCCTCTGGAAAGGAATACTAGGTGACCCCCGTGGAAATAATAAATAGGCGATTGATCCAAACAAGTTTGCTTTTACTTTATACGTGAGTTTTGAACTTAAAAAAACGGAAATTGCATTTAAGATTCTATTCTAGTAATTACTGCACAATAAAACACGATGAGACATCTGTCGACAGAGCAATACAGTTGACTTTTACCCGAAATTTCAGACCTTAAAAATTAATCACAAAATTTCTATTACATAAAATGCCGAACTTTCGAATGGAATCGACAAGAAAACAATATCTGGTGTCCTCCTGGAACGCTTTATCCATCTGGAAAAGCTGTTTTTCGGCGTTCGTCACTTTGGTGCCAGGTTTGCTACAATAAACTCACCAAAGTATGTTGTCTGCAAAGATGTAAATCCTCTGATATTTAGACTCTCATGTAGACCTGCGAACTACAAAATATGAATGCCGAACTTACTTTATTTATTCTAGCATAATTCCCAGTAAATAATAAAAAAATAGGTGAAGTTCTTTTGGCAGCTTGACTGAGGAGAGGTTTATTTATTGAAATAGCAATCGGAATAACAGGTTCTATAAGCTACTTTTGAAATCTTCGAAGTGATCAGACCCCTGATACCCCAACTTTGAGATCAATTGGCTAGCGTCGTTTTAATCTTCTGTGGTTTCTGTTTTGCAGCAGTGGTTGTATAAGAGGGCTTTTACGGTTTTCCAGTTTCTTGTGGTGTTTATTGGCTGTTTCTTGTATAACATCCTGGATGAAAGGTATGCCTAGGTCCTGTGAGGGTTCAGTTCGTCCGAAAATTCATGAATTAAGTTTGACTATATTTCATACATAGTATGTTAACACATATAACGTGGAGCATCTACAGTTTCTACAGAATTAAATATCATACTTAAAATCTTTTAACAATTCCGTCCTCGCAGAATTCACTTTTGATTTGACGACCTGAGGGGATTTGATTTCCTTAAATACCTTACAACCAAACGCGGGAAGCAAATTCTTAGAAAAGTAATAAAAAAATTATTTCATCATCGTCCCTACTATTGAAAGCTGAATGAATGAGCAGAATGATTTTTTTGTGAGTGAGGGGGAGAGCAGACTATAGGGAGTGTTGAAGGATCTGCATGCAACGGAAGGATTAAGTTAGGGATACAATGAGGTTGAATAGTGTGCAGTGAATGACGTATAACGAAGCGGCATTTTACGCTCGAAGAAAAATGCACTGTCCGGCAGCAGAAGACTAAGTCCGCGAGGGTGGATAATAAATTTCAGATGTTTGGAGGGTTTGCGCTAGGGGAGGACCCTGACTCATCCTGCAATCTCCACGTGCGCATCTACACTCGTGGAAGGTATTTTACAAGTCACGCCTGCTCTCGGTATCAAAGTTTCCAAAGAAACAGTTTTAGTTTATGCTCGAAAAACTCACAAATACCTTGTCTTTACAACAGAAACACTCAGAAAGGGCAGTGAGTCATGGTTCATAATTAGAGTTGTAGAAATGTGACTCACTGTTAATAAAAGTTAAACTAGCTTCGTTTACGCTGACAAGCCAATTGATCGTGCGAAATGGAGATACTCTGGTCGTGCAATGCAGTTTGCAGTAAAATATTTCTGGTGAGCAACTACAGGCCAATAACTCCCTAGAAGTCTGCGTACCATCTCATCCAACTCAACGTCTAATTTAGTTTCTATACCCTTGCACTGATACTCGTTCAATAATTTTTAAAACGAGAACGGGCTGAAAAATATTCTCACATCGATACCTATTTTACCGTGGTTATTTTCATGAAGTATAAATTACTCAAAGGTAAATTACGTATTACAGATATAATCTCTGTAAGTTTCAAGACATAATTTGTAAAGTAAAGTTGACGGATCGTAATTTCGTGTCATTAAAAGAAATAAAAGAATAAAAAAATGGAAATGTGAGTGTGCAAATGTTGATGGCATGATAATATCAAAATTATAATTTATATAATATGATCCTTGACAAAAGATCTATACAGCAATTAAGCTCAAATTACGTATAGTTGAAAAACATACTACGTTATAATTTAAAGAGCAGATATTTAACGAAATTCCTTCTAATTCTTTTACTTTCAATTCGTTAACCTCATTTTACTATGGGGTTCTTCAAATGAAAACTGCACTTTTAATTGCTCAAAGGAATCAATATATATTAAAATAGGATAAAATAAAAACTTAGAATTGCGTAATATAAATAATAAAATAAAATAAACGTTTCCACCGCCAACCAAATGTTGAACGGTAATATGTAGGATAATCATCCGAGGAAATTTCTATTTCATTAGAAATCTCAAAAGTTCTCACCACAATAGAGCAGAAAATAACAAACAAAAATTGTTATGCTATCTTTTCGGTATACTACCAAAGGTTTGTCGGAGGAATAATAAGTCTCTGAGTAAAGTTATACCTTAAGTTAGTATTGCAGAAACTCGGTAAAATAAAGTGTGGATAACCAGGAGGTTACGAAGCAATGGCTGCTTCATTTTTTAAAGAAATTAATGTTCAGTTAGAATCGATACGCTGAACAGTTATCACTCCAAATTTGGAATGTGTCATGTAAGATTACATTCCACAGTAGACCCGGTAGGCCAATGCCCTGAATTGGCTGCAGAGCCGACGAAGAAGAGAAGAATATTCACATATAGCTTCAAATTTTAGGAAAATCGATTAGCTTTTGAACACAGATCGCATTCAGATTTGGGAACATACGGAAAAATTTATCTTTGCCTAAGCCAACTGTCAAGATAAAACTATTCCTCAGCATCAGTTCCAAGATAAAGAGTATTTTTTAAGGCTGGGACTGTACGGTGATCTAAGTGAAGAACAATGGGATTTTTAATTTTGTAACTTTGTTTTATATATAATATTTTTTACTTTCAATTCTTTAATCTCATTTTAGTATGGGGTTCTTTAAATGAAAAATGCACTTTTAATTGCTTAAATGAAACAATGTTTATTAAAATAGGATAAAATAAAAAATTATAATTTCGGAAAATAAATAATTCAATTAAGCCTCTTCAGTTTTAATATTTTACAGAAATAAAGTGTTTTTGCAAACAATTTATATATGCACTCGTATTGGAACAATTGAGAAATAAACAAAAGGTTAATTAATGTATTATGGCATTTCATGAAAGAAAATGATTACTTCGATACGATATATAATATATATTCTTCTGCGTTGTTATTTTAAAGCCTGTATTTTTCAAGAATCGATACCGGGAATTCGATAATAGCACTAAGAAAAGTTTCTCTTCTTTTCATCCGAAACAGAATCTCCACACACGCCACTGACACACGCATATATGAGAATATGTACATCAAGGGCCTGAAAGCTGTTCAATTTAGAGTTGAAGTTAAACTCTTTGAAAGATAAAATAGTAGAAGGGACGTAGCGGAAATTTGCACATCATAAATTATGCAATGTAATGAGTAAAATATCACGGGAATTGTGAAATAATAACAATAACACACAAGAAACTTTTTATATATCACATAATGAATATTATTAAGTTGTTCGCGGCATTATGGAAAAGAGCCGAATCGTTTCCATGTAGGAAACGTATCAGGAATGTGGAACGTCTCCGCTTGAAATTTCTTCCATTCATTTTTAATTCATTTTAACTATCCGAATTCCTATGTCTTTCAGAACCGAAGAACTATCATCCTGACCAATTTATTTGATAAATTATGGCAACGGAGGAACAATATTTCATACGGGTATGTTAAGTATTTATTAGAAATGCTCCAACAATTTTTACAGTTCATGTAAATTAGATTGTTGGCCTTCCGAATTGCTATAACTGCATTCCAGCTTTCTAGCCTACGTATTAACAACCATCTCCGTGTCGATAAACAACTCAAAAGAATTTTATAATGAAAATAATCAGCTGATTTAAATTTCCGATCCGAACAAATAATACCGGGAATAGAAAGAACACTGATATGCGTAACAGAGCGTAATGAATTATTAACAGGAAAAAAGAGACGATCAGTTGGTATACATTCAAACAATAGCACTTCTATTTGTGTAAATTTTTTGACGTTGATATTTGTTAGTTCAGGTTACCGCTTTGTGGAGGTAATATTAAATATCCTGTATATTCCTTATATTTTGGGCACAATATGACTAACACAATTATGTATTATGATCCTTATATTTATTCACTAATATTGAATTTCGTTGTCAGTAACCATGAATATTCATTTGAAGAAGGGAATTTTAAACAAATATATGTGATTATGTATAGCCATGAAAAGAACGAAAATTTCTCACTATTGCATTTTATGTATTTCATTCCGATAGAGAAATGATAAATAGAAAAGTGGAGAAGCAGTGTTCAACAAACTTATTTTGAGGTAATGAGGATATATCACTGTGTGCAAATCTCATCATGACAAATAATATATTTCTAGCAATTCCCAACAAATTGGCTTCAAGAATGTAGTCAGACAGAGACACAAATTTTTGATTCAATAATTAAATAATTTTTTCGCCTCTATTAAAAGTTTTTAGTACTAATAGACTTTTGAAGCTACGGGAGGAAATACCGAAAATTTTTTAAACAAGACAAATATTCCACAACTAATGTTACTCGATACAGTCAAATATTAAAGAAGTAAATAATGTTATTTCAAATAGATATGTCGAGGGTCGTGGGAAAATTGGTACCACTTACTACACGAATATATGTTAGTTTTATTTCCGAATGAAGTGTTATCGTGACCAATTAAATTTGTTAACTTGATTAGATATTGTGTGCCATTCTCAAAGCAGATTATTTTTTTCGACATCATGAGGTTAGTTTTTGCATAACTTTCTGAGATTGCTTTTGTAGAGTTTCAATGATAATATAATCAGAACAATAATCTTTGAGCTTCATTCCTGCATAAAGTCGATATTAAATAATAAAATATCCTGTAATAAGTATTCTCATGCAAGTTACATCGTATTTATTACATTGTCTTTTTTCTTAATTTTATTTATAGTCTCACATAAACTGCTATTTGCGACTTTCTACGAATTGAGGAACTAATTGTTACCAGCTGTAGGGGATTGACAGTATGAAAGCTTACACAACAGCGAAGCCCTTGCCGGGATATGAACCTGGGATGTGAGGTAATAAAGATTATAGCAAATTTGGGTTCTCTGTTGTTTGACAGTTTAATTTTATATTCAAGAGGCGGTCACAACTGTTTTTTTTACAAAGAAAAATTTATTACAACGGTACCTTTCGGCAGATTAAACTGCGATATTCATCCTATTATATTTTAAACAATTCTACTTTAACAACATTATCAGTACAGAGTACTTTGTAAAATTTAAAATGTTTGTGTTCTCATCACGTCTCCTGGTCAAACTCAAGACTCTGTAGTTTGGCATTACAGCTCAGTAACATGGGTGTTGCTTTCCACTGAAAATTGCAAATTAATAAATGTACAGTATTTCTTGGTAAACACCACATCGTCGATCCGAGTGGTTTTCATGCGAATGCCGTTTCTTTTGTGGACTGCGTATTCGGCGCCAGGGCTCAACGCTCCTTCAAAAGGAAAACGTACGAAGGCCTTCCCGGAGATTCTTCGCCGGGTCTCTTTTGTACTCCATAAGCTGGAAGCTTTCATATGAGCGTGCCTAAACCTGAGGTCTGCAATCCAGAGCGCTGGAACGCAGACAATTTCAAACGCATCTCGAGACCCGCTTCCTTTCCTCGCATTAAACCTAAAACTGGTACGGAAAAGTGTAGAGTGAGCCGCTCTGTAAGTTAATTACGCATCAAACGACTCAGGCCGGTTAATATTATTTTGCTTCAGACTCGTAAGATTTTGTTCGAAACGGTTGAAATCGTTAACGTTGTACCGTATTTCAGCAGCTGCAGGATGATTTACGCCGGAACAAAGTGGGAGCAACTCCCACCTCTGCGCATTAAGCTTGTTTTAATGAAACACTTCAGGAGGGGTTTAAACCGAGATGAAGACGGTTTTTAGTACGTCTGTGACGAAGTTTCTCTTCTGTACCCACACCGAAGGCGGCTTCGTTTAATGATCCTCGACATCTTGTTGTAAGGTACATATTAACCCGAGATAAACAAGACAGCGAAGGCGGATTCCAAAAACTTTTATAAAGACTGCATTTATGTATCTCGAATATAACGAGGCACCACAGAGCATTAATTCTGCCGTAAACAGGCGAGACCCCTGGTTGTACCACATTAAACTTTCCTCAGTATCAGTCTCGTAAAGTTTTTGTTGATTTTCTACACGGGGGAAAGTGGTATTAAGAGTTGAGTCAAGGATCAATAATTAATATCACCTCATGAAAAAAAAATTCTATGAGTAATCCTGGTTGCCCTGCTGTGGCTAAGCGATTTGCATCACTGCCTCGCATCACACATGTCTCGGGATCGAATATCGGCAGGGGCATTGTCATGGAAGGCTGGGGTTAAGGCTGAAAAATAATCACCTCGCTGACTACGTGACAGTCCAAAAAACCTGGAATGTGCTACAGAAGGTGACAGCCCGGAATTATCCCGGTAAGCCAAAGAGAATTAATTGAAAATGAATACCGTCGAAAAGCGAATTCAGTGCCATTTTCTTGCTGCAAAGTGGGATTTCTTCCTTTACTGCATTATTACCAGCAGCGTCTATAGATTGGTTAATAAATTTTAGACACTTCTAAACACAATTCAGAAGTTTCTTTCAACTAAATGTTTTCATCCCCCCCCAAAAAAAATAATTGGGACTTCATAAGGTATAAAGGAGATATAAATGAATTTCTTCATATTTTTAATTTATAAATGTATGTAATGATACATAAACCCTAATAAACATTATTTATATCTCATTTGTGCCTAATATATTTGAGGATCAAACCTCACAATAGAATAAAACCCTTAAATTATCTTTTAGTGGCCATTTGATTCATATATATGTATAGTATTAAAAAGAAACAATCAGAAAGTAAAAAAGTAATTAGGAGCCAATTATGCTTTACAGTTGGGAACATAAAAAGTTAAGAGACTGCACATAGATGCGTATCGAGATTATTTTCAGCTAGCAGCTTATTTAAGGAAACCCCGTTAAATTTGCTAAAAAATTGACAGACCTATCTTTTGGTCCTGCAAGTTCGTTATAATCGACGAAATTCTAGTAACTAACGCACAAAAGAACGACGAAGATCAATAGTTTACAAACAAAAAATAATTTTCGTCTCGATAAAACTTTACATCCCCTTTTAAATCTCGGACAACTTCTTAACAAAAGCTTAGAGATAGAATTTCGAAATAATTTTTCAGTTAACGTCTATTTAAAAAAAATTGTATAGAGAAAAATTGAAACGACCAATATGTAAATAAAATCGTATATAGCAATGAATTTTACACGAATTATTGGTTTTATGACAATAGTTTATAATATTAATGAATACATCATTGCGAATATTAGTGAATAATGACGTTATATCAATAGATAATAGAACATAACACTTTGGGAAATTAATGAAGTGTATTTCCTACAGTTTAGTTGGTTTCAATTAATTCACGAGTTTTTTTAAGTTTTCGAACAATTATAAAAAGGACTTTTAACTATAAGGAGTATCGTATTTATATATTTTAGGAAATGCATTAACTCTAGATAAATTAGTATCTCGGATTCCACTTGCCATGAATGCAGTACACAATGAAAGCAATTAATTATGTTTGGATTATAATTTTTTTGTCAAGAGTAATGTTTTTTTTACATACTTTAAAGGCCCGAATAATTCTATTTGTACCATATTATGTCCCAAATGTGAGGACGGAACGTAAAAGCTATTTTGTCTGTAAATCATTTTAATTTATCGTTGCATAAATTTCAGAATATGTTTACTGGAATATTTTTTTTTGAGTTGACACAAAAAATATGCACCGAAATTCATAAAAAATATTGTGATATGTTTCAGTTGCAACCCGTACCGTGAAACATCGGTTTCTTGTTGTGCTTTATATTGATTGAGATACGAGTCCGCGTTAATAGTGACGTACATTCGCTATACTGTATCACCAGGCTCGTAACAAGTTTTAATTCCCTTTATCTTGATCCACTCAAATGCGTAATCAAATAGGCGGGTTCGTGTTGTCGGCCTAAAAAAAAGCAAACATGTATTTGCCTGAAACAAATGTTCCCTGTGTAGCCTATTCTGGTCACGCGATTCATTCACCAAAGCCCTGTCTTGATTGTTTCTTTGAGGGCGTAAATTGCTTTTTAAAATTGACTGACAGCCTAGGCCTCCGGCTTAGCTCGGATGCGGACACAAGAACGATGTTGCATTTGTTGGCTCAAACACTGCTCCACACACAAAATGAGTTCAGCTGATAAATGCGCATATTTTTACGAAATGGCGAGACAGAACGGCGTTTTTTTTAAAGTGTTGCCAGAATTAACGCCTAAAATTCCCGAAAGTGGCTGATAAACCTCTGATTAGTTTCAACGCGTGGAACCGACACATGGACCATGAATTCGTCGATAATATGAAGTATTCTAGTGACACCCTGACGAAATTGAAAAAAATGACACGAACTAAAAGTATAATTAATGAATTCAAAAGACGCTAGACAAATAAGCTCCATTTAACGGAAACAAAGTGTAACTTCGTAAGAATATTTTAAAATTAGAGTTCAGTAGGTAGGAAGCGATAAAGTTGATGTATGAATAGTGAATAAAAATAGATGGAATGTCTGAAAATGGAGTTACAACACGTCAAGACCGTCGTATTTTGAACTCCGCTTTTGAAGCTCCTTCAAAAGAACACGCCAAATGGCTGATCAGCTAGGAGTGGTAAACGGCGACCTTGAATTTTGGAGGAGAGCCGCGCTTTAATTGGCAATCTGCTGGCCTTTGGTACCAAACGTCGAGATTATCCCATTTTTGCAGCGATTTTCAAAAGATTGTAGAGGGCTCTGAGAAAGGTTTCAATAATTATGGAAAATATTTGATTGCCCAAGAGCACCTTTATTGCCATTCGATTAAAACCAAAACTATATAATAATTCAGCTGGTAGGGGAAATTATTGTTTAGCAATTTTGGTAAAATTATGAAAAAAGAAAAATGACTTCATAAACTTTAAAACATTAGTTTATTCTATTAATTTAATATCAGTATAACCTAAAACAATGAATTGTGATTTTTGATGAATTTTTTAAAAAAGCTTACAAATTTCCAGTTCTGCCCCACTCCCTGGGGTGTTTTGTATATACAATTAAAGCATTAAAAACAAATTTAATTTAAGAAAATTCTTAACACCTTTTGTGCTTCTTTCTTATACTTATATGGTTTACGGTTGATCGCTTTATCAATTTTTCCTTTCTCAAAGAGATTTTGTTGCAACTTCACGGTCTTTGCTACATTAGCCGCTTTTACTCCGTTCCTTTTCTTTCTTAATCTATTTTTTTCGGTTACAACATCCTGTAACTCATTCTCATAAGTTGAGTCTGCCAGTTTTTCCTTTTTTTTCTTGGGGAATTCATTACGTTTTGTCTCATACAGTAGTACCCCGTTCTGCCCCGCGCGTTAGTCACAGTTTAAGGTTTTTCACCGAGCTTTAATGCAAGCTAATGTAAACTTTATACGCAACTTAAACTTAGTTTAGGAATATACACCTTTAAAAAGTTAAAAGGTGGAGCTTTGCAGATTAGCTTCTGTCGAAATGCTGAAAAAATTATAAGGCACAGATGTAAGACGCGAAAACAGGAGTTCATTCACAAGGTACAGCAAAACTTGGTCAAGTCGGCTGCCAAGACTTCTTTCTTGACCAGTTGCAATGTTCCACCCCTATTTAATAACCTCCAGGAATGTCCAGTAAGAAAAGGGTATCCCGTTCTAAGCCTTTATCCCGTTCCGCTCCGACTTCCTCTACATTTGTGCAGATAACAACTAATACCGGGAGAGACGCCATTGTTTCCGTTACCACAGAGTAGCACATGTTAGTTTCTTCGCCGAAAAATCACTACCGTCAAACGTAATAGCCTGGTTGAGTACAGTAATAATAAACTGCGACCTCTATTTTTCGACAAGACGCAAAATTTACTGGGAAAAAGTCTCAGCAGTTGGTACGACTAAAGCCCGGCGACGATTATGGCGTGAAATTGTATTACTAGACTTGACCAGTGATAACGCCGACGTTTAACGTGTGTCGTGACATTTTCTCTCTCTCGCGAGTCTCACTGAATGAACCTGTTAATTTGGCTACGAAAATCTTCTTCAATTTGGTTCATAAACCAGCTGACGAGAACCGTAGATTTTAATTCTCGGTATGGATACGTTCTTAAAAGACCAGTGAAGTTAACTACGAGAATGGGGTTAAATATAAAACAATTCAAGGAAATAGGCAGGTCGATTACCGAAACTAATATTCAAAGTCAGCAAACAATATCGTTTGTTAAATTGTCTGAGAAACTATTAGAGAATAAATAATGAAGTTCATTCCACACTTCGAATAATAAGAAATACTGAAACTTGTAGCACAAGGTATAGTACGTGAATTTGGATTTACATTCGGCAGCCGTGGAGATAAAATTTCTCAATATCCGAATTATTAATTTTGTTATTCTTAGATTACCTGTCAGATACTTTCTTCCTTCAGGGACAATGAGTTATCCGAATAATTCAATACATATCTTTTAACAAAGTTGATTTTGCGTTCTTATAACCACGTACTGTATTTAAAGAAAAACGTTGTCGTTATTATTTATTGGCCACTTCAGAAAAACGACTGATCAGTTTTAAATGAATTGGTATACGTATATTGATCAAGGTTAGTTGAAATTGGAGTGAAAGGATTGTGGGCTTAGAGGCTATTTAAAACAAATTTGAATTATTGGCTACCGTTAAATGCATTGAATTTGGATTAAGAAAACTACATAAACATGATTGTTACTTTCTTTATGGGAGCGTTAAAAACATTCTAATATCACTTGAAGAGTGATATGCACGTGGCACGCATGAATTTGCAAGCCAAGAAGAGGGATTCAAATAAAACAAAATTAACTGAAGTGAAGTATTGTATATAAAAGAGAGCACAATATTGATGAATATTCCTCATGCGTTTATTCGTATGTGGGTGAAAATATTGTGTTAATAAACTGAGAGGAAATAAATTTTTTGTTCCATTGAGGTGGACAACAGTGTCCCAACGCCGAAACTGATGATAAATTAAAGATCAGATGCAGACAAAGTTTTTATATATTTGAAGTTGCCCTTCCAGGCAGTCAAGTTAAGATTTTTTCCATCAAAATCTCAAAATTATTACGTTAGGAAGTCCCAAACATGGCGAAGAAACGTAGAAATTTTGTCTGTACCTGGTCGTTAATTTATTATATTTATATTTAAAAACAGAAGTTAATTGATGTACTATTCTGCACTTTTTTTATTACAACTGAGCTACTACCTACGTATAATTGAGTTGTTTGTGGATTAATATCACGATATTTGGTAAAGTTATTGGGTATTCTTCATGTAGTTATTAGGTCGTTAACGTCGAGTACCCACAGTTACTTCAGAACTAAAAAGCTTTTATATTTAATTTATTATAATTGTTTCACGTCTGAGTTATCAGTCAAAAATTAACAATTTATATTAATTTTTTTAACAAGTATTTGCTCAAAATCAAGCGATTCAAAGAGTTTTCCGCTAAAGCCGTATTCATATTATTGATGTAATTTGCCTTTTTTATAAATAGGAGTCCCATTGATAACTAAGACCAAATCAGCCTTATGGTGTCATGAATGAGTTGATAACGATCAGTCTCAGTTATGAAGTAACATGGTACAAAAGTGAATCTTTTACTGAAAAGGCGAATCCACGTTTTGTCGCGTGTGTAGGATCTAGGATACGAGGAGTCTTCCCGAAAATATTTCTGAGCCTCACCTGGAACTCGAACTTTCGGAACTGCTCCGCGGTGTCGACGTCGGCGACGGCGAGCTTGATGTCGACGCAGGTGTCGGGAGAGACGGCGCCGTCGGGCTCCGTCGACAGGTCATCGTCTCCCGGAGAATCGTCGTCCCTCTCCTTGGAAGATTCCTCTTTGACGTCCTGCTTGGTGTCCGGCGCGGCTTCCAGGACCTGTGCCTGTCCTTGTCCCGGGGATTCCGAAGCACTGTTCAGGACCACCGGGGCGTTCCCCGCGGACACCCCGGACACGGTGTTGCTGTTGGAGCTGGTGCTGTAATTAGCGTAGTATAGGCACACGAGAACGGAGACGACGATCACGCTGAACAGAAGGTACCGCACCGAACCTCGACGGAGAACCTTCAGCATGGTGCTCGCTCGCTCTGGGACAAACGTTCGGAAAGGAGGCTCAAGTGTCAACTCACGACGCGCGACAGATATTTTCTATTATAGCTCGACTTCCATTCAGACACGTTCATGTCATCCTGGCATTTTCTCCCTTATGTCCGTAGATAGTCTCTAGCGAAAAGGTAGCGGAATAAATTATGTAAATTGGAAACATTAAATAATGACGCAGAAATTGCGACACCCTCACAGTAGATAAATTGTTTCATACAAGTAAACGTGTCCTTCTTTAATTAAAAATATACTAACAACGTCAGCAGCCGTTAAAAGTATTGATACACATGTGGCGCGGTCTAAGTGAAATCACAAATTCCAGGGGTGACAAAATTTGTTTAATTGTATTACAATTTCCTAAAAATAAGAAAAAAGTCCTTATTGCGTATATACACAGTAGGGGAGGGGGCAACTATAGAAATAACTCCAAGTAACCTTTAATTTTCTTTTTTATGTATAAAACGGATCCAGTGCAATTGAGACGGAATGAAATGTCAAACACACTCCGAGTCGTGATCTGTCACTCTTAAATCGGCGATTTAGATTAGGGAAGTTGTTTTCCGAGAGTACGACTAACGTAACGTGTTATGACATTAATCAATAGGGAGGTTGCCCTTCCGGTTAACACGTTTCAACACGCGATATTGATTCCTCACAGCAACCGATTTCTGATACAATACAACGAAAATTGCCGTTTAACAGACAAAATTTAGAAACCGCAAATTATTTTGTCAACGAAGCGTGTATTGGTATTTGTATTATTTATAGTTACGACCCTAAGAAAGTAAAGGTTTAAAAGAAAATTTCTGGAATGAATAATTATCAATGATTGTGCAGTTAGTAAATTAATTTATCGTCTGAAATTTGGAAACTTGCTTTGATCTCCTTTACTGTATTTTATGTAAGAAGTATTACTTAGTTGACTTCTGTTATTCGCACTAAAAAATTTAATTAATTGTCATCTATTTATCACTTCTACTTAAGTATTATTACAAGTAAAGAAAGACGAACAAATATAACGAAACACTACACACGTAATAGCAAAAATTTTCGTGGAACACTTGTCGACACTTAATGTTTTTTTGTAACTACAAGATCGTGGCCTTTTCGAGTCAGGATGCCAAGATGGTCCGGTTCAAAATGGACAAGGGATGCTCAGTGGAATGCAATGAGATGTGACACTTTATTAGCAATATACTCTGACACACACTCAAAACTACATCGCTTTATCGTGTAGCTGTTGTTTCAAAGTATATACTCAGCGGGTATCACTCAATAAGGGAGTAAATGGCTACGGCAAGAGCACCAACACTGTAACATTTCGCTCCAGAATCCCGCCCGAGACTGCCTGAGCTTCTCGGGATGCCTAACGGATAGCACTGGGGATGAAAAAAACGGGCTCTGGTAAATAGAATGAGAGGAAAGGAGAGGGAAAGAGGTGGGAGAGCGCCCCTCCCTTCAGCCGTGCGCATGCGCCAACTCGCCGTTCCGATGCGTGTGCCATCTGTCAGCCAACACACGACCTAACCGAGAATTGCCCAAAATAACGCCGGACAAGTGCTTTTCGGAGGTGGAAGGTGTTATTAGGAAACATAACAAAGAGGGAGGAAAGGTAACTTTTCAGACAAAAATACTCTGCAGGAATAAGGAATGGGAACTGCTGCTGCGTGAGAGTTGGAATACCTCTATACCAGAAGATTGCTTAATTCAGTTCTTTATGTATCAGAAAGAAGATTTATTTATAACAAGATAATTTTATATAACATCTTTCCTACAGAGATTAAGAATATTAATAAATTCAAACGTATTGTCAATCAGTGTAAAAATATTCCATTAAACGCCGCGTATTATTCTGTACAGGAGTTTCTTGATCGATCCCATAATTGTTCAAATTCATGTTCCTGCAAAAGTATTTAATGCGTTAGTTTGTAAAATATTCTATTACTTACCTTTAACTATTTCTATATATTTTTTCTGTTCGTTAGTTTCTTTCTTTTCATGTATTGCCTGCACCTACTTGTAAATGATTATGGGGTATTATTGAAATTATTTAACGAAATACTTGTGCTTTAAGATATAAGATATATTATAATAATTTTATTTATAAAAAACTTTAAGGGATTCTGCGTGCTATTGCAATAAATGAATTAATTGAAGGTGACTATTTTTAAATATCAGGGTTAATTACTTCTGGAGTAATCACGTGCAGCCTAGATTTCGTTCACTTGGCGAACCTGTTTTTATCTTCATTCGTGTCTTGATGCAGGTTACTAGGCGATAACCGGAACTTCCTTTTTCCTTACGGTTGAATTGCAAATTTCCACTCTGCCGGCGGAAAGTGGTATGAACCTGGTACTGCCGATGATTGAGGAAACTCCAGTTTATCCTCCTTCCTCCCTCTGGCTTCATTGTTCTCAAAACCTTCCCACTAAAGAGCAACAATTCACACCTCCTCTGCCTCGACGCCTTCTCAATCTTTTGAACAACTCTCCTCCTATACCTCCTCGCCTTCTCAACCTGTACAAACATTATGCCTACTTTTTCGGCTTCTCGCCTCCCAGCTAAATTCGTATATCCCTTCTCCAAGGGAAACCGCTATCCCACGTGATGTTTGTTCCACCAATCTTCACGAGTCCTTCGTGTAGCATGGGAAATTTTCTATGACACAGGGAACAGTGTCCTTCGGAAATTTTGAAGCGTGAATGTTCCTTCAGAAAAACAAGCTTAGTATTACTAATCCGCATACATGTATGTCCCGCGTCCTGCAGCCTGGCGCCGGGAAAAATCACTTCTTACCTGCCTGTCGCCGAGCCATAATGTTCTTGCTGAACCTTTAGATCATTCACAATCCAAAAAAAAAACGAATAAAATTAGGGAGGGGTCCTACTGCGCTGCATACTATAGAAAGCCTGATTCCTCGTCGTGAAGGGCCAAAAAATGACATTGCCATTATTTATACTTTATTATTCGTGCTTATGAGTGTGTCTTTATGCTTTTCAGTGTGTGTGGTGTGTTTTTAGTCACTTTACACTTTGTATTGTTCACCCTAGTTACGTACTTGTTTTAGAAGTTAATTGTTTCTTTTTTTATTTTGGTTCTAAACTCGTTTATTATTTGATATAATGTATGACATATCCTGTTTCGTCAACCGAGAAATAATGGAAATAACAATAAATCTAAATAATGTGAATTGCGGCTGACTTCGGAGTGGAAGAGGGTAAAATAGGCAAAAAGAATTTATCACTCAGTTTTCAAAAAATAATAATGTCTTCTACGTAAATTCTTTTTTAGGCGTTTCATATTGCCGGGGCCTTCACAGATTTTGCGTCGTGGACTGCGACAGTTTCAGTCATAACCGTTGCAGGACTCAGTCCACGACATAAAATTATCCACTCTTTGGTAAATGTTATACATTTAAAATTTACCTGATGGAGTTCACAAACACGGACGAAACTTGATAGGTGTATTAAATAAATATAATTCGGATAAAATCTTCAGGGTTAACCAACCAAGTCAGACTTATAAAAACACACAACGTTTCCTCGGCGGCAGAGAATTTCCGTGGAAACTTTGAATGTTTTATAAGCTTGACCTCGATGGTTAACCATGAAGATTTTATCCAAAATAAAAAATTGTTTACTGGAAAATAGGCTGTATTGTTTTAGAATTCCATGTTAATTGTGTTACATTAGTAATTGATAACATTCCAGCGGAGTTGATAAGATCATCGGGTGAAAAAGCAATATCATGACTGTTCAGAATATTTTGTGAAATCTACGAAACAGGAAGAATACCTGACGTTTTTTGAAACAATATAATTGTGCCCATACCGAAAAGGACTGGGGCTGATAAATGCGAACGGCACAGGACAATTACTTTAATATCTCATGCACGCAAAAAGTAACGGAAATAGTATATAGGAGGATCGAACGTCAAATAGAATGCGAGTTAGAAGATCAATTTGGCTTTAGGAAGAATGTAGGGACAAGAGAAGCATTATTAACTGCGTCTAATTTTATTAGACACGATAAGAAGAAACCGGCCTACGTTTATGGTATTTGTAGATTTAGAAAAAGCGTTTGATAATGTGAACTGGAAAGGATTTTGAAGAACACAGTAATAAATTATCGAGAAATAAGGCTTATTATATCATAACAGCAATAATTAGAATAGAACATCACGAAAAGAAAGCAGAAATCAAGAAAGGAGTAAAACAAGGATGCAGTCTGTCGCAGTATATATGTATATATAGAACAGGCGATGAAGAAAACGCAATATGGAAAAGGAATCACATTGAAAGGAGAAGAAATAAAAACCCTACGCTTTGCCGATGATATTGTATTAGGGGAGTCAGAAGAAGACCTGGAAGCCATAATAAATGGCATGAACGAAGTCCTGGAGAAAGAGTTCAATGTGTGGATTAATAGACGAAGAACCAAGGTAATTGAGTGTAGGATGGGAAACCGTGGAGTAACAAAAGGTGTTAGATTGGGAAGGGATATTTTGACGAAGGAACTCTGCTACTTGGGGAGCGTAGTAACTGGGGATGCTTGAAGTATAGTAGACATAAAGAGTAGGATAGCACAGGGAAGGAAAACTTTCACGAAAAAGATGGATTTACTTACGGGTAATATAAGTGTGAATATTAGGAAATCGTTACTAAACGTTTTCGTATGGAGCATGGCGTTACATGGGTGCGAAACGTGGACGATAGGAGTTGCGGAAAGGGAAATAATATAAGCCTTCTGGCATTATGGGAAAATGCTGAATGCCTAAAAACAGAATAGGGGAAGAGTGAACAATATGGAGAACGATGACCAAGAGAAGGGATAGATTAAAATCCACGTTTTAAGAAATGAGGGTCTTTTAAAATTAGCATTAGAGGGAAGTGTGTATGACGTAATAACAGAAGCCTCAGTCGTGGAACATTGGACTCTGGTCTGCACTCTCACCTTTCTCTTACTTGGGGTGTCACTTACGTCATTTGCCGCGTCTCTAGCCGCCTGATCCAAACTTAGAAAAAGAAAGGGCGTGACCTACCTGATGCAGATCGCTCACAGATAAGTGACGAGCAAAATTATATGAGGTTTAGTCTGCAACGACCCTCATATGTCGATGTCCAGCATCTCAGAGATACTCCCTGGCCGGAAGCTTTCTAGAAACTCACTACCTATCCAATTTACTATCACCTTTTATCAAAGACATACAACCATTCAGTCATTAAAATGGTCTCTTCTCGCAGCGAGACGAACTTGCTCTGCCGGGAACGCCAAATTTAAGATTTACAACATAATGTAATACAATTCTTAGGAAGTAGAAATGCTCAAGCAGGAAATTAGGTTGATTTCTTGCAGGCGCTTCACTCCAGAGTGACTGCGGGACTTACCTCATTATGTCGGGAATGCCTCGTACTCTCTCTGGTTTTTTTCAAAGTGCCGAGACACCTTCACCTTTTTTATGAGGTTTATGTACTGGGGTCGAAGACCTTGGGCATAAGGCAAGAGTTGTCCGCCGATCCCATTGGATCAGTCGGCCAACTGCCTCCTAAAACTGGCGGAGACACGGAGAAGGGAATGCAAACTCGTCTCCTGTCATTCGGAAGGGCGTGACCTACCTGATGCAGAATTTATAGGGTTTTCCCTTCATCTCTTTAGGTGAAACACTGGGTAGGATCCTTAAACACTTGGCCACCTTGTAGCCTGTTAACACAAAAAAATTAGCTTGTGAAGAATGTGATTAGCAAATTGTAGGTAAGCCGGGCTTAGGTTTACAGGAATGGAGGGATGTTGAATCGGTCCTTGAACGTCAACTCGGATTAGGTCCCCGCCCAGAAAACTGTGGTCCGGAGTTCGAGTCCCTGGTCCGGTTGACATTTTTCCTTTCTTGTTTTTCTTCTGTGAATAATACGGTCTGTTGATCTTATAATGAGTCTGAACCGTTACGGTTAATCATTAATATAAGTGTTTAACTTAAATAAATAGGAAAACATTAACTCCAATAAATATATAAACTTCAGCTGTCCATAAATTGTAACTGAATGTTACTCTCTGCTTAAGTTCTTCGCTTCTCTTGCCTAGAAATGTCATTTTCCCTAATGCTTATTGTTAAGCATTATCAGAGTTCACTCATCACAAAATCGTCCATTAAACTTCTATATTTACTGTTCCTTATCCGACTTTCGATACGCCAAGACCTTTTACCAGACCCCGTACATAATTGTTTTATGTTCTTATGTATTTGAAGCAAAGAAAAAGATTTACCGAATTAAAGGAATGTGAAACTTCACAATACTGTACAATTTATTTAAAACCCATTTAAAGATTAATAACTTACAACACGTAAACAGGTACTAACCTACTTTATCACACCTACCTTGCAAGTTGAGATATTTTAATCCGTACCCTTACCCTATGAATGTCATACCTTTTTTTCCCTTCTTCCAAATATTATTATCATAAATGCTTTTACATTCTCTTGTCCTTCAGCAGGCTCTGCTCGTAAGTTTCCCCAGCGCGTTTTCATGTTATTTCATATGTAAATGTCAATATCCAGTAGAAAACTCGAGCGCAGTGCAGACCAGCGTTTCACAAACTTGCCTTCATAATTCTGCTCTGTCCATTTTTGAAATCCGCATTAAGCGTTTGAGAGATTTCTTCGCATTGTCCCTCTTCGCGAGCTATTTCATCTTCCCACGCTAAGTTTGAGCATAAATAAATTTAAAAAAAATTAAAGCTCGAAGAATTCTCTCCGCAAACGCAGTGTATTTTGTGTAACTTTTCACCACGCCGAAATATGTAATATATTTTAAAAATTTGTTTAAAGTCGAACGTGTTACTTTATTATTTTTTAAGGGATCATCCAAATAGTACTTCATTTATTAAATAGCGGCGTTATAAATTTTTATAACCGGTAGAATAGATCAGAATTTCTCTGTATCTGCGTAGCGAAGTGAGGTATACTTACTTGACATCACTTCAGCGATGTTTTAGATTTACATTACATTTCAAGTAAAGCCGGGTACACACTAGGAGAGTGCATACACACGCGTTCACTCAGTGTGTACGTACTGTTCTTACCCCACACACTTCCCTCTAATGCTAATTTTACAAGACCCTCATGTCTTAAAACGTGGTTTTTAATCTATCTCTTCCCTTAGTCAACGTCCTCCATATTGTTCGCTTTTCCCCTATTCTGTTTTTAGGCATTCAGCATTCTCCTATAACACCACATTTTAAAGTCTTATATTATTTTCCTTTCCGCAACCTCATGCAGGGTTTAGAGAGTTATTCCTGCGTCTCTTTCAGGTGAATACCGGGATCCTTAGAAACTATAGCCGGTGGGCCTTAGTTAACCCTTGGCTTCCTTACTGTCCCTTCCTTATCCTTTCTTTCAAAATCACTTCTTATGATAATAAAGGGAGGATTTACTTATTTATTTATTGGATCTCCATAATTTAGCCTGTCTCTCTTATAAGACAAATTATGTAAAATTGATCGATAACAGTTATGACCAACAGATCCTTGATACTACAGCCCATTGAAAACCTTGGCCTCCTCGACCAAGTTTCTTCGCCCTTTTACATCATTATACCGTTCAGATAATTAGAAATACTATTATGATCCGAACTTATAAACTTTGAAAGCTTATATTTTTATTCCACGTTTTCAATATCAATCACTGTGTGTTTTTGTGTTTTATGGTTATCTCGTATTCCCCTCTTTCCTTTTACTATCAACAAATAATTTTGTTGTAATGACAATTGTATGTTCCATTATGTCGCCGCATTTGTGCTTTTGAATAAATCATATCCTCTGTTTTATTATGTAGTCCTTAATAGACTCACCCTCATTCTTCTTGGCCGAGGCGAGACTGCTATTAGATTTATAATTCCATTTCGAACAGTTGAACTAAATCTAAGTTGGACTCGCCAGCGGCTCTCGAAACTTCTCCATGCTATTCGCTTCGGTGGCTCGGACGATTGTCTTGTATATTAGTCCTTTCGTTCGAGTGCTGATTACATTTCCACTCTACAAGGGCCCAAAATTAATTAAGGCTGTCTGCCAAGGGTTGAAGAAAAATGGGAGGAAATCAACTTCTTCTACTGATCGAATGCTTTTAAGGTAACTTGGTTGAATACGAATATTTTAAGTTACAATCTGAGTAGTCATTTAATAAATATCAACTTATTGCCGGTAGTCTCCTGGAATAAAAATACCTGATGTACACATATGAGTAATTTTACAATTTGAGAAGGATATTTTACTAAATTTTTAAAACCTGGAGTTCAGCAATTTAATAAAAAGTATTTTATTATACATTCCTTGTCATTATTTACAGAAGCTTTCGGCTGTTGATTGCCATAATCATCTTATATTTATGTTCTTGTGCCATTACTTCAATTCAAATTTTTGTTGTTGTGGTCTCCAGGACTCTGTTCATGCCATTTATTATGGCTTCCAAGTCTTCTTCTGACTCCCCTAATACTACAATATTATCAACAAAGCGTAGGATTTTTATTTCTTCTCCTTGCAGTGTGATTCCTTTTCCATGTTGCGTCTTAACTTTCTTCATCGCCCGTCTTATATATACATATATACTACGACAGACTGCATCCTTGTTTTACTCCTTTCTTGATTTCTGCTTTCTTTTCTTGATCTTCTATTCTAATTACTGCTGTTATGATATAAGCCTTCTTTCTCGATAATTTATTCCTGTGTTCTTCTAAATTCTTAATAGTGTGTTCCATTTCACATTATCAAACGCTTTTTCTAAATCTACATTTGCCATGAACGTAGGCCGGTTTTTTCTTATCCTAACTTATCAAATTGAATTATTAATAATCCACAGTACTGAAATAATTTCCTACTGAAAGATATTTTATTCAATTAAACGAAAAATGCATCTTTATCCCTGTCCGTATCACAGTTATTTATGTATCTTTTCTAAAAGTATATATTCGGCTTCCTTAAAAATGGTTTTTATTTTGTACTTGAAAATAAAAAAAAACATTCACATAGTCCATCGATGCTGGAAAGTTTTACTTCGAAAATTTTGAGTCAAAATATGGATAATATTTATCTTCAACTGAAATGACATTATTTATCACCTGCTTTCGTAATAAATGGGTTAATAAATATTGACAAAAAAATAACTAAAATCCGAAGAGCGTAGCAATTATTAGTTCACCTCGTCAGGATATTGTAATTGGGCGCTTATCTTACACTTTCAGCAACAATGACTAGGCCTATAGAGAGATTGCAATAAAGAAGCCGTGATGTTTTGACAGTTTCCTTCCAGGCAGTCAAAGAAGTCTGGAGATCTCAAAAAGCTGAGGCCGTTTATCAAGTCACTAGATGTAATGGACTACTTAGGAGAACTTCCACAGTATACGGTCTCATGATTAGAAATCTACTTCACAAATCTGCAGGTATTAATTTTTTGTGTGGCAATTACTGAAGTAATTTAATTGTTAGCGCATTGGGAAGTAAAAAGAATATTTTATTTTTCAAAGACAATGGTAAAGGCTAGGACGTCATTGCACGAAGAGATAAGTAATATTACCAAACTTCCAAAATGTATGCTGCACATATCGTGCCGTTCTACTCGCAACTTAAGGATCTAGACGGAAAACAAAGACACCATAACCTTACCCAGACTTGCACAAAGATCGTATTCTCTGGCCCCAACATGGAAAACAGAGCAGCTACCAATTAATCTACATTTAATGAAGAAATGTAAAGAAATAATCAAACGTTTATAATTATCAGCAATAAAAAACAGAAACACCGAACAAAATGGTGTATTTCTTAAAGAAATAGTGAATAGTAATGAGATTATAACTATTAAAATGTTATCCAGGAAACAGAATATGATCAACAGAATTCGAGCATTGCACACCTACCTTTTCTCAGGAGGAGGAAAACTGATATGCAGAACTTGTAACGTAAACCTGACGATTCTACATATATTATGGAATGAAAAACTCACAAAACAAAGAGGGAGAAGATTATGGGACATTTCAATCCTATTCATTAGCAACAAACAAAGACATAATCCTAAAATTCCTGTAATTTACTTGAGAACTAGACATTTTTAATTAAGTTTTAAATAGTAAATTTTCTGTTTCAGACATGCTGAGGAAATCAGTTTTACGTATTTAAATATGTATTTTTTTGCCTTAATCGGAATTTTAAATGCAATTTAATAAGCAGTAACAGTTGTTCTCTGGCAAATGTCAAAGGTTTTTAGGAAACTATATAAATAACTATGTAAACCGTTCGCTAATAAGCCTTGGGTTGATGCGAAATAAAATAAAAGATAAAAATAAAATTGGTATGTCAGGTTGATATCGTCTAATCTGAATGTTGCCATCATTGCAGTCCGATGAAAGAAAATTCTTCTCATTGAAATCCACACTGTATTCGTTCAGATGTTGTTGGTCCAGGCAAGGGATAAGCGAATTACCAGAAGACGGAAACTGGTGTCAACCAATGGCAAACCCTGTTACAGAATTCCCGCTTCGCGTTAATACTTGGAATTAAACTGAGGTATCTGCCTTAATTCGTAACTGTCAGCCTTATTTTGTATTTATCCCTATCCTTCCGTTTAATTACTTCCTTCTTTTTAAGGGTGACACACTACACTGAGAGCAATCCACATAGTGGCAACTTCATTTTAATAGCATAAGAAGGGAATTTGAAAGGAACGATACTTGGTTTGCTATAGTAGCTTGTTAATCCATAAGAGAAGGCTAGAAAAAATGAAATTATGTGTAATTACAAGAATGTCGTGTTGGTTACACTGAAGAACTCATATGGGAAAATATTTAGTTAAAAATGGGGAAAAAATCAAAGTTGTAGTTCGAGAGGTCTTTAGATTAGGTTAACGACTACTAACCATTAATAGTATTTAATTATTGAAATATCATAGTCTGAAATTATAGTTAATACTGTTTTGACCATTTTAACAGATAAATTACATAATGTGTTAAGTTACTTTATTAAACAAATGATGCGATGAGGAAAGTTAAAAAAATATGGAAAAAGAATCTTACTGTAAGGAGAATAAATAAATACCCTACCGTTTACCAATGATATTATAGCATTGAAGGAGTTATGAGAAGACTTTGGAAACCATGGACGTGGTCATATATAAGTGTTTATCAGTTATTGGCCTTGGCCTCCCGGGTCGTCCGCGGACCGTCATCTTGCATGACACATTCCGAATTTGGAGTTACACGTGGCCAGCGTATCGATTCTCCAGCAGCCTTTTCCGGTCTTCGTGACCATGACGACACAGATATCCAATCCCATGCCAGGTTTCGAACCCGGGACCCCTGGGTTGTGAGGCAGCAACGCTGGCCACTAGACCACAGGAAGAAAGCGATAAAACAATTATAATTTAACAGTAAAATATTTATTTATATAGTAAAGTATTTATGGCTACAGTTGTCTGGTATCTACAAAATTCACTTTTTTGTATACTAACATAAAAATCCATAACTACTGCTGCTCTAAAAAATAGCAAATAATTTGATACTAAAATCATATTGTCGTCATGTCACAAAATATAATCCAACTTTTCGTTCTAGTTTTGGCATTTTTACTAACATCAATGTTCATATTTGCGTTATTTCCGGATTGCACAGATCACCCGTACGTAGTTTGTTCGAAATTTCTCGACACGCTTCTCGGAACATACGTACATATGAAATTCGAGCTTTTATTACACATAAGGAATGGATTCAATTTATAAGATAATTGAACCACATCTTGCGTCTGCTAGAGCGAAATATATAAACGTTTTATTTAAGTAACACTATTGTGGTGATTCATGACCCTTACAGTCGGGTAAAGCAAAAATAATTTAGTTTTTGTTATTTACGTATACAGGACGGAAGACGAGAATGGCTTGGTGAGGCCGAGTAGGCGGGAAAACGTCACCGTCTGCAACATTGTTGGCTGCAACATTGTTGATGGCCTGGAGTAGATTAGATTGGACAGTTGGTGCAGGGAGGCTGCCGGAGAGAGACGCTAGGGAGAGACGAAGCAGTGGCAGAACAAGGCGACATGTATAAAATTTAGTTTCTGCACGTTTCGAGAAAAGAGATTCATTTGGTGGGAGTACAGAAAATAAAAAGACAACATTTGATCTGAAGGAGAGGCACTAGAGAATCTTAATATGAAGAAGACGTGACCCAGCAAAGGAACAACCGGCATACGAACAAAAACGAAGAACGACGTCATCAGGCGTTAACATCTGGTAACGGCAATTTACCTCGGTTTTTCCACACAAACCATTCTCGTCTGATTCGCGAATTTAATTTTCAACTATATCGTTCGTCACCCGCGTTCCCGGGAGCAGCCATTTAAGAAGCTGCGTAGAGTATTATTTTTGCTTTTACCGACTGAGCTAATGATTAAATTGATATCGTAAATTTATATGTTTTCCACTATAATTTAATTTGAGTTATATTTCTATTCAAATTAAATACATTATTATTGTTCGTTTGATTGTACAACAATATTTTTGATGGTGTAACCAACGAATACCACACTATATTCTAATTATTTAATAAATATACAAAAATGATTTATAAGGCGAGTGCTCCCACATGGGTCGCCATATAAATGCCACGCGTTGAGTCATTTTTTTATCTCTGTTGATGAGATGATTTAATTAACATATGATCCTATAACACTGGGTAAAATGATTAGTAATAACCTTCGCTTGTACTGCAAATCCAGTACGCATAACCGAATGATTTTCATCAACTAATTATTCAGAAATTCAAAAATTGAAACGCTAATATGAGCCCGATTTTAAATGAACAGGTACCTTGTTCACAAACATGAAATTAAGTTTATGAAACGGTAACCATAGTAAAAAATGAACTTTTCGTTACATAAATATAAACAATATTTTATGTACAAATAAAGTGAATAATCAACACACTACAGTTAAATTACATACTATAGAATGTACTCCATAATTATTAATGAATTTTGAATTTTGTTATAAATTGGCGAACCGATTGGATACATTGTTAAGCACGTGCCACCAACGGAACATGTATCTTCCCGTTTGGTGTCAGCCGCGTGTAGTTTGCTACCTCACTCTTTTGAAATTGGCTTTGCATTATTTACAGAGGACGGGCAGAGGCGACTATAACGTGAAAATTATCACTATTGGTTCGAACAATCGTGTGATACATTTTCCAAACCTCTCCGGCACAGATGCCCAATAATTTTTCACGTTACAGTTCAAAGGGTAGAAATACGACTCTCGTACGTATTGAGCGAGTTATCTTGTTTTATGGAGGAACCATTACTTGCAGATCACACGTAAAGCGCTTAACAGACGTTGGCAACCATTAATTGAGGAGTAGAGATTAATAACTCATACTAAAATACAAGCTATCTGAATTAGTTGGACAGCTTTCAAAGTAATATGTAACATTTTCGAAGTAAGCTTGAGAAAGCATTTTTATATTATACAATAGTTCTGCTTATACCTATTAGCAAACATGTCAGTGATGTAGTACATTAATAATGTAACATTGGTATTACAAAGGTATTAGGAAGAGTATCATTGTTTTTAATGTTCTTGAGATTATTGAGTGTCCAGGAAAATCATGAAAAGAAAATAATGCAGAAATATATTAAAATATAAATAAACTATAAATAGTCTTGTAATGGAATAAAATGAATAAATGTTGATTAATATATAGCAACTTGATGATGGATCAATTTTTAAGTTAATTAATTTATTAAAATTTTTATGGTTTGTAATATCATCTTTAATGATATTTAAATAAATTCAATTTACACTACTCAGGAAATTAATTTTACGATAATTCATTTTAAAAATCTCATTTATTTTAACATTACCAAAGTCAGTAAAATTTAACATTTAATTTATAATGACAAAACTCAGGAATACTCAATGAGGCTCGTGCGTTTTTAGAACATAATGTGTGAGCATATAAGTGTGAAGAAATATAAATTGTTTCGTCGTAGTCGTAAGCAACTGTTAGTCTGCAGCTAGAAGTATTCTCTTGCAGGAAAACTTACAGAAATTTCATAATCTGCTAAGGGTGTTCGTCTGTCTGTAGTAGTTGGAATCTTCTCGTGGCTGCAGGTCGGTGAACTCTTGATTTTTTGTAGATCGTTTGTTTACTCTGGTTTGCAATCGAGCAAACACGTAGTTGTCGAAGTGTAGCACTATTCTTCTCTCTTATGTCGGTCTGGTATCTTCTTCAAGTGATCAATATGAACTAATCCTCTCCTAGTCCTCCTCTCTTCCCAGACTTCCTTCTTATCCAAGTGATTGATAAGAACTGTCACATTTTTCTTACCTACTCCTCGAATCTTCCATAATTACTTCTTCTACAAGCAATGCTTCTGAAATTACTAGACACTTTCTCCTACTCCTCGTCTCTTCCAAGACTTTCTCCTTCTTTAAGTGATGTTACTGAACAGCGTCTTTTGTCGATCGCCCACCTTCCAACTCAACATTCTTGTTCCCCGCTACAGAGTAAAATTCTAGTAAACGTGATATGGCTTCAACAATCTGCGTTGGTCATCCAATTTTGCGGGACTTCTCTCATCCGTGGGCCTAGAGAAACTTCCTGAGATCGTTGGCTCCTGTATCCGTCTTCCAAAATTTAACTTCCAATTATGATATAACTTGTATATCATTTATTAATCCTCATGCGTCAGTATATAACTCAGAATATAATATCTGTGTTATTACCGTTACGATAACGCTATTTACATTGGTCGGTGTACAAATTTTACGTTTAAAGGATAAGTTAGATTACTCCTTTACACGTCAGCAGTGACGTCAAACAAGCTTGTACCAACTGTTCATAACTGTCTTTCAAATCCCTTATTAAATAAATTTGGCTTATTGTCATATATTTCTTACTTGAAAATTTGGGTTACTTGAATATTAATATTTATGCTACAAACGGAGCATGAATTACTTCTTGAGCGTCAACCTGGTTCCTTGTATAGTCAGGCTAACTTGGAAAACCTGATAATAATTCTAATTAAGTACTTTATCATGCAAAGATTTATGATTCTTTAACTTCGCTACATCAATCTTTCAAGTAAGATTTTCCCAACGTTAATGAAGTAGATCTCTCAAATAATTAAACTTTACAACCGTCTTTCTACGTTATTTATGTTCATCCAAATTATAGCCATGCTATACTCACGGTTGCTACCTTTCTTGCTCTCATTTCATCAATTTAAGAAGATTTAATATTTAACCGTTCGGTTCATATACTTGAATAAATAATGTTTATTTAACATAAGAGTACATAATACTTGTTCACAATTATAAGATTTAAACTTTCGCCATAAACAATAACCATCGATTCACTTCTTCCCCAAACCAAAGACTTATAAAGACTTTTTTTTCAAGTACAATTTCTTTTTCTATAAAGTCGGCGACGGTCACACTCCGTAGCTAGGTAAATTCAAGATGTTGTTTCGTATTCAATTGGCATTTTCTGAACAGTTTTAGTTTAATCCAGATAGCGGGAGGGACTTATAATTGAAAAAAATCTCCTTGGCTAGCCATTTCATTAGCTTAGTATTTGCGAAGAGTAATTCAGGCAAGTATTTCCTCCTTAACAGAAAACTCAGTGTATTTTTCTGTTAAACCAAAAATAGACAAAATTAAATTTCTGGGAACTGCAACCTGTTATTTTCCGGCTATGCTAATTGTAAAACGGGGTTTAAAATTTAAAGAAAAATTTTGATATCGTTGCTACTTTTATGAAGTAAATTTTAAAAAAAATTATATGATACCTGTAAAATGGCCATACTTGAAAGTTTCCTAATCGGTACTTTTTTCTCAAGTAATACACTCCCAGAAAGTTTTAGTATACAAGGATCTAATAACACATATTTCCAGTAAGATTTGAATTAACCGGTTTATATCGCTTGTAACACACAAACGTTCCAATAGCTATGCCCACCATTGTGTTCAGGTGACTCAATTGACTCACTGGTAAAATATACATTCTCTATGACCAATATACTTTTCCGGAATTAATTTACATTATAACTACTATGGCTTTAACATTATAGAATTTTATTTACCAGTTATAATACATTTTGCACATTAATAATATTACAATGATATTTGATTTTTATCTTCACCTGAGAAAACGTGGATTATAAATGTCATAATTTATTAACAACCCGGTTTCAAACTAGAATTATGAAAGTCTTACAGACAAGTAGATAAAATTTTCCTGGCATATTCAGGTTTAATGATTTATTTTATAGAAAATTTAGGTGTATTATTAACATGTTCTGTTGTAAATAGGTGCTTACGTGTTAGACGTCAGGAAAATAATTGTATTGTATTTACAATTTTAAAATTATCCAACCTTTGGCAGGTTTGTAAACCGCTTGCATTGAAACTAAAAGAATTCCATTTTTAATTTATTAACTTTAATTTCATATAATAATTATTACACACGAATATTTTATTTCCTACTAGTATCCGGTGTTGCTCAAGTATTTATTTATATTATCCCCATAAATTATTTAATTCTTGGGCAACATTTGACGGTTATCGAAAGCGTCACAACATGAACCTCAAATATACTTCCAGTATATCGAGAGAGTAAAAAATATTCCCGGTACATAGAAGGGCTAAAATATTTTCAGTAAAATAACAAAAATATAAATTATATGAACACTTTATAAGAGCACAAACATACTCCCGCTACATTAAAGAAATAAAACTGCCACCAGTAATCTTAGTGAGTCAAAGTATTTCTGGTAACCGAATAGAGTAATAAACAGTCACTCTTTCATTTGAAAGGCAAAATTATGTTCGGTATTTTAATATGGTAATAATTAGCTACGGTGCCGTAAAACAGTAAGAGATACGCCCTAGCCACAGCCCTGTAGGAACTAGGGGCTGTTTTACCAATTTAGTGTTCAAACTCGACCTAAGTTACATATAAATCAAGTTCATTTGAAATAGCTCCAATTGTAACACAACTTATTTTTCCACCCTGTTAATCACTAAAATGAAACTTATGCAGAAATGCGTTTAACCCGTCCCACCCCCTGTTAGGGGAGAACTGCAATATAAATCTCATGATAAACGTCAGAATCAAACTCAATGACTCGAATAACACTGATTTCGATATCAAACTTGACTTTTCTTTTTATTTTAATATGACGCCCCTTACACCGCCTACCCCCTCCCCCCATGAATACACCACTTTGATGTTGAATAGGGTTAAAGTTATAAGCAAAAAAATTAAGCGTAAACGCTATCAAATTAATTAACACAGAAAAATATATATTAAAAACAAATAACGGCTTTTATGGATTTTAAAAAATTCCGCCCCTTCCACTCCCGTCCAGATGGTGTTGATGTCTGGGTCGACCAAAACACGTGTTTCACCCGAAACATGCGAAAGTTTTTTTTACCCCTTCCATCCCCTCTTAGGGGACGAACTATAACTTAAATTTCATTTTTAATCTCAAAATTAAACTCAGAGGCTAACATTAAACCGGTTTAGAGATATACTTGATTGTTTTCTGGCTATTTTTATATAATTTCCCCCCTCCCTCACCCTTAATAATACTCCTCATTGATTATGGGCGGAGTTGAAATTATATGCTGGCAGTTTCGGAGGGCACATTATAAAATTATTTGTCTGGAAATGTATTTATTTGATTTTAGTCATTTAAAAATTTCTGCACTCTCCACCCACACCAAATTGGTGATAGCTGTGTTTAATCCCAATTGTGTTTATTTCAGTGTCACCAAGATTACGTGTTCATAATTTAGTAAAAATTATTTCATATGTTAGAAATAATATTCGGAAGTCTGTTTTACTCTATTCCAACCCCTCTTATGGGATGAACTATGATTTAGATTGCATATTTTATGTCAGAATTAAACTCAGAGACTCACGATTCACCGGTTTAGAGCCCAATCTCGCTTGTTTTCTGGTTATTTTATGTGATGCTCCTCCACCCCGATCCCTAACAATTTTTCCTCTTCAGTTATGGATGGGGTTAAAATTAAACGCTAGCAGTATCGGAGGACACCTTATAAAATTAATTGATCCAAGAATGTTTTTATATGACGAAAATATTGGCCGTTTTGATTATTTATAATTTTCCACCCTTCCACCACGCAAACACACACACGCACATACAGGAAATTTATTATAGAGAAGATGAATCGAATAGATTTTGTATGTTCTCATGGATTTATTACCTTATTTAAGGAAGTAGTGATGATTTTGGTTTGTTCTATTTCCTCATTCCAGGAATGAAGGAATCAATTAATCTAAACCTGAGTTTTCAGTAATATCTTTAATTTTCTTCCGACACTGTTATTATCTCCTCGGCGTTTATGACTGCCTTCCGGGAAAAATTAATTTTATCTCTCTGAACAATAATAACTTTGATGAATTTTGTTTTAATTAAGTAAGTGAATGAGGAATTTATTGTCGTATAAAACAAAACAGATGTATTAGTAAGTAATTACAAATACGGGGTGTAACAAAACTCGACGGTGAAAGTTCAGGAATGGATTACAGAGTTATCAGAACTTTAATGAATACTAATGCTTGAGTAACTGCATTGATATCTGGTCTATAATGCGATACCCTTGTTACTTTTTTTACACGAGGAAACGTGTTGCGAATAAAATTCGAATAGTAAATGTACTAAATTCTCCTTGCACGTGTTGTTGTATTTTGTCAGATAGTACAATTTCAACAGAGGTTTAGGATCGTGTTCAATGCAAAGAAGAACAGCTGTCTGCATTCAGTCAAAATGAGGTCACGTAGAGCATTTCATCTGATATTTGAACAGAGCTCTCCTGTTGGTCATCTGGACTTCATACAAACTCGTCCGATACGGACAATCATTTACGGGTGTAAAGAAGAATTCAGGTCAACACATGTAGCCCAAGGTTTCGCGTTTTAGTCCAGGTAATGAGGCATTCTATAATGCACTAATTTCATAAATGTTCGGATTTGGATAACTTGTAATTATGTATTTTCGGAACTACTTTCTTTTTCTCGAAATAAGAGGAATAAATACCTGAAATTTTGCCAATATTTTAGGAATCCTACACTGATTATTTATTTTTTAAGATTTTGAGACAAAAATATTCTCAATTTCCTCTTAATTGAAGGAATAATTTTGGAAACTATAATAATAAAATCATACTTAGACTACCCAGAATTGAAATAAATCATAAAAATAATGCTAAATAACCTGATATCATATTGCAGGAAGGTAATACACGAGAGCATGCTTAACACATATTTAATTGTAGACATTAGCCTAAATTTTCATGGTCGTTATCGTTAATATCAACATTTGATACATAGAAACATTTTAATTTTAAATAGTATATATAAGGGTATATAGTTATAATACATATTTGGCGAATCACATTAATCAAACTGCAGATTATTGATGATTGGATTTCACTTCATAGAAGCCTCAGTACATACAGTTCAATCCGACCAATTAAATTATACAAATACCCAGTGAAATTATAAGTATTAAATTCAAGTTTATTCTGGCAATGAAATACAACATCGATTGCACATTGGATCGATCGTGTGGAAGTTCCAAATACATTCTTGCACTATCAAATTAAGCACGGTAATTTGATGAAGGGCTTTCGTGTATATTTCTGGTAATTACTGCTGCTTTCGTTATTAATGAGCTAATATCGGCTATCGACAGATAAAAAGTTAGTTCCGAATGAATTATGCTATAGGTTTCTGTATTTTAGTAGATATTAATTTTAAAAATTCGTTCGGAATTATTAATAAAAAAATATTGTTCCTGGGCGTTACTAACAATAACTTGAATTGAAGATTCTGGTCTCTCGTTATGAATAACCTTAACGATTTGTAAGGAGTTCATAATTGCTTCTCAAGTTTCTGCGAAATTATTTTAATTGCAATAATTTCACTGTAACTAAAGCTTATTTTCATATCTGATAATGTGTATATAGTGGACTTTAAACTTAAATTAAGTTGATTTTAATTACTAAAATTTTGAATTGAGTCAAGCATGTCTTGTGGAACTGTTTTAAAAGTAAATTTAATTACACCGTGATTGGAGACATTATTGACGAGCTTAGTTACTTAATTCCTTCAGGCTGCCAAACATAATTGGTTGATTTATTGGTTATGGAGACAAAGTTTTTATACATCGATTACCCATTGTCCTGCCAACGGATTGGAGTTGATTACTTTCTTTCTAGAGTTAATAAGGAACGGGCGTGACTCATCCCGGTCTGAGTGCTCATACAGTTCTCGTTTGGGTTTATAAATTTTAGTCAGTATCCCTAAAATCTTTCTGAGTACATAGTTTTTACAGGGAAATAACATAAGCGATTACCAAAAATATAGAGATCTCCGCCCCGCAATCATCCACAATATGACAGAGGCTCGTTATTTGGGTCTAGGACGATTCGGCGCGGCCAGTTCGGCGCGGCCGATTCGGCGCAGCCACTTCGGCGCAAGAATTATTCGGCGCGGCCGTTTCGGCGCAAACCAGTTCGGCGCAAGGTTGGGCGCGGGGACATTACGTGGCGATAAACGAGAATATCGTGGACATTTGTTTCAAATAAGTTATTTTATACAAATACACATCTTATATTAATATTAATAAAATGAAAAACAGCCTATATATCAGAAAAAAGTGATATAAACTTTATTAACAGTAGTTTGTTCACGACGTTCCGTTCTTAAATTTTAAAACCTCATCTTTTACGATTATAATAAAAATGAATATTTACAATATATATGTATAATACAATTATGTTATAAAATGAAAAATTATTAACGGAAAAAAGAAATTGAAATGGATAAAAATTTATTGTGCATGTCGCACAAGCAACGAGGCTGAAATAACACTTACAAAGAATAAGCGTATTGTTAGTTCCATAATTACAATGGAAAACTTTAACAATGAGTTAATTCTGTATAGAAAATTATCATAAGTTGTGCAAAACACCAAAATGTACATTTCTAATAATCCTAATGTTATCTTTAGTGAATCTGCCAAAGGAATTTGACTAAATAGTTTTATAAAGTTGAAACGTTATTACCAGACAAATAAATACATAGAACTTGCAATAAAAATTAAATCCATTACTTTAGTTATTGATCAATTAGAAATTAACTTGAAAAGACTTGTGGATAGTAGCACTTTTTAACTCCTAGTTTTTAACTTCTGATAATAGTGCCAGAGCCTATGCTCTAGCATATAATTTATCTTTCAGAATTATCGTTTCTTCTACTAGCAGCCCTCTTCATAACATTTCTATATTTTTATATAATTCTCTTAATAAGGAAAATAATTTTACAGTCAAAACGTCTTTTAAGTTTTTGGACCATTTAAACGTCACTAATGATCATGTTTTCTTATCATTAGATGAAGAGTTCTTATTTAATTTTTACCCCAAGTTTTAAAAATAGATGGGATAACTACTTTTCGAAATTGACAAAAATTATTTTATCAAAAATTCTTATCTTAATAAATGTAATTATAAATTCCACTTATTTTTCGTTCAAGAACATTTACTATCACGAAATCATTGGTTCTACCTTGGGAATTTTTCTTTGTCGTTATTCGCGCAAATTATGAGAGATTTGGAAGCCTTATGTATTACATCTTTAGATTTAAAACCACTGAGATATTTCAAGAATGATGACTTTTTAGTATCATTCTCAGATTCCACATAAACCATTTGCTCAATACTTTTAATAATTACAACACTGAAAGAAACTTTAAAATTGAATTGAAAAAGATCACTCTGTCAATTTTCTTGATGTTTTGGTTATTGTTTCTGTCAATAAGATAGTTACCAATTGCTATAAAAATATCTACTTACTCAGGAATAATTCTTAATTACATGTCAAATCAGCCATTATTCCATAAGATACTATGCTTTATAATTCAGTAAATATGGACGTCAAATTATAACGTCAGCGCTATCATAAATTTAATCTGGGAAAAATAAATATTGTGTTCTTCTTAATATTTATCCTTTGCATTTCGCTTAAAAATACATTAAAATTGGGTTGACTAAGATTAATATGAAATTAATAATTTACCCGTAAAATTACGCAGTAAGAAATAATACAAACTTATGACATGATTTAATGAATTATGATATCCAAATTATCTTAAAATCTTGCAATAATTTAAGCTATGTTAAAATATTAAAAATAAAATTAATAATTTCGGTATCTGTTTATATTGTAATTACAGTTATATTGGCCAAACTATGCCCACATTTAATATCCGCATTTATGGGACTTGGAAAAATATAAAATTCAATGTGAAAAATTATTCAGTTTTGTGGAAGAATGCATATTGAAACAACCATAAGATTTATTAGAAAAATATTATAATTTCAGATGTAAAATATAATATTTATTTTAGACTCATGGGTGAGACGCATCACATCAGACCAATTCGGCTATTATTATTATTAAAAGACAAGTAATTTAAATAAATTTAAATCGCTACTTTTATAAAATTTATGTTTCATTGAAAGATAAATATTTCGATTTTTATTCTGAACACAAAAGTCTCATGAGTTATTGTTACAAATTGTTAAATGAATAAATAATTTGGCATCTTCAAATATTAATGAAAAGTCCAGATAATTTGTCATAAAAACGTAGCTTAATATTTAATTAAATTAACCTACGACGCTTAGTCCATATTTGTGGAATTCATACTTATAGCTTGTTTTACTATTAATGTTTTACAACTCTCAGATATTGCAACTGATTAAGTATTTAGGAATATATTTAAAAATTTTGCTAAATATGAAATTATATGTCTTGTAATGTTAAGTGAGTTTCGCGCCGAAACGGCTGCTTTACGTCTAATAATGTTATGCGAGTTTCGCGCCGAACTGGCTTGCGCCGAAACGGCTCGCGCCGAAACGGCTGCGCCGAATGGGCCGCGCCGAAGTGGCTGCGCCGAATCGGCCGCGCCGAATGGTCCCATCCCGCGTTATTTCTCCCCTACGATACTGCGACTGCGACATTTCCTATTTGACGAGGGAAGGGGATATTCATTATCAATACTCAGATGAAAGGACGGATGGCGTGTTCTTCCAAACATTGCTTTTGGCTACACAAAACAACTAGTGGTGAACTAATTAAATTTCAATAGAACAATACTTAATTGGCTCCCAAATAAAATTTAAAGTAGTGTCAGATATATTAAACTATTTCTTTTAAACATCGCTTGATTTATGGTTGCAGTTTATTGCATAAGTTTTCCATGCATATACTGGTGGTAAGCAGAACTCATTAACATTATTTCGTTTTTTTATTTGGCAATTGAATATTTTATCTTTACTACATCTCATTTATCATTTTTATTATTAACTTTACTTTTAGTCACATCAACAGTATAGTCATTAGCGACTTATATAATATTCAATTCACAATTACTATTGCATTTTTATCTTAAATTAACTCTGTTGTTGTTGTGGTATTCAGTCCTAAGACTGGTCTGATGCAACCCTCCATGCTACTCTATCTTCCTTATAACTAGCACACCCAACATCCTCCCTAATCTGCTAGGCGTTTCCATCCTTCGCCTCCCTCTTCTGTTCTTACCCCACACACTTCCCTCTAATGATAATGTTACAAGACCCTCGTATCTTCAAACGTGGCCTGTCAATCTATCCCTTCTCTTAGTCAATTAAATATATACAATTTTAACTTTACATTTATGTATTCAGTTGAAAAATTTCAAATATACAATTATAGTTTACAATTGATGTTACAATAAAGGTTTTTCAGGAACTTGATTAAATTATCGTGAGCATTTTTCCCTTGCATGATCTCGTTGATTTCATTTTCTTTTAAAGTTTCTTTTTTCACGTCGTCAAATGTCGGAGAGTTCTTTAACAGGTATTCAACTGACAAAAGGATATTATTACACTGATAACATATCGGTGGGGAGTGATGATGTGCCATTCTAGATAAGTTGATTTGGTCTCTTCTCTTTACTTTTTGGTTATGTTTTATTGCGTAGAAGTTGTTTATTTCATAATGGGTCTTAATGGGTTTAAATGACTTCCATTTTGTTTTCCATGACTGTGTTAGCTTTTCATGGGCTTTTATCAATTATTCTTTAAAGGAATTGATGATCTCTGTAGACTGGTTTTTGGGGCCAATTTTCCACGGAAGGTCATTGCAGATTTGTAGTAGTTTAATATCTAGAAGTGCATACGCTATTTGATGAAAATTTTTGCTGAGTTTTGCAGAGAAGCGGACTTATCTGAATGAATTCTTAGTGTAGGTTTGATACACGTGGATGATATCATTTATAATTAATTGGTTGGGGAGAATAATGCTTTCAATGCATATTTGACAAGGGTGGGTTCTTGAGCTTCCCATAGGGCACGTATGGAAGCAACCTGTTGCTATTCTTAGCGCTGTATTGTGTACGATATCTAGTTTGATTAGAAGTTCTTTACTTGCTGTTGCTTAGAGTATACACACATAGCCCACTTTGACATAAGTAGATCTCTATAGGGGAGAAGTAACATAAATCTGTCTGCTCCCCAATTTTTACCGGCAAGTACTTTTAGGATATTTAGACGATTTTTACATTCCTTGATGACTGAGGAGATATTTTCCCGTAAGTAAGTTTTATGCTATGGACAGTATTTATCGTCACGTTTCCAAGTTTTAGGTCGATGTGGTTTCTTGGAGAAGAGCATTGAATTGAAATTTTGAGAGACCCGCTGAGAATCTGATTAAATAAGATTTGGATGCAGGATTTAGATTTATTGTTGTTTCCATTAGTCCTCGATTGAGGAAATAGGATACGTCATACATTAAAAATGAACAAAATAAGGTATATAATTAAAGACAAATAATCTTAAAATAAATTAATAAAAGAAAATGTATATAAACAAAAGTCAATATAAACACAACACGGACACACACTGGGAAACACAAACAAGCACACACTGAGGAACACGCAATGGAGTTTTAACTACTTGGAGCTCTGCGACCAGGAAACTGTCCTTCCCTCTGTCGTAGCTCCAGGCAATACATGAAACAAACAAACAAAAGAGCAGAAAAAACTGAATAGAAATTTTAAGATATGTGATGTGCTATTTTATAAGGCAGCTCATTCAACACTTTTTGCAGGAACCTTGATTTAAATACTAGAAGGACGATTAAGAAAATCCTGTACCGAGTAAAACGCGCCATTTAAAAGAATAGTTTTACTCTGCTTCACGAAGCTTTTGTAGGTACTATTTTTAACCTCTGGCGGAAGGCTGTTGTATAAAATTATCCCGGTATTGTGAATACTTTTCTGGTGTAGAGCAAGGTGATGCTTGTCCAACCATAGAGCTGAACGATTTCTGGTCGCGTATTCATGAAAATCGCCATTTGTTTGAAACAAATTGTTTCTAGTACCTTTCACGTCAGGTCGTCAACGTATTTGCGCACAATGGCAGGAGATGTTTTGTTTTGATCAGCCTCATTCATAGCCAACAGAAATAGAATAACACTTAGGATTGATCCTGGTTGGACCCCATTTTCTATTTCAGTGGCTCGTGATAGATAGTTTTTATCGTTCGATTGCTGATTAAGTTTATTAATTAATGCAACATATTCCAAGGAGATGAAGTTTGTTGTATATATAGTGGAGCCATACCATGCCATAGGATTTTTCTATTTTAATAGATGCTGCTATAACGCGCTAATTGTTGTTGATACAACCCGGATTTAATTGGCCATACGTGGTCAGCGTAGCGACTCTCCATCAGTCTTAATTCCAGTCTCTGTGACAATGACAACACAAACATCCAAGCTTATGCTAGGATTCGAACCCTGGACCTCTGGGTTGCGAGGCAGCAACGCTAGCCACTAACCACAGGAGGTCGGCTGTTGTAAATTCTCAGTAGGAGAATGATTCCTTTCAGTGGTAGATTTTTAATGAGAGGGTTTGGAATGTATTCTGGGCCTGGAGCTGAGTTTTTCTTATTAAGTGTTTGAAACAGTTCATCTAGTGTGATGACTCCATTGAGAAGGAGGATATAAGGATTTTTTATGTTTGACTTGGTAGGTATTGGCTGTTTATCTTCGTTCATTTTGCATTTCCTAAATTTTTTGATGTAGTTCGACGAAGCCGAGTTGTATGGGAACACATCATCTAAAAATTATCATTTTCTTTCTAAGACGTTTAAGTGGAAATCATTCGTTCAGATAACTAAAACTTTGTTCTTATTTCAATTGAATAAATTTCTCTATGCTCCAAATGTCACAACTTGTTTAATAGGAATTCACAAAATAACACCTGCTCCGTTTTGGTGATAATCAGATTTATTTTTCATGACAAAGTTTATAATGTATTAACCATTACGTTGATTTTCTAAAATAAACTGTTCCTTGTACCTTCTCGAGGAGAAGAGACTGTCGCATCTTACCAACAATTTATTAAATGTTACAAAATAAACATTTTTTACTAAAATATCTTTCTTATATTGTATTAAAATCCAAATTTTGCATTACGAATTATATTGCGGCTTTCGATAGTCTTACTAAATGGAATATCAGATTTGATAAAAAGGTTTCTACATTACGAAAACAGTGCAAGATAATTAATTCCCAGTTCGAGAAAATTATGCTCCCCTCTCAGCTATATGATTTTTGATTTCGTACTGAAAATTCAGTGACGCTTTAAAAAAAACTAAAAAAACTTTGGGCTCTTCTAATTGTTTTTATTTTATTTTGCGTAACAGGAATCTTGGAAGTCTGTTTCTTGACATAATACTCGTACTAAAATTTATTTTTCACACACATGTGGTGTGTAGAGAGAATACTGTTTCCAATCAAGAAGAGGCAGTACACTGTCCTGTTAAATTTTTTAAACAGTATTCATATTCTAAAATTACCTTCTCACAAAATAAAAAACCCCACGTAGGGACACAATATAACGCCCATACCTATGCTAATTACTGTCAATTATTAACATTTTAAGAAATAATGTTAAAGTTTGTATGTTTATAACTATTTCCCAAAAATAAAATTGATAGTAAGAAATAAAATATAATATGTTCGCTTAATAACAAGAATTTTTTTGTTACAGTGTACCCCAGGCTCTCCTATTGTAACGTCGTAAAAGATTACTTTAGTAGCGTTTAAGGAGTAATATAATCACTCGAGTGTATTAAGGCCACCAACTGTTACCATGACAGTTTCTTCATGACAAAAGTTCACTTGAATGAAATAAAAAATATATCTAAAAAATTTGAATAATATTCATTCGAATGCTTTACGTTAAATTAACGCGGCGGCCACGTCGAAACAGTTATTTCATATTCATACGCGTTATTTCAAGTAAAATCTTCAATCTTGTCAGTCACGTATTATCAATCTAAATCTTTTAATTCTAAATTTTTGGTTTTTATTCTCAGTTGTTAACTGGTAGAGCACAATTTTTGTCACACCACAGGTAGAGTGGAAGCACTTTGATCCCAGACTTCGATTTAAGTAATTAGAGGTATGATTATAAATTTAAATGAAAAAAGGCACTTTATCATAAAGTTAATTAGCTCACTCCTATAAAAGAATTAAAATATGCACCTGGAATATCTCTAGTTAATTTATAAAATAAAATTATAAAAACGCATATTAAGATCAGAAAGATAAATGTCTGGAAACAAAAATTTCAAAATTTTTAGATATGGCCATGTAATTCAATAAATAGATATATGAAATTATAAATGATATATTTCCGGAATAAATTTTATTAGTTTGCCAACAAAATTGGCATCGCTTTTTATATACAATCTTCACAAGCGTTTTCTGCACCGTTACTGAAAATTGGGGGATTATAACTCACAGAAATTACTTTTGTTTTTATATCCATTGATCTGGGACACTTCACACATTGTACTCTTTTTGGTAGGCATAGTAGAAACTTCAATTATTAGAATTCTAAAAATGGAATGCCTCAGCCCTCGTGGAAGATGGATGATGGTCTTCTTTCTCTGGAGATGGGGTTCAACCAAATGCCATGCCAGAGCCTTAGTAAAGTCGTAATATTATTTTTTATGTTATTTTTTTATAGATGAATGTATAATATACGAATTGATCAATTTAAAAAACAGCTACGTTACCGGTAGGGAGGGATCATGGTGACTACAATAAAAAAAAATTCTACATGCACAGAAATAACCTGTTTAAACACAAACTTCCTACTAAGCGGGCCAGAATATACTATCGAAAAGGTACTAAGACTATCAGCATCACACTGTTATCCCCTTCGAAATTAAACAATAAACATGACCTCACCCCACGTGTTAACGAAAGCTCACCATTAAAAATTAAGGCTTAACAGCGTTTTAATTTACCCTCCCATTATTTAACGTTGAAAACGGTGCCAGAGTTAAGTTTTTTATCTTAAAATATTCTATAACTGCTAAAATATTTATTGAATCCATTTTATACGCAACAAAAACAGACTTATTTAATTGGATTGAGCCAGTCAAATAATTTAATGATCAACTGTGACATTTTTAGCAGACTGGTAATACTTGGGAAACCAAATGTTTCTATCAACTATCCCCGTTCTTGTGTTAATTCTAAAACTCCCAGGTCGAAACTCAATACAAATAACGGACGCAATTAAGTGTATATGAAACAGCAGTGAATGGGATATCAGTTCGGAGTTGATTTAGTGAATCAAATAAATTCCAGATACAGCTCTGAATAAGTTGAAGAACATTTAACAATATTCAATTCGATATTTTCCGATATCATTTCCCTTTTAGTTTTTGAGATTTATATTCCCTTAGCCATCTCTCATAGTTGCATATCTTTTGCGACGTGACGCCGTTAAATTTCAAAGCTTTAACGTAAATTCCGTTCTTACGTTAGCAAGGGAAGGCGGATAATTTATTACTTGTGTTTAAAAGCATAAGTTCGACTATGAGGTTCTTGTCACGACAACATTCAATTTCGTGTTTCCCCCGCTCTTATTAGACAAGGCTGTGACAAAATGCCGCGATGAACCATAATGACATTCATAAATCGGGTGATGCCATCAGCACGTAGTAATATTAATGCACATTTTATAAAGCGCTCGCGAGATTACACACGATATCTTGTGTTAACCCCATCGAATACATTTATATTCAACAGATAACCTACTGTATAACGGGCCCGTAATCAGCTGGGACCGCCGGGACCGAGATAAAGCCTCACAATTTACGGAGATAAAGGAATATGGTGGATCAATAACGTCATGTACGACCTTTAGATGCAGCCCCTTGCTGGGCCGTAATACATGGTACACATGTACGTCGTGGGTTGCCTATGTGCAAAGATCGTGAGAAAACTCTAAACCGAGGAGCTTTATGCTCCATATTGTTAAGGCATAAATCATGGTAAATGCTTAGAAATTTTAATTAAATATTAAAAGTAATAACAGTTGAAATAAAATCTAGAATAACACTCATGTTTCATAATAGGAAGCGATAGCGTCACCAAGCCTCTCTAATACACCTACCTGAAATTAGTTCTGCTAGTAAATCCAGTTTCTCACATCCAGAGTTGAGGTCCTGGTCGATGCAGCTCACGCCTTACGTAATTGTTCTTCTTCTATCACTCCATAACAAGTGTGAATGCACACTCGTTCGTCCACAAGCTGATTCCTCCATACTAGCTAAGTGACGAATTTGCCAAATGCGCTTAACTGGGATACGAATTTTACAAAGAAGTATTTTTAATTAAAACCTTCCACGTAGACGATACTAACTTATTAAATTATTAAATTTCCGGACTCTAATTGAGGTAAACGTAATATATCTATGGATTTATAAAAATAAGATCAATTATTAAGTATTAGCTTGTGAACTTAAAGCACCTGCTCATACTGTATTAGCAATTTTACATTGGGTATGGATGTTATCAGTAACGTGTTAATTGGATATTAAAATATTAACTCAATATTCAAAATAAAAGCGCTGTAACATCACCTCAATTTAAAAAACCAATAATGAGACTGTTTTGGCAATTGGCATTCGTCATGGCTGGAGGCACTGAAACCAGGGGGAACAAAAGTGAGCCTTTACAAAATAACATGTATTAATAACACAAATGGATTGGTTGATCAGATGTTATTTTGTTAGAAATTTTATTATCTTTACTTGAATCATGTAGTTTCGCTACACATACATTCAACCCCAATGAATATACGTATATATATATGCAACCGTAATCGCGCAAGTACTTTTCATACCTTCTAAGTTAAATAACGACCGGTGTCAAATTTGGTACTTGTTATGGAACGTTATTTAATGGCAGGAGAGAAATCGGGAAGGAACGAATCAAACGGTCGTAAGTTAAGCTTTATCTTTTAACTCGGGTTTAACGAAGCGTAAATCTTTGGAGTGTTTAATTGTATTAGCACTAAATTATCCTCTCCTCTTTCTCGTTTATAGCAACTGTGGGGAAAACATCAGGGCATTTTAAATTAACTAACGTATACGTCAGAAGGGTTCAATAATATTTCAGAAGAAGATGACAACTTTATATTAGATTTATGTTTCTGTTTAACCTGTTATCGTCCCGCTATTTTTACGTAAATCAAAATTTCAAATGCCATTTCTAATTAAACGATAGATTATTAACCAAGAACATTTAACTAATTATTTTTACCCTTATATTAAGAAACATCTTAATATCTAAATTTAAATAGGAGAAAGGATTAAAATAAAATGAGCCTTTCTTCATGTCAATTAATAAAAATTGTCACGGATATATTATATTCACCCATTGTAACGTAGTCCTGGAGAAAGAGTTTAATATGAGGATTAATAGAGGGAAAACCAAGGTAATGGAGTGTGGTATCGGAAACAGTGGAATAACAAAGGCTGTTAGATTGGAAAGGAATATTTTGGCAGAAGTTAAGGAATTCTGCTACTTTGGCAGCGTAATAAATTGGAATGGTAGAAGTCTAGTAGACATAAAGAGTAGGATAGCACAGGCAAGGAAGGTTTTCGCGAAAAAGAGAAATTTACTTTCGGCTAATATAAGTATGACTAGTAGGAAATCATTACTAACAATGATCGTATGTGTGGCGTTACATGGGTGCGAAACATAGACTGTAGGAGTCTACCAAGCAGCCAGTAATATTTCCGGAGTTTCAAATCAAGTTATTTACGCTTTTTCCAAACGTGAGGCTTCCACGTTAGGCCCTTATCTAGGCGTAATCCTATGTATTTAATTTCTGTTATTTGGTTTAAAGGATTGTAATGAATAAAGACGGCTGGAGAAGTACCCTTACATTTTGTGAAAGTTATCTAAAATGATTTTGTTTCATTTGATTTTACTCTCGATTTCTTTGTCTATTTAAGTACTTCACTAATATTCTGCTGTAGAATTTTTACTGCAACATCCGGATCACTATGTTTTATAATACAAACCTTATCGTCTGCAAAAGATGCAGTAAAGGTGTCCAAATTGTTTGGGAAGTCTGCTGTGAAAATGTTGTATAAGATGGGACCAAGTACCCTGCCCTGTGGGACGCCTCATTTGATTGGGTGTAGTTCAGTCCGGTCTTCCCCGAGTTTTACCTGAAAGTATCGTTCCTCAATATAAGATTTCAGGATATTGAAAAACGGATGAGGTAGAAATGCTTTGAGTTTGTAGAGGAGGCTTTTGTGCCAAACTCCATCAAAGGTTTGACTCTCATCTAAGAAGACAGCTGTGCAGTGTTGTCTACAACCTTATGCTTGTTGAATACTTGAATGTTTAGTATGAAAACAGAACTGATGCTTTGGTATAATATTGTGTTCTTCCTTCGCTGGCTAATAACTAAGCAGTTTAGTGATGATGTGGGCTGCGGTAGTTATGCGTAAATTAAAAGGCTTGCTCAAGACCTGTTTTACGCCTGCATACCACAGCAACAACAAACAACTTAATTCACTTTTTATAAATACCTCTTCTAGGGCTCTTCTTTTAGAAACATTTTTGTCCCTATGTAATAGCTTGACATTCTCAAAATTTACATTATAATTTAACCTTAGTTTGTGTTTACATAAGGAAGTGTCTTATTCAGTCAAATTTCTGCAATCATCCCTAAAGGGGCTTGTAAACGAGCAACAAAAATTTCACATTGCCGGCAATATTCCTGAAAGCTATGGCCCGGCAATATTGTCGACAATGTGTTGCCCAAGCTATGGCCGGGTAATATTGCGGCCACAGTGTAGCCACAACATTTCTCGCTTACACGTAGTACAGCAATAATGGACGAAAATGAAGAAGTTCTTATTAGCGCATCGTTAGTTGTAATAAGAAATTAAAGAAAATGGGAACCTGGATCAGAACTTTTTTAAATAAACATGGAACAATTCACAATTTAAGCAACGAGTTGATTCTTGATAATTATTTATTCAAAAACGTCGCCTTCCATGTCAAAGGAATACTTTGAATATTTCATTCAAAAATTGAGCTCTTAATAGGGACAAAGGATACGGTGATGGGGAATGCACACCAATCTATACGAGATTGACAATTATCCTTTAATTCTTCCCTACACATCTTTGACGTATTTATTCGGTGTAGTATGCGTAGTTTTAAATGAAGGATTAAATGAATTTATTTAATTAGAGGCTGGATCTCCTTACTTGCTGAATAATTATTTTAAATATTATAAATTACTTTGTAATACTTTTTTTGTTAGTTACGTTTCAATAAATGACCAATATATAGATTCCAGTAGTTATCAAATCTGTTGGCTATTGTTTGTTAAACATTATTTTTACTTGGTATTCTCAAATAATCCACGTCTCTAAATGATGAATTTGCGTGAACTGCGTCGATAAATGCAAGAAATTTTTCGTTTTGGCAATTCGTGATTGGAATACTGAATAATATTTATACGAAACACGGATAAAGAACGACGCTAACAACATCTAATATTAATTTTTACCTCAGCTGATTGGCTACAGAGACCTCTAGGTGAGGGCTGGGGACTAGTATTGCCGGGCAATATTGCATATTTTCGATACCGTACCGAACTCACCAGCAACACGCCGGCAAGTAGTTGCAGTGCGGGCCACGTTGCTCGGCAATACTGATATACTGTGGGAAATTTTGCTGGATTTTGGCCAATACTGCTCGGTCATGATTTCCGGCCACACGTGGCCGTAAAAAGTTGCTCGTTTACAAACCCCTTTAGGAAACACGTTTTTCTACCCGCATACCCAAGTGTCTTACATATTTCAGTCAATCATAATAATGTATTATATATAACAGCTTTGTTTTTGAATTTGTCTATTTATATTTCATATTACATACGTATCTTTATAGTTTGTTAGCAGAATTCATCCATGTATTTATTTAGTAAAATCCATTGTTCGAGAATAATCCAGCTATTATATCAGTAACATTTTCAATGTATGTTAAGCTTACATCAATTAGTATTTTTATTCTTATAATATTTGTTTTATTATTACTCAAGTCCATTCTCGTCGTACGGTAATTAGTGTCATCTATATTAAATTTCTTGGAAATATTTTAGAATCATACGTTTTTAGTTTCTACTATAATCCCTTTATTTGTTATATTAACACTCCCCCTATTTATATAATCATGTATTTAACTGTTCTTTTTATTTGATATCATTTGACAACTTTCCCACATTTTATTTGTAAATTGACAAATATAAATAAAATATTTTCTCCTTAGCAAATTTTATATATCTATTATCTGTTACGCATTTTTATTTACGAATACAGCAAACAGTAATCAACTGAAAGTCAAAAAGCCTATAAATCACAACAGGTTTTAAAGACAAATTCAATGTTTCGTGTGGTGCAAAAGTATATTCTTCAACTCTAATTATTATTTTGTTTCAGGACAAGGATTTTTAAATTGTTTAAACGCGTTGCTTAATGTGTACTTGATATAAATAGCAAATTTGGAATTTTCAGATCAATAGCGGAAGCCATTGCACGCGTGTTACTGAAATCCGTCTTGCTTGCAGCTTCCCAGCTATAAATTTTGTAAAGAATTAACCCGTTTCCATTCTAGATTTTAAAATTTTTTAAAGAACAGGAGAAAGTATAATTTTTAATTGTACTCATGAATTATCCATAAATTTAAAGTATCTGTTATTTCACGTAATATTTATTAGAGCCTATATCTAAAGTGTAGGAAATTTATATAACATAACGCAAAGATAATTTTAATTTTTGATCGGGGCGTTATTATGTGAATGTTTGCTTATTGTGTATTGGGTAGAAAATGTATAATCTGATATAAAATTTTATGATGAATATAATTAGTTTTAAGTAAGGCGCAATGGCACTGTGTCTTAATTTATTGTGTAAGAGAATAGGATTCTAAATGTCGTAACAAAAGAGAAGAACAAGCAGACTAATCTCCTCCAGGACCACAAAGGCAATACGAGCGCTGGTGAGGGCTTGTTAAAATGATACCGAGTCAGCATAAAGGCCAAAAATTTATATTCATTGCAATGAAAGCGTAAAGTTCATACACATAAAGCGCCTTTATGGTGCAGTCTTATGCTTATTGTTTTCCCTTAATTAGGAAACTTTCTGCGAGTATGGAGAAATTTAATCCGGCAATAGTATTTGGGCAGACTAGTTATTGCCCCGGCTAGACGGAATCACGCAAGGAACTTAATTTGCTGTCATAGCGACACGAATTGGCGAAGCGTAAACTGCGAGCGCATAGGAATGTGCAATTAGTTGTCTGTGGGAATCCGGCGCTAGTTGCGGCCGTCGCGAAATTCCCTGCCAACCGCAGATCCCAGCCGCTCTGATTAATTTTAATAATCAATCGAGATATTATAATGCCACATTTGAAATTATCAACGTATTAAAATGAAATTATACTTTTATTCTTCATACCAGTTGTCAGAATTACAAACTTATATTTATTACTAATCCCATCGTCTTGTTGCCTCACAGTTCCGGGTTCGAATCCTGGCATAGGCTTGGATGTTGTGTCGTCATGGTCGCGAGGACCAGGATTAAGGCTGTTGGGGGAATTGATACACTGACCACGTATCACCCCCAAATTCGGAATGTGTCACGCCAGATGACAGTCCGCAGCCGCCTCGGTAGGCCTAGGCCCTCAAGAGGGCTGTTGAGCAATTGGAAGAAGAAGAAGAATCCCATCGTCTAATCGCGTAAGGAAATTTCAGTCGATCCACAGGCATAAGGCATTTGACATTTAACCTAACATTATTGATAGAAACATGAAAATACTGTAATTCTCCTGATAACTTTATGTAGACACGATTTTTAAGGAACAAGGCTGTCGTTAAACTAAATAACAATATTTATTTAAAACGAAAATAACTTTATTTTTCAAATATTTGATCATCAATCTTCATCTTATACCTCACTTCACACTACTTTTCCACAGTCACCACCGTTACTCAGGCACTCGTAGCAGGATACCATTTTCGCCATTGTCGTTGAAATTTTTACCACGAAGGAATTTATTGAGGTAAGGAAACGGATGAAAATCGCTTAGCGCCAAATCCGGACTGTAGGGAGCGTGGTCGTGTTGTTCCAAACCAAATGTTACAATACGATCTCGAGTATTTGAGGTATGTGGCCAGGTGTTTTCATAAATCTAAAATAATTCCACGCGAAATTATACCTCACCTTCTGTTGCAAGAAGGAACTTCAGTAGTGTCTCACAATAATCGTCTTCGTTTACTGTCGCAATTTCCCACGACTTGAACCAAATCACCTATGACCACAGACCGACGGCCGCACCACGGGTCATCGTTGAGTATTTTCAGGATATTCGTTAAACAGTCTAATCCACTTCCTAACGATTCCATCACTCATTGTTGCTTCCCCACGTACCTCCCACAAAAGACGATGAATATTTGGTGGCGTAAAATTCCCTGCATTCAATAAACGAATAATTGATATAACTTCACAGTCTGCGGGTCATGTAATTGTTTTGAACATTTCTAAACCCTCTAACAAAAGAAAAAAGCTCATAATGGTGCGTCTGACTTCCTAATGAATGGAGAATATTATCGTAACTGAAGCTCTGCAGTGGTAAAATATTTAAACGGTTCTTACTTTAAAAGCAAATTCCGAAATAGTGAATTCTACAGTTAAGAAAATTAGTACTTTATTGACTTTAGATCTATACAAATAAAACAGCGGAATCTTATATTCCTAAAATTTGAAACGTTAACGTTTCATATTTAGATTTATTATTGGAATTATATATCCCCTATTGAGTAAACTGGAATGGTTGAAAATGCATATCTTAGTAATAAACAGCAATGTGGTGTGGAAATAAGCATTACAATTTACTTAGGTCTACCCATATTTAATTAGAGGTAAAATTGAGTATAGACATCAAATAATGACTTCATAACCATCATAGCTTGCGTGTACACTCTGAGAAAGATGATTATTGGAGTCAGAAATTAGTCTGTTAATCGTAGATAACAAATACCAAACTATTTCTTTGGTATATTCGCATCTAGAACCGCTATTATTCATGGAGAGAAAATAGACATCTTATTTTATACGCTGTAAAATTTATTATGTTAATAGAAATTCAAACCCGTGAATAAATTGCAACAAAACGTGGTACAGTTACTTTCATAAACGCGGAGAAGACACTGTAGGTTAATAAACCCGTGGCACAAAGATTTTAGGAATTTTGGTTAATAAATTTTCCGAAGGAGTGCACTGCAAAGGTATTACAATTTGATGCTAAGGAATGACGTAAATAATGAAACAAATTAATTGAATTACAATTAATATTATACCCTGCAATTTCCCAGGAGATAATAATAGCTTTAATAACTACGAATGGCTCAATAACGAGTTTAAAAATACTATAACCTACGCGTGTATAAACCAGAATTTATGTAAAACGTACCAGTGAATCTCAAGGTTGAAATAGAATGAAAATACTTACCTTCATATATCCTATTACTCCCTCCGCACAAATAAATAAAATAAACTTTGATGGGAATGAGAATGGGGCTTACTGCCTACACACACACGGAGGCACTATCATCTCCTTTGGGAGCTGTATGTACTGGGGTCGAAGACCTTGAGCATACGGTAATGGTTGTCCGCAAATACCATTTTATCAGTCGGCTAACTGCTTCCTAAATCCGGTGAAGACACGGAAAAGGGAGTGCTGCGATCCCATAGCAAACTCATCTCCCGTCATTCGGAAGGGCGTGAGAATAGTACCCAAGAGCCCCGACCTACCTGATGGAGATTTTCTAGGGTTCCCCTGCATCTCTTTAAGGCGAAACACCGGATAGGATCCTTAAACTATAGCTCGAGGGCCCTGGACAACCCTTCGCTACCTCGCTCTACTTTCCACACACCCCTTTTCAACTCCCTTCCAATGCTATTCAAGGGGACTAAAAATTAGTCAAACTTTGCCTTCCTTGCCCTACCTTCTAGATCCTCCTGTTTCAATTCCCTTCCTATGCTATTAAAGAGGAGTTGCCTGTTTCACAATTACCCTCTTGTAGCCTGTTACACCCCCAACTCGATTATTTTCTACAAAAAAGTAAAGTGAACTAACCATCACAAACTTTTATTTGAATCCGGGCGAATTTAGGTTCCGTATAATCGGAGAACTGTAAAAGAAGTTTTAAATATTGTAACGTGAAAATAGAAAATGGAGACGTGTGAAGGTTCTTCATCTAATGCGATTACTACTCCATTTTATCTTTATTTATCATTTTCTCACTACAGAATGAGAACCAATTTTATGGTTCGCCGGCCACAGGATTTTATTGTATTATTTCTTAACTTTATTAGTTGTATATTGAATTCTCCGTTATCAAAATTGCCGCCGATGCCTCCCCATTACGCCCGTCGGTGGCTTTCTCTTGAAATATAGGCTGACAATGCGACTTGGCTGCTAAGTTTATTGCATACTCACACATTTCCGTAAGGGGCTAAGAGTTTGAAGAAACGCCAAGACCATTCTCAAAACTTTGAGGTCGATATTATACTACTAATAAGTAATCGTATACTACAATATTAAAATATTCGCAAACATATTTCAATCTTGCATTAACTGAATAAAACAGTGTTATAAATATTAAAAGAGCAAATCGCAATGAATCTTAAAATAATATACTCGAATCAAGTTAATGTTTCTAAGTTCAAACAGTTTATTTATTAATAATTAGATATTATTTGTGGTATTCATCTTCCATATGAATTTACTGTCATACTATTCTATTCATATTGTGCACACTTGTAGTTTGCAACCACAAAACTCTGTACTTAGATACTAAATATCTTACTTGTTTTAAGTCTGGTCGTTAGAAACTTGCATTCTCTTCAAATAAAATAATGTTTTAATCGTGAATTCCTTTTCATCATGGATCGTGAAAGATGATGCATGCTGTGAAATACACTTTCAGTTAAATTGAATTAGGCGTCGATTTAAATGGAGCGGTAATGTACCAATTCCAAGCTAGTTATAACTCAGTAGCATGATAGTCGCCCTTCCTTTCAGCAATAAGGATCGTTTACAGAAGTTTCTTGGGCTGTAATGGGGCAATGAGAGGGTGAATACGAGAGGATGAATGGGGCAGTAACGGCTCTCTCAAGTTAAGTCATCTCAACTTACCGCGTTGTCTGACACAAATAGTTGGGTCCAAATTGTCTCTGAGTACCGCTAATCATAAATATTATCCAGAGTACAACATATTCTTTATTACTGAAATCACAGATCGATTATCTTCTATAAACTTGAAGAATATGTCAGTTTACTGCGTGTATAAGAAGGTATGAGTCAATTTTCTCTCCTTGACGTTAACCCCTTCAATGACTCGGACGAGTTATCTCGTCCTGAGCGGTCGAGCAAAAACTGACGCGGCCCAGTTAACTCGTCCTATGTCAACTTTACTTCTTCTTCCTTGATCTGAACGAGAAATCTCGTCCTCTTCATAGAAGTTCGTCGTTTTGTCGTGAGAGAGCGTAATTGTCTTCACAACGCATGAACTTCTTCGTTTTTCAAAGACTGAATGCGGGAAAATTCACGAAACTTTCGTGTTTTTTATGCTTAGAATCCTATGCTATTTTCGAGATATTATTTGCAATGAACAATGAAATATATTTGGAGCATTTTATAAGTAACTACGATGACATTTTACACTGTTCTTAGAAAGGTTTGGTGCAGCCGAACGGAGCTGGTAGGCGAGTTACGTGCCATCTTGTTATTCTGCGGTTCGCTTCTTGCTATCGGAGAAGAGAGTGCAATGTCTGTATTCAGGCAAGAAATTTATTTGAAAAAATTTATGAAATGTTTATTCCTTACTCTTTGGTTTAGCCGACCGGTCCTCATAAATAAATTAAGTTCCAGCCAGCTATTCCGAAGGTCGCACGTTCAAAAACCATTACACACACACAAATAGACTTTTAGCTTATATAATGCTACTATGTTTTAAATTTACAGTTAATATTATTAATCTAACATTATCATGTGGTTTTAGGGTGAAGAATGTTTGTGACTATATTTCTTGTGAAACTTAAATTTTATGCAAAATTACGCGATAAGTTTAAAAAATAGGTACAATAAATAAATTTTAAAGTAAACAACTTTGTAAAACACTTAAATAAATATATACATATCTCTTTTTATATCTACCTGTTGGTAATAAAAAACGTAATAAAATAATATGAATGTTTTTGTCTTATTTGTCGAAAAATATCAGTCAGGGGTTAATATGTCAAATAAATAGTTTGGCATAAGGTATCTATGATAAACAGAGAAATTTCTGACTCCAGACTCCAATAAACATTTTCTTAACATGTAAAGTAAGCCATTGTGGTTATGAAGTCAGTATTTGATGTCTGTATTCAATTTTGTCTGTAATTAAATATTCGTAGACCTAAGAAATTGTAATGATTACTTACTTTCATCTCTAAAACCCGTAATTACATCTAAAGAACAAACTTTACATGTATACCTACAGTGACTTTCAGCCTTACAGCTTGCTAAGATTCAGTAATGGAACAAACCCAGCATTACATTTGTCTAGTTGATTATTAAAATATTCAGTCAGTACCTCAACTATTTGGAAGAAGTAATTTCATTTTCAGAGCATCAATAGAAATACACAGTCAAATATTTTGTATACCTTTAAGTCACACTGTTATTAATCTCCAAAAATCTTTTCTACTAACCAAAATTCAACGTGTCATAGATGTAAAATACTCTCCTTCCTATCTATAAGTAAATTGTTTCAGCCCCAAAGTGTATCTTGTCCATTCAATCCCAACGAAAAAAATTAAATTATTCATGTGTTGACCACGATTCACAACCTTCAAGAAGTTTTTTTTAACTGGAAATGAATATGACAGTTTAAATTGGATATAGTCCATCGTTGTGGTATGATCGAGCATCTGTTTTACAATTACGCCGACGAAAAGAACAAAGTTCTCTTAAAAGCATTATGCAAATCTTCCAGATATTTCAACAAAAGGGCGGAACGGGATAGCGGGGATAGAACATGTTATCCTATTTTTTTTTACTTGGTAGTCCTGGAGGTTAGTAAATAGGGGTGGAACATTGTAATTGGTCAAGGAAGATATCCTGGCAGCCAACTTGAAAGAGTATTGACTGAACCTTGTAAATGAACTCTTCTTTGGCATCTTACATTCTTGAATCCATAATTTTTGCAGTTTTTAGACAGAATGTCTCCTTGCTTTTAATTTTTTAATCGTATGTTTTTATTAAGTAAGTGTCTTTAGCTGTATAGAAGTTACATATAAGGTTTAAATATGCTTGTATGAAGGTTCCATGAAAAACCCTAAACTGAAACTTGCGTGTGAGGCGGAACGGGATACTACTGAGTAAGGCAAAATGTAAAAAATGAAAAATCTGGCAGTCTCACCTTATAAGAATGAATTATAGGATTCTGTACCCAAAGAGAATAGGTTAAGAAAGGAAGGAAAGGGAAAGAGATAAAAACGCGTTGGAAAAAAAATCTCTTTGCGAAATAAACCATTGATAAAGCGTTTAAAGAAAGGCAAAACAAACAGAAAAGGTGTTAAGATTTTTCTTAAATTAAATTTCACTATGTTAATTGTAATTACAAAATATCCTGTCCCGTTCTTCCTCCCCCCATGATGTCCATAATTTTACAATAATTGTTTACTAATTAAAATACAGAGTGTCGTGATTGCCGAAGCAAGTTTACCGTTCAGACCGCTTTGAGTCAAGAGTATGACATTTCTCCGAGGTGGTGGAAGACGTCGTATGAAAGGTAGAGAATTAGATCCAATGAGGATTCTCCTTTCTGGAATTTTTGGATTGCTAACAGTGTAATAGTAACTCATCGTAAAGTATCGAAAGAACTCCAAGCAAAATTTAATATTCATAGCTGTGTTTTGCTAAATTGGTAGCAACCAGGGAAAAGGAAGTCCAGAGTGGGCGAACGTTGGTATAGTGACTAGTGCTGCTGCCTCGCGACACAGAGGTCTTGGGGTCGAGTTAAGGCAATGGGCATGAATGCTTGTGTCACCATGGTCACCACCTATCACTCTAAGAACTGTATAACAGTCCGCAATCGTCCGGTTGGCCAAGATCCTCAATGAGCTACAGAGCTGACGAACATCATTGCCGATTAAGAGGCTTACTATTTTCCTAAGAGTAGCAAACGCTGGAAATTATTCCAAACAAGTTATGTTAGCAAACTATGCGATTTATTCTTTTATTACATTTAGCTCATATAACCATTTTTATAAAAGAAGTATTTATATTACCGAATTTTGATGCCTTGACATAGTTATTAATTTAAAATAATGGCCCGAAATTTCTAGAAAATCAGGAAAAGAAGTAAGAATTGAAAGACTTGTCTGCACTGTTACATTTTAATTTTGATATGTAGTTTAAAATAAAATATTAATATATAAATTAACTATGTATAATTTATCAGTCTCTAAAAAATACCACTCTACCATAAAACAATTTAAAACTGACAGATCGTAAATTTACATCGCTTTCTGTTCAACAATTAACTAATTTTATAACAGTTCTCTTCACGTAGAAAATAAGATTTCAAGTAAAAAATCATAGATTTTCATGGCAACTTTCCTTTACTTAACATGACCGGAAACATGATATTATTATACAATATATATTAAGAAACTCAATCTTTTATAAGTCGCGGATCTGAGTTAGCAACTTCTTCACTGTACGCCGTAGATTTGAGGCGAGATCACAACGCGCTTCATTTACATTAATCAGTTTACTACTCAGCAACTTATTTTCTACGATACTATAATTCTACTTTTTTTTTTGGATCCCACTGACTATTGACCTTTTCTATGTGTAAAATTTCAATCAAGAACTCTCAGAGTATGAAAATTATCTATAAAATGTGTCGAAGGACTTTTCCCTCTACATAATGGCGAAATTCACCAACTTAGAAATTACGGGAGGTTCAAATGGAAGGTTAGTGACTTATAAATTTCTAGTTTTCTACTCATTAAAGTTGTTATGTGGAAAATTGTATTAATTGTATTAAATCGTATTAAATAAAGAAAATTGTGCCCAAATATGAAACATTGTTAGCCTAAGAGCAGTAATGAATGTTTTCAACTTAATATTGAAATATTGCAGTGTACAAATAATTTTCATCAAGATTGATTTACAAATAAAACGTTAACAATTAAAATAGTTAACAATTATTTGTAGGTTACAGATTTTTAATTAATTTATAAAGGTGAATTGCTCCCTCTCTTGATTTTTCGTCGTACGGAAGCTGAATGTAGATTCAGCAATTCAGCCCCATCATTGGTAATTTTCCTCCTACACCTATGCCTCGTGTAACAATGGCTAATTTGACACGTCTGCATTTATTACTTGTACCTATCCGTGAGCTCGTTTGACAGGTGAGTAAATAGTGAAGATATCCGTAGAATACAACATCCATATTAAACCGACCAAGGGCATCAGATTACACGCGAACAAAAACACTCTTACAAATTTGATTTTTTCCTTATGATCTGTCTTCATTCGTTTAACGATATTGTCACATAGGGGTTTATGATTATTTGAACAGGTTAATGTGACAATGGCATTGGATTGGCAGAATAAAAATGTCTCAATGGAATTAACCTGATAAACCATAGTTATTAAAATTTGCTCTGTGTAAACTTGGGATAAGAGAGAACGTCCGATTTTGCTGTTTTGCTGATATGTTAATTAATTTTGTGAAATTTTCTCGTCCGTTTTGCTACCTTTGTCCGGCCTTTGAATTAATCGATCTTAGGCATTCATTGTACAATCGGGCTTATAATCCTTAATGACTACAAATTTTACACATTTCTCGGCACAGTAAAATATTTGTTCTACGACTTGGGTTAAATTATATAGCATTTAATTAGTAATTTTATACGCTTCTTGCTTGCATGTGATGTATGTTATATTTCCATATTTGAAACGACAGATATTAAAACATCGTGAACAGAAAATAAAATGTAGTTTAAAAAAAACGATTATTCACAGGAAAACGGAAAAGTACAAGATTAGGCCCAAAATCAGCTGCACTAAGAGAAAATATTTTATAAAATAAAATATAACGTCTGTATTTAAAGTGTGAAAATCACGAAGTAGTGAAAATACTATTAAACGTTATGTGTAGTCCCTAACGACCGAGATGTAGAGGCGACTTTAAACTTTAAATAAAAAAGTAGCCAAAATAAAGACAATAAATATGTATGATAGAATAGGATTTATGTTCGTATATTTTAATTATTTTGACAAATATAAGCGCATGGACATATTGCAACAAAAATCTTGTAGACATTCTTAAAATTCCGAGGGAAAATCCCTTGCAGTAAAAAACCCTTAGCGTAAACGTGGGAAGAATTAAAGTTAAAAAAATTACGTATGTGTTAACACGTAAAAGTTTATGACGTCTCTATTATTGAGCCTGGAAAATCCTCCATATGTAAAATAGGCTATATGGCATGAATGTTTAGAGTGTGCTAATCTCACATTTTATAAATTATATTCTGCAAATACGAACACACAAAAGAAATATTATAAAAAATACAAAATATTTTTCTTAATTACGTAATTTATAAACCAATTCTAAGGATTTCCAACTAAATTTGCCCAATACGAACTTATAGAAATAAAATGGGTGATAAGAGCCATGGTTAAGATTTTGAAATCATTATACTTTAACAGATTTGTTTGTTATTTACTAAAACCAATTGTTAGACATGTTTTGCTTATTTACAATACAAATATTCAGTTTCTGTTGTAACAACTACAAACGTCTAATCTATAAAATGTTTGTGAATTTTAATATAAGTAATTTGATAAATTATAGCATATAATATTATTGAAGCATATCTATATAAATGTAAATTTATAGCAAATATTTTAATATTTATAAGAAAATGAAAAATTCGGAAGCCTCTGTATTAAAGTAGTTGTTATACATAGATCATAAAATGTTTTTTAGATATTTATTACAAGTAATTTCTGTTAACTACAATTCTTTAAAAATTATAGCTTATAATGTTTCTCAGTGTATTAATATACTGTAATTGTATTGATAGGGAATATATTTTAATATTTATTTGAATATTCACAAAGTCATATTAATTATATATTAATAAATATATATTGTTGTATTTACAGAGGAAATATTTTAACATTTATTAGATATGCAAATATTGAAATGCCTCTGCATTTAAGTAGCTACAATATAATATATGATGCATAAAAATATTTCTGTAATATAATGAAGCAAAAGTTATCTTTTATATATATCGTTAGTATATAATACATGCTTTGAAACACGTGCCCCAAGATCCCGACACATGTTATTTAGATTTACTTTTTGATGTATCTTTCAATTGTGAGCCTAATACACATTCTTCACATATGATTCAATATCTGTTTTATTACCAAAATTCTCAAATTTCATAAATGTTAAGCTGATATATATTAACTAACCATCATTAACAATTGAATATTATATTGACGTTAAAACAAATTATATAAAACATCATGTTTTGAACAAGAGATAATTATAAGCATAGTATCTTTTCCGGGCATATATACCAGTGCAACGCCGGAGACCCAGTTGTTTAGTGATAAAATAAATACCACACTACGATTCTGATAGACTTGTAGCTTTCGTCAGACGGTGGAAAGCATCAGAGCCGCGAGAACGGCACACAACACGAACCAAGTGACAAAATAATCGATGTATCTAAAAATCATCTTAATTAGTGCGTATGTTTGTCCAAACTACTAGTCCGAATTTGACCAAATTTGGCACACGTGTTCCTCAGGCCACAAAACTGCTCATGATCATTAATTTTTTTTAAATATACTACAGATGTATATGTAAAAAAACAAACATTTTACGTAAAATTTTTCATGTCCCATACACGCATCGAGACCTCCAAAATGAATGTGGGTTGTCTATATTCTTGATCGGTAATACTACATATTTTAAAATTATAAACGTATCGCGACTACCTTTGGCAGAGAGCTAAATTCCTGAGAAATAATAATTTTAGATACGGTGTATACGTAAACTAGTATTATTTTTCGCGTGAGGTAATTTTAATATTTAGTAATTGCTCATTTGTATAAACAAAAAAATTCATTTAGTAGTAAAAGGATTCAATAAAATTCAATAAGTACAATACTGTATATATGTAAAAAAGTGAAAATGTCAAGAAACAGTTTTTTTCACCTTTTTCAACTTGAAGAAAAGAGTGAGGGCTTATTCTCTTTGTCTCACCAAGTATATATCTTTATTTTCAAGGTAGACCATCCCCACTCCATCCCCTGAGATACAACAGACAATAAAAACTCAATTTTTGAACCCCTCCATATTTTAGAACTATTCTGAGGACACTCTGTCGATTGGAAATTAGGTTCTCTACAATTTTAGTCACATGAACTTTTCTTCTCATACCACCAGAAATGGGTTAAAATGACACACCTCTCTGTAAAAAATTACCATTTTGCCAATCCACAGTTCTCCACGAATTCGGACGTGAAATTTCTCAAATTCTGTATTAATTAAAAATATTTTTTAGTTTTAATAAATTAATTGTAAGTAAAGTTCATATCTATTGTAACGCGTATAAAATTTCGGATTATGCTCTGTTTTATTCAGATAAATTAAGTTAACAATATGAAGCATTTGTGTAAAATTCTGTAGAGAACAGTCCTGAGGTATTCGCAAGGCAGGCACCATTCCGTGGAAAAACCAGACAAGACAAACAAAACCATAACTTGTAGCCTGACAGGTGCAGTCTTTGTCTCAAAGGTATTTGCGTCTCACCGAAAAAACCCAGTTCCCCCAGGATTGCTAGGGTGGCCCCTCCCAAAATTTGAATTTTTGGAGAGGAAGGGTGGGAACGCCAACCCCATTGGAGGACCTGGGAAAAATAGAAAAAGCAGGGAGACGAACCATGGTGGAAGATCTTCTTCCACCTTGAGACGAACCACGTTTGAGGAGAGGTTAGTTTTGAGGTAGAGAGGACCTCGTAAAAGGCATTCGGAAATGAGGAGTTGGAAGTGAGAGGACGGCACGACTGACTGGCTTCGATTCAGAACTAAGAGGAGAAGCGGCCTGGCTGCAAGGACAACGAAACTACACCCAAATTTGAGGCTTGCTGCCTGCCTCTATGCTGACCCGGAAGCTGCCTTTGTGTAAAACCCAGGACTGCCGGTCAACAAAGAAACTTGGAAAGGAAACAAGGCAATAATCTCGCTCTGCTATGTGTATAAACACGTGATACAGCCCTGAGGGAAAGTAGATTGTATTTACTAAGTCTCTTGCAATATTATTTCTGGTTCGGGGTCAGGTAGCAAAATTAAATTGATTAAATTTAAATATTGTAATCTTGTTTTTTAGTTTTGTTAAGAATAAAAACTGTTAAAATTTCAAAGTAGATATTTATTGGCGCCCACCCATCTAAACTTAACTAACATTTAATATATTTATAAATAATAAAATCCACGTCACACTATACCACCTTTACATTTGCATAACTAATTTTTATAATGTTTATGTATTTTAAAATGCCATTAAAGAAGAGATCCACCTTTTCCATTAGTTAATCAGTACAAAAAAAACTGCTTCTGCAATTAGAAAAGCTTTATCTAGGGCTAACTGACCAGCAGAATAATCTTAATATAAAAGATGGAATGATACTCGGAGAAATCCAAAACTATATCAAACATAACTTTAGAGGAAGCTGAAAATGAAAGAGTGAATAATCCTCAGAGGATAGGCCAATTCGAGCAGAACACTTGACATAACTGAGTTCGACAGAGCAGCAAATTCTGAGATCAAAACTCAGTCACGGGCTAACAGATCATCTAACCAAACTGAACTGGATAGAGCTGAAAACAGTCTTTTTTTAATGCAACGAATGGTAGAACTATGAATGTAGTATACCCCAAAATACTGTAATGAACGTATATTTAATTACAATTCTGATTTATTATGTACGTGAAACTAGGCATCGCCGGGCACTTCATCTAGTGCGTTTATAAAGAAAACCACAAAGATTCATTTGACGGATAGAGCAAACATTGTGTAGTTTATACGATCTCGTGTTTTCATTGCAATTATTGCTACATTGATCTTTGTAACTAGGTACTCTTCCAGAATTAAATCCAAAATGTTGCACTTTAAATCCAACATTTCGACAAGTAACGTGCAGCCTGATTCCGTGAAGATGAAGAGTGGCTATTATCCTCTTGTGACGGCTTAACTTATTTTCTTCTCTACCGTTGTTTAAACTTTGTAATTGAGCTCGTCACTTGGTTTATGTTGTGTGACGTTTCCCGGATCTCACGTTTTTTCATCACCTGACGAAAGTTACAAGGTTAGAAGAAACGTTGTATGGTATTTATTTTATCACTAATTTATTGTTTTTAATTTGGCTACTCCCTTTTGCAATTTCACTTCTAAATTATAATATAATCATATTTTCTTATGACAAAACTAATAATATAGCAATATTAATATGAAACCAATTCTTAATGCAATCATAGTGTGTATAACTTCTAATATTAATTGTAACTCATACGATTCCAATAAAAACAACTTTTACTTGAAATCTTACCCTACACACTTATAGGCGTCATCCACATGTATTTGATAGTGGAAAACGCCTCATCGCCTAAGTTGAAAATTTTTCTTGATTATATGACGAATTAGCTAAACAAAAGAGTTGAAAATATTAATTCAAATTTCCTAAAACGATTTTCTGTTTGTTAATAAACGAAGTTCAAGTAGGCATAATTAAAAATTTAAGCGCAACAATTATAATTTATCCGTGTCATTCCAGTTTCAACGAAAAGGTGACAATTTGCAATCTCGCATTGAAATGTGACTATTTACCTTAATTTATTACAGCGCATGTATCAATTTGTATGTGCTGAGTTCGAAACAACAAATGATACCCATTACTGAAGAGAAATCGCCTTTATGATTTACGGCTCGAAAAATGAGTATTACATTTCGACAGAAAAAAGTATATGCCCTGAGATCATAATACGAGCTATAAATAATACTTTAATACTGTTTAATATTTAGGTATGGATGACAGTAATTTGTAATATATATTGAGGTCATAGCCATGGATTATAATGAGAATGCAATTAGTCGCTGTGGGCCATTGGGTTTATAACGACTGTTGTTTTCAGGCAGTTTCTTTCCTAATTTAATTTAATTTTTTGAGGGCCATTAAAATTAAAAACGGTGCTTCCATCGACGGCGATATTGAAAGATAAATTGAATTGCGTATATTATGAAAGTCGGAGAAAATCTCAAAGTTTCGACAGTAGAAAAACTCTTCAATGAAATCTCATCATACTTTTTACATTATTTTAGATATTCTTGACTATGAAAATAATTTATTTTTTGTTAATAGTAGTAATACAGAGAAAAAAAATTAAAAATGAGAATTAAACTCGAGTCCAAAAAATCTTTCTGAAACAAGGCGAATAAATTCAGTATATCCCAAAGTCTAATAACGTGGCCTTTACAAATTGAAAAGAAAAAAGTGAGAACATGAATATTCAAAATATCTAGTACTGTTATATTGACTGATAAGAGTTGTAGTGTAATCAAAAATAAAATAAGCTAAGGAAGAAACAAGCATAGTAATGCAGATAGAAAGAAAGTGTTGAACTGAATCTGCAGTTACGATTCAGAGGTTTTGATATATTATTCGTATATTTATTTGTATCCTACCTTATTGAAAAACGAGACAGGATAATGCTTATGTTTACTAAGCTTTACGCACATGACAATCCTGATTTTACCTGCTCAGATATTGAAATGTCAATTTTATTTAATTAACACTCGATAGGACTATTACCAATGAATAAATTATTTTCTTGGTCAAAACAACCTAAAATAACAAGGAGAAGTATGATGATTTCTGGTTGATGGCATCTTTCCAGTAAGTAGCTGACATTGCTTGAAAATGCAAACTCATTAGAATGTGCTTTAATAAAGTAGTAGTCAAACGTATAATTTGTCTCTGGGGTTGATTTCAAATAATGTCAAAAAGTTAGATAGGGTTTTGAGATTTTTTTTCCTGTTACAATTGTGTATGAAACGCGATGCTCGCGCTTCAGTTAAAATTTATCCGGTTTGTATTCCTCTTTCATAATTTTTGTCTCGCAAAACAGTTTCAGTGAACAGTGAATGAGCAACGAGGTCGCTGTGGAATGAGGATCATGGTTCGCCTCTGTACCGGGTTGGGTCAGTTGCGACAAACACTCGTTGTAACTCATACGCAGCTGGATCGGATTTCACAGCTCTGATGGAGGCGAGATAATTACCTTGGTGTAGCAACGGTCTGGCCCGAGGAAAATGCCTGTTTTACATGACACAATGACGCAACGACCAAGATTATAGTTGACCTTATTTTGTCATATTATTCACAGGCAAAGTCGGGGAATACTGGGAAATAAAATAAACCGACAGACATCACATGATTATAATAATAGCAAATGAAGATGAGATATTAGCCACATCATATGCAAACCGCTAAAATTTTCATCGACGTTCCTCCTATAAGTTGGTTTTTATTTATGTTTAATATACCAGTAGTCCCCGAAAATTGGCACTGATTTAAATGGAATATTTATCTTACAGGTAATTATAAATAAATTAGGCAATAAGCCATAAAAATAAGTATAATCTGTATTACATTCACTAAATACTACGGATGTCTTGTTACTATTTTCGATTACAAACTTTATTACAGAAACTGACATATTGAAAATTATTTTAGATAATTTAAAATTATTATAATAAATAATATATATATTAAACTTATATTGACATTATACAAGAGAAACATACTTAAATGAATAAATATATTACAATATTTTGATACCTCATATAAAAGTTTTAGTTTCCTACTTCTTGCTACCAAGTAAAATTTAAGACATTTATCTTATGGTTATGGGAAGAGAAACATTTGGAGGACTTTGACCAAGAGAAGGGATAGATTAACAGGCTACGATTTTGCGACATGAAGGTCTTGCAAAATTAGCATTAGATGGAAGTGTGTGGGGTAATAACAGAAGAGGGAGGCAAAGGAAGGAAGCGCTAAGCAGATTAGGAAGGATGTGGTAGCTATGTAGAAATGAAAAGGCTTCCGGAGGATAGGTTAGCATGGAGGGTTGCATCAACCAGTCTTAGGACTGATTACAACATCTTATGATTAATTAAAATTAATTAATGATCTTGGGTATGCATCGTGCTTTCTAGGTATCCAAATTATACAAAATGAAGATTGAATCTCATTACACCATGGAGGATACATCAATGAACTTCTGGTTCGGGTTAATACTTCCAAATACAAGGCAGTATCTACTCCAATTGAAACCGAAACTAAATTAAAGAAGAATGAACAGGTCGAAGTTGTCAAACTTCCCTATCGTGAGTTAATTTGTGGTCTCGCGTATTTGTCTACATGCACTCGACCTGACATAGCCTTTGGAGTCAGTTTCCTTGGTCAGTTTAGTAACTGTTACGACAAAGAACATCGGGTGCTGAGATACTTAAAAGGAACATCTCAAGCTAGACTTGTTTATAAGTCGGAATATTCTCAGTTCAGAGGCTACGTGGACGCAGATTGGGGAAGCTGTTCAGTGGATAGAAGATCCTTCACTGGATACCTGTTTATGATGAATGGGATTCTCGTAAGCAAAGAACTGTGGCGTTATCAACCACGGAAGCAGAGTACATGGCCCTCTGTGAATGTACTAAAGAGGTCATGTACTTGCAAGGTTTCATTCGTGAGCTGGGTGTCACAGAATCTTCTGATCTCGTGATATTCTGTGACAATCGTACCTCTGTAAAGTTGGCGGAAAACCCCACCTACCATGGACGAAGCCAACACATAGACATTAGACATCATTTTCTAAGGGATGCCATAAAAATGAAATCCTTGGTTGTGGACTACATTTGTACAGAAGAACAGATTGCAGACTTCTTAATCAAATCTCTGTCGAGGACCAAGCATTCATGGTGTACAAGATCTGCAGGAATCATGACCCTTTGACTCGAGGGGAAGTGTCAGAGATGATATTTGTACGAGTCAAGTGTCGTCTTGGCAACACCGTCAGGTGCGCGACGCAAGTCAGTCTCTGTCGCGCAGCCATCATTGTCGAATGTATGTTATGGATAATAAATAAATGTGATTCCGTGTAATTCCGTGAACTTCTTTTGCTCCACTACGCAAATCCTGCTAACAGAGTACAAATAAAAATATTTAGTATTGATGAATATAACTTATTTTCTGTAACATAGTAATCTTCGAATAAATACTGAAATTCGTATATTTTTATCTTATACGTAACTTATATGAAGCTAAAGACACCTTGTTTACGAATATATACCTTTAATGGGTTAAAATCGAGTATTTTTGTAGATTACCTTCAGTCGAATTGCTGCCTAAATTATAAACTCACAGATGTAAGATTCTGAAACAAGAGTTCATTCACAAGGTGCAGTCAGAACTTGGTCAAATTGCCTGCTAGAACTTTTTACTTGATCAGTTACAATGTTCCATCTCTATTACTAACCTGCAGCACTATCCGGTAAAAAATACGGTATTCCGTTTTACCCCTACTTCCTCTATATATGAAAGTGCAACCAAACACTGAAAGCATTTCACGAGAGAAGAAGCTTAAACACTAGCATTTTTCATTAGACATCATACCTAGTCAACAAAAAAAGTTATTATATAACTTCATCAAGGTTATTTATTAAAATAAATTGTACTTATCGTACCGTAATAATATTTTTTGTAATGTTGCGTAACGAACAGATACAGCTGCTTGGGCTTTGGCGGCGTGGAATCAAAACAAAGGAGACAGCGGTTGACACTTGGGCTACAAAGCTCAGACACCTCGTCGCCGGTTTCGGAATTTCCCAATCTGTCTGAGAATTTGGCGACCGGGTGGCGTGTTTTCCCAAATGTAACAATGGATATTATTGGGGAATATCCACCTCAGCCACCTTGGTGATAGGTGTCACAGAAGTGGGGAGGAGTTTTTAAAAGGGCAGGCGGAGACATTTTTGATAGAGATTGGTGGAGGGACAGATTGTTAGACAGTGAATTAGAGATATTGATGGTTGAGAGTGGTGAGATGAGAATTGGTCAGATGGTTCGAGAGCGGTGAGATGGAATTTTGAGATAGATTTTGGAGGAGATTGTTGGAGAGGATGACGATCTGGAGAAATGACGAGGAAGGAGCTGGAACGTGCACCAAAACGATTAGGTAAACTACTGCATCTGTAACTCTTTGTAATTTTCTGTTTGCTGACAGATCCGAGTGGTTTAGTGTAATAAAATATCTGTTCTATGAGAAGGCCCATAAAATCCGACCCTGAAATTAGAGTATAAATTGTTAAGTTTAAGTAATTAATATAAATCATTTTGTAAATATATCTGTAGTTATTATTGAAAATAATTGCTGGCGTAAATACTGAAATATTTAAAATTGCAATTATTATTGTAACCTTAATTCTTAATTTCTCGACGTACTTACAATTTTATTTATTTATTAATTCAATTTATATGAGATCAATTTAAGTATTAGTAATTTGTGATGATTTTAAATGTGACGTAAGAATGTGTTGGATTGTTCTGTCTTAAGAAAAAAACATATTACTGGTGCTTAATTTATGTGTGTATATTGAATTTGACACTCTACACCATTATGTGGAGATATGTTTAAGTTATCCTTCCATATTGCGGGATATTGACGTCGTTGACCCAACACAGAAGACGAGTTTGGCAATTCCTCCTCAAGTTGCGAGCTACACCCGGGCATTGATAGCTTACATCGGAAGAAGGTTGTTACATTGCTTCAATAGATCGTTGGTCATATTTGGAGTAAAGTTTTGAACAATATATTTGCTAACAGCTGGTTTATAAGTATACATCAAAGATGTAACTGCGGAATATTGAATATTAATGACCAGAAAGTATTATTAGTCTGCGCGCCTGAACATCGACTTGTTGATGTTATCTACACTTGATCATTATATTGGAAACACTACGGGAACAGTTTTAGCTGCCGTAGTATGAAAGAGACGCTATTATTGTTCGAGATTATCCGATGCCAGTATGTGAAGGAGGCTGATTGGGCGAAAAGGAGACGTTGTAACTTTCTGATATAGGTGGGGACTGACTGCGACAGTTTGGCGACTCAGAAACATTTATAAAAAGATTCAAAATTGGTACTTGACGGAATCAGATATTTTGGATTTAAAGTTCGTTGTACACCGGGACCTGAGACTGCATCATAAACCCAGGTGCGGATCTTCACGCATTCTCATAGACGAGCCACTCCCAGATTTAAGGCTGGAAGAGCCAAGACAGTAACCAACAGCGGGACGTGGAGCAGTGGATACGCCAGTCACCGTGCGTATTCAGTGTGTGCACAGACTGTACACTGACAACGAAATCGTCAGCTGTCGTGTAATGCTTCTTCAATTCTTAAATTTACGCAGAGAATTTAATATTGTGTATAATCTTATTTGTTTTCACAAGTAAAAGCGGCCTTCATACCCCGCAGAGAATGAAATTCATTTCTTTTTTCAGGGTAAAAATATAAGCAAAAGTTTTGCTAATTTTCATTCTTTTATGTGTATGTTATTAACTTTTAGAAGTTTTCAAAACACATGGTTATGGTAAATTTGATAAGAATTTTTAACCAAGCTATAACTATTGAATTAAGTAAAAATTTGATTTTTACTGTTACTTTTATTGGTAGAAACTTTTTTTATTTAAGTTTAGCGTCCGGTCTACTAGTATGTCAATGCCTACTGTACAAATTTCTAATAAACTATTTCATAGTAAACCACAAACATATTAGAACATTTAAAATGATACATTGAATTAAATCATAGAAAATATTAGTGTCCTTAAGGAAATTTATAACATTAATTATTTCTTCATCTTCATTCAATGATTTAGGCTGTCATCTATTGAAATGAGTTCTACGTTGAGTGGAATATTTATTTCAGTTCAAAAGAGTATAGTCTTTTGTACGTTTCTAGTGTCACATCTAGGCGACTCCTCTATAGAAAATAAATAATAATGTGTGAGCTTAGTATGTAAGGTTCTAATACGAGATAGGACCACTTTTTCCTTTCTAGTAAGGGTTTTAGGAAATAAGGAAGGGCTAGCCATATTTTTGCATATAAACATGGGATCGATGTTTTCTTTTCTTCTGCTATTCATCCATTCTGTGTTATCTTTCCTATTTACACTATATCGTTCTTCGTTTTATTCCCTCATGCCTTTTGTTTTTTGAGGTTTTTCGTCTGCAATCTCATTGTCGCTGATACCCTTATGCGATGGTATCATGTTCTCCTTGTTGGCCTGAAAAATATTATTTCTAATATTGTTTAACATTTTGTTGTTTCTTGAACAATTTTAGCGACACTAGTGCAAGTATGCAAAATTTCTCATGTCTTCGTTTAAGGCAGAATTGTGTTGCTATTTTGATAGAAACTTAATAAAGTGTAAATTCTCAGAATAGATTTAAATTATAAATAAAATAGTTTATTTCTATCATTTCCTTTGTCAGCCACAGTAATTCGTGTGCGGTAAGACTTTTATACATTTAGTTAAAACATCTGTGGCATATTGAAAATAATAATTAGCATTATACAACATTGCCTATTAAACGTTATGATAAAAATTGTAAGCAATTAACTCATAATACTATATGACTGGAAGTCTTTAGAGACCAAACTTTTTCACCCAATTGTACTTATTTGGGTCATCATTGGATATCGGACAAAAGATTTAAAAATACAGGCGTACGAAAAGATTACAGGAAAATATCAGCAGTTGCGAGAGCGCAGCGAATTTTGAACATCAAAGAAGAAGAGATCCAGGTGTGAATCCGTAAACAGATTATCTCCCTGGAAAATAAAAAAAAAACCCACTCGTCGCATGCACGGATTCGTACCGCAAGGCATTCAATTTCAACACAGCTTCACCTGCTGCATTCTGACGTAAAATAAAATATTTTTATTGCAGCATTGGGAAATCTTAGAAGTAAACCACATATTAATTTCTTTAAGGATATCATCCTGTTTTCTCTGTAAAACAAATGGACTAACGTGTCAATTGTACTATTTGTACTGCAATCAAGTAATTTGCGCCCAACCTATCATACAAGTACAGTAGTAAGATATAAACTGCGGCCTCGCAACGTGTGAAACGCGATAATATTTTTACAATGATTTGAAATCACCGGAAACTCCATCGATCGGAAACCAGAGTCGATTCGAAGTCGCACTTTGTTCATTTCCATAAGTTGATTTGCTAGGGACCGCACAGCCTGCATTAGTTCAAACAGAATGCGGGATTAAGGGCGAAGTTAAGGAACGCGGAAATGAATTGGTATTGTTCTTGGAGTCACTTCGTGCTTTCACAAACTTTACAAGTAAAATTTATACAAGTTGTGAAAGAAGTGTGCGTATTGTGATGAGAGGACTTGTTAGTTTTAATTAACTCAAAGTACGCCCTACCAGACCTTTCCTAATTCAAGGTAACTCTATTACGTAATTTCTTTCTTCCCTAACTTCTATCTCGTTAATTTTTAAAAAGTAATTTGCCCCGGAAACCCGTGTCCCGCTCTGTTCGTGGTCGCTAAACTTTCGGTCATTTTTCGTATTTTATTTCACGCTTACCCTCTTCTCCTCGCTTCGCTTTCCTCGCCCTGAATTATCCGTGATTAGTTGAGAAGCTCCGATCCCCCCGCCTCTTTCCTCCACGCTCCACTCCAGCCTGACGCATAATGCAATTAAACTTGGGAATTAAGGACAAAAGGAGGAGAGTTGGCTGGCTCTCCGGATTGCATTTTAAGCTCCTCGTCGCTAGGTCCGGTCTGCTCCCGCGATATGACTTCTCCTCAACTCGTGTCAACACTTGTCTTTTATTTGTTTGTAGGAATGTGCATAATTTATGTCAGCTTTCTTCACAGTAGCTACACCAGCGGAAAGAGAAAGCATCTGCGCTAGCTCACGGATAAAATTCAAGCCAAAAAGCGCTATTAGATTTGCTTTAAAATGTAATATTACGGCTATAACAATTTTATTTAACACGTTTTCTCTGTCTGAGTGTAGATCCCGTCAAAAAATTTTAACTCGTTGCCGCTGTCCAATTCAGCTGAAATCCTGCACGATAATGCATTTATATGAGAATGAGGACACAAGCAATAAGAATTAATTATCGATAACCTTTCTTTCTCCTTGGCTGTGCCGACCATTGAGGAAAGTGGCTTACCATAATGACTGCCACGACACATTCCTGATCGTTTGGAATGTCACGTGGTCAGCGTATGCATTCTACTTCAGTTTTCGTGGACATGGGAAGTTCAAACATCCATACCGGAATTCGAACCCTGTACCTCCGTGATACAAGGGTGTGGCTCTGACAGGTATACTTTACCAGGTTGACAGTTTATTAAACATGTAATTTAATTCAACTTATTTACGTGTCTTGATTCACTTATTGTAACTCAAATTTCACAGCTATCCATTGGATTTGAAAGTTTCCATTGTTACTTCATCCGAGAATCATATAAGTAGCAACACCATATAATTTTTTGACGTAATTTCTTTCCATTATTTTCTTCATTTCTCCTCTACGAATCGAGATAGTTATCAGTTAGATATAATATTAAAAATCATGTAATTTGAAATTATCCTTCAGTTTCACTCAGCACCTACATCAGGAATGAAACAGAATAGAGAGACACTTCAGTAGCTAGTGTCAACTTAAGAGGATGGCGTCCGTACATCATCATTGGAAAACGACTGTGTTGGTGACTTGATTGAACACGAGCAGTAGGTTTTCACTTCAAAATAGTTCAAGTAGAAATACTGGGTTTCTAATAGCGTGTGTACTACTTGGTTGTCAGTTTCAGAATTTTTTCTGCGTGGTCGGAAAGGATCGAAGACTGATTGAATTCGCAGATTGACGGACTGTTTTCTAAGCTCCCATGTCGCAGATTGCAGCATAATTCTGTGCGCATGTCTCAACTATTTCTGTTCAGAGAAATAATATTTCTTTTCTCATTTGTATTCTGCTGGTGTGAGTTGTCCTGAGCGTTGACATTGAGTCGCTGTACCAAATTTCATTGATCGCAGTCTGAGACTCTTTATGAACGAGGCGGATGCAATACCATTGGACCGTGAGCAGTGCGGCAAACAAATTTAACAACTTTTCAATTTCTTATCTCACACACATCCGCCTAATACTAATTACACAAACCTTATGTCTCAAAACGAGAACTATTAATCGATCCCTTCTCTTGAACAAAGTCCTTCATATTACTTCTCGATAATTATTACTGAAATGTTTATCAGGTGTAATCCTCATACAATAAATGTTAAAAATGACTCCAATAATTTGAAAAATTTTACGATACTCTTTTTTTGTAGTAGATAAACTTTTTAATAAATAAAAAGACGGCCAAAAGTCAGGATATAAATTTATCACTATTTACTGAAAAGGGAGGTTTCGTCTCCATTTTGAGACTTCCTCAGGAGTAAAATTTAACAATTCATCATATTTACTCCTTGACTCCCTCAGCCGAAAGGATTATTTATTGAATGTACATGTGACGAATTTAGTGTCGTGCCGTACCGTTTCAGATGGGACACATACACACAACTGAAAAACACGTGTTCTGGTGTCTCATTAACTCCACATTCAGGGCATATAGATAATTCACCTGCATGCCCTGAATGTGGAGTTAATGAGACACCAGAACACGTGTTTTTCAGTTGCTCGAGATTTTCATATGGGTGACGAGCATTAGAAAGCGATATTGGAACTTCAATAACACCAGATAATTTGGTACCCAATATGCTGCTTTCACCTAATACCTGGAATAAAGTAAGCGCATGTGCTTCTACAGTAATTCAAAGATTAAGAAATTACGAAAAAGAGAGAAATAATAATGTTTAAAGGAGACAGAGAGAGCTTGACGCTACGACTGCTTCCTGTGAAGTAATGTTTAACGACGGTCCCACAGGAAGATACACACAGCCATCGTTGGAAAGGGAGATGTTTTTAGTGGGTAGAAACCCACACTAATATCCAGTGCGGACCCTGAGATAGTGTCTTTAGAATATTTTCACCTGCCCTCGCAAAAAAAAACACACACACACACACAGATGGCGTGATATATATATATATATATATATATATATATATATATATATATTCTGAGGCGTTTTCTAATTCATTTTTGATTTTAATAAGTTAAAGAGCCTGCAGCGATTTTTTTTGTGTGCTATTGTGCATTTAAGCCAATAATTTTTCCACGGTGGACGCTGTCGCGTTCATTCTGCTGGAAACGAAGCAGATCTGAAACTGTCTTGTTTACGACCGTGCAGGCTCAGATCTGGCTGCACGTGGTTGTGTTGGTTCCTCGGCCGCGTATTTGAGTAATTCTTTCTCCTTTCACTCGTTCGCCGTACTTCCTCAGTTTGATTCCCACTGATTCCCCTCCGTGAGTATCACAACTTCTTCGCGCCATCATTTGCACGAATAAAAGTATATGAATTGAGCTAAAAAAGAAGAAACCATATAAATTTGCAAAAAATCAAAAAAGGAAAAAAACATTAAAAAGATGAACGAAAAACGAAAACAAATACCAACAAAAGAATTCAACTAAAACGTACATCAATCGACACAGCTCCACCGCCAATTGCTCTGACCGGCTAAAAAAGGTGAAGAAAATAACAAAATAAACTATACTCACTAAATGAACGATTTGGTAAACGACACTACTTAATTCCAACGCAATTTCACACAAAATAATTAAGTCAAAATGAAAATAAAGCGAAATCTATGAAAATTTAACTATGCAATCGAAAGCACATAAATGGGATCGTAAACTTGGAAATGGTAAATTGATCGTAAACCGGAAACGTGGAATTGGAATCGTAAAATATTTAGTATAGTCTGCGCTGTTTTTGTGTCCAACAGATGGCGTTTCAAATGCAAGATTGTATTAGAATTTCAAAGCAATTAATGAAGACGTATCGGATATTTAAGATTTTGGACAAAGGAATATTTACATTTTTATTTATATAGATGCAGAGGATCTTTAAAGCTTAGTTTGGTCTAATATGCCACTTAATATATCTGGGCTTCTCAAGACTGTCGCTCTGCAATACTTATGAATATTAATAAACATGAAATTACTAACATAATTCTAATTAATTCTATCACATTCGCAGAGTAATTATTTTCAATTTATCTCAGACGATGGAGATTTTATATGAAGTAAGTTATCTCTGGGTACAGAGGTATTCTTGTTAGAAATTATGCACATGATAAATATGTTATTTGGACTACAAATTTGTGAAAAAAATACCATTCCCGTGAAAACATAAAAGTGGTTTGTTTAGACTCAAGGCATTGCTTTTGGGAGGAAACTATTCTATGAATATTCCATAACTAGAGCTCGAGCCACGGGACCAGGGTCGTTTATTTTTACTACCACACTCAATGCCTCCCTTTACGACATCGAGACGCAGGTGCCCGCTTCGGCCATGAATTATAAGTCTCTTCGCCCTTGCAGTTTTCAGGAACTGTGACTGTGGCTTCCCACAACTGGAGTAACAGGTAGAGAATCCGACTCGACACATCCTAAAGCCCACACCGTAAGGTATAACGCCATTTGGTTTACTGAAACTTGGAGCCATTCCCTACCGAAACTCCTCTTCCTCCCTAACGGTGATTCTAGATATCGTCAGGATGGGTCTGTTGAATCGTATGATTCGCCGTCAAACTTCTGTCATTCTATAATTCATATGAAATATCTGAGATGTTATCAGGTTCAAGGAACAGTTGCAGATAGTATGCAGGAAAAACCTTAAAAAGCGATGAGCACACAAATTCATAGATTTCATTGCCACTGGAGGATAATTAAGGGTGTTAAACGATTGCCAAACTGTTAATTGATATGACGCATTCTGGGTCTTTTTTTTTGAAATTGCATATATTTACGAATGCTGATAAAACTTAGTAATGGAAAAGATGGAAGATACTGTTAATTAAAATAATTTAATTTAATGTCCATATTAGGCTTATGGTTTGCGTTTGCACACACACACACACACATATAAGGAAGACAGTTACCCTATTATAAGTATTTATTGAGTTGTTTTTATTTTTTGTATATATATACATATACCGTAATAATCTTAATAAGCGAGGTAGGCTGCTTACCAAGCCAACGGCAGAGCAATAACGAACGCGATTGGCTAATTTTAATATCCAATTGATATCATAGCCAGGCGAGAGACGGGAATCAAGCACCATTGCTGCCATTGGCTGAATTTGTTTTGGAAATGAAGACTGACAGGGGAGCCTGGAGGCCTAAAAATGTGTGAAACCTGCAAATTAAGAGCAACTGTACGTGCATATCCGTTTCGACAATTAAAAGGAAGGGACAGGACATGGAAAGAGTCCGAGTTAAATCGCCGGAAGAAATGAAAATAATAGGTTTCGCTAGCCACCCTTTTCACATCAACAGATTCCGGGACACTTCCGCAAGCCTGGACAACTGACTTGCAACTCCGAACCCATGGCTTGGCCGACAAGGTCACCACGAACCTTAATAGTAGTTTTTCCCACTTTTCAAACCCTCCAGATAGACGAACGTTGAGAAAAATTTATAAAAGACTGAACTGAGGATATATTTGGCCACTTACTTGTTATTTTGAGATTTTCGATACGTTCAGAGCAGAATTTCTGAGTATTATATTATCTGCAGGATTCCCTTCATCCGCATTGTGATTGTGGGCGTTCGAAACGAGTGGCTATTTCCGGCGACGGCAGATGACGAGGACCACGAGATGCACCGATATCCAGAGCCAACAATAGTTTACAACAGAACGGTGATGTACAGATTCACGTTTCTCGCCCCTGGTTATTTTAAGTGTTAATTAAAACAATCGATGACAACTTTTGTTTTTATCCCCAGTAGACCCCTAGATAAAATTATTACTCTCGATTGAGCTCAGCAAGTAGCCGGCCCAAATTTAAATGAATGTATTTTTTTTTTGTAATTTAATGTATGAATTTTTATTTAATTTGTTCTTAACCAACGAGAGCAAAATTTTAATTGAATAAAATTGTTTAGAATTAATTATAGGGAAGTGCTTATACAGAGAAAAATAATTTGTGTTGGTGAAAAAATGCATAAGGTTTGTAAATTACGTGTCGCTATTGGCGAAAAATGAAAAAAATAGTAAATAGGGTGCTGTAGGGTTTGGAGCGGCTTGTGATGAGTATAGAATGAAAATGAATACGACAAAAGTTTGGTGATGGGTAAAGAAAGAAAAGGGTAAAGGCTAAGATAGGTCAAGAAAGCATCCTTTAAGTGTCTGGGAAGTGTGTTCACGGAGGAACTGAGAAACCATGAAGACAGGCTTTGCCTTGGTGAAGGACGTTTTTAATAGAAGAAGAACTATATTATGAGGTGAACTGGAAAAGTGACTAAGAAAATGATTGTCCATGTGTGGCATTGTACAGATCTGAGAAGTTGGATGATAAGACTAGAGGACGATAACAATTTGGAAGGTTTCGAGATTTGGATGTGGAGGAAGATAGAAAGGATAATTGAATGGAATTGGTGACAAATGAAGTAATGTTGAAGAGGGTTGGTCAGAGAAGAGAACTTCTGAAACTGGGAAAAAATATGAGGAGAAACTAGGTAGGACATTCATTGATAGAGGTCTGCTTCCTGACGGAGGCCATGTAGGGATTGGTTCGTGGGAAGAGAGACAGAGGAAGGAGAAGAAAAAATATATTAGATGATATAAAACTATGTGAAGTGTATGAGAAACGGATGAGGATAATAGATAACAAGAAGAAATGGAGATCTGCCTGTAGGCAAAAAACTGATAAATAATAGGTCTGAAAGGCGATCTTCACTTTGCTCAAATTTTCAATCTGAACACAATTTCGTAGTCTAGAGGCTTGAATTCCCACACGTGGTTTTATGCCTGTTGTTATAAAAAGTGATTGTCAGCAATGTCCGGCTCAGACATCGAAAACAAGCATAAGTTCACCAAATTCCCAACTCTTGAGAATATTCATAAACAGTTCATACGTGTTGTTGAATTAGACTGTCCCCATAAAAATCTTTATTATATTTGAGATCTTTCTACAGCTTTTGACCTATTCACCGTATTTACTCATTTTTCTTCATAAGATACAAGATGCCTCTTCATTAACCCATGCCAGTCTAAAGCAAAATCAGTACATTTAAGTAATATAAGTAGATTAAATATAATTGTGTCATATTTATCATAATAGAGCCATCCAATTCTGTCAAGACAGTGGGTACATTTCATTCTAAGGGAGGATAAACAATTGTTTTCAATCTACTGATATTGCATGAGGCTGACATATCTAAAAGACGAGACACTTTGTACAATTTTATATTAAGAAAATAGGATGAATATAAAATAATCTATCGAAATATACAGAATTTAATAAGGATTTTATGCATTGTGTATTTGATATCACTGTATAATAAAATATATTATCCAAGTCAGAATTTTGTTTTAGAATGACAGACTACATGACGGTATTTCCACGTGATAGAAGCCCTCCTTTAACATCATAGGAAACGCAATAATTAAATAATAAGTGCGACCATTAAAAGAACAGCCTGAATTAATTTACGTAATTTTAACATAATTATCACTGGCCAAAAGCGCCATGTCAAACCGAGTATGGGTATTCCTTCTTTCTATGCAAGATTGTAATTGTATCGAACTGCCTAAATTATTTTACAGACTAAATTAAGTTCACAGATGTGTGTTTCAATTTCAATAAAATAATAAAAATAATGAATAAACTTTCAGGCTTACAGTTTTCTGTCCCAATGTTCAGGTCTGCTGCGATAGTCTGTCTCTATTGCCTGTGAGTCCGATTGCTTGCTCCAAGGTCTACTCATCCCTTTACCAAAACTGCACTCCTGTAAAAATTTCAGGTTTCCAAAAAAAAGTAAATCTTCCTTTGATTTTTGTCTAATGAATCAAAATATGTAATTTTTTATAGATGGTAGTCCGTACCAATGTTCCTCCGTGATGTCCCAGAACGAAGTGTCCTCTGTCCATCAATGTCGCGTCCATATTTGGATATTTTATCGTTGCCCTTAATGTTTCTTTGGGGAGTGCAAATTTACAGCCAATTTCAATGTATTTTTCTCCCGTTTTGCAAGAAAAGATGATGATTTCAAAATTGAATAAGGGCAATCAACACTGAAGTCTGGGTTTAATTCCAATATTAATTCCAATTATTATTCATTCTTTAATTGCAAAAACAAATGATTAATCAATAGATCAAACTTAATTCAACACAAAATAAGACAACTTCAATATATTACAGAACATTCGAGTATAAAATCTGAGGTCTATAAAAACTGATGATATCCGGAGGAATTCTGATAATTTTTCATCTACATACGAACTCTACATTTCATGTGTTATAAAAAAATTAAAAAGAATTAAGATTTTTGTGACGACGTGTCACCCGTAATGAATTATTAGAATAGTTTATGTGAATTAAAAGTCAACATTAAAATTAAATATTGAACAGCAAATTAATAAATTTTAAGGCGTCTGCAGACTTCTGTGGTACTAAGCCAGTTAACATACATATCACGCTCCATTGGACAAAATTGATAAATTTTTGAGCGGTTAATTTACAAACCTGATTTATTGAACTTACAGGGCATTCATATGTATCAATTATTCATGTACTTACCTCATTAAAAGCTGCACGACATGTGGGAGAGAAATCATGAACTAGATCTGGAAGGCAAGCACAAACTTTCCTTAGATTGGAAAAAGTTCAAGGAAATCTTTTAATGCTTGAATTATTCAATATTTAATTTTTACATAATACATACGGCACAGCGAATTGACTTCATTTAAATTATACATAACAAGTTAGTTAATTGTTAATTAATGTATAAAAATCAAATATTCTGTTAGAATTACTTGCCTTATTGACCCTCTCTGGTTATTAAACTATGCATATTATTTAATTAATATTTATATGCTTATAATTAATAATTGTTAAATCTCTATTTTTTAAATGATCTGAAAGTCGGATTGTCTTAATGCTTTTTTTTCATTCAAATAGTTTGAGTTAAAGTTACTACAATATAAGAAAAAGTGAAATATATTTGTTTAGTTTTATATACAAATTTGTTTTTAAGTGCCTGACGTTATTAAATATCCGGTCCGTTAAATAATGTTTCTTTATATTAAATTTTATTAATATTACCTTTTTTGCCTTCACATTACATCATTTATACTACAAATACGGAAATTAATAATATGAAATTACAATACAGATGAAATTTTACATGATGAAAGTTTTTTTATTTGTTTTTCGACATTACTTTGTTGAACAAAAAGTTGTCATTAAGTGTAACTGGAAAAATATATCATAAACGTTATTTACTTGCGTGTAGCGGAATACATATAAAATAAATTTTATTTGATGATATAAGCTCTACTGCTTCTGCAGCAATTATTAAATTCGTTTACGCATACTTTCTACATTTTTCAGCTAGTTTTGAGTTGCATTTCAACGATCTGTAAACGTAATATTACCAATTCGATATCACTGAAAATAACAATATTCTAGTAATTCACACAATTAAATGAACACCTGAAAGTATACTAATTATCTTCCGATTGAAGTAGCTTCTTCCGTTTACTGTGTACCCTAGTAAACGTAATGTTCTAGATATAATTGATGACATGACTATTTATACACAAGCAGACGTATTTATGAAAATTACTGACCTAATTTTACAACCTGTTGGTTCGGCAAAATGTAATTGGATCAGTAAAACGGATAGCTTGATTAATAAATGAGCAAATTATTTAATCAGCTGCCGTTTACCTTGAAATATGCCCAAACCTACCCGTGCCTTTCATTTAAGAATCCATAATAAATCCAATCATTAACGTAAGCCCACATAAGGAAATAAGTATTAGCAAACCTCCACAAATATATTATATCTTTAATAACAATTAATTCACATATTGTTTTCCGAAACTCAACGATTTATGGTTTTTCGTCGAATATGTCCATATCTGTACTTTACAATATTTGTTTACACAGTTTGTCTGTTACATAAAGTTGAAACGACTTATAAACACACAATTTTAACATAATTTATACTACAGCGGCCATTTTAGAAAGTAATAATCACAATTACATGTAATTTATTTTAGTAAACGTTTTGACGCAACCTAAATAAATCAGTATAGGAACAATTAACGTATGTGAATAAATACAAACGAAGAATTATAGTCCCGCATAACAGACTTATACATAAATGTTTAATTGAATTATCCAAACTTTTATAAATGTTATTGCCTGACAAGATGCCGTGTGCCTGCTATTTAATTTTATTTGACTGTTGTTTTAATTTTTTAATTTAATTACGCTTTTCTAAATTAACATATAATAATGCAATAATATCTATCACAAATACGTATATAGCAATATATGTTTTTATCAAAATAGTTTCCTTAATTTAAAGTTAAAAGTTAATTTAACAATTTTCTTAATTTAGAATCGACAACTTCATGCTACACCAAGTATACGAAAAATAATATTAGTTAAGTAAATAGAGATTTAATTTGTAGGTTTGAATGAGCTGAAGACGATTCCGTTTATTTAATAGGCTTCGTCAACACAGTGCTGGATTATTAGAAATTTGTAGGTATTTGCAAACGCAAAGAACAGCGTGCGTGCTACAAAAAAAGTCGGCCATTTTTGAACCGGAAAAAATATAAATGAAAGAAAAATAGTTTTGAACTGTCATAACACGAGAAAATATATATAAAAAATTATTTTCTTTCCGGTGGTGCCGCAACCTTTTTTTCTGGATTGACCAATTGACTAAAATGTGAAACTCTGGTTACAATTGTTGAGTAAAAAATTCAATACTTGTAAGCACCCGCAATTGATTACACGTCATGAATCGCCGCGTTATGGCAGCCTGTCAAACAGTACGCACTACAACAGGGATTTTTGACAGTGTTCCAAACACAATAATATCGGTTTAATTCCTGGAAAAATAGTGCTAAAAATGCGACTGATGCAGCCTTCTGATAAGCGGACAAAATCCCGTTCCCCAGTTGTTTCCGCTCAAGGGAATAATTAATATAATACTTATTTAGTGCGAATCTTGAATCACTTTCCTTCGGTTTATATGCATGATACATTCCTAATACAATTGAACAGCTTCCACTTGACGACGATGGTGAATTTACCACCGGGACATTGTTGAATTATATATAGGCCTGTGTTGATCCCCGAGAATTGTATTTTTAATAAAGTTATATATTAACATTTTTATCATCGTTATAATAGTGCAGTTGGGAACCATTAATCAATTCCACTCCTGTTTTCAAGATACTGTATATCGCCCATAGATAAGATACAATATTCCAACTTCATCATTTAAAGCTTGAGTTTGTGATCCCGAGTGTGTTGGACGTGGCTGGCTGGCGTTGGTGTTTCTCTTCTGCAGAATTCTCCATAAAGTGGAAGAAACTGTAGCATGTTTTGTGTGCTACTTTCATCTGATCAGCACATGTGCGTGCATGTGAGGAAACACGCGGCTGCGTTCACGTTTCATAATCAGCCGTTTAAAAACAACCGTTTCTCACTCGACAGATTTCTATGTTTCTTATAACGTGCCGATTGTTATGACCTAAATAATTTTCGTGTATAAGGACCACTTGAAGGAATTCGCCCGAGTGTAGTTCGTCAAAGTGAGCATCCACTCTCCCTCAGCCACGTGTACATTGCGAGTTTAGCATTCAACAGCGGCAGACAAAGCGGCAAATTAATAATTAAAGTTTCCAAATCGTAAACGTCGAGCCAGTGGAGCCATTCCAACATGCAAACTTTATTATGTAATTAGTATCGTCACTTGTCATGCAGTTGGCATTAATAATGAGTTGTCTGCAGAACGCGCAGTACAGTATGCTTGTTGGACCGTAAAAATACGTCCCACAAACAAATTATCGAAGTTTTTTGGCCATTTCAAAAATTTATGCACTGTTTAGGTTGCAAATTGGCGCGTAAAGTTTCGTTAAGCGGTGTAGAACCGACAATTGCGTTATGAATTGCTACCCCTTTTTTTTCGCAACCGGCGACGTGTACCTTTTTGCTTATTTTATCAGATGCACTTGCAGTAGTATCACTAATTTTTGCAGCAATGATGGTTGCGGTTATAAAACAAAAATAATTACTTGCAAACAAGTTTAATGTATGTGAGCCGTCTCTGTGAGGATGAGATGATGTCGTTTTTGTATAACGACCTGAGTCCTTTGCCGCTATAGGGCCAGAGACCCTCATCAGCATGGTATTTGGGACAAAGGTTCTTTCATTATTATTTTTAAGGTGTGGCTCCTTGCTTTGTGTTACAGCAGTTGTGAACACACAAAATAATTCATAATTCGTTGCTGAAACTATTTTTATTTGTATTTTCACCGCATCCAGTTAAAAATGACGGTCATTTTTCTTGCAGATTGCATGTTTTTGTTTGCGATGGCAGGTATCTATTCTTTATGAGTTACTTATCACTGGGATGTTCTATCATTTTCAAACAACAGCATCACATTAAAATAAAAATCTCTATTTACCTAACTAATATTAGTCTGTGTTACAATCGACTAATCGAATACAAATGAAGAAAATAAAATTTTCGTATGCTAATTCCAGCAAGAAGGACCAGTTTGTGAAGCTGAATTTTCTTGTCTTTTAACCTACAAGATTGCAGTTATTTTATGTAAACTATTAATTAGAACTCCCTTTAAAAGTTACACCAATTTTAAAATAGAGCTTTTAATTGTTTTCTATAAATTTGAGCTCAAATATGTTTTTCGGGGATCGAGATTACAATATAAAATTGCAGACATTGTATAAAATTTCAGTATATATATATACAGATTTAATTCAATATGTATATATAAATTGTGAAATAGAACAGAAAATACGTAATTTACAAATGCCGGAAGGAAGTATAAATCTAATACTTCAATTATTTATTCACGTAAAACTAAGAAAACGATTTTATTAACATCGTGTAAGATAATTATGAGTCATAAATATTATTGCCCTATTATACAATGTAAATTGTATAAAATGTAATGAAATACAAAAATAAAATATATTGAAGTTAGAAAAATAATAATTTTAACTCAAAATGAGACGTTTCGTCCCCAATAATTACATATACATAGTTGAATAAAAATAAATTAATAAACTTTTAATGAAGTGGTTACTTACAATTAATTATATAAATTTTGTGTTGCTGCCGCAATATTCGGGGCGTAAATGAGTGGAAACAATGCCCAAGAGACATCGCAAAACTTATTTTATAATAAGAGATTTTTTTAAAACTACAAGAATTACACTTCTAAGCTTCAAGAATGCACAATAAATTCATACAAATACAATTCATATATTGGATTAATTTTTTTTGCGTGTCTGTTTCTTACATTTATGGTATTTATACTGGATCTTAGGGGAGGCATTTCTCTCATCAAACAAGAATAATAATTGCTTTCTGAAAGTAACATTTTTTACATTACTTCAATCAATCATGAGAATTTTAAATATACATTTTATTTCTAATATTTATATTAACTAAGAGTAACTTAATTATTTCATTTGACATACAAAAATCTTAAAGAAACAAACAAACGAAAACAGAAAACAGAAAAATGAAAAATAAAGTATTTCCCTGAATTTCTTTTGCACGAAATTAAACTTTAAATAATTAACAACTAGAAAATAACTTACATTTTTTTAGGTTAACAGACTGCATGAGGCTGATCCTGAAATAGGCAACTTCCCTTTAATTGCATAGGAAGGGAATTGAAAAGAGGGGATGCGGAAGGAAGAGTAAAGTAGCCAAGGGTTGACTAGGGCCCCCGGGCTATAGTTAAAGATCCTACCCGGTGTTTCACCTAAAGAGATTCAGGGAAAACCGTAGAAAACCTGCATCAGGTAGGTTTTTTTTCGGTTAACAGGTTACATGAGGGTGATCCTGAAACAGGCAACTCCCCTTTAATAGCATGGAAGGGAATTGAAAAGGGGGGTGATACTTTTAATTAGTTTTTGTACGTCAAGGTTTATTTAACAGCTGTGAGATTTCTTCTCAACAGGGCTATTAGGCATTGAAGGAAACGTGGCGGAACGAGATTAGAAACGCTGTAGATGGCATCGGATGAGGGTTTTGTGCATATAGAGGTGGTTTTTGTGAGTTAAATAAAATTTATGAGGATAAACTCTTCTAGATAATGTAAAATATTTCATCCCTTCTTAGCGTCTTAGCGCGATTTTCTTTGTTGATTGAAAATATTTCTCTCGTATCCGCCTTATATTTGATACCAAATTGAAGGCTTCTGAAGAGTTGAGATCATGCACGTGGCTGTCGCACATTTATACAGCGAGGAATTTGTTTGTATCCATACCAAGTAGGGGAGGGGGGAATTGAGTGTGCCAAGTGGCATACAAGACACTGCATACATTACTTCCGTCAAGGGCAAACACCATTTAGAACAACTTCAAGGAAATCATGACAAGAAATAAGGTGATCACTAAAGCAGAGCATTAAAAGTTATCTGCTTTCTTATTTAACACAGGCCTATGCTCATGGGAGTCATGAAAGTATCTTCTTGCAAACAGAAACAGTACTCTTCATCAGTATTTGGATTAACGCTAAGTCCAAATAACGAAAATTGTAGTCTTAAAAATAGCAAGTGACGTATTCAAACTTGAATTCGCATCCGGAAATTTAGGAAGAATTATATTTTAAATAGAATTTGCTGGGGAAAGGGAGCAATGAATCGATTATAATTGTTTTTTATATTTATTTCAATTAGCAATCAGAAATACATTTCTAATATGCTAACATAGGAATTAGTTGTCCAATTCCATTAATGTGACTTGATTGAGGTCCACTCCAGCGAGTGATCTAAAATCACTGGAGGTCTCCTCAGCCAAGCCTTCAGGTCGATTAGCCAATGTTTCTTTAACCTTTTACTTGTTCGATTCTCCAGGAGTGTTCATATGGTGCTCTAATTTGGTGTATAATTCTTGTATAGTTTCATATATAAGATTTATGCCTAAATCTTCATGTATTGTTGTATTTGAAACGCACTAAGGGGCGCTGACGATATCTCTGAGGATTTTTGATTGAACCCTTTGATTGATTTTCATAATCGATATACTGGCGCATCCCCATATTCTATACCATAACTCCAAACCGGTATGATTCTTGTTTTATAGAGTAAAAGTTTATTTTCAAGCAATAACGTTGATTTTTCTGCCTAGTACTCATATATTTTAAATCTATTTGTTTCCTTTTTCAACAATATGATTTTTACAGTTTAATTTATTGTCAAGATGCATTCCTAGATATCGAATTGTTGTTGTTATGGTATTCGTTAATTGTTGATGAAGACTGGAGGACATTGTTTCTTTTCTCAAAGTGAAAGTAACGTATTGTGATTTAGCTACATTTATTTTAAATTTCCTCTTTTGTAATCATTCTTGAATTAAGTTGAGATGATGTTGTAAGTGTAATGATGCAATATTTGGATCTGTATGTTTTGCTAGGATAACTGTATCATCAGCAAATGTTCCAATTACCGTGCTTGCCGTCGTTAAAAAATCTGTTATGAACAGCAAATACAATAACGGACCAAGAACGCTGCCTTGTGGCACTCCCGAAAGGATCGGATAGAATTCAGATGTTTCTGCATTGATTCTTGTTCTATAGTAACGATCACTTAAATATGATTTTATTGAGGAGTAGTATTGTAGAGGTAAGGAAGCTTTTGACTTGGAAGTGTAGTCTATTGTGTCAAACTTTATCAAACGCTTCGCTGACGTCTAAGAATGCTGATGTGCAGTATTTCTTTTCCTCCATAGATTTTTGAATTCATGAACCGTAGGAGTTTTATTTCTTCTCCTTGTGATTTCTTTTCCATATTCCTTTTTAACTTTTTCATCGCCTACTCTCTATATATAAGCTAAACAGAATGTCTTATTCTTTTATTTTCATGTCCTTAAATTATAATTACTGCTGACTACCTTCTGTAGAGGTGTGGATAACTCTTATTTCTCGAAAATTTATATCTGTTCCCTTCAAAATCCTTAGCGTGTTCGTGCACATTTAAAAGGCATTTTTAAATCTACAAACACCTATCTTCTAAAACTAGACGCAGAGTTAAAGATAATATTAGTAGTACCTTCATAACGCTATATACTTGATATTTATTCAAATTTCATGTTTCCTCGGAACGGTAGAACACTTTTCGTAACAGGACCGTATTTGAAGCCTAAATTAAACAGATGTAGATAGACAACACAAATAATTTTTTCTTAACCAACTCTAACCGTTAATTATTATGCCGATATGCTACGTTCAAATCAACCGGAACAGATTATCAGCTCACAAAAAGAACAATATAAATTATTCCGATTTTTAGTTAAAAAAAATTGGATTATAGAAATTGAAGTGTGACCATAAATACATGTCTGTATATAAAGAAAAAGGTAACGCAAGTAAAACGGTTAGAATATACTTTTAATTGTTTTATAATTTAATAAAATAACTTATTCTTTTATTTATTAGCTGTAATATGATTTAGACTTCACATTGCGGGTATTAACGAAATGAAGGAATTTAATATAAACGTTTACTTCTTTTTACTATTTGAACGATATAACATACTAAATATAATAGTAAATATTTGATGCGATACGTTTAATCTATTTTCCCTGTTTTCTATTTGATAAGCAACTTTTACGCTCTCATTATCACAAGTAATTAAATCATTGTATTACGTGTAATATGTAAATTCGCTGTTCGAGCATGTATACTCGTACATAGCGAATTCAAATATGGCGACTCCCTTAAAGCTATTTAATGTGCAGTGTTTTGCATTTTGAATGAGTCGCAGAGTAATTTAGTTGTTTGAAGGCCTTGTTAAACAAATGACGTACACTGCAGGTAAATTGAACTTCAAATGACACAGATGTGGTTCTCTAGTCCATTAAATGCCACCATGTAATATAACTAGATCCTTAGACTTCGGTAGTCCTTTAAAATTAAATAAACAAAAACTCATTTTACTTATTTCATGGTAATTTTGGTAAATTTTAAGTTAACAATGCTGTGATTAAAAATAAAATCCTCGTTAAGGACAGAAATAAATCTAATAATATTAAATTTACAATTTCTAGTGATAATTACTTTATTCTGCATATCATGGGTAGATGATTTCTGAAATTTATCATCATATATATGTATATAACACGTTAAGAAATTGTTGCACTTACGTAAAGTATCAATTTATTTACAGTGGCCGAGTCTCGGTTTAGGCAACGTTCTTGGAGTCGTCCTTCAGGAGTTAATGAACTCTCTATGTATTAATGTCTTCGTTATCATTATGTAACGTTTCTATAAATATATAATTTGATATTCTTTTCTTTTTCTCTCACAAACATCCGTCAAATAATGTGTGCGAATGTTAACCGAGTGGCCGTTCATTATCATTTATTTATTTTCCTTTTCAATTGAAGACTAAGGCAGATTAAGTATTACCTTTACATTCGAATTGACTGTCTGCTATTGTCAAGGTTAATGTATTACAAATTTATCATTATTGCTGTATCATACTTATTAAATCTACAACAAGCTTTCTTCACGTAGTGCTTCTTTTGTTTGCTGAAACAGACAGCTTCACTTTAATAGCATAGGAAGAGACTTGAGGAAAATATAGAAAGGTAACCAAGGGGTGATTATGACCCCCGGGCAATAGTTTATGGATCCTACCCGGTTATTCATCTAAAAGCGATGCAGGGAAAACCCTGTAATGACGGGAGACGACTTTACTGTGGGATAGCCTCTCTATCTCTTTAGGAAGCAGCTGGCCGACTGATCCAATGGAATCAGCAGACAACTCTTACCGCATGCCCAAGGTCTGCGACCCCAGTACATACACCTCCTAAAAACGAGAACCATAAGCGTGCGTTACAACGAGGCATCGAAAAAGATAAGTCTAATCCATCGTCTGTAGTCTTAAGGTTTTCGTCTTTTTAAAAAGACGCTTAGCCGCGTCACGTTTGTTATTGCTAAATTTTTCTTTATTTGTATTTCAATTTAAAGCTTGTTTCCATTAATTCAGTGTATCTTATTATTAAACTCCATGTTATAATATGATTTGACTGGAACATAGGAAATGCTGAAGTTGAAATAGAGCTTAAAAATATAACATCAATCCAAGTTCTTTTACTATCAGATGGACTTAGCCCAGTGATCTTGTTTCCTTGAAGCAATATTATTTAGAGATAATACTCGTACTGATTCTCTATCTAATTTATTTTCAAGACTGTATATATACAAATTAAACCCGAACAACAGCTGTTTCTATGTTCATTAATTATATCATATTATAGTTCTTGGTCTGCTGACCAAGTAGTTTTGCTCCTCAACATTCAATTTAGTCTTTAAACGGATTAAAGGATAGCATCGGCTTATAAAACTTTAATAACAAGTAATGTTAATAACATTTCACAAATAATCAGTGATAGTGTAAATTTGGGTTAAAATCACATTTCTGAAGGAATGTGTTTATCTGCAGACCATCTGAGTGAATTGTTTGGGCGTACTTTTGAATTGTATCTTATCACCTGGCTTGGAGTTGTCTAGACAGTCTCACGTGTATTACTATCATAATTGGATTCTGAATCTGTAGAGCTGTTTAGTTTAGTTCCTTTGTCTGCAATATTCACCATCCGTACGCAGGTATTAATGCACCTGCAGCTATATTTTGCTAAAAATTTCATTCCGATGTAATTACATATCTTTTTCCAACAACTACATTGTTAATTTAAAAAACCGTTATATTCACTAAATTAGCTTCCGCAATGACGTAAATTAAAACGGTATGCATTTAGTGAAAATATTTATTTTTATTACCATGTACTCGTACACCTTAATAAACAAAAATATCTAATATATTTTTCTTTAAACTTTGCGATCCTCATATAACGTGTTAACTATATTTAATCAAGTAATATTTATTACTCTTGAAATCTTATAGAATCTATTTATTTTTTCTTCCTTGACCCGCGGTATCCGTAATCTTATGTGACCTCCGATGGCGCCGAACTGTAGTCGCCAGCTTCTTAAGATTGGACCAAAACAGCTCACTTTCCTTGGACTATGATCTATTCATATCCTCGAACAAAAATACTATGAAATACTTCCCGTTATTCGTAGCAAAAATGTCCATTTTACTGTACAAATAATGCGCACTGTGATAAGGGTTTTTTGTTTTAAAATTTTGTTTATATTATAATCTCTAGTACAATTTTTAATTTATTTTATACATCCCGATTGCGATTGCTATATTATAATTCCTGTATATTACTTTGCAAGATTTTTTTCAAGATATAAAGAATTTTTTCTGTGATTTAATGTGAATATATAACTAAAACGTTCATCTGCTGCAGAAGATTGAGAGATTATATAATATATTACCTATAAGTTCACTGTAAATTATTGACTGGAAACATTTATACTTATATATTCATCCGTTTTATCAAACATAGTACTTTGTATCAATAGTATACTTCATTAAAACGTTTAAACAGTGGATCAAGTGCATAGTATCCGTATAATTGGACTTAAGTATGTGTAGTCTCTACAAACAATTAAATTAATTAAAGTTTGGTTACATATCACCGAAACTCATACAATCTTACAACGCTGCGAACAAGCCTATACGTTCATTTCTTCACCTACAGAAAATCGAAGGTCGACAATACCGTATAGCCTTGAAATGATAAAACACAGCAACAAGCGGAATTTAGTGGTACAAAATCAAAGGCACGCAGCGTGAGAGAAGTTGAAGTTTGCTGACAAGTTGGCGCGTTCTTTGAGATTCGGTGAATCGGGCTGTGAGCGGACATGGTGTTTTCCCCAAAACATCGGTGGAGTGGGGTGAATGGGTCCTCCCAGAGACGACAGATAAATAATTTTGCAGGATAGTTTTCTGTCTTTAAATTTACAATAAACAAAAAGACGGCCAATGAGTGAGCATATCAATTTATTATTTTTAATTAAATACGACGCATGTCTCTCTTTTGAGACTTTCTCAGGCAAAAATTTAGAAATTCATATAATTTACTTCTTGACTCTCTCAGCCGAAAAGATGTATTCAAGTATTTACATGTGAAGAATTTAGTGTCCGGACCATCTCCAGCGACGGTTACGGCAGAAATTCGGCTTATTTAATTAAATAGTAATAAATATATATGCTGACTTTTGGCCACCTTTTTATTTATTATAAATAATTTAGATTGGAAAGTATTGGGCTCCACGACCGACGGAAATGAAATACTGAAATGGGGAAAAGATATAAAAACCCACGAAAGATTGATTTTACAGATTGATCGATAGAACACTAAGGATTCAGGAGACGCGAAAAATATTGGAGTTCAGGATATTAAGCATTAAGCAGTGGACATCAAACCAGTAAGAGATTGGAGATTGTAACTGGTCATGGACATTTGAATAACGGGTGGAAGGCTTATTATAGTCCGTGGTGGAAAAGAAGAAAGCTTAACGAACAAGGTGCTCACTGTTCAACTACGATGATCGGTTGGGCCTAGCAGTGGGACTGAACGTCATCTCTAATTCCAGTCTAAGCTGAAGAAATGGTAATTACATTGTTTGTAACTTTTCGCCACTTTCCTAGTACTTCCAATTCCGCGTAGGATTTATGTATGTATTCTGCAACATGAGAAGGTCCGCTAAGACGACCTCCAGATCTATATCTTATGTTCCTTGTTTATAAAATGTCTAATGTGTGTACATGTGTATTGTTAATAGTTCAAAAAAAGGCCGACTTTGTGAAGTAAAACTTAATAAAGCATTATGTATTTTTAATTGATAAAAGTTGAGTAAAGGGATTTTTCATTCTTATATAATTATTCATTTTAAAATTGTAAATACCCTTTAATTCATATCTGTCTCTTAAGAATATTTCTTTAAAGGCTTGTTGGATTATCACTTTAATTTTTTTTAATTTCCTCAAATAGCTTCCTATTTGTCATTTCACGAATGAACTCTATATTTTTAACTGGTCATTGAGTCATTTTCAATTAAAATAAATCAATAAATTTTTCAAGTAACTTTATCTGTTCTTCCCAAAATCCTTTATTATATAAAATTACATCTTTATTTGCAGATTACAGATCTTTTATGGGGGAACAGATAGTTGAAATATATTTTCCATTATTTTATACGTTCATAAATTGAAGTATTTTCAGTTTAATGGGGTGAATAACAACTCGACTTTCTTGATTGGACGGACACGCACGAAACTCATTTATCTTACATTAGCAATTAAATGAAAAAACCCGTGACGAAAATGGAAAGCTTTAAGGTGTTTCAGTCTAACGAAGAAACTGCTCAGGCTTCCTCCTTTACATCAGGTTACAGCGGTTTGGCATTCACAGAGAAGTGCTAATTAGAACGAATGAAATATTACGAAGCTGCTATTAACAACGAGGTAACTGCCGGTCTTCTGAAATTAACTGTGGAGCGAAGAGAATAATTTCCTGCCACAGATTTACATCCAGGCGGGGGTCTAAGAGAATGGAGAATACCTTCTCAGCTTTCATTCTACATCCGCTACAACGTTGATAAAGGGAGGAGCCAAAGCTAATGCAGCGTGAAAGACAGACGACCGCCAGTAGTCTAATTTTATAATACATCAAGAATAAGTGGAAGTATGAAAATAATCATTCCAGTTTTATGACAATCTCAATTCAATGTAACAGGTACGAGATGGAATAAATAAGCTACTGAGAATACCGTTTTATTCATTAAAGTATTAAAAATAAAATTCTGGATATTCAAAACCAGTGAAATGACATCAAAGTTAACATCTAATTTTGGCGGAAATTTTTCTAAAATATGACCTCGTTTAACTCATCAATCCAGTCCAATTTGAATACCACAGAGTGTCAATAACATAACGTTCCTCCACTAATTTATGGCTCATTCATATGAAACATTAATCACGCTCTGTTTCTAAGCTATGAACATACTTGAAAACAACCAAATTTAGACTAATTAATAATTTTTTGGGAGGTTAACAGGCTACATGAGGGTGATCCTGAAACAGGCAACTCCCCTTTAATAGCATAGGAAGGGAAATGAAAAGGGAGGGGGTGCGGAAGGTAGATCAAGGTAGCCAAGGATTGAATAGGGCCCCCGGGCTATAGTTTAAGGATCCTAGCCGGTGTTTCACCTAAAGAGATTCAGGGAGATCTCTAGAAAACCTGCATCAGGTAGGTTGGCATTGGGTACTATTCTCACGCCCTTCCGAACGACGGGAGATGAGTTTACTGTGGGGTCGCAGCATTCCCTTCTCCTTGTCTGCACCAGTTCTAGGGGGCTGTTAGCTGACTGATTCAATGAGATCAGCGGACAACTCTTGCCATATGCCCAAGGCCTTCGACCCAGTACATGTACCTCCTAAAAGACGCGGGGGGGGGGTTATTGCAGCTATTTATTCATATTCCAACTGATATTTACATGCAAGTAATAAATACTTCAGTATACATACAATAAATATATTTTAACTTGTTGGGAACCGGGCCTTGCCTGGGTATTTATTTATATTTTCCAGGTACATTTCTTAATTCCTTGCCAATACATGATTAAACGGGAATCGAAAGCGTCACAATATGAACCTCAAATATACTCCCAGGGTCTTGAGTTAGCCAAAGCTACTCCCGGTACAATAACAAGGCTAAAAATATTTTCAGTTCTCTATCTGAATAAAAAATGATTATTTCCCAACTGATTAATTTCTTCCTCTTCACCTCTACAGACCATGATGTGGTTGGCGGATCACACGAACCTCAGCCTCAATCAAATGTCCAGTTGGCCAGCGGCTTTTATACCTAATTTTTGGAGTGGAGATGAGTTCATTCCCAATGTCATTGAACTGAGCTCACGTAAATATTTTTTAATCCGCCAAACTGTGCATTTAACTCGTCCGGATCGCTTATTAGCGCCTTGCTGTCTCCTATGCTTGTTGATCAGCCACTGATCAAATAAAATGGCGATTGTCACTTAAACTCATTGCATTTGTATTACCCCTTCCATCATCGTCTGAAGGGCTGAAAAGCATTTTATTTCACATTTTGATAACAGAATGAAACTCTGCGACTGTAATATCCCTGGTTTCGACACGGTGCTGATTTTCGTTTTTCAATGAACACGTGTACGAAATATGGTCAAATATGGTTTACTCGTTTAGGTTTTTGTGTGCAACGTACATATAAACAAACACAGATACAGACAATGTTATTATAGATATAGAATTCACTGCTAAATTTGATTAAAGTGATTAGATTAAAATCGATAATTTCATGGTTACTTTTAGTAACTGAAATATTACTGTAAGTATAATTTCACGAATTATAGTGTTGTATTTGTTTATCCCACAAATGCCACGAAATGAATATCGGGAAACAGATCTAATGATTTTTTTTTCTATTTCGATAAAATAAAATAATTTTAACTTGTTTGGTATTTGTACTCTGAATCTCACATTAATTATTTTCTCGTATAATTAGATATTCGTTTAATTTAAATTTCAATTAATATTTTAATTTTATCTTTTATTAACTTTTTATATATTCAAATTTTTTAATGTCAAATTAATAATAAAATAAACTTATAAACCTAACCGTAAATTGTAAATACCGATAAGTTTCAATATGAGAAAATATTTGACATTAAAATCAGTACTCAAAATTGTAAAACAATTAATTTTCACATGTCGTTGTTGTGATATTTAGTCATACTGTTTACTTTTTTGACATATAAATATTTATTTTACCGTAGGTTTAATCGATTTTTACTTCATATAAATTTATATGTGGAAGGTGTTTTATATAATTACATGATTATATTTACTTAATAGAGGACTTATAAATAAATCTCATATTATTCATTCTCATTCAAATTCTTTTGCTGGATTTAGATTTATTGTTGTTTCCATTAATCCTCGATTGAGGAAATAGGATGTCATACATTAAAAATTAAAAATGAACAAAATAAAGTAAATAATTAAAGACAAGTAAACTTAAAATAAATTAGTAAAAGAAAGTGTATATAAACAAAAGTCAATATAAATACAACACGGACACACACTCGGAAACACAAACAAGCACACACTGAGGAACACGCAATGGAGTTTCAACTACTTGGAGCTCTGCGACCAGGAAACTGTCCTTCCCTCTGTCGTAGCTCCAGGCAATACATGAAACAAACAAACAAAAGAGCAGAAAAAACTGAATAGAAATTTTAAGATATGTGATGTGCTATTTTATAAGGCAGCTCATTCAACACTTTTTGCAGGAACCTTGATTTAAATACTAGAAGGACGATTAAGAAAATCCTGTACCGAGTAAAACGCGCCATTTAAAAGAATAGTTTTACTCTGCTTCACGAAGCTTTTGTAGGTACTATTTTTAACCTCTGGCGGAAGGCTGTTGTATAAAATTATCCCGGTATTGTGAATACTTTTCTGGTGTAGAGCAAGGCGATGCTTGTCCGACCTTAGAGTTGAACGAACTCTAGTCGCGTATTCATGGTTTATTGGTTATGGTTTTACGCTTGAAATAGATCAAAATTGTTTTTTATGGTTATTTTAAAATGGATTAACCTTTAAATTATATTGTTAACAGCACTTTATCCCAGACTTTTGAGTTGATATTTTCCAATAATTAATTTTTAACTGGTAACTGAACACGGTGTCTAAATTATTCATGGGTACGATTTATTAAATTGTAGAACAAAAGTGTATGAAACTGAATGAAACAATCATTTTTAAACCTTTTAAGCTTCCATTGTAAGCATTTCTGCTGTTCTTGCACTGATAGTAATTTACTAAGTACATTAGAAAATGTGTCCATCTCGATATTATTAATTCAATATCATGGCCTCTCTGACTGAGCTTTGTTAAAAGCATTGCTTTGCCCTATATTTTTTTAACTATGTTTAAAATCATAACATTTAAATTTGAAGCTGACAGTGGGTAAGACTGGGTGAAATAATTTCATGTTCAACTTTCAAAACATATTTTATTTAAAAAATATATATACTTATTACACAAAACATCTGTTCTGAACATTTTCAGAACGTTCAGAACTAGTACAACGGAGCATTCACTTATAAAACTAGAATTGCACAATTATCTGTCACAAGTGCTGCCACACCAGAATCATTAAAGTAGACACAAGTTAATAAGACTTTGTAAGTTTAACTTAAGACACTAGAATGTAAGTACAAACATTCATTCATAACAAGATTTTAGCGGTAAATCTTTCTAAAGTAATAACTGTAAATATACTATTAACAATAGAACCTTAATAAATATAATCATAATAAATGTTTTGGCTCACTGAAAAGATTAAATATGTTATGTAGTACTGACAAAAATGGGTCGTGTTTTCAATATTAGCATAACTTGTACAATAAGGACATTCTTTTTCATAGCACCAACGATGTACTACCAAATAGAGGCAAATAGCATAGAAAACAAAAATATTGTTTTAGGATCATTATATATATTTATGTGTGTATACTCCAATAAAATATATAAAAATAGAATAACATTAATTAGATTTCTCTGTTAGATAACAATAACATTTTACAGTTAAAAGTGAAGAAAAAAGCTCTTCAACGTTCAATCTTATAAAAATACATATTTTTCTCTGATTTATTCGACCACAAACATATATTTAAGTCTATGATCATTAATTTTCACTATTTAAATGTCTATAATCAGAAAATATGAATTTTTAAATACTTATGTACAAAAAATAAAGTTAATATATTGTTGACAATTGCGTTGCACACGTAATTGCGTGATATGTGTTGAATTGCACATTGTAGTAGCCTATGTATTCGCACTTTGCCACAGGTTGTGTTCGAGGTGAGATTGTCCGGGTCCGGGTCCGGGTCTGCGGTGACTAGAATCTCGATTCAGTTGCTATACGAGAGCGCAGATCAGTTGAGGGGCAGATTTTCACCTTTGTCCGTGTCCTGGCGAGCTGGCTTCTGTCTTCCTATGGTGAATGTGTAAAACAGCGTGGTTAACGTGGATCCCAGGAGCGGGCCTACCCAGTAGATCTGAAAAAGAAACTTATATCATCACCGAGGAAAATCAACTTACAATACTGGCGATGAATAAGTACAACTGGAGAGAAAATACTAGTCGTGTCTCGATACTGTACTTTGCGCAGCGGTCCACTCCCCGTAGGAGTAGGCCGGAGAACACTTTAATACTAACTTTGTTAAGAAACTTGGTAGTGTAAAAACTATTATGAAAATACTGACGCAAGGTAACACGTTGTGTTCAGTTCAGATATGTTGTACGTCAAAAGATAGTTAAGAGATGACAAGTAAAAAAAGTAGTAAAAATGATTTTGACACTATCTGCAAATCCCGATCCTAGGAATATAAAAAATAAATATGGTAGAACCTTCTCTTCAACGGATGTTCCTCCTTCACGACAACACTCCCTAGTTCAACTGCTCACCTCACTTGCTGTTTCCAGCAAATTATATTTCTTAATAAAATAAACTTTTGCAAGGCATCACCAATCACTGTCACCCTCTCACAATGTTAACGATTTGAGGAAGAACTGCATTGAAAACGTATCTTCACGGTAGCCTCAAAGCTATTTCTAAAATTAAATTTACTTAATTATAGCGCCCGAAAATTTGGGATAGATTTTAGGTCTACAGTTTTTTCTCGCAGTTCAAATCATTGTAATCCGTCAGCCGCTGACAATTATTGTTTTTTGATCGTATAAAAAGAGAATTTTTCTAAATAATGAATATGTAATAAGGATACTGCATCAGAACCTTGCTCTTCCTTGATGCAAAATTCAATTTTGGGATTTTTAGTTAACTGTTCTCTATTTCATTGGACTTAAAATCGTGATGCACGTCTTAATGATAAATTTTTGATTAAGAGAATTTAAACTACATTATCGTAATGTAGACACTTGTATATAATAACATTCTTTATTATAGGTTTTTTGTAATTCTAGCTATTATAGTTCCACTCTAAAGCAATTTATTCCTGTGAATTGAGTGAAAACTCGGTAAGTACGTTCAAGTACTATTTTAACAATGAAGTACTATATTTTTCTAATCATAATATTCGGTTGTGTCCGAGAATTTGTAACTACGTATCCAACTTCTTTGCTCTGTTGATTGTATTCAAGTATCGTGTAAAAGTACACGCAGCTCTGTATTATACTTCATCGCTTTTCCTCAGTTGAATAAAGTTTGGTATGTACTCGTAGTGAGCGTCTGGCAATAACTCTGCCACTTAGGCCTTTTTTTGTTTCCATTTTGATCCTTGTATCCCGCCTATACGAGTTGGTTTCGCGGGAAGATTTTTCCATTACTTCGTTGTAGTTCATCTTTTTTTCTTTATTCTTCTTTCTTTAAATATTCAGGAATTCTGAGCCCATTTTATTATTTTGGGTCTCAGGCCCAGAAAGGAAAAAAAACCTTTAGGCTTGTAAACTATCTGTTTAACTAATCAAAATATTTTCTATAATATTAATTTAAAATTGCAATTGGGACAATTTTTTCGAAAACAGCTACTTTGGTTCGAGTATTACCCACTTAGTTTTAAAACATGAATAATGTCAACATTTTCCGTCTTTAAAAATTTCCACTTGCATGTAAAAATGTGTGAATGTTCCTTGACAAATAATATTTTGTGTCTGTAATTTGGTGGTTATTATTTGTAAATAAAAAATTTAATAATGTAACAGTACTGGCAATAAAGTGTTATTTTAAATAAATCACAGCCCCCTTCACGCATTAATTTTCTCTCTCCTAGCCAAATATTCTCGTAGCAGGTATTTCTCTGCACCAAAATAATATTTTATTGATATCGATAGGGCGCTGCGGGAGTTTTCTCGCAGACGCTTCAGCCCAAAGTGACTGCGGGGCTCACCTGATCATGTCGGGAATGCCTCGCACTCTCTCTGGGTATTTTTTATCAAAGTTCTCATATGCCGAGACACTTTCACCTATTTTAGGAGGTATATGTACTGGGGTCAAAGACCTTGGGCATATGGCAAGAGTTGTCCGCTGATCCCATTGGATCAGTCGGCCAATTGCCTCCTGAAATTGGTGGAGACACGGAGAAGGGAATGCTGCGTCCCCACAGCAAACTCGTCTCCCGTCATTCGGAAGGGCGTGAGAATAGTTCCCAATGCCCGACCTACCTGATGCAGGTTTCTAGGGGTTTCCCTGCATCTCTTTAGGTGAAACACCGGGTAGGATCCTTAAACCATAGCCCGGGGGCCCTAGTTAACCCTTGGCTACCTTGCTCTACCTTCCGCATCCCCCCTTTTCAATTCCCTTCCTATGCTATTAAAGGGGAGTTGCCTGTTTCAGGATCACCCTCATGTAGCCTGTTAACCAAAAAAAAAATATTTTATTGAATCAAACAAATTTGGTTCATCTTTTCTTCTTTGGCTCTAGAGCCCATTGAGGGACTGGGCCTACCTGGACGACTGCGGACTGTCATCTTGCACGACACATTCCGAATTTGAAGTGATACGTGGGCAACGTATCGATTCTCCAGCAGTCTTATTCCCGGTTTTCGTGACCATGACGGCACAAACATCTAACCCCATGCCAGGATTCGAACCCGGGACCCCAGGGTTCTGAGACATCAACGCTAGCCTCTAGCCACTAGACCACAGGTCACCTATTATTTTTTAAATGTAATAAATAAATGAATTTCATTTATCTGCAATAGCTTTCGTCATCCTCATCTACGTTTACTCAATGAGTACATAATTTTAGTGGAAACTGTATTATAAGGATGTATTAAGTTTAAAACTTTCTGTTGCAGATGAGGATGATGAAAATCGAAAGCTACTGCAAGTAAATGTATTGATGGACTTATTGGCTTATTGAAGTTTGTTACCATAACATAGTCCTTGAATGTCTAATTTAGTAATAAATAAATAATTAACTAGCTGGGGTCCTATTCAACCCTTCGCTACCTTGCTTTATCTTCCACATCTTCAATTCCCTTTTTTCCTTCCTGCCATTAAAGAGGAGTTGTCTGTTTCAGAATCACCCTCATATAGTTTGTGTTCTCCATGTTTTTTTTAGTTGTATACGAGAGCATTGTCCTGGCTGGGGCTGTGTGGTGAGGGAAAAGTAATGCTCAGGGTGAGACATGAGCGTCTTACACTGAGAGACAAGCGTTGCCAACCTGCCGGCGCAATCGCTTCACGTAGCCGGTGGAACGCAAACGAACTGCTGTATATTGGTACATTAAAGTTGTAGCGCAGTAGAACCCACGTCCAAATTTTTATTATAATTTACGGGAACTTAAATACCAAATATTCCGGAATGGCAAAGTCGCTTGTCAGGAAGAAGGGGTTTTTCCGCGCGTCGTCTCGCCTTTCGGAATAAACAACAAAGGGACTGCGACTGACACCGGGACCATAAAGCACGGACACAACGTCGCCGTTTCGGAATGTCTTAATTTGCCTGGGAATTTGGTGACCGGGTGGCGTGTGTTCCCCAAATGAAACAAGGGATATGATTGGAGGATATCCATCCCTGCCACCTTAGTGATAGGTGTCGGATAAGTGCGGACAAGGCTTTAAAGAGGCTGGCGGAGACAATTTTAGGGAGATTGAAGAGATTTTTGCAGTGGATGGAGAGAGGAGATTGAAGGAGAGTGGTGGAGAGATTGGACAGATTTGGGAGAAAGAGATTGCTGGTGATACAAGGTGGTGGTGAAAGGAGATGGTAGCAGAGTGGTGGAGAGAGGAGATTGGTGAGGTGGCAGCGGCGACCATGCTTTGATCAGTCCAGGAAGCAGGGAAGAAAGGTCTTAGCAACAAGGGAAGGAAGACTTCGTATTATTGTCGACCGGCCGCTTCAAGTTCCACCACACGGAAATTACATCGAGACGACTATGAAGACAACTCAGGTTCGTCAACGAACTGATCTGCTACACGTGATCACCCAAACCATTAATACCCTGATATTATAATTAATAAATATATATATTTAAACTCAATTATTAAATTCAATAAATAATATCCCCCGCCCCCTCATTTACAAAGTGAACGGAGTCGCTCAGCGCCTCTGACGCCTGTCCATTGTCGCTCAAGGTTAGTATCGTGCCCGAGGCTTAAGTCATCACTTTATTGCTTTTGAAGATTCAGTAAGTGCTTGAGCACTATCATTGTCGACTCCCTGTGTTGTAGTCACTAATAACCGCAGTTGATGCGACTCCAAGTAAAAAGATAAAGAAAACTTTTCCCACTGCACAGTTCTGCAATGAAGTGAACAAAACAGCTACTTATGTATTATACTTAATCATTTATTTCTGACGTATAGTTTACGTATTAACCTGAACTTACCTGGCCACCTGACCGCCAACCCTGTTATCCCCAAACACATAAATTAACACAGAACCGCACGCATTGCAGATGCTGATAAAACTCAAGAGACAGCATATACGCAAATAGGACTCATTCTACCAAGATATATGTTTATGTTACAAGACTATCCCTGCGGAGAATATATTTCTCGCTTTAGATTCGTTTACGACTTCTTCATAATTTAATTTTTAGTAGGCCAACGTGTAATGAGACTCACCCAGTGGCTTTTCCATTCGTTGTTCCAGACCGCCGGGCCCAAGGTTCTGGCAGGATTCATGCTGGCTCCAGTAAAAGGACCCTGCAACATAAAATAAAACCCTTTTTAACTAGAGGGCGGTCATATTATAAGCGCCGTGAATGGATTTACTTTATGGATACGGAAGCGAAGTGTCGCAGCCCCGCCGGCAGCGGCAGTCCCGTACTTTGTTACACGCAGAATGCTCGTGGAGCTGTTACCACAAATAAGTTACGGCAAAAGGAATAGTGTTAAACAATTAATCTGCAAATGCCAGGATCTCGGAAAGCATGCACACCGGTAATGTTACCAGTAAAATAACCTGAGACTAAAATAACATTTAATTATATGAACTTGAAGGGCACGGAACAAAATGAATAGATTTTACTAACATCTCAAACAAAAAATTACCAAAAACTTATCATTTTTCTTAAACCAAACACAAATTAAAATCATAACCCTTGAAGATCGTAATAATTGTCCACATTCGTCGACTCAATTTTTTGGAAAATCTTCGACAACAGTTGAACTACATCACAAGTATTTCTTCTAAATAGAGAATTCTAATATACCAAAGCATGCTTGAATACAGATTAAAATTCTATAGCATAGAATGTTACGTCTTTTTTCGGTGAAAATGATCTATTGTTGATGGCCCGCAGAAACACATTTGTCATCATCTTTATGAACGAACTTATCAAGCCGAGTCCATCGATAACTGAGGCACGCATTATAAAAAAATTGGAATTTGCGCTATCTAATTGTTTCTAATTTTATAGCAAATAATTAACTTAAAAGTATCGCAAACATTGCAAACAGGGTGGAAAATGTAACTTTGAAACAGTATCATTGGTATGTTACATATGAAATGCATGGAACTGGTTATCAAGTACGATACATCAATAAATGAATAAATTTAGTATCAAAAACAATTGAGATAATTAATCCAGCATTTTTCAGATCTGACATGCTCTTATAAGCGTCTTTCATATATTAATACCTATGCTTGAAATAAATGTTACAATTTAATAAAGAATGATTTCATAGTTGTTTGTATTGTGTTTCTTTTTCAATGTAAAATGTGATTTGCAATAAATTGTGTCCAAAATGGAGGGGAAAACGATGAACGGACCCTGTCCGTGTCGCAAAGCTGAGAACTTGTCTGATGGACTGATAGAGAGCTTGGATAATACTTTGTATGTTGAGTTGTCGAGTGAGTGTTAGAAGAGAGTGCGGTGTGAAGCGTGTGCGTGGTGTGGTGCGGGGGGGAGGGGAGAAGGGGATGGGGAGAGGGGGGGGGAAGCTAGATCGATACTACTCACCTCGGCCATGGAGATCGCGGCGACGAGCAGGCCGAACTTGATGGGCGTCGAGTCGGTGTTGTGGCTGTTACGTCGGTCCCAGACGCCCATGCAAAGGAAGATGAGGATCGAGGTGACGAGAACTTCGCAAAGGAGAGCCTGGAGCGTCGTCACGTCATCGCTGGGCTCCGTCGTGCACTTGCAGCCGTTGTTCGTGCGGACTTTCAGGGGCACCACCGTCTGCAAAGCATCATTCACACGTCATCTCACAGCAATTTATAAGATTGGCAACAGCTACAAATATCATCTTCAATGTATATCAAAATTAAATATAGAGAAGTCATATTGGCCATTCCAAAATTTATAATGAATTATAATAACATCACTATTTGGCCACAAATTTCCGAAATTTCTGCAGAAAAAACTGAGAGGTTAATGATTTGAGGCCTCTAATAAGGTCTATTCGTGTAACCTTTACTTCCTAACTATAGTTTATGATGATGCCAAATTTATTAGCGATAGGGCGATTATGACCCAATTGAATGCAACATACGAACTTTCGCATGGAATGAAAGAAGATAGCAGAAGCATGATCCTACAGCGCTCCTTGTTTAGCAATTTACAACTTTCATTATCACAATTCGGAGAATAATTATTTTTAGTACGTCGGATAATATGTAAGCCGGACAGTTGGGAGTCAGATACTCGAGTATGTCTATAAAGTTCTCATAGCAACTTTATTGGTTGTTTAGAATTTTTTACTCAATAGTTCATAATGGACTTAGAGTAGCTTAGAAGAAACTTCTTTAAAACGTCTGCATTAAAATAGTAACTACAACTTATTTAGTGATTTATTCAGCCTAATGACAATATTTGTAAAAAAATAAAAAATCTTGTGGGGTAATATAGTGCAAAGTTATTATAAAATCAGGAATAATATGTTGTGTAATTCTTGGGCTTCTATCTGGGTTAATATCGGATTAGGCCACGACGTTTCGATGGGGTTCACTGCGATCTTTATCAAGAATGCCATAATTGGGTTTACGTCACTTGCTTAAATACCTTCCATCCGGACACATAGCGCGTGTCGCGATTGGATTGGTGATACCTGCCCGCCTCATGTCCTCCGCCACCCGCTCAGCCGTCAATACTTCTCGTTCTATTAAATTGATTTCTGGAGTGATTTTTGGAGCGGGAGGAAACTTTTCACGTTGTCTAGGCCTCTTTAATTTTGAATACCATGCTTTATTAACTGTAACCCTTGGTCACGGCTCAACTAGTCTTTGCAGCTTGTTTTTAAGGCAACAGCCTCCAGTAGTTCAGTAGATGTTACCTTTGTGAAGCACTCTATTGTCCTCAAACCGAATATTATGGTCTGTATGTAATGAATGTTCAGCAACTTCTGACTTCAACGGCTGCTAGAGACGGATATTCCTTTGATGTTTCTTTCCTCTTTCTTCTATCGTTCTTATCTTTTGGCCAATGTAGTTTAACCAACAATCACAGGGGATTTCATAGGAATTACAACATATTCGCGGGGAATACTTTCGATCTTCAGGAATAATGTGCTAAACTCTGGTGAAGTATTTGAATTTATTATAAGTTTCCGTTTATAAGTATAAAAATCAAACAACACTACTCACGGGAAAATCTTCTAGGAATGTAAATAATTTTGATATGAAAACAAAGAATACATATTTACATGTGTTATGTTTTAAAAATCATAATATACTCTAGATGGTCATTAGAGCTAATTTACAGCAGCAAAACGGCAGTTACAGTTAAAATAAAACATTTAAATTCTCAATAGACTACGTAAAAATTAATGACATTTATTTATACGCAATTGAGCATCATATTGAAAGGTTTGGGTCGACTATTATACATTACTGATGGAACGCATACCTCTTTTTTGCGGCTGCGGGTCCATTAGGCCGCTCAAATTATTTTCCGATACTTTGCATACAACCATCCGAGTAAGATTGGCAGGTCTATAAGCAGTGCTTCCAAGAGCAAGAGCACAACGAAGGTTATGCATTAGTTCATGACGAACAACGGGGATGCGTATTACAATACTGTTCGCCAAAGGGTAATTGTTGTTGCTTCTATCTGTTCACCTTCGTTATTAAGAAGTTTTGTTCGGCTTCAGGAGTTCAAGAAAATGGTGAGCCATGGTCTGTTGTTCGTATGCTGCGTTGTCAGATTTTCCCAATAACTCTTTTTTTAAATTACTATTCTTGATTACTTCCCACCGGCTTCTCTACGTTTAACTTCTTTATCAACCACTGAACTTTTCATAATTACTGTCTAAATCATGACACAGGTTGCGACTAATAACAACCAAACTTTGGTTACCAAAACAAGAAAATGGTGACTTGAAAATCGTTAAATTGACATTTTGCAAGGATTAAGTTAAATTGCCGTAACCTTTTTATCATATAGCTTCCTGTCATAATTAGTAAGGTAAAGGAAACAACCTTACCAGCATGAGGCCGTATCCGAGGACGGAGCCGATGCACTGCGCCACAACGAAAAGTCCGGCCGCCGCTACGTTGATGTCGCCTTTGATGAGGGCACACAACGTCACCGCAGGGTTAATATGTGCGTTAGTCACGTGCCCGATGATCTGCAAACGACCAGAGACAACTACGTAAATAATCGTTCCGTAGAAGCTTCCCGTTTGGCCAGCAAATGGACTCGAACAACTTCGATACCCAATCAATTCATTAGTCAAAACAAACAAGAAAGGAAACAAAACTTACATTCCAAACCTAGAAACTTTATTTGAGAATGAAAAAAGACATTCTATAAAAACAATTCCAAATCAATAGACGTGTGTGTTGTAATAATACGAATTTATTTATGTTTAAATTATAATTACCATAAATCACAATTAAAACATCGTATTCTTATACTGTAGTTGAATTTCTTAATATATTGCGTATTTATTAGTACTAAGTTTTGGCGTTAGCTGCAAGCTTTAATACATACAGACACTCGCGTGATTAAGCCGACTCCAATGAAAGGACGTTTGCTCTGGAAATAGCTCAAATTTTCTTATATGTTTAATAAGAAGTACTTAAAGTGAAACTGTAAGCTGATCCTATTGTGAAACATTGTGCTGTACACTAGCAGATCCAGAGAAGTATCTTGCGGTTTTGTAAGATTCAAATTTGATTACTATAATAAGTAATTAATACAACTCTAAATCATTTTGGTCTTTTTTATTTTATGTGTGTTACTTTGTGTAACATATATGATAAATAATAATGGTTTTTGAATAGGGATTTACTTAAAATAACGAGTATTCCGTAATTATAATGAACACCGCGTATACAATTCCAAACGACATACGGGAAGTCGTGGCAGAACGGGATACCCTTTTTCTTAGTGGATAGTCCTGGAGGTTAGGAAATAGGGATGGAACATTGTAACTGGTCCTGGCAGCCGACTTGAACAAGTTCTGACTGCACCTTGTGAATGAACTCTTTTTTTTGGGTAACAGGCTACATGAGGGTGATCCTGAAACAGGCAACTCCCCTTTAATAGCATAGGAAGGGAATTGAAAAGGGGGATGCGGAAGGTAGAGCAAGGTAGCCATGGGTTAACTATGGGCCCCCGGGCTATGGTTTAAGGATCCTACCCGGTGTTTCACCTAAAGAGATGCAGGGAAAACCCTAGAAAATCTGCATCAGGTAGGTCGGGCATTGGGTACTATTCTCACGCCCTTCCGAATGACGGGAGACGAGTCTGCTGTGGGGACGCAGCATTTCCTTCTCCGTGTCTCCACCAGTTTCAGGAGGCAGTTGGCCGACTGATCCAATGGGATCAGCGGACAACTCTTGCCATATGCCCAAGGTCTTTGACCCCGGTACATATACCTCCTAAAATAGGTGAAGGTGTCTCGGCATATGAGAACTTTGATAAAAAATACCCAGAGAGAGTGCGAGGCATTCCCGACATGATCAGGTGAGCCCCGCAGTCACTCTGGGCTGAAGCGCCTGCGAGAAAACTCCCGCAGCGCCCATTCTGTGAATGAACTCTTGTTTTTGCGTCTTATGAATTTACAATTTTTACATTTCGACAGAAGGTAATCTACAAAACTCCTCGCTTTTCACTCTTTAATCGTATTTATTCATAAACTAAGTGTCTTTAGCTGCATATAAGTTAAATCTGCTTGTATTAAGGCTTAGTCAAAAACCGTAAACTGAGACTAGCGTGCGGGGCGGAACGGGATACTACTGTATAAGGCAAAATGTATTCTGTTCCTCAAGAAAAAAAGAGAAAACTGGCAGACTCATATAAGAAAAACAGGAAACAGTACCCAAAAATAATTGATTAAGAAAGCAAATGAACAGGAAAAAGGGGAAAATGTTAGCTTATGTTGCATAAGCAATCTCGTTGTGAAACGCAAAATTGATAAAATGATCAACAGTACGCTCAATAAATAAAGGAAGAAAAACACTAAAGATGTTAAGGTTTTTCATAAATTACATTTAATTTTATTGTGTTAATTCTAAATACAAAACAACCTATTCCGTTCTGCTCTGCGGGTAATTTGTAACTTTACATTTAAAAAAATATTCACTCATCAAAACTAGTTGTTTAGAGTTACATTGATATTAGATTAAGTAAATAATAGAATAAACTAATATTTTATACTTTTATGAAGTAATTTGTTTCAAAATTTTCTTTAATAGTTGTTATCCGAAATTAAAAATTTCCATCGTTCTGTAAATGGTATCCTCTTAGCTGCGTGTTTCATTTCAACTCTGCATGATTTATAAATTTAATGGATTAAGAATCACAAGGTTGACCACGTAGCTATATACGGATAAAACAACGATCTACATTCCATGGTATTGCTCAGTTCAGTTTTATTCAATTTTTGTATCTTCAACGAAAAAATGATACGCTGCATATAAATTGATTGAAAGAGCTACTATAATACGTCAATTTTCCGTTATGACTAACAATGAAAAACAGAAATTAATCACGAAATTTGTTAGATTTCTTTTAATAATATCCCACAAAGTGCATTTTTGGAGGGAAAGGGGCAGAACACCGCTCCCCCCCCTTCCCGGATTGTTTTATAATACGACATTTTGCCTTCTCATATAAAGTTTAGATGTGTGGACTGTAAATTATGGTTTCTTTCTTGTTGTGACTTATAGGCAATCAGACTTTGTGAGTAAAGATATTAATTAAAGCTACGGATCAATGGCAATCAGTTACAATTAATATAAGTAATACAGTTAAATACTATTATAATTATGTAGTTATAAACAAATTTACGCCATTAAAAAATCTATCATACCTTACGGAAAGTTATAAAACTTTAATTACAATTATTCAGAATCATTTTTATTGTGAGACACATCTTTATAAATCTAGAAGCAACGAAAATAAACTCATGAAGGAGGCATTCTTCGTTAACTGAAGACGTTAATGAAACGCAAGTCGATAGCTGAGCAATACCGTAAAAGATGTATTAGCGATTAATCAATTAGAATCTCTGTCCCAAATGAAGAGAACTACACATAAAATTTTGGTTCTCATAAATGAGGTACCTGCAGGACATTCTCGTGATAGTCTCCTTCCTTTAATTACATTATAAGGGATAGAAATGGTGATTCATTCAAGGATTAACTAGGTTCATATTATGTGTGATTGTTTTAAATGTGTATTTGGTATGAAAAATGTGAAATTACATTTTATTTACTGTTTAAATTGGAATATTTCCAGAACATTTTTTCTTGATTATTGTAATTCTAGTAGTATTAGAAATTATGCCTCGTATTCTGTGTAATATCGGTGAAGGCTGTTTTATATAAAGTCGGTTTGCAGTTCTTCTGTGCCCTTACCGCCAAGGTCGATCACCGGACACAATTGCAAATGCAAATTCTTTTGGGATCCTCATTAGACTAGAATAAGCACACAGCTGAAGCGCCCTTGAACTTACGGCTTGCCAAACAGAAAACAGAAAGAAATATCGTCCACGGTGATAATAGTTCCATTGCTCGGGTCACAGACTGACTTTTTCGCAAGAGACTTGTTAAAAATGGACGAGCTGGCGAGGTCGGGGTTGGCTCAGATATCCCTATCGCCGGTTTCTCTCGATTCACAAACACGTTATCTCATTTCGGGAGGAACACAAAGTCTTCAGTTAATATTGACGCAATTTCTTGAAAATCAGAGCTTATTTGACGTCAAATATTACTGTTTTTTAAATAAATGAATAGGTAATTATTATTACTTTAAAAACATTCCATTGTTTCCTGTTGGTCACTTGTTATAATTTGTAATTACGCCGAAAATATATTTTGACATTCGTCCAAAATTAAATTTGAGCCACTTCGATGAACGATTGACAGAATAATTTAAATTGTTGAAAGAAACTTAAATCAAGTAACACAAATAAATTTTATAGAATCGGAAAGAGAGAAAATATGGGTGTTTTAACTCTTTTACCGGAATATTTAAGTTTTTCATTCTAAATTATTAATTCGGAAAATAACATAGTGAAATCATATTAATTTAACGGGGAAGTTTATAAAAATTATCATATATTGCCAGAGAGCACGAACAGGAAACTTTCTCTTGCTTTTTCGTGAACAAAGTAGGAGAATATTTGTTGGCTTCTAAAATGTTTCGTACGAAATAAATATCTATTGCCGAACCAGATAAAAGATTGTACTAGAAGCACCTCACAGTATTCTCAAAAATTTGAATCGACATTTGTTATAAATTATGTAAGATAATTAATTTTATGTTAATATTGTTAATTTAATCGCTGTATACTTTATTTTTATCTCAATAGGTAACTAAAATATAAATTCAATTCACTAAATTTTTCTGGTTAGAGTCGTATATATCTAAGGCTCCACTGGCATTAGGTTACGCCAATCGAAGCACACCACGTAATGTAGTTCCACACAAAAAGTAAATATATTCGTTTGATTTTTGTTTTAATATTGTGTTTCCGATATATAAATAACTATAATTTTAATTGTTTACAAGAATTTATAACGATACAAAATTAAATAATTTATTATAATAAATATTATCAGATAATTGATCTAAAAACTTTATGCCTTCATAAAATTGGATATAGCTTACAGTTATTTCTATAGTATGTTTTAGCATGATGCAGTATCTTAAAAAAAGATTTATATGTTTTCACATATATTTACATTTCAGGTTTCGATTTTAAATAATTATACGAGACAAATGCCAGAGACAGTCCTTAGAGGGAAAGTGCTTATACAAGTATGAAAACCAGTATACAGTTTACATCTGCTGAACATGAAACGATAATTTTTTTCCGGTTTGTTTGCGTTACAAAAATGGTAGGACTAACTGCATTTTTAACCTGAGCAATAACGGGACATTACTTGACAAATAAGTAGTTTATTTAGTTTTGAAAGCCTGAATAAAATACGATTCTAGTTGTAAAGGCTAACACTTAATACCAGACTTAAGTGTGAAGTACAGTAATTTGCAACAATTTGGATGATACCTTGCCGTAAAATTGGATATTTATTTAAAATTGCATCTGTATCAATTTACAAAACCAATATTTTCAATTAACTAATCAGTGTTCTGTTATTAATGATTCTATTTTTTATTTTTTTCTCATAAACAAATCTTTTTTATGTTCCCTCAAATACATCGCTAGGCATTCATATAAATCCCTAAAAAAGCTACATTTGACCAATAAAAGAGTATGAATATAACTTAGTGAATCATTCAAATTTAATTTCTAAAGGCGATAAGACTGAGAACGGAATTCGTATATTAATGTCAACGGACATTAGCGAGTTGACCTTAGCTTCCAAAATATTAATAGTGAATTAAGGTCGAATTAAAACACTACGTTTCTCTCACAATCCGTGGACCGTACCACGTGTAAATGATTAATACACTAAAACATAGATATACATTTGACAAAATATTAATAAATGTTACATCCAGAATTTATTTAGTTTATTAGTAGTGCAAACCTGATGAGGTCAACGGACTGCGGAAAAAATAGTGATTTAGAAATGTTGTTTAATATACGACGACTGATTTCTTTATAGAAAGTACTGTTTTAATATTTTGCAGCGTTGAAATTGCGATTTTTATCATTCTCTATCACATCCTCCATTCTTAGGCAAGTGAGACGCAGCTGTGAACCATCGACACTTTGTGTTTTCCTTTTATTAGAGAGTTTCAAAACAACCACCGACTGTGAAGCCAGATCAGTGATTCTTTTATTGAATTCAAGAAATGTTACGCGTGAAAACAATCATCGGTAAGTGTGTGGGGAAGCAATAATTCATGGAGTGTAGGCACATAAAATCTCCCGCGAAGAAGAAATTCAAACGGACGCTATCCACTTTCAAGAACATGAGCAGTGTTTCTCGCGGCCAGACAAGGTCGGTTGAATTCTTTCCCAGGAATGCGACAACCTATAAACTCGTTTATTGGTAGACTCTATGGAAGTTCCGTCGTACAATACGAAACAAAAGTCGCGTTAAATCATTTTGATTAATGACAACACCCGGCCACACACCGCATTGTATTGTTGACAGCAATTCCAACATCCTCCCTAAAAACCTGATTTGCCGTCAAGCGATTTTCATCTTAAGATACTCCTTGGAAAACATTCAACGAAGGTGATATTTTTGAAAGAGGAAGAGCGGCGTTACGTTTCATCACAGGAGGCATCTGTGAGGAAGGCATTTTAAACTGGTTTTCCGTTAGAGCAAGTGTCTAAATAATAGCGGTGACTATATGGATAAGAAGTTTGAGGTGTAAGGTAATAATACTTAGTATAATATCTGGGTAAATATGTTTCTCTATTTTTAAATGAGTATCGGTGCATACTTTGGAAATAGATCACGTACATACGTAAAAGTTATTTTTGTTTAAAATTAATTCTCATTTCACGCCTTGGCCTTAATAAGAAATTGATTTTCAATGTTAGTAACGACAAAATAATATAAATTTTCATTCTCATGGTTGTTTTGTAACATATTTTACGCATGTTGAGGGGATCAGGTATCAGCTCTGATATCGATGATGAGTGATCTTACACAGTGAGGATTTGGAAGGCAAATTACCTGGATGACTGTGGCGACCGTGATGCCGAAGACGAGGGCACCCTGTAAATGTAGGGCGAAGGAGGGCTTCCCGTCGCCCAGCTGGAGGCCGCCCATGCAGCCCAGGAAGAGCAGCAGGGCTGTGCCCAGCAACTCCGCCCCGAAGGCCACGGCCATCTCCACACTGGAGAACTGACCGAACATGGAGTTCGTCTCCGGGTCTCTCCGGAACGCCCTCTTCAACCCTGCAACACATACCACATTTTCTGTAGACCAAACACACATACGCCAATACTCTGAATTTCAATACGTATCCACTCACGCAATCCAATTTCTTGAACGACACCAGGTTTGACCATCGTGGCACACTTTACCATTGCACCGTGGTTCAATAAAATGGAAACTCCATCGTATTTATGCGAAAGAACAACAGAGTTCCCTAAATCGTTTAAACGCACGATGCGTTTACTTTATAAACACCTTCACTGTCTATCACAGAATAAATTTGACATAAATGGAGCTTTACCTCATTTAATACAACGTAAAAAAAATAAGAGACATTTTGTTAACATAATAGAGTGAGCTCACACAAAGTTCTGCAAATATGAGACTTCGTGAACAGTGATTAGCTATTAACTGTTTCCCATGACTCGTGTGAATTCGGTTTACAACAAAACAAAAATATTGTCTTGTTCTTCGTCACTCCATTATTCGACGAGTTCATTGTTACGACAGTCTTTCAAATGAGTATTTTTGTGATTTTGTCTTGCCTCACTTTTTATACATTGTGAATATATATAATTATTCACTGTCTATTTTTCTGTAAGAAAAACAGTTTTACAATCAAAATAAAAGTGGCAGTAGCCAAAAAAGGACGTAAGACTGAAAAATTGTTAAATTATGGGTAAGTTGTGTGCTACATCACTCCTAGAAATATTTTTTACGACGATAATTATGTAATGTAATAATACTACAACAGCAATAGTGTTACCAAAACTGCAGGAAATGAACTGAACCGTTATATTATCTACATAAGATGGAATATTGTGTAATTTTTAAAAGAAGAAAACTTTAAATTGACCTTGAATAAATTTGTAAAATTGAAATATTATTCCTTCCTACACATTTTAAATAAACTTAAGGTTTGAACAAACCACGCATGATGCAGTAGTGTACAAAGGATCCTGTGATGAAAATCTTAGAATATTTTCAGTATCCTATTAGAATTGCATGGAAATGGACGTGAACAGGTCAATTTTCAGTGATGATTTTTGTCTCTATATAAGAACGAATTATATTTATATTTTCAGTTTTTTTGGGGGGGAGGTGACATGAGGGTGATTCTGAAAAAGGCAACTCCCCTTTAATAGTATACGAAGAGAATTAAAAGGGGCAGGGTGTGAAAGGTAGACAAGGGCTACCAAGAGTGACAAAGGCCCCCGGGCTATAATTTAAGGATCCTACCCGGTGTTTCACCTGAAGCGATACAGGGAAAATCCTAAAAAGCCTACAACGTGTAGATCGGGCTATTGCGTACTATTTTCAAGTCCTTCCGAATGGCAGGAGATGAGTTTGCTGTAGGGTCGCAGCATTCCTTCATCCGAGCGTTCAACACTTTTAGCAGGCAGCTGGCCGAATGATCAAATAAGATCAGCGGGCAACTCTTACGGTATGCCTAAGGACTGCGATGAAGGTGCCTCTTCATGTGAGAACATTAAAAGACAGAGAGAGAATGAGGCATCCCCGAAGGGGAGAAATACCTGCGAGAGAAGGCTTCATTTTTTGTTCAGTTTCTTCTGTACAATTTTAATAAATTATTTCATTACTAATAGAGTGTGAATGATCTCACTTAGAGACACTAATTGATCCAATGTAATGAAATCGTTGGGCTTAGTAAACATCTAGAGTGATCGTTTTACTGTAATGTGATAGTAATAAAGTGAATTCATGAGTTACAACCCCCACGGTTAATTACATAATAAACCTATGCAAAGGGCAATGATACCGACACCAAAGTAGCACTACATTTGGATTGTTCACCTGTGTATTTGCTTCCTATTGAGGACGACAGATGTTAAGAAACACAGTTCTTCGGACGTAACTCCATATCTACAAGTGTTGACTTGGTGTTGTTTGCGCAGTGTTGATTGTGGACCGGCGATGGAGAGTCGCCTTATCTGTTTTCGAATCTATACCAGGGCACACGCTGTTTTATCGCTGGAACATTGTAGCTACACGTTATAAATATATTTTTCTCTTCGTTTCGTTTGTTAGATCGAAGTTGAGATAGCATCCGACTATCAATCACTTACAGTCTACTATCAACACTGACGTATAAAAACTGGCATTAAAGACATGAATTAAAATTGCAATATTGCTTAATATCTTCCAGAATATTTTTTTTGACGTGAGCAGTTTTTAATTCAAGTTTTTCTCATTTTGCTACTACTATTGAGGTTTAAATAGAGTACTATATTTGAATTTAGGTAGGCTATGTATAAGTTTTTTTCAGTAAGGGCAGGTCGATGTTGAAATGTTGAAATGGAATAAAACAAACTGTGTGTGACGTATTAACGAAATTAGTTTTTTATTTTACATGGGCTTTACATTCTTCTGTGCGAGTATTCATAACTATTTTCGTCCTAAATGGCTAGACCAATTTTGATGAAATTTGTTTTATTTATGGGGGTCACCTGGAAAGTTCTTAGCTGTTGTTGGATCCGGTAGGTGGCGTTGTTGTTGAGATCCAAATTTTGTTTTATATCTCCTAGCAAAATTTTTGAATGTTATTTTTTGGATTTCCAACTAAAAAAACAGAGTCCAAAATTTTCAGCCTGACCGTTTGAATAATCCGTGGCATTTGACATAGGCATCAATACATACAGGTGCAAGTTCAGTGAGTCGTAGCTTGTAATTGTTTTGGCATTAAAATATCTGATTGCTGCGTTCTCATATATTCCATGTATTGTAATTTAGTGTATACTGAGCGTATTATTTAGTGATTAATTTGAGATTGAGCAAATGAGCTGTATTTGAAATAATTTATTCAATAACTCAACTAAATGTTTTCAGATCGGACTGCATTCTAACTAATAAAATTGTTTGTAAAGACATCATGAGATTTTTCCGCCATGATCACTTAAAACTCTCATTGAATGATGTTGGAAAAAAATGGACAAATTATGAAATGAGGATATTTTAAACATACAAAACTTTCTGGTAGTAGCACAGTTCGAAATTCCTTGCTCAAAGGGATAATTTTCTAAGAAATCAGAGAACATCTGCAGTTATATAGACAAAAATAACTTTATTCTGGAGTCGCAGCAAATCTTTCTCACGTAAGTTAAAACGAGCTTATATAATCTTCTTGCATTTGTCCAAGTCATTATTTGACTGACAATACATTTCTCAGTTTTAACCTTGATTGTGGCCATAGCTCGTTTCTATTTACCCGGTGAGTTGTATTCTTAGCTTGTCTGTATAGAACTTACGTCACACCTTAGTTTCCTCTCAGGTAAGAGGAACGGTTACAACTTCCTACTAATATCTGAGCTCTGTTCTGAGTAATTCATTTCTTAAAACCTCTGTTTTATAAGCTGTATTGTCAAATGTATAGATTAGCATTTCAACAGAATACGAAGTCATCAAAAGGTGTGTGAGTTGACTACATTTAAATTTTCCCTGTTGAAGTGTGGAAATATGGATAAAATTGTTCTCAGGCAGATTGGATGTATTGTTTATTAATTTATACTAAATAGTCAGAATATTGATTTATTGAATTTTGTAATTTGACTTCTTGCCATTAAAATCTGGATTACTTCAGTTTTGTAATGATTTCCTCCCAAAATAATTCCTTAAAATTGACATCATCTGAAATTAAATGAAGACAACTTCTACTAAAATTTCAACGTTACGATCGTCTCGGACAAGCCATACAGTCTGTGTCAACATGTTGAACCAACTGAATATCATTAGTTAGGTAATTAAATAACATTCAAGATGGACAAATGCATCCAAAAATTTTATGCCGAATAATGATCGAGTGGGCGTCCATTCTATACCTCAGTGTTCCCACGTATTATCTTCTAAGCTAATTATTTTCTTCTCAAGTGGACTTGATTTGGAAATACATTGATTTTTGGGAATCTCGAGAGGTTTATTTATTGAGATGATTCAACAATACGTAAGTAGTAGACTTAAGTGTAATTTCGTAACGATTAATCTCAGTGGGTCAGAGCTGTGTCTTGAAAGTCCAAACCATCAAGTACCATGTAATGAAAACAACGTTTGTTTTGAATGTTATCAAATCAGATCTTCCTGAAAATTAACATTGCCTTCAATTAGATGGAAACAACTGTGTGAAACAACATAATCATAAGCTAACCGTCTGCTGAATTCTCGACAAATATTGAGAATAGTTTGAGTAATTATTCAGTTAGTCAAAGATAAGCGGGGCAAATGTACTACTACGTAATTACGTAATTATTTTTAAGTATAGCCATGCTGAACACATAACATATCTGTTATTACTGAACTTTTGTGCACCGTTTTATAAGACCACGTAACACTAACTCGTATTTGGAGGTAATTTTTATTCTCTTAGCCATTACGGAATGGATGCAATAATAATCACATAAAGTGCAGAATATTTCACCGACTTCCAGATTATCACAACTAATTATAATTATTTGAACCATAGATGCTACAGCATTCGTACAACTAACCAAATATGATCTAAAACAATATAGAGGAATGCACACGTTTATATTAACTCCGAACATTGCTTTTACCAATACTTATCGAGATTACTTTGAAACGCCGTACTTAATCCTTTAAGGAATCTCATCAGTAGCTATTTGAAGGATTCAACCATTCTCTTTCTTTCTGCACTAGGACTTACAGTCAGTTCTTTTTGACGAATGGATAATTGATTCCGTCCGATCCTCTCCAACCAGTCAGATCATAGCTGCGAGGGCCACAAGATCGGGCACGTAATTATGCGAGCGTGAAAATCTACCTTGAAAATTGGACCTTTCTATTTTATTAGAGAGAAGAAACTATCCTCTGCATTCTAAGCTTTCTTGGAGATTGCGGGGTGGCTACCCCGTCACTGAACAAATTCTTTAGTAATTATTATACAAAACCTGTAACGGAGAATATATGCACTTTAAACGATTATATTACTTTTTAATAAAATTCAATCTGTTTACGTCGCTGACAACCCAGCGCCTGTTCAGGTCTAGCTGGTTTTAGTATCTCTTGTAAACAAGTCCTGATAAATCTACAATTACAATTTCCTTCTGGTTGAAGTCGGTAAGCCAAGTTCAGAAATAGGGCGAGGATTGGGCTTTCCTCTCAGCACTGAGTAAAACTCTCCCACCAAAATATAAATCATATAATAACGTCCCTACAGAAACTATATCCGTAGCCACTCCAATTGAACGCATTATTAAAATAAAAACCTAGAGTCCGCTGTGAAGTTTTAATATATTCACAACACCTTACCCGATCTTTTCCACAGCTCGCTTCCGCTTGTGGGCGCAAAGTGGCCGAAGATTCGTCCATAAAAGGAGAGCGTTTCTCCATGCGACGCTTTCGCCGTTGGCCAGTGCAGGCCGAGGCCACTCCACGAACTGGGACACACTGCGGCAAACATCAGCGGAAAACTACCAACACATCATTAGAACTCTCAAATTTTTAATACGTAACACCACGACTAGCCTGATAAATGATCCGGGACCACGACGCTGGCTGGTTGGCGCCGATCAAATTATTCACGTGGACAAATATCCAAATCTGGACAATCAAACTTGTAATGTTTCTATAATGAGAGTGGAAGTTATCAACTAATTTCCTGGATACTTCAGCAATTCTCAAGCGTTCCTAGGGCATAACACCATTTCCAATATGGGAACAATATCAATTCTGGTCTTCAATGATTTAACGTATCCTGGTCTCATTCAACCGACGTCGGAGGCAACTCTTAATGAGTGTGAAACATATTACTCGCATTATGCTATGCTATGCTAGTGTGTGGGGTAAGAACAGAAGAGGGAGGCCAAGGATGGAATACGCTAAATATATTAGGGAGCATTTTGGGTGTGCTAGTTATAAATAAATGAAAAGACTTGCGCAAGATAGGTTAGCATTGTGGGCTGCATCAAACCAGTCTTAGGAGTGAATACCACATCAACAACAACAACATGCTATGCTCGTCCAAACGAGAGTCATATTCACTTATACAATCAAAAATCTAATAGGGGTACTGGAGGCAGATAAATATTTTTTGAATTTCCAAATCATTTCGAAAGCTTAATATTCACAAACTATAATTAGCTCTCACGACTCGCTACATTCCCGAAATATTTCGGCGTAGAAATGTTTGTCCTTCATTTAGAGACGTCAGTTGCCTGTTACCTTGGAAACACGTTTCCATTAGCCGACGAGTTGATTCAAAAATATTTTCAGTTTCGATAATAACTCTTTTCCTTCAATTCATATCTTGATTTTACTATAACATAGCAAGCGTTCTTTGCGCTTATATTTAATTAAAATTGAAAAAGAGCTGTTCTCAGCGCCAACATTTGAAATAAGAATGCACCCCCAAGAATAGCGTCCTTTTCTGCATTCCTCGCAAGTTACGGTGTTAATACATATTAGAAATATTAAAATATGGGACTGGTCGTTTTTCCAGAAAACTGAAAATTCATTTCAGTACTTATTCCTTGAAGACCGAATGAATGTTAGGTATATCTCTGTTAATATTCTCTCTGAGTGAAATCTGAACCTGAAACATTATCTCTGAGTGAGTGAGAGTCACTGATCTTTTTATTTTTAATATAACAACAACCCGGCGGTCTGATACTTTCTGTAAAACTGATTTCGACTAATCTCTTACATATTCTCACTTTTACAGTATCGAAAACTAATTTAATAATTAATCCTTCTGAAAATATTTTAATTACGGGGAAATAACGAGTTGTAATCGATCTGCGGTTTGGCAAAACCAGCTTTACCTTTCCTATGAAAAACCTTCGTAGCCTGTCCTTGATACTAGAAGATCAATTCTTTCTGAAAGGTGTTTGAAATATTTTATATTACACGTAAGAATACGATTCTGATTATTTTTTAATCCAGAAATAATATTCTGATTATTTATTTACTCACAATTACTCGAATTACTTCGAATTTTTTTCACAAATTTTCCTTCCGTAAATACATGAAGATCACTTTCTTGCTACTAAAGAGACACATAAAATTATAGTATCAAATGGAGTTTGTTTTCATAGGAAATTATCAGGTAAAATATACGAGCCGGAAGACGAATAACGGATTTCTCATGTACTATATGCAAAATTTGTCCAAATTATAAAGGTTATTCATAGTTGACCGTTTCATCGGACGTTATATTGGCAAAAGTTTGAATTTTAATTAACGTTATAGTTTCAATTTATATGATTGAAAAGTTCCCTGTTTTTATAACGGCCAAAAAGTTTTCGCGACACGTATTCAAATCACGGTATCAACGAAACGAGGAGCGAGTATTGATGTTGTCACGTATTCGTTGTAGACATCTACTTTCTTCAATCTGTGTATGCTTGTGATGTCCAAACATCTTTGATTTACCATTTACAAACTACGACATATACTGATATGTAGCTGTAATACAATGCATGTGTCTTGTTTTACAAAAAATGTTCCATTTCGTGGTAAATTAAATATTAAAAGGATCTGAGAGGAGGGAATCGATAAGTTGAGGATAATGAAACATTTGCCATCTTATCAACTTCGCCAGCAGGTTGCTATATTTTTTTCAGCGAACGATTGCTACCGGAAGGCTTGCTCTAGACCTGGTGACCGCTTCATTAGCATCTGAACTCGCAATTCCTTGCCCAAGGACGTGCGAAGACGCGAATAATACGCCACGTCTCTGACTCAGGTATTTGCTGTTGACATCTTCAGGCGCTAATGGCCTTCACTACTGTCTACTTTAGTATGTTACGATGTTTTCGGTCAATTCGGTTTATCACCGTTGATTGTGTCGCGGGGAAGTCTTCTGGCTGCAGAAAACTCGGCAACCAGTTGCAACCGCAACTCTTCTGAGAAAGGAACGGGAAACGTCTCTGGTTTAAACTGTACTGAGTCAATTCAATGGACGACTCACAGCAGCTGTAGATGTTTCGATGAGTAGGAAGAAGGTAAAAGGAGTTCCAAGTAATCAGGGAAGTTGGTCCAACGACAATCTGCAATTCCCTACAAAATTAGGTTGAATATAGCTGAGGTGCGTACCGTGCATCTAATGTAAGCTGCGACTACTCTGCTCTGCACTTAAAAGGAATTGCTTCATTCATTAAGACAAGTAAGCGAGCGCTCTTACATGTAGCTTCGTTCGTATCTATAAATCAAAGCGTATTCAAATCAGTGCTACCGTGCTATATCGCAGACGGTACTTCGGAATATTAATTCGCAGTTTAATAAAATTTCTCTCGTAAAACGCCCCTGAACACACACTAAGGACCCTTAATAAATCAAACACAAATATGAATTATACACATCTCAAAGTAAATAAAAGAATTCAATTTCGGGGTATCGATGTTATTCATAACTGGTGTTTTGATATGAAATAGAAACTGACTGCTGAAGATTATGAACCCCAGTCACAGTTCAATTTACCGCCAAATAGTTAATTTATTTTTTTAGGAAATCATAAAGTTCCCAATAACTCAATTTTTTCCGTGGAAGACATAATTAATTAATTATTTTATTTAGTGCAGCAATAATTCAATTACATGTTTGAATGATGCCGAAATACACAAAAATTATTAAAATAAAACCAAAAAATAACTTAATATAACTACATTTTTCGGCCGCGATCTGGACTATCCTCAGGTTGAACTAAATACGCAAAATTATTACACGACAAAGATATAAAAGTACAGCCAAAGAATACAGTAATTAGTGTATTCTTTGGCTGTACTTTTATATCTTTGTAATGAAAAATTGTTTGTGTATTCAGTTCAACCTGAAGATAGTCCAGATCAGGACCGAAACATACAGTTGTATTAAATTATTCTTAGTTTTGATTAATTTTTGCATGTTTTGGCATCATTTAAACATTAATTTAAACTTACAGACGTTAATAACTGTTAAGTTCAATTAGACGTTAACTCACATGATTTAAATACACTCTCGTCGGTAAATAAGCGTAAATTCTTCAATCTCTATTAATATGTATGAAACAAAAACATACGAAAATCGCTCTATTCTAAGGCAAGTACATGCAGAACCATTATTTTATTTACATACATTTAATGTAGGCAGCCATGTTTAATATTATAAAACTTTCAACAATTTTATTTTAAAAAAAGGTAATTTTATATCCTACTCTCATAAGCCTACCTAAGTTTTATTATATTTACGATATGAGTTTTAATAACAATCTGTATTTGCGTAATTATTATTTATTTTGTTTTTCTCACCCACGAAAACTATTATAAAACATGCTTAATTTGTAAAATAATTTACAGTAATAATTATATGTTTCGAATACTACCCATCTAGTTTGGTTACTATTACTATTCTTAATTAATAACCTATTCCCATAATTAAGCTGAATTAATTTAATTTACATCGCAGAAGCATTGTTCTCGGTGACTTTCTTCCAGAAACAATCTTTTTTTTGCTGTTGTCTTATTTTTAACCTGCAATATATTTATAAAACATATATAAATATTTATCAGTGTTGCTTGAGAAAATATAGCTTTATTACGACTTTTTTCTCTTCGGTTTTTGTCATATTAAAGTATTTTGTTTCGAAAATGGCGTTCATGGAGCACGTGTTGGTCCAACTCACTTAGGTTTCAGTCTGTCAAATATTTGTGACTGATGGACGTGGTTCAAGTCTCAGACTAGTCTAGTTAGACAATTCTGTTAAGTTATACTGAATAAGCGGAGAAACATGCATGTAAAGGAGATGGAGACGTTTTCTGGTAACTAAAAACGTTTGCTTTGACTCTCTAGGCGAATAAAATATCACGTGTTGATAAATTTTTTCAAGTTAACTTTGGCAGTAAAATATATGAAAAAATAATATGAGCTAAATAAGTCTGTGCCAAAGTAGCAAAAATGTAAAAATGATAGTAGTAAGTATAGTATTGAATGTCGAGGAGCTTACCTCTCTCAGGCATGATCGTATGAGAATTGCGTAGCTGGAGTGAGTGAGCCTGCGTTAGACGCAACCGGTTTCTGGCCTACGACAACTTGGTCTCGAGTTACTGTGTGCGAAGTTGGCAGCTTGTCATGTCGAGAGCCTATCGCGAACTGAAGAGGACAGTATCTGTAATTGCAGATTAAAACGGCGGAGGACGCGTGTGGCCGTGTTGCAACGGCCGCTGCCATTGGTCGGGACGGAGGGGCGCCGCGGCGCGCTGGCCTTAATAGCTAACATCGACATCGGAAAAATAGGCGCGCATATGATTTCGGCGGAAAACAGGTTAACGGCTTTGCGACATCAACCTCGCAAGTCATACTAGCACGCAATACGTTTTTTTTGGTGGGAGGAAGACGGGAACCTTCTCCTCCTTCCAGATCTTGGTGAGGTCCGTGGTTTGATTCTCAGACAACCTAGGGTCGTCGATGAAAGTTTCTTCCAAGTTATGAGCATAGGCATCGTGCCTCCAGATAATAAGCTAGGAAAGAGACTGGTGGTCATGTAAATCTAACTCCAAAACGTGTTAGGGTGGTACTTCGTAGCATTTGGACTTACTGGCATCAATACCGAGGGAAAATAAAATCTGAAGTTACTGATATATTTCTTGGACTTGTACATAAAGACTGGAACACGATTCAATTAATAATACTGACAACATATCAAATAACTAGTCCTCCAATATTACATAAGAAATTTAATTGTTAGTTTATAAACAAAAACATAATCATGGCCATTCGACCATATTCATCTGAAAATAATATGTGGCACACATTTCCAAAATTGTTAATCTCAACTTATATCATATCAATTTGCTCCTGATTATATTATTTTCTTAAAACGGTAATAAATTTATTATGTAATTTTTTTATATTGAAGGACTAATTGTTGCTCATAATTATCCAAAGTTGCTTGATGTTTCAATTGAAACTCGTTTGTTTAAAATTGATCTGAAAACGATTCATGTTAATTATATTCTGAAATAAATTATTATAATAAGATTAATTCAAAGACGTAATGATGGTTTCAAACTGTATCGTAATTTAGGAAATCGTAATGGAAAGATCTGGACTGTATCTGTACTGGAACCCGGGACCTCCGCTTTCCTGTCGAGTGCTCTACCGTCTTAGATAATCCAAGACGATTCCTGAAACGCTACGAGATCTATCCTGATGCTCAGGCTCACCTGCAATTTGATAAACACATCATTCGTAACCTAATTTGTAGGACTTGATGTCAAAAATCCCCGATTTATTGCAGGAAAAATAAAATAATTTGTATCAAAAGTCTAAAAATTATTTTTCTGTTAATAAGTAAATTAATAAATACAAAATACGACCGAATATGTTAGCAAAATAAATTTAAATATCTTTTGATTATTATAAATACAACATTTCATCCAATTTTGTGAACTTCTTCGGGTAATTAAATTTTTTTGCTGTATTTTTATTTATTAGTTTGTATCTATTTAAAGTTCCTAGTTTCAAATAAAGATATATTGACAATTGAATAGCTGATTTCAGTGGTAATGAAACAAAAGAAAGACCAATTAACGACGAATAAATATTTCTGTAATAAAAATTTTACCGTGCCATAGAATTTTTAAGTGGAGAATTTATTTTTTTAAAAAAAACCACTTTAAAAATGATTTTAAAACTGAAGTCTAAAAAATTAATAAATTATCCACGTTCAGTGCTTTTAATGTCAGGAAAGTTTTCAGTGAAACTTATCGCGGTCGTTATCAGTGCAGGAAAATGGAATCTTGCCCGTATTCACGCTTTCGTGTCAAAATTTTATGGTTCTTAAATCCAAGACGATTCCTGAAACGCTAAGAGATCTATCCTGATGCTCAGGCTCACTTGCAATTTGATAAACACATCATTCGTAACCTAATTTGTAGGACTCAGTAATGGATAGAATTGATGAAAGTTAAAACGATTTTAATTCAGGGACAGAAGAATTCCTTGAAATCGAAGCTTAGCCATACTCAACCCTTCACTGCCTTTCTCTACCTTCCGCATCCCCCCGTTTCAATTCCCTTCCTATGCTGTCACCCTCATGTATCCGGTTAACCAAAAAAAAACACATTCCCTTAATCTCGCGTTATGTGCATTATCTGCGATCTAACGTAATATTAACAGGTAATATGTAGATAGCGCCTTCTTGGCAACATTAATCTTTATTTTGTAGTTCTTATCGTGATTAAGATATTCCCCTCATTTAAGTGAGCCGACTCCAGAAGCAGTTGTTACTAAAATGTGCACAGAAGCAACTAAATTTAATACTAAAATATTAAATAATTTCAGACTGATTTTTACAGTATTTATTTTTTATTTAAACGACGTTTCGGCGCATATTCGCACCTTCTTCGGGTTTATTATCTATGAAATACATATTTCAATTTGAAAATATATACAGCACAACACACATATATATATATGAAAATTGAAAATACTCATATGTAGCACATAAATATGTATATATAATTTTTTTCAAATTGAAATATGTATTTCACAGATTATTAACCTGAAGAATGTGCGAATATGTGCAGAAACGTCGATTAAATAAAAAAATTAATACTGTCTGTAAAAATTGGTCGGATATTATTTATTTTTGTGAATTTAATAGCTGACGTTAATCGATGTAATTATACTAAAATATTTTCTGTCTTGGCCACTTATGATACCATAAAACTACGGAAATACAAATTATAGTAGCATAAATATGATTTATTTGGCTTAGGCTTCGCTTAAAACCAATGAGGAGTTCAGGGCCTGCGTAAGGTACTATCTACATATGGTGCTTATGGTATAGACCAATTGCCCTTAGGAACCATATTGTGTCAGTAGGTTTGTCTGGATATATTTAATTATGTTTCTAAAGCATAAATAGTAAAGAGCGGACGGTACTTCCAAAAGTAGCAGAAACGAACAATTTGAATAGAGTTTAGAAAATTTATATGATGTTACGAATCTTTATAACTACGATCCAAGACCAGTTGTTTGTATAATAATAATATTTTTTGAGCTGTTAAGAAAGTCAGCACAACTGTTTGGTTTAGACAAAAATCCAACCGTTCAGTGGCCCAATAGATGCAGAAACATATCTTTTAGTCTTCGATAAGTCGGAAAATTATGTCTTCGTATAACAGTTGTTAGCATTCGGATGCCTCAAATCGTTTTACATTGTAAATTTATGAACCATAAAATTTTGACACGAAAGCGTGAATACGGGCAAGATTCCATTTTCCTGCACTGATAACGACCGCGATAAGTTTCACTGAAAACTTTCCTGACATTAAAAGCACTGAACGTGGATAATTTATTAATTTTTTATACTTCAGTTTTAAAATAATTTTTAAAGTAGTTTTTTTTTAAAAAAAATTCTCCACTTAAAAATTCTATGGCACGGCAAAATTTTTATTACATCGTTAATTGGTCCTTATTTTGTTACAAATTAATAAATAAAATACAGCAAAAGTCAGTAAACAAATTTAATTACCCGGAGAAGTTCACAAAATTGGATGAAATGTTTATTTATAATAATAAAAAGATATTTAAATTTATTTTGCTGACGTATTAGGTCGTATTTTGTATTTATTAATTTACTTATTGACAGAAAAATAATTTTTGCACTTTGGATACAAATTATTTTATTTTTCATGCAATAAATCGGGGAGTATCATATTTTTGATATCAAGTAGCACGATATTGATCGATTTTAACACAATAAAATGAATTAGTAAGAAAATAACAGGTTAAAACGTATTCCCCGAATTTAAACAAAAATCACTACGTTACTATGAGTTTAATTTATTATAATCCAAAGACTGCAAGATTTCTGAACATTTACTTTCTGGGCACTATAAATTTCCCTGCTTTTATGACGAACCTAAAGATTTTCAAAATGTACGAGCAATATCCCAGTTGCACATTTCAATATTCTGTCGCCTAATTTAGAAAAATAAAGCGTCTGAAAAATTAAGGACCGAAACAGCCAAGTGCTGTAATTACAAAAAAAAAATTATTTAAGTTCTTGATAACCAGGTTGGATCCTTGATTGTATTCTAGAATATTTAATCAATTGTTGCTAATAATTCTACTTTGAAACCCGAGAACATTTCCAGCGGCTTTTTCACCAAGAAAACCTTAGGAAATTATCTGTTCTCGTTCCCACCAGGGCTCAAATCATCAATTCAAAAAATTGGTAAAAATAGTAATGATCACACTTTCATGCAGGCGAATTAATTATTCTTCCTAATTTTTTTCCACAAAATGTGAATTTTATTTCAAATTAAATTAGTATTACAAACAGTACTTATGAATTTGGTCCTTCGTAAACTTTTTGATCAGTAAGAAAACAGGATAAACTTCTACATTTACAAATATTAATTTATTTTTAATCGTGACTAGGAAATTTAATTATATATCTTTTATAAAAATTAGGCTGCAGTTATAAAATTTTGTTAATTATTTGCTTAATTTTTTTTACAAACACATTTCAGACCTCAAAACACTCATCGACTATGTAATCAATTCACAAAATAAATTACGCACCTATCCACGGAAATGATCTTCCAAACAATCTAAAATGAAGAGTGAATGACTGGATGGAAATTAAGTCATTTTCAGTTCTGAACTGGGCACAATGACGTAGAAAGAGCATTTACATACTCTTCTGCGTAATAGCTTCGATTCACATCTCTCAATGGCTGATGCTCACGCGGTTAACTGAACAAATTCGAGGTCTGGCTCGTTAAATACTTTATTCATTATCTTATCATGCGTTGCTTCAAAGGAAAGGCGAAATCAATAAATTTCAAGGACTGAAAATGGTTGATAATATAAATTTCACACAGATGAAAGAATCAAGTACGCAACCTTGTAAGAGAAATGCGAAAGGCTGGAACATTACATTCCACACACCCCAGTTGCTTATTGGAAACGTGAGCCTTCAGCCTTGTCCCGCATACAAGGGAATTTTAAAATATAAAAAATTAAGTTGAATAAAACTCTCTTATATAAATCAAATTAATATATATTAATTTTTTTTATAAAAATTATTTAGTTAATCTTTTTTGAACGGCTAGCAAGAAGATGTCAACAAAATAAATTGACAACAAGACAAATCTAAACAGAATAGTTATCGTCAAAGGCAATAATCTCTTGTTATCTACCCTATTGACCAATATTCTGAGGTAATATTTACCTTGTTCCCATGTTAACATGGAACAGACATTCATCAAATTTTATCTCTTCCCGAGATTCTATCTTATCACAATTATCCACTTTTCCGGCGTTTAAAGCTAGGTCACTTTAAGCATCGATATGAATCTTTAAGTTTCCTTAGTATCCAATTTTAAATAATACAGTCTGCGAATTCTAGTACGTATATTGAATTGGTGTTAATGTGATGAAAACTGATATGATACCTGAACAAGTCCTGGAACCTACTGACTGTTTCGAAAATAAATGCAGATCCCAATTTTGTTTCCAACATGGAGATGTAAAAATCCGTTTGTAGGAATATTACACCGAATATTGTAGCGAGGAATAAATAAAGCCCGTCTTTCGTTTCATAACGGAACCGTATTTCACAAAAAAAGTGCCATTAACATTAATATGCCGTAAACAACGCCACGGTGGAAAATTACAATTGCAACAACACAAAAATATTTGCTGATGGGAAAAAATATCTATTTCACAATTATTATTTTAAGCTATCCATTAGTCATTTGAGTCAGTATTATTATTTAAACAAGATCAATGCTTTATTATTAACATTTAATTTCGTTGCTCGCAGATTATCACTGCAGCGGGTCTTATTATTCCGAATAAGTATTTAATTTAGAATCATGGTGCAGTATTATGATCCAATCAGGTATTACAGAACATTTTCATATAAAAGTCTAGTTTCGGGAAATATGAATTAGAAATAGATTTTTCGTTAATGTAGTTTGCTATAACTTACAAACATCTTAACTCTAAGCGCAAGCAATTATACCCAGTTATCATATAATTTTATATATATATATATATATATATATATATATATATATGTGTGTGTGTGTGTGTGTGTGTGTGTGTGTGAAAATATGAAAAAGTTGTAGATTCCGCTTACTAAGCGCTCTGGAGGCATTATTTATTAATTACGAAAATTGATCCAAATAAATTAAGTCAGAGAAACTAATGCCATCGCGTTGAATAAATATGTATTACTTATGTTTATAAGCAGAATACTTTAAATTAAGACGGTAATAGCAATCAAAATGCAAGGGAAGGAAATAAAAACCCTATGGTTTGCCGATGATATTGTAGTATTGCGAGAGCCAGAAAAAGCCTTGGTAACCATAAAAAATGACATGAACGTGATCCTGAAGAAAGAGTACATCACGAGGATTAATTTATGGAAATCCAAGGTAATTGAGTGTAGTATGGGAAACTGTGGAAGAACAAAAGTTATTCGATTGAGAAAGAATATTTGAAAGGAAGGTAAGAAATTCTGCTACTTGGGCAGCATTAAAACTAGGGAAGGTAGAAGTGTAGTAGACATAAAGAATAGATAGCACAGGAAGGAAAGTCTTTCGCAAAAAGGAGGAATGTACTTACAGCTAATGTATATTAGGAAATCATGATTAAAAAATTTCGTATGTAGTATGGGTGCAAAACGTGGACGGTAGGAGTTGCAGACAGAAAACGAACAGAAGCTTTTGAAATGTGGTGCTATGGAAGAATTCTGAAAATCAGATGGGTGGATAGAGTAACTAACCAGGACGTTCTAAGCAGAATAAGAGAAGAGAGAACAATTTGGAGGACTTTAACTAAGAGAAAGGATAGATTAATAGACCACGTTTTGAGATATGAGAATCTTGTAAAATTATCTTTAGGGAGAAGTGTGAGGATTAAGAACAGAAGAAGGTGTCAACGATGGAATAAGCTAAGCAGATTAGGAAGGATATGGGATGTGGCAGCTATGTAGAAATAAAATGGCATGCACAGAATGCGCTAGCATGGAGGGTTGCATCAAACTAGTCTAAGGACTGAATAGCACATCAATCACAGAAACTTAAATTTCGCGAATAAAATAGTTGCATGTAAATTATTGTCATCCTTAAATCTTTACATTATTAAAACGTATTCAATTAAATGGTAAATAAACACAACGTACTGTGGAGAAAAGCATCAAGCCATACTGTAAAAACTAGTTAAAAACATTTTATGGTTATACTGTAATGAAAGCATCAAGGCGTAATAACAATATTATAATAACGTATTAGATTCATTAAGAATAAAACAATTTATAAGAAAGGAGCAGTCTCAATTAGAAATTAATTTATCTAGTTCTGTAAAGAATTGCAGTTTCAAATAAAGGATTGCACTTACAGAATCTCAATTTCTTAAAACTAAATTTGAATTATGTTTAATATTTATGTATTTTTTTTCTTTTCATAACTGTATTTAAATCGTAAACTTGTATTTAAATTGTACTAAATTAATTGTGGTTTAACATGACACTCATTAAAATTTATTTTTGGCATGTCAATAAATAAATAAATAAAACTTTCAAAAATTCTTAAACAATCAAATAATAATAATAATTTTCTATTTTATTTTCGTCAAGTGTACAATTGAGATATTGAAGAATTTAACAAACATGTATAAAAAATCTGGTAAAGATGAATGTAAGCTATTTACAGTAATAATTCAATAAATAAATAAAATGAAGATATATTTATATAATTTTATGTTCATGAAAAACAACAAAAACATTTTTAAATTAAATTACTTAAAAGTTATCGGGCGATTTATTCAATTAATCGTTGTATTTAAGTTCGCCTGAGAGATAGTCAGGTTACGCAACCTGTTATTCCGTTCACTGTGGGTAGTAGCATAAGCGTCAGGCGGAAAATATTTCCTATTGCTAAACTTTCCATAACTTTCCAAAATAGATATTGTTTAGTAAATAAAATTTAAGTGTTTGATGAACAGTCATTTATAATAATAATTTTAATGCACTGGGCAGTTTTATCGTTTAATGTTGATGATGAAGAGGTGTTGTAGTTGTGGTATTGGTCCTAAAACCCTCCATGCTAACCTATCTTTTCGCATAACCAGCACATCTCATATACTCCCTAATCTGCTTAGCGTATTCCTCCCTCTTCTCAATCTTCTGTTCTTACCGCACACACGTCCCCCTAATGTTAATTTTATAAGACCCTCAGGTCTCAAAACGTGCCCTATTAATCTATCCCTTCTCTTGGTGAACGGTCTTTATTTTGTTCACTCTTCCCCTATTCTCTTTAGAACTTCCTCGTTAGTTACCATATCCACCCATCTGATTTTCAGCATTCTTGTATTTTGGTCTTGACTAAGAGAGGAAATAAGTGTCCGCCAATAAACGGGAAAATGAATAATAAATGAGTAATAACAATGGTTGTCTTATTTTATGAAAATCAAGGTTTGACGATTTAATTATTAGTTTCATCACTATAATTATCAGGTAGAGCTTGGGTTGGTAATGTAAAAGATTTCAACAAATTCATTTCCACAGGGATCTGTGTACAGTCCTTCTAACTTATTTTAATAATTGACAGTAGTATTTTTATTCAATATGGACCAATTTCCGGGAAAGTTTTGGCGTGATACGAGACGATACGTAATTTAATAACAATACTGTTTCAGTCAAATAATTTATTTTCAGTTGCCTATTGACTTAAGTGGAAACGTAGTGTAAATTAAAGACCAATAAGTAAATGAAACTTATGAGTAAATGGAAAATAAACTGTAAAAGAAATAAGAAAGCAAAAAATGTGTCGATGAAAATTATGATGAATTGAATTCCAATGACTTGGAAACCATAATAAATGGCATGTACGAGTTCAATATGAGGATTAATAGAGGAAAAACCAAGGTAATGGAGTGGAATAGCAAAGGGTGTTAAATTAGGAAGGGATTTTGAGGGAAGTTAAGGAATTCTGTTACTTGGGAAGCGTAGTAACTAGGGATGGTAGAAGAAATACAGTAGACATAAAAAGTAGGACAGCACAAGCAAGGAAGGCTGTCTCGAAAAAGAGGAATTTACTAACGGGTAATATAAGTGTGAATATTGGGAAATCGTTGCATTAATGTTCGCATGGAACGTAAAGAAATCCACAAAGTTGGATGAAACATACTATTTGCATTAATTAAATACTATTAAAAATATTTTATGAGATATTGGCCGTCCTTTTATTAATTTTATAACTTTAAGTCCGAATCTTATGTTCGATATAATTAGTTACACGTCAATTAAGATTTAGATTTATTGTTGTTTCCTCGGTTGTGGAAATAGGATACGTTGTACATTACACGAAGTAACAAATAATTATAAGACCAAAATAAAATAACATTATTAACCATCAAAAATGAAATACCTAATTCATTGGAAACACGACACGCACACTACAGAGCACAAACACACTCTGATGTTTATATTAATTAAATAGTATTAATTTTTTTCTGAATTATTGGTGGTCTTTATATTTATTCTAATTACATCAAAGTTTGTGAAATATATACAGGGAATTATGTTTAAAAAACACATACAGATATGCTATTTATCGGGGCGTGGGAAAAATTGGACGGTTTGTGAAATAATGGTTTCTTAAGTATTAATTAATTTTTAATGATTATTGTAATTTTATTGCAGTTTAAAATGATGTCGACAGTTTTGAATAAATTGTTTTAATAACTGAGAGAAGGAATGGTTTCTTAATCAAAATTAAAAAATATTAATGAAAGATAATATTTGTTTCCGCTTTAGAACATTCAAAATATTACCGGGAGTTCCGAAAAACAGAAATAATTTTTTTACCTCAGCCCTTTCAAGACATTTGTAATAATTTGTGCTACAATTTTTAACTTAACGGTTGAATCCTGAAGCTCCGAATAAGGAATTAGAAGGTGATGATTTAGGATGATGTGGAATTTCATAGTTAGGGCAAACTAATTTGGCTCTGCGTGTGGTATGGAATTCTTCCAGCAGTGACGGTAATGGTTTTGTGTAATGAAAACTATGAGTGGTGATGTCGAAGGTGTGCAAGGTCCGCAGTGCAGTTTGATACGGCCAGGCGACAGGCAATTCTTTATCTCGCCTCCAAATTACGCTTCACTGACAAATGGCCGTGGTAGGTCTTCACAAACACTGCACGGCGCGAGCAAATATGGCCAAAGCGAAAAAACACATAAATCACCCGGCAAACGGCTCAATGCGCTAATAGCCTCGTACGAAGGGCGAGATATTCCGTAACGCAACATAGCTCACCCTCGCTCCTGAAAAAATAAAGGTTATTCCCATAAAGTCCAGAAGTTCCAAGTATTTTAATTATCAAAGTAGATCCTCCATCACACACGCAGAGGTTACATTACCAAGAAATCTAAACACTTCGTCTGATGTTTGGAAAGAAATCAACTACAATAATTTGGATACTGTATTTTATTCCCTTACTGGAAATATTATTCTTTACTTGCAGCAAGACATATTTCCTAATAGAACATCTTTTTTTAAAATTTTAGTTACTGAAAACATAAAGTATAAAAATATGTTATGACAGCTTTTTCTTGCATTTATTCTCTGTCATTTGCAGTATGAAATGTTTTTGCATATCTCATTTATCATTTCTCGTATCACAATCGATGTTAAACAAGCATTTAGTATGAACCGATTTATTGCTCAAAAACTCGTAGTTGTGAGTTTTACGTTTATCGATTATTAATTATGATACTGATTCAGTTTATTTTCTGAAAATAAAATGCCTATATGTGTATGTGTTTGTATGTATGTTCCGCAAACAAATCTAAACGAATTAACCATTTTCGACCAAATGTGGTGCACGTGTTCTTTGCGACCCGGAAATGAACACTTTTTCGGTAAAACTAGGCTACCATCCCTAGGGGCGGGGATAGAGGGGGTGAAAAAATTTAAATAAGCAAAAACAGAAAATGTTTTTATCATATAAATTCATTCTTGGATCAGTTAATTTGATAGTGAGTCCTCCGATACTGCTAGCGTATTATTTCAACTCCATTTATGATCATAGAGGAGTATTTTTAGAGGTGAGAGTGGATGAGTAAAACATAAAAATATCCAGACTACTTTAAACCGGTGTAATGTGAGCCGTTAAGTTTAATTCTGACAAAAATACATAAGAGGAGTTGTAAGGGGGTAAAACAGACTTGAGCATTCTATCTTTAACAGGCGGAACAATTTTCACGAACCGAACTCAACACAATTAGGGTAATACACGACTATCTACCCTTGGGGCGGGGATTGAGATGCAGTAATTTTTAAAAATCCGTTAATTGACGTTATTTCCTTCTGATACATATTTTTGGGGTCAATTAAATTTTATAGCGTTTTCCGTGAATTTGTCAGAGTATCGTTTCAACCCCATCGTGGTGTCATATGAAAATAAAAATAAAACACTCAAGTTTGGTATCGAAATCGATGCTATGGAAGTCTGAGTGATTCTGACATGCGAATTAAATTGTGCAGTTCATCCTCTAACAGGGAGATGGGACGTGGTAAATACATATTAAGGATAGAACAATTTTGATAAAATTTTGTTTCCATATAACTAACTAGCGACTCAAAACCAAACACTGCAGATACAACACAGCTACCATTCCTAGAGGGTGGGGGTGGAATTAGCGGAATTTGTAAATGTAATAGAGGCTCAATTGTGATTAGAAAAAAAATCAATAACTTTTATAGTGTTAACTGGGTAATATTTGTTTATAATTTCAACCCCTTGCATCATTTAAGAGGTGGTGGTGGCAACGAATCATATGAAAATAATAAGGAAACTAACGACTTTGGTGTCGAAATCAGTGTAATGCTAGTCGCTGTGTTACATTAAGACCTTAAATATGCGATTTAAGTAAAAACTCATCCATTTAAGTGGAGGAGAATTTTTATTCTGCTACATAACTGTAAATATTTTTAGTCCTTCTATTGTACCGGGAGGAGAAGAAATAAAAACCCTGCGGCTTGCCGATGATATTATAGCATTAGGAGAGACAGAAGAAGATTTGGAAAACTTAATAAACGGCATGAACATGATCATCGAGGAGGAGTACAACATGAGGATGAATAGAGGGAAAACCAAGGTAATGAAGTGTAGTTTGGGAAACAGTGGAATGAAAAAGGGTGTTAGATTCGAAAGGGACATTTTGAAGGAAATTAAGGAATTCTGCTTCTTGAGTAACATAATAACTAGGGATGCTTGAACTTATAATAGACATAAAGAGTAGGATAGCACAGGAAAGAAAGGCTTTCGCGGAAAAGAGGAATTTACTTACGGATAATATAAGTGTAAATATTATGAAATCATTGCTAAAAATGTTCGTATGGAGCGTGGCGTTATATGGGTGCGAAACGTGGACGATAGGAGCTGCGGAAAGAAAAAGAATAGAAGCATTTGAAATGTGGCGCTGTAGGAGAATGCTGAAAATCAGATGGGTGGATTGAATCACTAAAGAGGAATTTCTAAACAGAATAGGAGAAGAACGGAAAATATGGAGGACGTTGGCCAAGAGAAGAGATAGATTAATAGACATGAGGGCCTTATAAAATTAGTATTTAAGGGAAGTGTGTCCGTTAAGAATAGAAGAAGGAGGCCATGGACGGTATACGCTAAGTAGATTAGAGAAGTTGTGGGGTGTGGTAGTTGTGATGAAATGAATAGGTTTGCACACGATAGTTTAACATGACCTGTCGTAGGACTGAATACCACAACTACAACATTCTACCGGGAGTATTTTTGACTGTCGAGTTATATTTGAGGTTCGTATTTTGTTGATTTCGATGCTGCTTTAATAATGTGTTGACCCGGAATTAAATAATCTACCGGGATAGTATTAATAAATTCCTGGGCAACGCCGGGCCCCAGCTAGTTACAAATAAAGATAAATATAATGTTTATTTGATATTATTTATTGTAAGTAAATATTTCAAACTGCATTCGTAAAAGAAGGGCATTGAGGAGTATATATTTAAGTTGAAATGTTGGATGTTCTCAACAGTCGTCGTAATGTAAGCTATCGACATCTGACGATGTCAGATATTAACTAGAGATGCATCGAAACGGAATATTGTTTACACGCGAAATGTAGCAGGTATCATCATTGGAATTCACTTTGAAAACATGAATAGTAAATAAGTAAATCATACATAATCAAGTAAAATTACATAATAAAACAAAATTGAAATAAAACAACATTTCACACAAACAAAATGATTTGGAACAAACGCGTGATAGTTACTTGTCAAGTGAGTCGACAGGTTTCTTCCCATTACTGTTGAAGTGACTAACACGAAATGGCGTATATTATTTTGTGAGTGCATATTTATCTGTAACAGCATGTCTTATATAAAGAGACTTATTTTACATATTGTATCGCCACTTTCCATTGTTCTCCGCTGACATTCTTCTACAAACAGATAATTATGGCATTAAACTAAACTCCACTTTTTATTTTTATTCGTAACAGCTTTAAAAATACAATCAGCCTATTAAATGAAAACCGGTTATATTCCGTTTTTGAATCACTATAAACAGTTTGAACATGAATAATGAGCAAGATGAAGATTTACATTCCTCTTATAATTTTTACTGCAATTGTCAACTTTTTTAAAATATGTGTGTACGACTCGGAAACATTCAAATAATATAATTGCGTCTAAAACTTAAGCAGCTTTGAAATTTATCTCATACTCTCAACTCTTAACGTAATTAATGCGTTGAACAAGAGTACTTTAACAACTACGAATTTCTTTAGTTTACGTTGGGGAAAATTCTGTAATATAATTTTTCTATTTTCATATTACTTTATCTTTCCATATTTGAAAATTACAAGTATAAAATTTATAGTTATTTTTAAACTGAATGCTTCACCTAAAGCTCAACCTGAGGGCCATGAAACAGAATTTCAGAAGATCAGAATAGGAAAAATCTCGACCAGTCCCGGAAATCGAACCCGGTACCTGTATGTCTTCTCTCCTTGAAATTAAAACCAATCCTCTTTGATCAATGTACATTCTTTTCTGATCCCTAGAATTAGGATGTGATGAGTAAATGGTAGGTGACCTGAGATTGAGGAATATAAGGTGGATGGATGTCGAATTGGTCACTGGCATGGATCAGTGGTACAGCAACCGCCCGGTAAGCGGGAGGTCCCGGGTCCGGTCCAGAGTTTTCCATCCTCAACTACTAAAATTTATTGTTATAAAAATTAATAAAATTCTATCCGTACACGTTTAATAAAATTAGAAGATTCATACTAATCTCAAAAGTATTTATTTAGTCTCCCACGCGATGAAAGAAGCTTTCCGCTACTTTAAACATCTTTATAATCCAATTTAAATGTATAAAGTTGAAAACTAAAATTTAAAAACACAATATATTATTAAAGTCTTTGATACAGAATAAGAGTATTAATTATATTTGTGAAATTAGTAATATATTTTACGGCCTATTTAAATTTTAGTCCTCAACTTGAAAATTATTATTGTCATAAAATTCAATTGAGCATTTTATTAACATCTATCTTTAAATTTTAAGCTTCAATATTTTTATTGGGTAATTATAACCTGAAGATGATAATGACAACCTAAAAGCGTCCTCAGAAATGGAAAATAAATAAATTCTTGGAAATTATTATAATTTTGAAACATTTTATACCTGAAGTGTTCGAATTCTGAGATAATATTAGCAATTTCTTCTATTTTACTTTTGTGTTTGTAAATATTAAGGTAATTATGCAAAGTGAATAAGTCATGTTTCAACAGTATTGTTAAATTATATAAAAAGTATTTTTTCCTGGTGGTAAACAATATTTTAAAGATGAAAGTCAATTTTAAGTTTAACGGCTCTAATTAATTTTTGAAATTTTTAGTTTTATTTTTCTATGATATCACGTTTAAGATTGCTCTGACAAATAATATTTGCAAGAGGAGTAAAAGTTGTCTCGAGTTTTCGAGGTCTCCTGCCTTGATCATGACCGACTTAAAGCAAGGTCTCTGATGTCTGCCGATATTTTATCTGAGAATTGGCGATACACTTGAACTGCTTACTTCGGAAGCTGGTGCGAAGATAAACAACGCCTCAGTAAACTCACCAACATCGAAGAAATATGCATTGAAAGAAATTACGAACGTGGTGCAAGAACTTAGGCGAATAGCACAAATTATACGCGTATAATTTGCAATCAATTGATTCATTTTTTGATGTTCGTTCGACTTTTTAAGTGAGAGATCATAATTCATTTGCAGTTTATTTAACCTTGACTGATAATTTAGATAAAATGTACTCATGTCGGATATTTATTTGATATTATCAGCATTAAAGTCATATAAATAATCAAATATTTTTTCATAAAAATTAATTTGTTTTTATCGTTTTGTGTGCGGACCCGCCACAGTAACAATTATTTGTAAACATATTTGTCAACATTTTCCTCTTTCTTTATTTTATGTTTTTGCATATCTATGCCAATAAATAAAATTAAAGTGTCCTGCTGTTTGGCTCCGAAATGGCTCAGCGGATTTCAATGAAAATTTGAGGGTCTTAAAACAGGCGTTTTAATTTAAATATATCTTGCAGCGTTCATAATATATTAATGTAAATATTTATAAATCCATAGAATTGCAGCGCGAAAGGCGACGTGAAAACCAACTGAGAGTTATGTCCTATTAGACGTTCCTATTCCATTCACTCCACTAACTGTGTTATTATAAGTGTAATTTTGGCAGAATGAGAAAAGGGGGAAGGCGAGTTTTCTCACTCCATCTATTTTTGCAGCAGGATTCGCACCATAACTAACCCATTGTTGGTAGAGAACTAATACACTGAGAAATAATAAACGTCTTCGGATCGTCGATATGATGTTTACGTAAACTGCTTTCGTCACGTGAGGTAAATTTTAAAATTTAGTAATTGTTCATTTATAAACGCAAATAAAATCAATATTTAAATGAAGTTTGTTCAGAAACGTGTGAAAGCGGGACCTGTTCAAAACCCACTCCAAGTTATAATGTTTGCCCTGAATAAATAAATGATACTGTACTTTTTAGCTGTTTTTCCAAGTACCGCGGAACGAAGCTAGTTAAGAATAAATTATCATTTAAATTAAATATGTATTTTACATCTATAAATAAATTAATATATGTATTGATAATATATTATAAATTGTCTAAATAAAACGTACTATTCCATTACCAAGTCTCATTAAATTTTAAAGTCAATATAATTATTTTCTATCTGTATTTATTATAAATGGACAAATTACGAATTTACTATAACATTTTAAATGTTTTTTGGCAAGATACCTTTGGTAGATCATCGGTTATTAAACGAGATACATTTAAATGTAACGATTTTGTCCATTTTTATATCATTAACGTATTTTATATTCAAGTGATATATACGACATAGGTTCCCTGATATACTGTTGCACCTTTATTTCCAGATTGCTGTGGGAAACCTGTTTCCCAGCGAACAAACAGGTTCATGTATTTCTCGACTTACAGTCAAAGAACGTTATGTTATTGTTAAATATTTCTATTAAAACGCTTTAATTAAGAACAATAACACAGCGTGATAATTTGAAGTAGAAATACGAATTCTTCTTCTCTGTTTAAGCGATGTATGCTCTCTGTTTTGAAGGTAAATGTCTGTTTATACTGGCTGCAACTGGTTACTCGCTGATACGATTGAGTTCATTGTTCCATCAGAGACAACGTCCCATGCAATGAAAGATGTAGTTACAAAGATTATAAGGGACAATGAATTACATAACTCAAGCTCATGCAATTAATACAAATTTTCTTCAAAGATTTAAATCGAGTTAAGACATGTAATAAGGTTGACATTTTCAATAAGTTAACTTCTCACTATAAGTGACTGAAAGTTATCAAGTTCTTGTGTGTATAAACTTATCGACTATTTTTATTTATTTCACGGTGATATCACTATTTAGTATTGAGTTTGGCGTTATATGGGTGCGAAACGAGGACGTTAGGAGTTGCAGAAGGGAAAAGAATAGAAACCTTTGAAATGTGGTGCTATAGGAGAATGCTGAAAATTAGATGGGTGGATAGAATCACAAACGAGAAGTTCTAAGGAGAATAGGGTAAGAGTGAACAATATGGAGGACGTTGAACAACAGAAGGAATAGGTTAATGGCCACGTTTTGAGACATGAGGGTCTTGTAAAATTAGCATTAGAGGGAAGTGTGTGGGCTAAGAATAGAAGAGGGAGGCAAAGTATGGAATACACTAATTTTTGTATTTGAAGTCATTATTATACGTACATGTAAATAGTATAAGTTTTCAGTATAAATACAGATATTTGAGGAGGTCCATGTTAAATATTAGCTCGCCTATCATTTGACTGTGCTATTTCATGTAAGTGATGGGGGTTAAGACGGTATAAAAAGAGAGTAGAAACAATAAATTCATGTAATACATTTTTCATCATTACATTAACGATACCAAAAGATATGTAATCTAAGTAACCGATGCACAACTTGTGCGCATTTAATCTAATAATAATTAATGATATCTCACTGTGTTCTTTAAACCACTCAACTAGTAAACTGTTAATAATTTTTGAAAGCGATAGATTTTATAATTACTTGTTACTATAAGTCAGTTTAATCAAAAACTTTGAATTAAACTTTGGAAATTCAGGCATTGCACATACATTAACGCTTTCATTTAATATAGATTCATATCTCAAGTATCAGTAGACCTTGGTAAGAGTAGAAAACAATCGGCTCAAGTGGATTCAAGTAAAAAAAATGTTCCTTGATTGCTGTCAATTCCCAAGACACGTGACATATATTGCAAAGATATATTGATGTGGGAATTTTCAATTTATTATTTCTGAGTGACACTATCCTTCGTGGAGCATATTAACTTATATCATATAACCAAACAGCAATATGTAATGATGACAGGTAGGAATATCTTTTTGATTATTATACGCATACAACTTGTCATATTATCAGTTGACAATGCCATTAACTCTATAATATAACATATTCTTTCTTACTTAAACGTACATAATTCAAGTTTGAATTTATTTTTTACTACTATTGCGAAACATGGCTGCAACAAGAATTGCTAAATTTCTTCAAAGTCATCCATTTATTTGAAAAATTATGAACACTTAATGTTTTTTTCGTGTTCCATTGCAATTAATTGTAAGTTTCAACCATAGGTCGCTAATTACCTCTGATGTAGATGTGACTTTAAATAAATCTAATAATAAAAAAGAATTGATTCGACATTTGCGTGTGAAATTAGTCATATGAAGAGTAATTGTGGATTACTTAAGTACGGTAAGAGTTTTATTCATGAATTTTAAATTTAATATAATTGGTTTATGATTTTTTAAATATGTCTAAATGTTTTTATAAGTCACCAATATTTAATACGAAACCTAATATATAAATTTCATTAAAGATAATTTTAAAAATATTTGGACTTTCATAAATATTACAAAATCATCAGTACAAAAATATATGATTCAACAAACGTCCTCATGTTAGTATAACCTTAAAGTCGTTATTTCATCAAATTGCTATAATGAACAAAATTCTTACATGCAAAGAAAGTTTTATGAACGTCAATTTCCTGTCTCAGGTCCCATAGTTTTTTAATCAATTGCTTTCAATAGTAATAATAGTGGTAGTATTAACCGTAGAGTTTGAAAATAAGCTTAGAATGTTAATTTAGCAAACAATATTTGAAAACAGGCCCCAATTCAAGTATAATCATCGACTTTAGAAAAACGGAGTTCATAAAGCCGGGGTGAAGAGAGACAAAAGTAAACAATGAAAAGTCAAAGAACGATAAACGCCTACATTAGTGAATAAAACTGAGTAAGAAGTAGAAATTGATGAAAGAACCGAGAATCGATTCAATAGTGCGATTCTTATAAACGAACAGTTTTCTAAAATGACTCATTTAAAAGAGTTACGGCCCATAGTTCGATTCGTAGAGTCGTTAGCAATTTACTTAAGCCGAATAGTCTTGAGAAAATTACTCGAAACGTCCAATCTTCAGGGAACCGCCCACCTGAGTCGGAAACGGAGCGAACTTCCAGCTAGTTGCAGTAAGATTCGACCCAGGTTTTGACTCGAGAAACTAATTAACGACACTCTCCATTAATTAATAAAAAATAAACTTCTAACAATTTTTAAAGTGATACACTTAGCTCCTTTAATAGGCAGTACGGTTAAGTCTTAATTATTCCTATTGTAATCATGACAGAAATTTAATTTTGATTTACTATTCACGAGTATCATTATTTTAGAAAACACTTTTTCTACGTACACTTGTTTTCAAAGAACGAAGGCTAGCCGGGTTTACAACGACAAAGTTGTTGGTCCTCTAAACGCTGTGTTTTAAGCAGTGTTGAGCCAGAGTGGAAACGAGTATACTTGTTTTGTTCCTATTTATGGATACTAGTACCTTTATTTACCATATATTTGCTGCAATTATAGTCACGAAGAAATTAATTTCAAATGGGAAAGAATGAGGCTGAAATAATAATTTAGTTCCAAAACTCATCAATAATGACAGTTAAGTGTAACCTCGCGTCATCGCTGAGCCGCCTCACCTACGACTGAGGCAGTGATTGAAACTTATAATTCAGAACCACACCGCTTCAAAAAAATGTCCTGATATGAAAGGAATCGGAAGCTAGATGTCACAGTACGAATGACAGAGAGGTAGAACTGCCAGAAAGGTAATTTAAAGTAAAAATGCATGCGGCTAAAGTCAGACGCACAGAAATCGAAGGATAGAACTGATGGAACTGTATCAAGGAAATCTCTTCACAATTTTATGTCCTTGAATGATTTAAAAAGTAGTTTTGGATTTAATGATTTATTATAGTGTCTTTTAAGGTCAATATTATTACAATTTTATGATTGCTTTACAATGAAAATATTTTGAAATGGCAGAGACAATGCAGTTCATCTTTTGATGAGTTTCAATCGCTGGGAAGTATGCCTACAATTCTCTTCTAGGCTTCGGAGACAATATGCTTCTCTTCATTACAAGTTTTTATATTTAATTTTTAAATATGCTCTAAGGTTCTATTTATAATGCATTTTTCCAAGGTATACCACTAACTGTAAACTACCTTGAATTGGAAAGTTGTTGTGTACTTTACTTGAGATATTTTAAGAATAATAAATTATATGGTACCTTGGTAAATTTAAAATAATTGGCATTGTTAAAATTTTAATAGAATTTCGTTCCGTGTTTTGATAGTGAAGGTGGAAGTAAAAGGCAGATTAAGAGACACTGAGGTAAACAGAAAGGAATTGGTTCTTAATCCCCGAAAACAGCTATTTTTCCATAATTGTGACAGAGAATTTTTGGAAATATTTGTTACATATGTGTATAAATGTAAAATGTGCAGGGTGTTCATAAAGGGATGTCCCAGTTCTGTTATAAAGTCTAAAAGTATCAACTGTAATCGTTGTGGAATTTTGTTTAAACATCATAATGGAAACTCAAGCAGTTTTATATAAACACGTTGACTACTGTCTTTTTGCTTTCCCGCTTACAGATCCAGTTCCTCAAAATGGCGACTTCTGAGCTAAAACGTTTTCTGTTCAGTAGTGTGCTAAAAATGAATCAGTTATTAGAGTTCAGCGTTTGTTTCGCTTAGAGTTTAGTTGTGACCCACATGTGACAAAAGTATATGGTATAAACATTTCGTAACGACTGGCTGAGCGTGTTAAAACGAAAAGCACGGGATGACCAAAAGTGTCAAAAACATTATTTGGCAACTAGTTCGATTCTCTTTAAACTGGAATCTCTTTTCACGAGAGTGGTTAAACGTCAAAATCCCTGACTTTCCGCTCATCAGATGTCACTCCAGGCGATTTTTTTTTCATTTCGGACGCTATAAAAGATCTTATTCTCCTAAACCAAAGTAAGTGTGGGACATGATATGTATCCTATACTTTACAGCACATCCTATTCGAATGTCCAGTACACGCAGACTATACAGACTTTCGAAAAAAAGGATTTCAACGAGTCAACAGAAGCGTTAAAGACCCTTTTATTATTTTTGGAGAAAACAATACTGTTAGATGAAATATAATATAAAATAATGGTATATATATTTTGTCTGTATGTTATTATTCACCTGTAGTTTGTCGCCATACAGTTGGATAAATTTTAATGAAAAATAACTGTATTTCTATGTTGTCTCGGTATAGTTTGTAACTGCTGTATAGTCGCCAATGACCCTACTTAGGTAAAGAGTGGAAACAATTCGATTTTAGGTTGGATGTGTGCCGTTGCATAAACTGAAAATTTGTAAGAAGTAGATTAGTTTAATCCTATATTTTTAATCCATAGTTTGTAGTAAATAATCTAATTTAAACTTTTATAATATACCATTAAAATGGAATATTATTTTATGTACTCTGATATTGTAATGAAATAGTTATTAATGTCTGTAAGTTTAATGTGAGTTAAAATAAGGCCTAAACAGACAAAAATTAGTAAAACATAAAATATAATTGAAAAACAGCTACATGTTTCTAGTCCTGATATGGAATTCAGTTCAACCTGAAGAGGGTCCACGTCAGGACCGAAACATATAGTTGTTTTTTAATTATATTTTATGTTTTACTAATTTTTGTCTGTTTTGGCCTTATTTTATATTTAATAATATGTATAAATAAATGTTATTGTCCAGAAGCCTGTCCACGATCACTACGGGACAGATTTACGTTTAGACCAACACGAAAACGGTTCTAGGAATTTTAGTAAAGGCAATAGTTCCCGTCTTAGGGTGTATAAGGTCAGATACGTACGTCACAACTGGCGTCATAAATCACAATATTTCAAATAAATGTAGCCTTTTTTAAATGGGAACGGACATTAACTTGAAACTGTTCCTTGTTCTTTCGCCATTGTCACATATCATTGTCCACGCGTCCGAAGTAAGTGTTTGTTGAGGGTGATGTCACTCGATGTGGCAACGTTTCTCTATTTTTCTTTTCTCATTCGCTGAGGGCCGGATAGGGTTCCCATTTGAAAAATGCTATAGTGTTCTACCTAACAGTAGGTTGAGGAGAGGAAAGTTGACTATGGAGAACCTTTTCCTCTTTCAAGGGAAATTACACAGCAGCGGTTTCCCGTTACCTTCCGTCGGTTGATGATGGACGCTTGTAAGTTCTCTACCGTGCGGGAGCTCTGCAATTGCCTGTATTCTAACTCGGGACCTCAGTGTTGTGAGGCAGCGACGCTAGCTACGAGACCACAGGAGGTCGACACATCACAAAACCCGGAGCCAAACACATCACTTCTCATCCCAATTCGGTCACACTCAGATCACGCGAATCAATTGAACTAAAATCTTTGATGGTAACCATAGAATAGCGTAAGTGTGTAGGCAGTGACCAAATCAATTAATATTATTGTAAATAATGGACTGAATAAACGTGTCAGTCAGATATTTTAACGACGTTACAAATATGTACGGAGACGTTGTTGTGCTATTAAATAATGTTTTTTAAAAATATATTAATTGTGTTAGTATGAGATAGAAACATATTCGTAAAATTACTATGTAAGTAGGTATTTTAATAATTACGAATTACATATCGCGTTAGGGAGGAGGGAAAAGAAGCTTCCCTGAAATCTGAGACAGAGAGCCGATACTTAGACAACCATCGAGTTTCATGAACGCACAAGAGCAGGTTTTAGAGACAGCCATCGCAACACGCACATTTCGTCAGGTTTGAAAATTAACATGAGTTGTGAAGCACATATTGTCACGTTCGCAAGGTCAAATATTTTGTTGATAAAGTCTTGCCGTTAGTTAAATATAAATTTATTTGTAGCGAGAGAATTACTTTAGTCATAAATAAGAAATCAATTTGTCAGCTTTTAATAAAATTTATTTTATCATTTACAACGTTTCGTCCACTTTTGTGGATATCATTAGGTAAATTTTTAACCTTTTATAAAAAGTAATAATTTACAATGGCAAAATATGTAAGTTTTGGATGAAGAAGGTAATTATTTATCAAGATTGATGAGCGAAATTCTCCATATCAGGTGTAATCCTAAATCACTAAATGACACAAATAATCCACACGAAGAAAGAAAATATACCAGGAACCATCTATCTGTAGTAGAATGCGTACATAAACAATTGTAATACTACAATTTGTGGTTTGTTGCTAAATTGTGTTGCTTGTAATGATCACCTCGCTGGGGCACGTCGCGAGGGTAGTATAGTGCAGACGCCCGGTCCCACGTGTCGTAATTTAGAAGTGGAGACTGTAGTGGTAGAACGTATCTAGAAGGACAACCGCGTCCTTGAGATCCTTATTATTTATTTTTAAACTAGTCTAACAATTCCAAAACGTTGGGAAGAAATGGAGATAGAACAAAAAGGGATACATGGGAACGGTTACTTTGTAACTTGAGCTGTTCTGTTACTTAGCTTATAACTTGATGTGCAAAAGAAGTACTGTGTCAACCAAGACCTTGTGTGCTGGAGTATAGGATTTGTTTAGTAAATTGTATGTTAATAACCTTAAAGGGTAAAAGGGTGTATATGATACTGTATCGGCCGAGTCACTGGGTGGTTATAGTTAGTTTTTATACCTCGTCACACTGTCAGTTCCGTGTATTTAGACTAACGACGTCTCTTGTGGTCAGGAACTAAGGGATAAATGGTGACCGAAAAAATACCATCGAAGCTCTTTATAAAGACCACCGTGTTATTATTCCGTTTTGTGGTGTGGTACATTGACCTTTTACGCTGATGAGCTACTGCGTGTCTACTTTACAAAAAGCAGAACACACAAAACACGCAAAAGACATGCACCAAAAGTATTATAGAATGAGATGGTTTTGTCCGATTAGTCTCTGGATCAAAGTCCTTAGTCAAGTCCAGGAAGGAAATGAGGATAAAGTCTTTGTCAGTTGGGTATAAATGCTGCACTTGACGGGGATATTTTAGACAAAGTACCGAAACGGTGCCCATCTTCCGGAAACATAAAACATGACACTCAATTTCACAACATTAACACTTCATGTACCATTCATCCGATAGCGTAAGAAACGTAACCAGTGGCAAGGCTAAGAACGATTAATGTACAAACTAAAACAGAACCCATTCCAGAAACCTTAAAGAAGAGTCATTAAGAAAAAAAAGAAACCGAGAATGAAGTTTAAAAGAAAAAAGTAAATAAACAGAAATAATGAATAGGATTCCTTTACACATTAAGACATTTTTTTTATTTTTCGTAATTTTTGTGGATGTCGCTTTGGTTTGGACAAAAAGCAATGCTGCTTGAAAGGTTGACTTAGAGAAAAGAAAAAGAAAACTTTCCTTCTTTGCAGGAAAAATAAGACTAGAGTGGGCTTCACGGTGTCACGAAACGGTGACATGAGTAAAATAGATGGAAGATCGGAGTCCATCGCATATTCGCCCCGGGATCGGCCGGGACGCCGGGACCCGCTCGTGACGCATTTTAACCGAAAAACCAAAACCAAAAAACGCGGACCCGACTCGCACTCTCCTTGAAACCGCACTCGCACTTTGTCCACGGCAGACACCACTCGCACGGTTGGGGCGTTCGAACCTATAGAACTAACGGTTCGCGACCACTCACCACTTCGAGCTGCCACCCACAGCACATGCACGAGCGATTGACCACCCGTGAGCTCGCTCCTAACCACTTGCACTCGCGCTGTTGATTTAATGACCCCAAACCAACAATCCCCCGCGAGTGAATTTACGGGGTACATGACTACAAGAACACACAAACATTCGAAATAATATTAAAATTAGTAATATCTCAGCTGCGAGTGAGACGAACTAAAAATTAATGTATTTTTTTCAAAGTAACCGGCGGGCGGAAGGTCCATTTGTTGAATATAAATGTGACTAGAAGATTACTACAATAAAAAACAGAAATTGAATTAGGTGAGGTCACCTATGATCCACGATGATAAACCCGTGACAATGATACAAAATTTTTTTTTTTTTTTGGTTGTTTTTTTGTTTTTTGCCGATGAATAGATGGTAGTATCCAGGGGAGTTAGAGAGGAATTACTTATCTTAGGGAAGTCCATAATTAAAAATATAAAACGAACTAGTGGGCATGAACGGAGTCCCTGGTGATAAAGATTTTAATATGAGGATTATAGAGTCAAGAACCAAGGTATATGGAAGTGTAGTATGTGGAAGTAAACATGTGAGAAGAACAAATGGAAGGAGAAGAAAGGAGAGAGGCGATATTTGGACGGAAGATAGAAGAAATTCTGAGGCTACTTGGGAAACGTAATAACTAGAACTAGGGCAAAGATATTGTAAAAACTTATAGTAGATCACAAAGAGTAGGATATTACAGGACAGGATAAGAAAGGCTTTCGTTTTCTTTCCTTTTTATTTCTTTTCGTCCTTTATTCGACATAAAAATGGGAATTTACCGTGTACAGGTTAATAAAGTGTGAATATTTATGAAGAAATTTGTCAGAAAACTGTTCGTATGGTGTGTGGCATTGTATGGATTTTTGGGGGTTAAGGGTGCGGAAGGACGTGTCAGGTGATGATGATGTTGCGGAAAGGAATAGAATAGAGAAGAGGGCCTTTTGTAAATGGGTTGTGCTATAGGCTGAATACCCATGAAAATGACAAATGGGGTGAGATAGAAGTCGTCACCCACAACATAGGAAGTTCTAATCAGAAAGGGGAAGGAGGTGGCGAAAAAGCGAAAAAACAATATACAGGATGTGTGACCAAGTAGAAGGGGACAGATAATAGGCTTTATATATTTCAAGCTTGATCTATATATGGTTATAGACGATTTTGAAACATGACGGTCTTAGAAAGCATAAAAAGAAGTCTTCTTTTGGGAAAAAAATTGAAAGCATTAAAGTGATGTGTGTGGAGTAAGAACAAGAGAAATAAAGCATTTACGTAGCATACAGCAAACTATGCATCCCCAGTCCCATTTTCATAACACTAACAGGGTTCATCATAACAATAAATAATTTCGATGGGCGTGAAATGAAAAAGGAGGGTTTTTTCTTCCCCGCAGTGCTATAAACGCTATTCGTGGGTAGACCCAAATCTCTACTAAGGTGACCCGCAATTTTCGATCTTAGTATTCTTTACAACTTGGACACTGGAGATTTTAGTGTGTTCTTTTAGTGTGTGGATTGGCCAACCGGAGGCAGGCCCCCTCCCTCACGCCAATCCTCGCCCCCCCCGCTGCTATTGCACCAATAAATCCTCGCCTGACAAACCCGCTTCATCCATCCCCAACTACTGCTAAGAGGCTCAGCCTGCACCATACATACAGCTACTCAAATACTACGCAGCTCACACCTGTCATCACAGATCGCACTCGAATACCTCCCAACCTTCTAATAACGAAGCAAAACCAGATACGCATAAAAACGAACAGCACTAATACCCCCCTACAACCTTGCCTTTTCTAGTTCCCACCCAACCCGCCCCTCATTGTCTTCATTGCACCTTGTTTGAGTTATCGCTAACGGGCTCTTTGTTCACATTAATAAAATAATAGCAATCGTTTTCACATGTATCATCCTTTGTTATCCCCCGTCGTCCTGATCGTCTGGGTGCTGCGGGCCTCGAGGGACCTGATTTTGTAAAAATAACGGGGGGCCGGTGTGTAGTACATGGATGGGCCGTGGAATACGCGTTAATGTTCTTTACTTGATCTTTGTGGTTCTTTGATTTTTAGTATCTTTTCTGGAAGTACTTTGTCCTGTGAGAACAAAACCAATGGTTACGACTTCAGATGGCATTTCTCAGGGTTAGATGGATGAATGGGTTATAATGTGATAACCATGTTATTTTTTAGTTAAAATATTGGGACAGAGCTAGCTCGGAGGCGGCGGCAGCACGGACAAAGGCGAGATAAGAAAAACGCCAAAATTTGCCAGTTCTTAAAATTGTGACTGGCAAGAAATATAGTTAAAACAATATATTGGAATGTATAATAGATTATGTTAAGTGGCTTATTCAGCCGAAAGCGTCCTGCATAAAAGAAAGACATGGGTATTTAATTGTTTTAAGAAATGAATGTCAATAAATGAAGACTGAAAAATTAGGTATTGCCGCCAGTTATTTAATATACATAACAAACTACCGGCAAACGTTAGACGTGTCCGACGACCGACACCTCAGCATGTGGTGTAGTAGGTTAGCAGAGGTTGTAGGCCTCCACGAACGCCAGGGAAGGTCCTCCTGCTCTGGGGTTCAAATCCCAGGATAGTTGGCTTTTGTGAGTGTTGTTGGTGTCTGGTCATGGTCACGCAGAAGACTGGGGATATTAGAAGGACCATCTGGGTCCGAGTAGAAATCTGATACCGCTAACACAGCTGTTGTCCAAACGAAGCGTCCAATTTGGCGTAGATGTTGTCCATAGCAAGTTTACACAGTTGTGCCTTCTATTGTACCTCACAGCACCCCTGCGGACTCCCTAAGGCTCATGTTCAGCCCATGGCCTCATGGGCTGAATAGAAGTCATGATCAATCAGAGAGTTCATGTAAAAATTTGACCCCCGGGGTCCTTAAAACGAATCCAGTAAGTGTGCACTGAGTAGTTAAACTTTCCAATATTGTGAAGGTAATTTGCCATTAATGCTGTGCAAAACTCTACCGTATTGAACATAATTGTTTCATTTGTGAGCAAGTAGAGAAGAAAATTACAAGTGACGTGTGTTACCAAAAACAATATTTATATGACAAAGGTGATGAAGAGAATACATTCGCAATATGAGAAGACCAAGAAGAGGAATCTGGCCAACTGAGCAAACAAGAAACAGAAACCGAGACAATAAGAACTTTGGTGTTATGTAAATTATTTGTGTAAGGTGTGAGCGGTTGACGTGGGCAAATGGCAAAAAAGTATGATCTTCTGGCTAGTGTGATCTTTTTCTTCGATTAATTTAAAATGAGACTAAAGTATAAGAGAGAGGGTATTAAAAAAAAAATGGTATTTTCTGTACATTTATTTCCTTCTATCTTCAAGAGAAAAAGTAAATTTTGCAACCCCCCGAATGGGCGAGGCCAATTGGGGGGATTTGAGTATAATAATTGCCTTACTACCTTAAAATAATCTTAAAACATAAAAAGAAAAAGGGCTTTGCTTTAAAAAAAAAAAAAATAGATAATTCTTAAACGCAAAAAAAATAAACGCAACGACTGGCTAGAATAAAAAAACGGAAAAAAAGAGTAATTAAACGCACTTTTTTCCTATTTTTCTAAATAACATTTTCCTTTTTTTTGCAAAACAGAGTAAGCTAAAACTATCGTATATTGGGATGGGGAGTAGATCGTCTCTTCCATTTGTTGTTCTCCATTGTGTGGGCGGCGCCTGGAGTGGCGCCCCCGGCATCTTGATTTAGCAGAATTTCTGGAGGCTAATGGTATCCTAGTCCTTTTGAATTTTGGTCGGAATCCCACAAAACGGGGCACATTTTCTCATGTGAAGATGGTCCCAAAGGGTTAATCATAAACTCTTCCTGGAAACTCCTTTCGTCAGATATCTGTATCGCTTATCCAATTATTTGTTTTTTAAATGCAAATCTTGTGTGTTTTGTTTGAGAAAAAAGAACGGAAATTTTGACTCATTATATATGTTGATGGATGATGATAAAATAAAAAGAAGGAAAAACCACCCCGTTGGGACGCACGGATGGGAACTTAAAGGGTTTTTCCCCCTATATTTCCCAATTAATATGTTATGAAATGGATATATGCATGAATTCCACCGCAGCTATAGTCATATAGTGGGCAAATATGGAATGGACGGGTGCGGCAGGACAGCGACGGTCGCCGGTTGTTTTCCCAGATGCAGGTAATAAACACAAGACAAGACAAACGAAGTAGAAGGGAGCAGACATAACAAACATAAAAGAAGGAGGAACCAAAAAATCAACACCACCAAACGGACCGTTGTCCAGTTCATTTTAATTAGTTATTTTTTTTGTTGTCTTTTTTATTTTTTCTTTTACTTTTGTGTTTTTTTTTTTTTTGTTTTTTTTTTTTTATGTTATTTTCCTTTTTTTGTTTCTTTTCTTTTTTTTCTTTTTTTTTTTTTCATTTTTTTGTGTCTTTTTTGCTTTTTTCTTTTGTTTTTTTTCGGTTTTTTTTTTTTTATTTTTTTTTTGTTCTTTTTTTTTTTTTTTTTTTTTTTTTTTTTTTTTTTATTTTTTCTTTTTATTTTACCTTTTCTGATATCTTTTTCTGTTTTTTTTTTTTCTTTTGTTTTTTTTTTCTTTTGTTTTTTTTTTTGCTTTTTTTCGTGTCTTTCTTTTTTTTTTTTTTCTTGTTGTTTTTTTTTTTTTTTTTTTTTCCTTTTTTTGTCTTTCTTTTTTTCTTTTTTTATTTTTTTTGTCGTTTTTTTTTTTTTTTTTGTGTGTTTCTTTTGTTTTTTTGTTGTTTTTTTTGTTTGTTTTTTTGTTTTTGTTATTGTTTTTTTTTCTTTTTCCCTTTTTTTTTTTTTTTTTTTCTTTTTTTTTTTTTTTTTTTGTTTCCTTGTTTCTTTTTTTTTTTTTTTTTTTTTTTTTTTTTTTTTTTTCTTTTTTGTGTTTCTTTTTATTTTTTTGTTTTTTTTATTTTTTGTTCTTTTTTTTTTTTTTTTTTTTTTTTTTGTTTTTTTTATTTTTTTTTTTTTTTTGTTTTTTTTTTCTTTCCCCCGGACTGTGTCTGGGTGGGATAAAGTGAAATGGATCACATGGGCCGCTCCTTTTTCCACGTTATGACGGCCGAACGGGCTGCCGATCACCGGGTCCTCGCCCGTTTCCACAGTTGTCCGGGTCCGGTCGAAGACAGTAAAAAATAAAACAAAATGAAAGAAATAACCGGAGCGGACGAAGCAAACAATGTATTTAAAATAAAAACTGACGGACATTGCTGTTAGTTATCATAATTGAAGGGAGGAAGTTGTTTTATTTTTATAAACATAGCGCTTAAGGAATCTCAGTATCTGAAATGGTATGAATAGAGAGACAAATTTGGGTGATGACAAAATATCTAAAGTAAACAACAATTACGTAATCAAGAAGCCTATGGCCGTGGTCGATAAGTTTGTGGAGAACTGTAAAAACCCAGTACCCCTATTCCAGGCTGTTGCCCGCTACTAATCGTAGCTAGCTCAATAGAACTAACGCCCCCCGCCCCTACAAAGATTTAATTTTGGATTAGTGAAAAGAATTAAAATAAATGCGTTACTGTCTCCTGGAAGGGTACAATTATAATAGAAAAGAAGTACGGAAACACTTCAGATATACAATGGGGTACGTGAGAATTTAGGGGGGGGGGGGTTTTGGTTGTGTTATTATTTTCTTTTTCTTCGTTGAGAATATATAAGGATCAATGCAACATAAAATAACTTTTTATAATAGACTAACTTTCCTTCCTACTATTTAGTTCCGAAGTTTTAACAACACACAATATTGCGAAGACTTTGTATAGAAAGTTCTTGTAGTTTGCTTTTAAGCTGTAGTTTACATGTTTTTTTGGTGTTTTTTATATTGTTGTGTTTACTTTTTGTTATTTTTTTTTTTATTGATATTTTTTTGCCAATATGGCTTGATATGGGGCCACAAAAGACACATTTTTCGGACCTTTCGCTGGTGTAAACTAGTCACGGAACATACTTTCTGTCGAAGAATGCCAGTAATAACAAAATAATTACATATATACGAGTGTCGTTCAGTACTCTTGGCTTATAGAGTTCGTCTTTGTTCTCCTTTCGTCGGGTTTGGACATCTTTTCGCGTCTTACATGAGTTCTTCGTCTACCGTCTATTGTTGTTGCTCTCTTGCTCCCGTTCTCTTCGTGTGTTCGTCGGTGTCTCCTGCTAACTTTTGTGCGAAATATTCCTCCAATCCCCCGTTGGTGCCCAGCGTTTGCTATAAACAATCCTATCCCCCTCAATTATGGTAATGGTGGCACGGATAGTAAAAGCCATTTACAGTTATGGTTCGTAACTCTTCGATTTCTAAAAAACTACAAATATGAATGGGGGGGGTGGGTGTGTGTGGGGGGGTTCTAACTTAACTTAGTAATTATGTCGCATAAAAGTACTGTTTATTTATATGTAGTTTATTATATATAAAGATATTACAATGATTGAAAATTGTTGCTTATTGAGATATTTGAAGGCGCGAAAGCTCCTGAAGGAAGAAAATAGATGACTGTGTGTGGCTATTGGAATATAGAATTGTAGTACATAATGTCTAAGAAATGAAGAACCGCACATATTGACTATTTCAAATCTTTTGATAAAATAATGGTAAGCCGGACCACATTAGAAAGACTATTCAACAATGCAACCGAAGTGAAGGAGAAGATCAAAGCTGTCGGAGCAATAAATCCTCGGGTATTTTCTCCCGGGAAGAACGTTAGTAGATAGTGTAAAAACAAGCAGAAAGTCCCCCTGGGTGGGTTTTCCTTCCTTTTTTCCTTTCGTGCACTCTGCCATTGCTTTTTCCTCCCCCCTCCCCCTCCTTTCTACCTCCCCCGTTGTTCCCGTAATTTTATTAGAGAGAGGATAGAAGAAAGGTAGAGGAAGAAGGGGTAGAAGAGCCGGACCGGGAGATTCGCGGGTGAGAAAAAACACGATAAATAATAATTGCGGAAAAGCCAGGCTTTGATATACTTTACTCACACACTCCAATTGACACAACAGAGGAAGAAGAAGGGATACAACATAACAAAGCGAACAAGTAAACGAAATAAGAAGGACGATTTCTTGTGAAAACTCAAGGGTTCCATTACTTTTATTTACAGTTGGTTGACCATAGAGGAGAAAACGGACGTAGCATTGTTAGGGAGATTAAAATATTTTTTCGACTGAAATTTTCATGTACGAAGGCTTGAGAAAATTATGAGGGGTTTAAACATATAAAATAATCAAACCACTTTTTGTCGCTGCACAGTTTTATAATGTATTTTTTTTTAAAGATTTGAGTGGGGAATTGGAAATCAAGTATAAAAAAGATCAATAATTTTGTTGCTGATATCATTCATTGCTAGTCCTTATCATTTTTTCAAATTTCAATGATCAAAAAAGCTTCAACATGTTCAAAACAAAATTTTTGTTTTTTTTTTTTTTTTTTTATTTTAACGAAAATTAAAACCACATAAAAAGTCACAACCGACAAAACACAAATATTTAAAAAGGGTAGTAATTTGTTAAATCGATCACAAGAAGTTGCGCTTCTCTATATTTCACACACATTTTTTTCACTAATACCTATATCCTGCCTCGCTGCTTAGAAGATTAACAAATGTTTCGTAATTAAAGAACGATAAAAAAAAATAACGGGATATATGGGTGCGTAAAGATTGAAGAGGAAGAATGTTTTTTTTTTTTTTTATTTTTTTTTTTTTTTTTTTTTTTTTTTTTTTTTTTTTTTTTTTTTTTTTTTTTTTTTTTTTTTTTTTTTTTTTTTTTTTTTTTTTTTTTTTTTTTTTTTTTTTTTTTTTTATTTTTTTTTTTTTTTTTTTTTTTTTTTTTTTTTTTTTTTTTTTTTTTTTTATTTTTTTTTTTTTTTTTTTTTTTTTTTTTTTTTTTTTTTTTTTTATTTTTTTTTTTTTTATTTTTTTTTTTTTTTTTTTTGTTATATTTTATTTTTTTTTTTATTTTTTATTTTTTATTTTTTTTTTTTTTTTTTTTTTTTTTTTTTTTTTTTTTTTTTTTTTTTTTTTTTATTTTTTTTTTTTTTTTTTTTATTTTTTTTTTTTTTTTTTTTATTTTTTTTTTTTTTTTTTTTTTTTTTTTTTTTTTTTTTTTATTTTTTTTTTTTTTTTTTTTTTTTTTTTTTTTTTTTTGTATTTGTTTTTTTGTTTTTTTTATTTTTTTTTTTATTGTTTTTTTTTTGGTTTTTATTTGTGCATTTTTTTTTTTTTATTTTTTATTTTTTTTCCTTTTTATTTTTTATAAAACGTCCGTGGTGCGGTGCTGGGCTGGGCTGTGGTGTCTAGGCTGGCTAAGGCAGTGGTCCGGCTGACGTAAGGAGGGAGTGAAGACAAATATTTTTTTGGTCTATTCATCATGGACAGAGACTAGAATCATTCATAGAATTACTCGTTCATATTCAGGTTCCACCATCGTTTCAGATTCAGGTTCCCCCATTCCTTTTATGGATGCATAAATGTGAGACTTATGTTACATTTTTAGCTTAACTCAGTTTGGGGGTTTTGTAAGATAAAAACTCATACATAGGAAAATAATGTCGGTTACGGTTTGTGTCTTCGTTGGATGAGCGGCAAGAAGATTAGTAATTGGTTCAAGATCGACATTTATAATACCGTAAACCCCGTTTGAGGGGTGATTAGCAGAACGGACGTCAAGGGTAAGCTCACGGAGTGAAACAGTGGGCAGGTCAGCAATGGTTTAAGTCCCTAAAAAGCCATCGTCAATACAAACAAACGTTAAAGAATAATTTGATTATTGTATACATTAACCGTAAAAAGAAGTAATGCTTCAAGCACTAGCAAGCATTTTCCACCTACTAAAGCTTATAGAAAAAAAGAAAAACCAAAGTTTTTATTTGTTTATCTTTCTTTTTTAGTTACTTTTCATTTTCATGTCCATTGGATTCTTAAATGACGATGAGGTTTTAAAAAAATTATAAATTTAACCAAGAAATTAAAAATTAAAAACATATAACGTTCACATATGATATTGGCTGTATATATTAATATACCCAAGGATCAACTGTTTCTGTATTTCTTAAAATTAGTAATGTGTTTTGTTGCGCTTAGTAGAGACAACAGTTTGGACATAAACAACTTTCACAGGGTGGCAACAGATGAGTTCAGCAATTCAGGGCTTCATTCAGCTTCAATTTCCAGTCGAGCAAGGCAGAAGTCAGCAGGTCCTGAACGGAAGTATGTGGTGGCTGGTGTTCTTGAAGACGTGAATTGCGTAGAGCGGAACTTTCGTGGGTGGGTTGAGATTTGACGGTAGGTAGTGCCTTTTTTTTTTTTTTTTTTTTTTAATGAGCGCCCACTCACTTGTAAGAGGATCTCAGAAACGACCCCACTTTCATTCTAACCCCGACATCGCACTTCAGGGGTGGGTGAAGGCCACGTCCAAAATGTTGACCACATCTGACTTTTGTCACTAAAACGTCCAGCCATCTCGTCCATTGATGAAGGGGTTGCCTTTTGAAAAAAAACAGAGAAATCCTGAATGGCGAGTATATCGCCGTCGCGGTTTTTTCGTCCTCTGTGAAAATGCCTTGCAAATGTTTTGGATGATTGCAATAGGAACCATTCTGTTGTGGGATTGAGTTGCAGCAACACAGCCAGAAGCATCAGCACACAAGGCAGCAAGCAGTGGCAAGGGCAGGAGCCAGCCATACTTACTTCCATGGTCTTCTAATTTCGGTGGAAGAAAATCGGTTCACATGATATCGACAGTTGTACTTGTATTTTAACCAATTTTGCAACCAATTTTATTTTTCATTACAAAAAGTTGGTTCTAGGGGTAAATTATGTGAATTTTCAGTTATAGAATGGGACGGAATGTGAGTGGAACTACTACTGTCGATTGAAAAAAAAAAAAACTGGTTTAGATACTGAGTGTAGCTTTGGTATTACTTAGCTTAGGAAAGTACTAAAACATAAATTATTATTCCTTTCGGCTTCGTTTTTTCGAACCGCGAAAGACGCGCTCAAGGACGAGAAAGTCAAACATTCCAAGAAATTGATAATGAATGGACTTTGAATATAGTGATGCAAGAAGAAACGCAGGAGACGCGTGTATTTTAAAATCAAGCAGATAACAGCATATTTTACTGAGTTTGTGAGTAAATTCCAGATTGGTTTTATAGTATAATCATAACAAAGTCGTAAATTTTCTATTCCTTGCAAATAAAAATAAACTTTCCAGAAAATTAATAAAATAAATTTAAACAAAAGAAAAAAACAAACCCATATTTAAACATTTTTTATTATTATTTATGTTGCTCGATTGTAGTAATATAAAATATAATGTGAGCAGGACAGTTGTCCTTTCCAAATTAATTGTTACTAAAATTCATAGAATTGAATGTTAATGGAAGATGGTGGCTGTGATGGAAGGTTTAATTGTCAATCTTAATAATATTTAGGTGTAGGGGTGTGAAGGGAAAGAAAATAAAACTAAGTCGCTGAAATTTTACAAGGGTGTATTGTCGGCGTTCGCGGGTCGGTCGGGGTCGTCTTTCGTTTCGGGTTGTTGTCGTTTGCGGTGTTCGGCCAATGAAAGTGAAATCTCATTTCTCATTGTGAAAACAAGATGCAAAAAGAGAATAACCCATCATAGAATTAAAAACTGCATGGTGTACAAATTCCAGAGAATCAAAAATGAAAATAGCAATGATGTGGTAGACTGACTGGTAACTGCAAATAAATAATTGGTGTAATGGGATATTGGATTTCTCAACAAATATAAAGAAATTTTTTGTTCTTCAAGTTGTTTATGATAGTGATTATTGGAGGTTGGGCTAGGTTAATTTGTTGATTGTGGGGTATTTGGGGCAAACGTGTACTTGTTAATATATATTACTGAGTATTTAAACTTTGCTTTTTAAATAGTGATATAAAAAAAAATCCTTTATCTACTTGTTACTACATTCATGTTTGTTTTCCCCTTTTCTTTCAATGGCAGGTTATATAATCAAACGTAAGTACCCGGTGTGTCCCTACCCATCCGCCCGGTGTATGTGACTAACAAGAGCGTTATGATATCGGTCCTTGCTTTCGTAAACTCGGATATAAAGAAACATTATGGTAGAAGGAATTCAACGAAGCGAGAAGGACGAAATGGAGGTAGTGATGGAGTTGTCACAGGATTGGAGGTGTCACCGTAGGGCATTTCCACTTCTACTCGAGGAGATAGTGGTGGGCTGGGGGGCAACTGACCATGAATGTGCGTCGAAACGAGGGAGTTGTCTGACTATAAAGTTTTTGTTTTCCTTTGCTGCGTTCTCTCGCGGGCCGTCGGTCGGGTCCCATCCTGCATTATAATTCGCCCGAGAGAATGTCATTGCTTATTGATTCAACTCAATCGATGATAATGATGAAATATAGTAATACCGAGAGACTGTGTTTAATAATTTTAATATAATCGTATGTGATCGGATTTTTAGAAACAGAATTAATAATTAAATAAAAATTAGTTTGATTGGAGTTCGAATTTATAAAACGGAGATTGTAAAATTGACCTATTAATTAAATTTAAAAAAGGAGTACCACTACGTATGATATGGGACAGTGTGTGGATGCGATATGTATAGACTGATACAGGAAGATTGTATGGGTGCAATGATCCATCAAGAGTGATGAAGGTAACTTGAGGAGACGTACCCTTATTTTTGTGTGATGTTTGTTACGCAGAATGTAAACTTTTTGCTAGGGATGTATGTGAATACCAGGAATCGTGAGAGGATTGGTATTCGAATTTTTTTCTTCATCGCAAGAATAAGTATGATAATAATTGATGTTAATTGTGAGTTGTCGCTATAAGAATAAAATCTTTATTAGTGTCTCAATAAAAGTCAATAATCAATAGAGTATATTAGAAGCTATCAAAACCCCGCGTAGTGGCAGTCAATTCACCCAACGTAATCGCGCTAACCCACCGCGCCTTTACCCCACAATAAACATCTGCCGTACACCCTAGAACAACAACCCACAATATTGGAAGAGTTTCTAAAACCACCTCGTATCCCAATTAAATAGTTAGCGCCAACGACGACTCACCCCATTCATAAGCACCTTTCAACATACTTAATACATCAACAGAAGCTCAGAGCCGTACAGAGAGGTGCGGCTTCGATAGTAAAATAAAAAGTTTGCCTGATGAGTGAGTTTAGAGTTGTGGTTAATTGTCAGAATATTTACACCTGGGTCCCTAGTTACGAACTTAACGCGCACGGGTGGTCTGATGCAAACCTGCAAGCGCTAGCCTTTTCATTTTCGCATAACTAGCACATCTTACATCCTCCCTAATTGGCCTCCAACTTCTGTTCTTATCCCACACACTTCCCACAAATGCTAAATTTACAAGACCCTCGTGTCTCAAGACATGGCCTATTAATCTATCCCTCCTTTTGATCAACGTCCTCCATATTGTTCGCTCTTCCCTTATTCTGTTTAGGACTTCCTCATTACTTACTCCAACAACCTATCTGGTTTTCAGCATTCTCCTTACCTCGACATATCAAGGACTTCTATTCCTTTCCTTTCCACAACTCCTATAGTCCTCGTTTCGCATCCATATAACGTCACACTCTACAAAAACATTGTTAGCAATGATTTCCTAAAATTCAGACTTATATTACCCGCAAGTAAATTCCTTCTTTTTCGCAAAACTCTTCCTTGCCTGTGCTAACCTACTCTTTATCTCTACTATTCTTCTACCATTCCTAGTTATTACGCTTCATTAATAGCAGAATTCCTTGACTTCCTTCAAAGAATCCCTTCCCAACCTAACACCCTTTGTTATTCCACTGTTTCCCATACTTCACTCCATTACCTTGGTTTTCCTTCTATTAATCCTCGTATTGAACTATTTTTCCAGGACCACGTTCATGCCATTTATTAATTATATTTTCCAAGTCTTCTTCTGACTCCGATCGCCGGCAAAGCGTAGGGTTTTATTTATTCTCCTTACAGTATGATTCATTTTTAACTTTCTTTATGGCCTGTTCTATATATAAGTTAAACAGCATGTGCAACAGACTGCATCCTTGTCTTCCTCCTTTCTTGATTTCTGCTTTCTTCTCTTGACCTTCAATTGTAACTACTGCTCACTGCATTCTGTAAATAAGCCTTCTTTCTCGATATTTTATTCCTGTGCTCTTCAAAATCCTTAACAGTGTGTTCCAGTTCACATTATCATTCGGTTTTTCTAAATCTACAAATGCCATGAATGTAGGCCGGGTTTTTCGTATTCTGTCTTCTAAAATTTGACGAAAAGTCAATATTGCTTCTCTTGTCCCTACATTCTTCCTAAAACGAAAGTGAACTTCTGCTAACTCGCATTCTATTTGACGCTTCATCCTGTTATATGTTATTTTCGTTATTAAGTCTAACAAGTTGTTAATTCCTGTTTATTATATGATGGTGAATTTTTGTACCGTTTCTAACTTAAGCGACACACGTTTCAGAGATCTAAATGAAATGTCTGAATTTAATTAAGCATTTTTGGTTTTTTAAAATTCTGTTTACAGTCGCATTAACGTCTAGGACTGCCAGTTGGGGAACTTATTTTCTATATAGGGGATTTCACAGTATGGGAACTCAAACATACCCACACCATCCAGGCCAGGAACTCGACCTCTGTGCTGCCAGGCAGTGACGTTTTAAGGATGTTTTGTTTCGCTCTGTCTAATCATTATCTCCATATCGGTATTGTCCTCTTCGCAATCGAGCGACTCATGAACGCATTCGTTTCTTCAAACTTTGTGATCATTTCCCACGCGCCGTGTGATGCTGCGGATCTGAGGAATGGACCCTGATATTATGATGTCCTACTTCGATAGGAACAGAAGATAAGACGGCACTTGTATCTCAGGGGAACTACGGACTTCCTTACGTAACCCTTGGACCCGAAAACAGATCACCGGGTCATCTGACCTAATCGTTCATCTATGAACCAAATTCCCGTTGCGTAAAGATGAAATGCAATTAATATAGGCAGACATTATTTGCTTTTAGACGTACAAGCGTCGTAAACTTGACTTTCCCCAAAACATTTATTTAGGTCTGTTTATCGGGTTGCTGCTTACACGGGAAAACGAAAACAATAGGGCGTACGTGTCTTAGAATTGAGAGTCACAGAATAATCCAACACGTGGTTTTTAAGATCACAAAAACGTGATGTAAAGAACAATCAAAAAAATGAAGTTGCTCTCAAATAAAGTTGAATATCTGACGCTATGTGTAGATGTTTTCAAATGTAGGCACATTTTGTGAGGTACTAACATGATAATTTAGATGGATTCCAGAGACTATACAGTAAAAAGTTTTTAAACAGACACTGTGATAAAATTTTCCACTTCCACATATTTTTTGGTAAAATAATAGCAAAATTCCCGTTAAATATACAACGTGAACATTTCGCTTTGCAATTATCGTTCCTGAACGATCATTTCTGAAAAAAAAACAGTACAAGTTCTCTAATTACATATTTTCAGTCTCTATATCATCAAGATTATTCTATAATGGGCATTTCTTGTTAGTTTCAGAATTTATTATAATATTTTCAAACAAAATCGGCATTATCAAAAAAAAGCATGAATGAAGCGATTATCGATACTTTACGTATCAGCGACATCTGAAGTTAACAAGTTGTTATTGCAAGTTATCTTCCGCGGAACATGGTTAACCCTTCATTAATAGATATTTGCTTATGGGCCACGTATCTACAGCAATATGCAGCGCACAATCACAGCTAACGGGCGGCGAATGATTGATCGACTTCATTTGGCACGGATCCTTAGTAACTTTTCGTTCCATATTCTACGACAAATGGCTTTACAGGAAAATTTGTATGAAATTGTGTGCCCGGCGAAACAAATCAAACGGATAGCCTTGTAGCAAAATCTCTTTTCTAAAATCCGGTTCTTTATAAATTGCAAACTGTGATCATGAAATGTATGGAATAATAAAAACGTTTCTCTTAACATCCATATTGAATACTAAGTTATTGTGTTTTTAAAATCTCAGCTACATCTTAACGTTATTAATCTTTTTAATATGTTTTATAATGGTATTAAAATTGGCTGTCCGATCCGTGATAAGTCAGTTAGACGATTTAATAAATATAAAAATATTGAAAATAATTTTAAGGCAGTAATTTTTAACCTTCGTGTTATGTGTAAGACAAGCGGCAAATATTATAAAATACACATGTGTCTCGTATAATGATATTCATTACCTAAACTCAATGATTAGCAAATATGTTAATATCTTTGGTTTAGTCTCAATGAAAAAATGGTTTAAAAAAGTTTTAAAATCGGAGGACGAATATGCTCTTTTTATTATTTTCAAAATTAGGTTATATATATAATAGAGATTTCCCAGTTCATGTGCTTCCTTTGTTACTTGAACCCGTTACGAATATTTATTTTGTGCTTTTACAAAGAAGAATAAATTTTCTGACATAATAATGAGAGAAAATTAAAACTTATAGGTAATTTAAATAATGTTGGTTTACCCAGTTGTTGAATCATAATTTCTTATATTACATTTACATCCATGTACGGATGTCATGGTTGAAATATATTTTATACAATAGGAAATTCAGGTAAATGTACTAAATTACCGAAGTTTCCTTTGAAGCCAAAGAAAAATGCAGATTTAAAATCTTTTGCGGGTTATTACATATTTTCTGTCGTTAATGAATGTGTAAACAGATCATTATGAAATATTTGTTTTCTGTTACCAGTTTTTGTAAAAAAAAATGCGCATTGGAACTCGTGGAGAACATTGAGCCAACCAGATCACAATTTTATTGAAATTTCGAGCAATTAACAAAATATGTTTGCGTAACAATAAACTAATTTCGAGTGGTATGTGATATAATTTAGGGAATTAATGAAACGGTAGAAATAACAATTTATTGTTGTATTGACGACCTTCAGTGAGCCCTTGATTCAGACGCGTTATTGAATGCACACTCTCATAGTTGCAGATAACAAGTGTGATATGTCGGGACAAGCACATTTATTGCAAAAGTATCGGAGGCGCGGTGACAAAAAAAAAGAAGTTCGCTGAACGGGTACGAGTAAATGCATTAGAGAAAGCGTATGAACTGGATTTCCTCGATCCATATTTAAAAGCTCATTGCGTCATTATATCCGCTTTTCTCTTCGATTTGGACCTTTCGTGAAAACTCTTGGAGTGTTGCAATGTTCAGATGAAAATATGCTGTTGTTTTTGTTTCATCTGTTATACAACAGAGGATTGCAAATATAAGCCGATTTGACACTGTTGGAAATGAATAATACATCTAGATGGCATTAATTATCATTCGGTTAGTAATTTCTCAATTATGTGTAGATAGGATTTAAGATAAACCTGGGTACATTTATAAAACGCGTTATTGAATGCACACTCTCATGAACATTCCTTATACGAGTCATCGGAATACTAGACGTTATGTCAGTATACAGAGCAGAAAAAATAACTGTAGTCATTTGTAAATGTTTCGAATGCTGTAATTTGGCACCAATCAAGTTTTATAAATCTGTAAATTAACGGTGTACCTTACAATCAAAATTTAGTCTTTTACGTACGTCCATTATGAAAAATGAAATAGCAATTTGGAAGCATTGAAATTAAAAAGCAATTTCATCTGCAGCGATGCCTGTTAAAATTTCCATTTAAAGTCATAATACGCAATTATGATAATAGTCCATTTCTATGACTATGGTTTTATAAAGTTAATTCTTAATCTTTGCAGGGGATAAAAATGGAAGTTGTATTAATATATTGAATAAATTGACTGAAATCGTCGAATTTACAAGTAAGTATTTCGTAAATGCAATAAAATTTAATTAAAATTGTAATTTGATTGCAATTTAATATTGCTTACTGAATATATACTGAATAAAATTTGAATACATTATAACGTCATTTCCGTAGTTGTCATAGAAATTATGAGAACAGTTCTTTCTTTGCGCCTTCGTGCGGCAGTTTATTGAAACAAAAGTTTGATCAAGAAATAATTCTCTTTCCTGTGCTGCCAATATTCAAATTGAATTGATATATGAATACAACTTAAATATTTGGAATTCATTGCCATAAAGCTGAAATGACTCTGATAGAGTGAAAGAAACGAGTAAAGAACAATTTAGGGAGGCATGAAAATTGCTTTGCTGATGCTAATATTATGGATGCTGACGTACCAGATGCGCCAGGGTCATCGTCCATGCGCAGGGTTTACGAGGAGGAACGGCTCATGGTGGCGACGCGACGCAGCAGGTACACGGCACAATCTGCTGCTGCCTTGACCAATTTAGACAGAACTCCTACTATCGCGACGCCTGGAGGGGGCACGCCACAGCCCGACACCTCCAATAACATCGGAAACTTTCGTTGGGAAATCAGACCTATATTCTGTGTTTGTATGGAATAATTCATAGGTAAACACTGCGACGATTCTGGGGCACAAATTGCGTCTCGCCAGTAGCGACGTTCCTCTCACTGCACAAAATCAGCAACGCTTCTCTTACAAATGAGGAAGACACCTAATTGAGCCCGGCCTGCTCATCAAGAGTTCATCTCCCGGACTCATCATCATTTCAAATGTGACGTAGAATTCTTCTGTCCCCAGAACGTGACAGCCTGGACGGTGATGCTACACGCTGGTGGGTGGTCTTACTTACTCTCTGCTTCCACATTTACAAGTAATCACAACGCGTTTTGGATTCTATTCACTTCTACTATTCATATTTAAGATTGATCTTTTGAATTTATTTCTAGAGTCGTAAAATTTTATGTGGGTGAGGGTGGTGGACCTCTCCCTCCCCGCTTTCAATTTCATATCCTACTTATCCCATTCTACTTTTTGTGTTTGTTATTCATTTTTCACATATTTCTTCTTCAAAGGCGATGGGTAACTTGGACAATATACACTCTAAATTCAAGGCCGCCAATTTTCGTAGCTAAAAACAAATCGAGTGTTGGTAAAGCCGACTGGAAAAGTCGTTTCCAAATAATCCCTAATTTTTCTAGTTTTCTGTATATTTGTAGCTATGCGTTAACTACAGGGAAACCAAACTAAAAGATAATATAAGCAGCCTAATATTTACAAAACTATCAATAGCCACAAAGTACGGGACGTACTAAAAGTATAGAAACTTGTAGCGCAGTAGGATCCCTCCCTAATTTTGTCCACATTTTTAGATTTTATAGATTGAAATTCAGAGACAGGCAGGCAAGAAGTGCAAATCCCAGGCGCAAAGCGTGTGTGCGCACGTCCAAGGGATTAGGATTGTATTTGAGCCAGGGACAGTAACTGCAAGTAAGCCATAAGGACACTCTTCCTTCGTCTGCGAAAACATTCCCGAGTTTGGCGAAAGATGAAAGAAGATTGGTGGAGACACGTCACGTGGGGTGGCGTTTTCCCTTATAGAGGGGAAAGGTGAGAAGACGAAAAATGTGGAGAGTTGATCAAGACGTTGAAACGGTGAGGAAGCAGGGAGGCAGTCAGTGTTGCTCGGAAGTGGAAGGGAACAGGAAGCCGAGGAAGAAGGAGAGAATAAGAAATGAACACATAAATAGTCAGTGTATCTTGGCAGTGGAAAAGAGTAGCAGTTATAAACTGAAATAAGAAGGAGTGTCATTTTTATAATTTATGGAATAAATTATAATATTATCATGTGTCTACCATATTAGCAAAATTATCGAGTTAGATATAAACATTGTCAAGGAGGAAAACTAGTTTTTTTTAATTTCCAGGAAGTACCAGGTCCAGAACCTTTTCCGTCGACTAAGGCCATATCCACAACCCGACAAAGGAAGTCGGAGAGTGAGGGAAGAAAACTACTATGCGGAAGTTCCTGAATCGCCTAGAAGATGCAACAGGTTCTTAATGAAAGAACATTAAATCTCTGCTACACGTTGTCACCCCAGTAATTAGCCGTGAGTACTCCTTGACATTTAACAAGAAATTATCAATAAAATGTATAATTGTAATAGTGCGTAGGACCCACTAAAGAAATTATTTTTTAATATAAATAAAATTATCACTATTTTTAAAAGCAGAAAACAATTTCTTAAATAATTAATATAATCTCTCATTATTTATTTACAAACTTTTCTTCTATATTTGCTCGATTTGTGTTTGTTAACCAATATTTATATAAAAATACATGATTAAAGAATTGAATAAATCAATTGTATGACACTTAAAATCTACAAATAAACTACACAACCAATATGTCAGCTTCATTTAATACTACGTATGAAAGTATTCTGCGATGCTTCGTCCATATTTCTGGGTTTCTTCATTTACCTGACACATTTTTATGTTACTTTAACGCTGCAAATATTATTTATAAATGGTTGTAAATCTTTGTTAATGAATGGAGCGTATTATTTGCTGAAAGAGTTAGTAGATGGGATCCTCTTTAGTAAAATAATTTACTAGTATCCTATAAAATTCTGCTATTACTTTACAATTATAATCTACTAGAATTTAACAGACGATTTTCTTTTCATATTCTACGGGAATCAACGCAAGATTTGCTGCCTCCATATCTCTAATTAGTATTTTGTTAGCTTCTTTAACAAATTGTTTCAAATTCTACAACTATTTTTGAAACTTCTCGAAACCGATATCTACGTAGGAATAATAATTGATTATTATTTTTTGTACTCCAAAATAATAATTTAAATTTTATTATATTTGACGCCAGAGGACTAATTCAATGAATAATAAATCTAAATATATGATTACAGAATCTCTCTCCAGCCTGCAGAAATTTAAAAGCAACAAACACTAACGAACTGAAATTTAACATATCAAAAAAAAAATTCTCCAGTTAATCATAGAGGGACTGATATGGAAGAAAAATTTGAAAGACTTCCACAAATTGGGATCTGTAAAGGATGTCGAAAATGTGTAGGTGTGAAATAATGAATCGAGATAGAAAGATAAACCAAGAAATAACAAAGACCTCTAGTATTACGAATGAAACCTTCTTAATATTTTCGCGCAGATTTATAAAATCAATGTTCCGTCAGTGCATGGCCGAAATTGAATACTGACATTATTCAGTTATGAGACTATCTTATACCGATTTTTTGGATTATTATTTAACGTTTGTTTCAATGTGAATATGAATGGTTGCGGAATCAGAAAGCAAGATTAATGACGAAATTATCCTGCACGAGCATCGTAACCTAGGCCATAACCTAAACTAAGTTCGTATATACAGTATGAGAAACCCAGATTTGTTATAAATATAATTTTTTGTCTTTCTGTGAGGGAAAGCCTTCCTTTTAATATTTGATACTGAAGTTCACTCCATCTACAATCACCTGAAATTAATCTAGAAGGAGAATGAACTTTCACTACTAAAACGTTGTTTACCATGAAATCCAGTCCTAAATATAGTCTTCGTTTCCTTACACTTCGGATAAGGTCTGTAATTAAATGAAGCCTACCATTGGAATCTCTTGAGGATCGACTGTAACACTGGGCAACATAATCACTCCTGAGGGGCAAGTAGATTGCATTTCGCCTTTATGCAACCCGCTCACACCCTTTTTAATCGAAAAGTATTTCCTTCGTCTCTGAGCACAGACTCTTAAATCATGTTATTGTTACTTTCTCGCGTATTAATTCTTTACTTTTTACTTTGCCTTATCCGAGCACATTCTTCACGGAAAACTTTAGGGGACATATTTTTGCGATAATTACCTATATTCTCTGAATATTATTTTTTATATTTTATAAACTAATGTTGCCAAATTATAATCATTTTATTTTAAGTCTGCGATTAACGCTAAATTATGTATATCTTTCAATAATAATATTAGATATGAAATTTTTCCACTGCATTACAGACTCTTGATTTCTGTCTAAATGATAAACTAAATAGACTTCTTTTCCTAAAGTAAAACATAAAATATGTAATAAAAACTAAGAATTTTCAATTTAGTGGCATATCATCTCTCTATATCTTAAAAAAATTCCTTCATTTCGGTACATTCTTCAACTTTTGCAAATATTAATTTTTGTTAGATATGTATTTGATTTCATCATTTATAAATTTTCATTTATATCAGTATTATATTCTTCCCCTTTGTCAATATCTGAGTTTCAGATGTGACTGTCATGAGCTCTGGATGAATTATGACCTTATATTAACAATTCATCTCATGCATAACTCATTACAAACTGATTTTTTTAACTGATGATAATTAATAGGATTCATAGTTTGATATTAAAAAATGTTTTATTTATATGTATACAGACACATTTTTAGAAGTGTATCAGGACATTTCCGAATACTCAGTATTCTTACGTTACGTTGTGATATAAACCCTTGCAAAATACAGATTATTTTCTAGGCAATTTACTACTTCCCTGCAAAAAACTTTTGGCTATGACTGAGGCAGTTGCAGTTATCATTAAATTATAATATTCTGTACTATTTCAGTTATTTTTGTAATTTATCACATTTTAAACCAAACGTCTTCTTCAAGACTTTTAAATATTACAAATAATTAGACACATTCGTCTATATTGTGAAAGTGTTTTCAATGTTTTTTTATTCAAATAAGACGCAAAAGAATTATAAAAGATATATCACCAGGTTTCGTTTGAAATTTGACGACACCCACATCTTCCCTAATAGAACATGATTCCGTAGTGTATTGTAGGCCTATTCAGACATTCTTCTACTTATATTTGAAAGGTCATATTTATTATGATATAAAATTCGCGCCTGTTAAAAGAATAGCTCTAACTAATATCGACAACTTCTTCAGAAATTTGTGGTATCTATCGCTTACTTTTGTTTATTTCATTACACGATTGTTGACTTTAATTATATTAATACCACAATGCCTTCAAAGCGCTAATTGTTTTTTTAAAAATTCTTTTTATAGTCGCACCAACTGCAAGGTAATTGGATTTGTTGTTGTTCAGAAAGGTCTGAGTTATGTCAATAAATAGCTGAAAATATTCCAAAAGTGTATCAGCCGTTCTTAAAAAGTCTTATCCTGTCAACGCCGAAGAGTTGTTCATAGTTTCTTGGGGATACAACGGCGCAGGAAGCAGTGTTTTTGCTGGCCTAACATCAATCACTGTCAACGACAAACTATAAGCCAGGGATTTGCGACAGCAAAATATGATACCAGTAAACTCCGGCGTAATTCTTCTTCTCAAGCAAAGACGCAATAGAATGTAATCCTTTTGGAGCATAGGCTACACTGAGTTATTTTTTGGCCACGGGAAGAGGATATTTTTTTGTTGTTGAATACGCACACGGATGGCAATGTGTCGGAAGTATTCGGAATTTTCATTTTCAGATGTCTATCCAGTGATCAAATGATCTTATTTTACAGTAACTGTGTGGCTGACGTTGCCTGGGTTCTTATTTCTAATAGCTTGGTACATGACCCTGGAAGAGTCACTGTGGGACTGAAGTACAGGTTAATTTGCAGTGAGTTCCATAACACTTGTATCGTTATTGGGTGACCACACACTACCAGATTTCATCGGCAGATCTGATCGGCCAACCTATCACCGGATTGGAGCGCAGATAATTGTCAGAACGATCAAATCTGCGTTGCGTTTACACGTAAAAATCAGATCTGAACAATTGACTGTCGACAAGCGCTGACATACAGGTTTATCTGCGTATTCCAAAGGTTCCGTGTCTAATTCGTTACACCTACGCTAACCCTTCTTTTGAATTTATGCATATTAGGAGTTTTATAACGTCAATTGTTGGCTGTAGTGGCGAACAATAAGCCAGAATAGGTTGTTATTGTTATTATTACAATTAAAAAATATAATACAGCTTGATGTCAACAACGAAATATAAAATGTTATTGTTTAAACTATTCCGCTAAATCATTTAGCTTCTTAATATTATTGTGTTGGTAATTTCTGATTATTATAATAATAATAAAGTAGTCCTTTGACTTGTTTATTTCGTAATTAGAGATAATTAGCTAAGTTAGTGAACAGACATCCCCTAGCAGGGGACAAATGTATTTCACAGATCTCGATCGTAAGATAATTGTCGCCAGACCTACACTGACGTGTAAACGACCTTCAGATTTGTTAAAACTGCCAGATATCTGCTCGTGTGTGGGCTACCATTAATATGCTGCCTCTCCATCCCAACCCTCACTATGAGAAGAACGCGGAATTTGGTTTACACTCTTCCATAACTCTCTTAGGGGCAGCATTGCAAGGAAACCAGATTGTTGAAAGTTGTAATAATCAGACTCAGCGAATCACAATTAGCTGGTTTCGACACCAAACTCGATATTTTTCTTTCTGTTTTCAAGTAATACCTCTCCACCCCCACCCCTATGAATTCTCCCCTTCCTTGCTGAAATATCGGCCGATGTTTCATTTCCAAACATTTCCGCCCTCTCCATCCCCGCTCCTAGGGGTGTGAGACGTGTCTTGCTCAAACACTGCTGATTTCTATGTCGTAAATAACACATGTAAAAAGTTTAGACGAAATTACTCAACGGCATACGGTAAGTGTTGTTTGCTGATCCTATTTGATCAGTTGGCTAGCTACCCCTCAATTGTAATCACGTTCGATACGTTCCCACAACAATCCGGTCTCCCGTCGTCAGAAGGAAGTGGGAGTAGTACAAAATACTCGATCTACCTGATGCAGGTTCTCTAGTGTTTTCCTTGCATCATCAAGAGTAAAGCTACCTGCGTCTACCTTCCACCTTTTTTCAACTCACTTCCCTTGCTATTAAAGGAGAGTTGCCAATTTCAGGAACATCCTAATATAGCCTGTCACCACCCCCCTACCATCACCAAGCTTTCAATCATTTTATTTTTTGTGAGATTCATATTCGCTAATTTAATATATATTTGTATTTCTAGTGTGATGCTGGAAATATTTTATGTTCATGTAGATATTCGTCTTAGATATAAAAGAAAAATAACTATATACTTCAAGGAATTTATTTTACTAATTATTTGTTATAAGACTGATATTTTATACTTTGCTGAAATGTGAAGGTTTTAAATAATATGTCTGTGGACCTTTACATATCTTGTCAGCAAAAAAAAACGTTTTAACAAAATTGAACAATTACCGTGATGATTTTACAATATACTGAATATAAAATGTAATTAGAACTATACAGAACATTATTAGGAACATAATTTACCTTATCGACGTCTAGAAAATCTGACTTATGTAATCGTTAATTTACAAAGATTATAAAAAGAGGAAAATGCCGTTTAACGTACTTTTCCCGGGATTTAATTTTGAATAATAAACTTATAATGCCAGAAGATTTACCGTTGTTGAACTAAATACAATAAAATAGTGAAATATATTAAAATTTTCAAAACAGATAAGCACTATATTATTATATAGAATGGACACAGGGAGAATATTCAGCAACATTTAGTTGTCAAAAAGATTTTCAGTAATTATGCAAAAGAAAATTGAATAAAGTTCGTTCTGTGGTTGAACTTCCACTTCAAAAACATTACTGCATTCTAATACTGAAATTTGTAGATATTTGATTAAGAATTATTAGGACAACAATTGATATCTATCAATCAAAATGCTTATAATATTAGTTAGTGATATAATAAACTGATTATTTAGGCCTCTTCGCTTGTGCGACATCACCTATAAATTTTCATCCGTAATTTCTAGTAACTTATAGTTTATACCAGAGCAGGTTCCAAATAAGGAACGACATGTGTTCAAACTACTGCCGAAAAAGTTAATATTAAAGTTTTTTGACTTATATCCTTTTTATTACATATTAATTTAAATTATTCGTTTCTTAAATTAATTATAGAATTACTTTCTGGAGCTTCAACTTAACGTCTTGAGTAATAATAATGTATTAAATACAAGGCACATTAAAGCGTAATTTAATATATTTTATTATTGCAAATATATTGAGTATTCGTTAAATAATTATAAGCGTGAGGAGATTAATGGCCCGAGAATGTAAATAAAGATAGGGGAGTTAGTCGTAGTTCTACTGTATTGGGAAAAGAACTTACAAACATTGACCAAACAAACAGTGGAAAGATCCACTCGCTTCTTCCTCTGTTATGTCTTTAATTTTCTCTTTTATCGTATTGCAAAGCCCTTTATTTACACATAGTAGCCATCGTAGTGTTACAAAGAAACCATTTAGTTCCATAGTTTCCGTTTTATATAATAAGTAACATCTCATTATTGTCATATAAAATTAATATTTTACACATTTGATCTGTTAACCCTAAATTTATCATAGCTCCGGAACCGAGAATTCTCGGCTGCCTCATCTTCGTAAAAAATCGGAAACAAATACTGTCAACAACAACGTATATCGAATACAATGCCTGTTGCTGTTAACTTGGTTGACAGCTGGCGACTCCAAGTGAATAATTCAGCAGCATCGAGGAGTCAGCTGTCGCAGCAGCGGGAAAATATCACACCCTTGGAGACTTCGGAACTGAAGCTCGTTTACCGAGATAGACTTTCCGTATAAACAGAAGTTTTATCGTATAAACGGGAATAGTTTGTGTTTCTGACACGCTATTGCGCTTGCATTTATTTCAGAAAGAGGGAGAGTACTTTGACTGACTTTGCTTATAAAATAAAGATTGTTACAGAATTATATCCATAATTACCTTATACTACCATTGTTTAGTAGTATCAAAAAGTTTAGGTTAGCAATTGTGATTCATGTTCAATGTATGATAAAACTTGTTCCTGGAGAGAATTTTAAGTTTTCTTGGTGAGGTGTAAGTTTTTTTCAAAAGTGTATAAAATGTTTTGGCGTCGGGGGTTCATATAATTCAGAAGCTGGGATATAAGGATTAAAAATAAGACGAGCTGGTAACCTAAAATAAAGAATTTAGAAGTGACTTATTATAAGTTTACTTTAAATGTTCTCATTCAACATTTGTACAAAATATCTACGTTTAAACTTTATAATCACGTCATTATTATTACGTTTTCTTTATATAATATAAATATATATCCTAATACTTTAATTTATGCAATTTTCACGATAACATCTAGTAAGTAACATATAGAATGCATTACGGAACATTTTTCACATCTACAATACGTTAAATGAGATGGTAAAAGATCTCTCTCATAATTTAAGAAACTCAAACACTGCAATTCTTTTTTACAAATGAAATGTTTGTCGGAATAAGAGATTGAAATATAAGTGTAACGTTCACATGCTATTAGGAAACGTGTGTATATAGTCTTGGGTAACCGCTCTGGGTAATCACAGATGTTTTCTTAAAGCATGACGTTCAAGAAGAGAATGATACAACACGACTGAAGATATCCGTCCAACGTCCAAGAAATTTAAATGCACAATACATTCAATCACAAACTATAATAGGTTTCAGACACCGTAACTGTGATCTTTAGTTGTGTTAGTAATTATTTTTAAGTAAACTTTTACTCGTATTAAGGTACTTTTATTCATTATGATTATCCGACATGTGTTCATATTACAATAAATACCATAAACTGGCTATAAGTCAGAAAAAAATAAATGGCATGATAATTAATACAATAACACGTATTCCGTTTGCAACAAGAATACAAATTATTCTTAATACTCCACTACATTCAATAAATTTTTGATATTCAATTAATAATTATGTGTTCTCATACATATCCTTTTAACAATTAATGTACACCAAAATTAGAGACGCATACGCAAGATAGTATATGTGTATTAGTGACTGTTTCGTAAATCATTAAAGCATATGTTTGCTCTACAGCAAACATTCAAAGTTTCTTGCATCATAAATAAAAGTAATAAAAGTTCAGTGTTGAACAAAAATTGTGCCTTAATAAAATTAACAAGTCTACTTGAATAAGGCAATGAAGTATTTTGTTGCCTAAATTATAAATTTCCGTCACGGTATGAGATAACGTTTATGATTAAATATTTTTGGCATTTAAATGATGTGAACTTTTGCACATTTTGTGCATCCCGCGGTCCAACAAAACCGTTACTTTCCATTAGTTGCATCTAATTAGAATTAACTCAATATGAAGAGGAATTCCTCTTATCTTACGTTTAATTTTTTATCCCAATAATAAGACGGATTTTTTCCCCGCGGATTTTAAAGGGGCGTTAAACATCCGATTGCAATACAAATTAATCTCTTTCGTCAGCATAAATATTGTTAATTATTCGTACTTTTAAATGAGTTATGAGTTTCGATAGAGATTTTTTTGAATTTCCGGCGCTTATAACATTTAGGACGACCGAGTCGCCCAGATATAAGCATCACGAATTATGGTCATGTTTATTTCATCGGGAAAATGTATAGTACAATAAGGAAACCGGAACAGATAGTCATAAAAATTTGATTGGACTTAGCCTCCGGCTCTGAGAAGAAATTTCGTAAGGACTCCTATAAACATCTGTCGTTTGGCTGTAAGTCAGAATTTTCCCGACCTATGTGACCTACATCAGATTTAGCTTAGAATTAGGAACCTAGTGAAAGAAAGCGTTTGGGCAGGTTGTGACTTGAGGCCTGTATCAGAAAATAGAGTGACTTCCATACATATTACTCAATCGTTTTGCTTCAAACATAAAAGTTTTAGAAAATTATTTATTGTACATCTTTGTTGTGTCTGTTTCAAACAACTTCAAGTTCATAGACAATGGCTGTTGGTCAAGTAGACAAAAGATTGAGGTTATTCAAAATGTATTAAAAGTAATTCAATTATTTTGCTCTTTCGGTGCAATATATGCTATAAATTCAAATAATGTAAACTATTTTAACAAATCACAAGCTGAAGTACCCGGCGTTGCTCGGGTTCACGTAAATAATGAAATATGAATCTAATTAAATGTAAGTTTATTACAGTACTTGAGGGTACACTAGAATATATTTATGCTGTCAAGTCCAGCCTATTTTCAATCCTAGGTTGTATAAATGTCGAAAATCGTCAATATGGTAGTTTTTTACAGAGAGGTGTCAATTTAAGTCATTTCCGTTCGTCTGAGAAGAAATTGTTATAGGAAAAAATTGTAGAGAATTGAATTTCCAATCGACTGTGCCTCAGAAATTTTCTAAAATCGTCAGTTTTGGAACAGCAGCGGCCTAAAGTGGCGGGGTTCCAAAATTGAGTTTTTATTGTTTTAGCTTAGGGTTCACCGTGGAAATAAAGATATCTGCTGATAGGTCTCGTTGAGACAAAGTTTCAAGTTGAGTACGGACTTTGCTAGAGGCAAAAAATGTAAATAACAGAAACTTATTTCGCCTATATACCGTATAGTGTATTAAAGTTTATTTAATTTAATATTTTTACGTGTGATGAATGTCCCATCAAATAAATAATATTTTATTTGCTTTTACAAAACGTGAAGTTATTAAATATTAAAATTTACTTGACGGTAAAAATAAAAACTAATTTACGTATACCTAGTATGGTTTTAGGACTATCACAAGAAGTTTATTTCTCATATTTCTCTGCAAACGATAGGTTAATTACAACGTGAAATGTTTATAATTAAAATAAAGAAATATTATTATAGATAAGGAATATAGACAACCCGAATTCACTTTAGGAAATCTCGTTTCATGTTTGGGACATAAAAACTTTTATGTAAAATCTTTTTCATTTTTTGTTTAAAAATTTTAAAAATAATTGGCAGCCTCGGGCCCTGAGGAACACGTGTGCCAAAATTTGGTCAAATTCTGACCAGTAGTTTGGACAACTATAGCTGGCACATACACACTAACGCAATGACAAGTGTTTTTTGAGATAAAGATTGCAGTTACAAGTAATAAGTTTATAAATCCTTGCTTAAAACCATTTCCGTTGCTCTGAATTCATATGTCACTTATCTGAGGACAATTTAAATTACTGAAAAATGATAAGTGTTTTTGTTAATACAATTAGGAAAGGATTTAGTTATTTAAAACAAAGAATGTAATGGATTTACAAGAAATGACCTCTTCGTCCCATAGCACTTCATGAGCGTTAAGGACAGTGAACCTCAATTTTAATAACCCCACATTTTAAGCAGTCCTAATTAATAGAAATTTTGGTTTTCTTCAAAAAAATTTAAAGGTTGGTTTTTGCCTTTATAAATCTTTATCTTCTACTGAAATATTTTCAAACTATAATTTCAAAGATATAAACTAAAATAGAGATTTAATATGTATATAGTTATTTATATGATTATTTGAGAACTCTGAATCTTATTTTCATAAATTATTTATAATATTTTGATAAAATTTACAATATAATAATAATAAATCAATTCGTTACTACATACTTTTAGTATTAAATTAATGTTATTCCTCAATTATCCAGATCTCGCCTGCTATAAATTTTGCGGTACGTCAAACAAATGATCTACCTATTTTTAACGTAAATCACATATATGACGTACAATGACATACGTGGGAGTCAATTATTGCATTATTATATAGACAAAAAAATTTTACGTTTCAAAATAAAAGTGACAGTTGAATATCTATTGCTAAAAAGCTTATGTGTCCAAAGCCAATATTTTTGCGTTTTAATCGGTTATTTCGGTCCTAAATTAATAATATATCCGTTGAGTATATTATTTTCCAGAAGCGTGAGTCCAGGAAAATGTTCGCTTACGCTTATCTCGTAATACTTACTTTATTGAGTCTTCTCTAGAGATCCAAAGCTATGCTTATTGAGTTGTATTACTCGTCATATTTTCATCAGAGCGCAGACAATGTCTGTTCGTGTCTGAAATGAGTGTTTAGTAAATGGCCTACACGTGTTTAGTAGTTGTGTTTAAGCAAGCAATCGCGTACAAACAGAGCTGTATCCTATCTCTCAGTGTGGACACACGTATGTAGAAAGGGACCGCTCAAGATAATTGGCACTTTGCATAACTTGCGTTTGAGGCTCTCGTGGTACCTACCAAAAGGTCAACAGTCATAAGCAAGTACACATAAATAATTCGGAGAGCTTATACCACAGCACAAGTCACCTTTCTATTAATCAAATTTTGCTTGAATGATTCTACAACCAAAATAGGAAGGTAGTCCTTAAAGCTTCAGACATAAAGAATAAAACATTTAAAATTTGGAAAAATATATATACGCTTTTTTCTATTTGTCGATTGTATTTCCTTTTTGAAGATGTGCAATAAAAATTATTCCAAGCGCATCCCAAGAAAACTAACGCCAAAACCTAGTCAAAAGGTGGAACAGATTCTCCCCCTTAAAGTCCATTGTGTTGAGCGTTCCTTCCTCTTTGTTGATAAGTAATGGACCCGTGTTACATCTTTATGAATCGGAGTAAAAACGAGGCTTTATACGCGGTTGAAAGATCGTCACTTTAATGAATACAAACGCGGCACAGATTTTTTCTCGCGTATCCTCCTGATATCAAATTCTTCAGTCAACATGGATTGTACAAGAGTTTTGAAATGCAGGTCTTGTCTGGTAGCTGACGTATTTTCAGTCGACAGTCATCCAATCGATTTTCGACACCATTTTTGTCGTGGTTGCTTCATATGGTCAACCACTGTGATTTTCGACTCCGTATCTCATACGGCCTCATCTAACATCTGCCAACCAACAATTTTTACTGCGGAAAGAGGAAGTTCTCTCAGATTACAATCTTTTTTTATTAAATTATTTACAGTCGCATAAAAAAAATCATTAGCGACTTATACGAAATTACAATATCCGTTACATTTTTGGACTTTAAATTGACAATTTTGTGCATAGTACCATCTTATTGTATGAAATAACAACGACTCGTTTTCTCCGTGGTTAAAAATTCACCGAGAGCGTTCATTATTGATAGCTGGCAAAGAAACTAAACAATATAACGTTTCCAAACTTTATAAGTAAAGTTATTTTAGACGTGGCTTTCAAACAATAGGCTGCTATCATGTTCGTGTATACAAAATCTCAGAAGAACTTGAATTATTATTTGAGGCTTTAATAGTGCAAACGTGGGCGCTTTTATAATCCTGGTAATTTTCTACTCTTCATCTCTAAACAATATAAGTAACAAGATCCGTTTTCTGCTTTCTTTTCAAGTCTTCACACTAGGTTCTCGTACGTTGTTTTCCAGTCCTGGGAAATATATGAAAGACTTAAGTATAAACCATACAGCAACCTACTATAAACCTTATCACTATTGTCTTTCAAACTTATTTACTGGAGAACGGCATTTAAGTATCTGTTTTCTTGACATGTATTCATCATTTCAATTCTGCTGTACGTAAAATATGAACGCTGAAACTTCTTCCACAATCTTATTTTTCCAAAATTATACGCTTTTAAGAGATTTCGTTAAGCAGATTTTATAAAATATATGAAACATTTTCATTTTTTCCACAATATTAACTAGTTCAAACATAATTTTCTGACTATAAGTTTACAATAAATAAGAAGACGGCCAATAAGTCAGCATATAATTTTGTTGCTATTTAATTAATGAAAATGCGACGTTTCGTCTCCCTTTCGAGACTTCATCAGTCATAAAATTTAGCAATTCATTTCCTTCGTTTCTTGACTGCCTCGTCCGAAAGGATTATTAAATGTATTTAAGTATTTTCCGGACAAGAGTTTGATGTCGCGGCCTGTCTCCCGCAACGGTTACGGCCTAAATATATTATTAACTAGTATTAGCATTCATTTGATAATTAATAAAACGTATCTTGCCAACACCAAGCGTATCTTCAAAGTAATGTTTAAGTTAATCTAATTTTGAGCTCCCGACAAGATGGCGGAACGAGGCTATTTAAGCGCTAATAACTTTTGAATGGGGGAACCATTTATGTAAGATATACAAGTATAATCATCTCATCCAAAACTCATCAAGTTATCCTTTATCATGAATTTAGAGGTCGTGGTTCAGAATATCAGGAAACTAGCTCAACTTTAGTTTCACCAAAAGTCATTTTACTTCTTCTATGAGTAAAAATTCTTTATATATAATCTGCCTTAGTATATCCTTCTGAGTATTGTAATTTATTTGATAACCACGAGCATAGTTGAGCTAATCTTAGGACTCATAGGTGTTTCTCCCCATTGTAACGATGAGGCTTGCCTTAGCGAATGCCTCGTTCGCTCTCTGGATTTAAAAGTTTTCACATGCACAAATAAATAACCCTTTCTTTAGGAGAGGGAGGGGACAGGTGACATGAAGGTGACGCAGAAACTGGAAACTCCCCTTTAATTAAATAGGTAGGGAATAGAAAAAAGGAGATGCTGAAGGGAGAGGATGACTGTCAAGAATTGACTACGATCCCCTGGTTATAGTTTAAGGACCAACCTGGTATTTCCTGAAATAGAAGCAATCCTTATACTGGTCAGATGCAACCCTCCATGCTAATCTATTATCAGCAAACATTTTTATTTCTATAAAACTACCTTGTGCCACAACTTTCTTAATCGGCTTAGCAGATTCCACTCTTCGCTTCCCTTTTCTGTTCTTACCCCACACATTTTCTTTAATTCTAATTTTACAAGAATCTCATGTCTCAAAACGTGGCCCATTAATCTATCTCTTCTTGGCCAAAGTCCCCCATATTGTTGCCTCTTCTCTATCCTGCTTATAACGTCCTGGCTAGTAATTCTATCAACCTTTTTACACCTCCTACAGTCCACGTTTCGCTTCCATATATCGCCACACTCCATACGAACATTTTTTGTATCGATTTGCTAATATGCATAATAAACCGTAAGAAAGCCTTTCCTTCCTGTAGTATCCCACTCTTTATATCTACTATACTTTTACCATCCCCAGTTATTATGCTGCCCAAGTAGCAGAATTCCTTAGCTTCCTTCAAAATACCCCTTCCCAATCAAACTACCTTTGTTATTCCATTATTTACCATACCACAGTCCATTACTTTGGTTTTCCCTCAATTAATCCTCATGTTCAACTCTTCCTCCAGGACGACGCTCATGCCATTTATTATGGTTTCCAAGTCTCCTATCAAATAAATAACCAAACTCGAAATATTTATACAGTGGGCGAGAGATAATAAAACGAATTAAATCCCAAACTGGGAATAATTTGTTTTAGTTAACGTTATGTAAAATCTTAATAAAACTTTTTATTTTCGCGATTACGTTTGTGCTTCAAAAAGTCGACGTCTTATAACAGAGATTTAAAAGTAAAAAATACAAATTGTTATCAGGATTCGTTCAGTTCACTTGAAAACGTTACTTAACTTTTACAACTGAAGAAACATAATCTTTTTTTAATTTTTCACATCATTAAAGGGGTTTGTATTTTGGCTATTTTGGTTTTCAAGAAAAGAAATTGTATGAATGTATTTGTTCTGTATTAAGGAATAGTTAAATTGGCTTCAGTATAAAACTCTCGGATTGTTTAAAGTTTCTTCTTTTAAAATACTAGATGGCAATTTTTTGTCCGTTTCTCAATAAGTCTTAATCACAATATCTCATAAATTATGATAGTAATGAGATAGGAACTTTAAATTTTTATTAATTAATATTGCAGCTGACGTTGGCTACATATTAAATAAAAAAGTAAATTTGGGAAATGAAAAGGCTTGATTGTTAATTATCTATTACATGTAGTTAGCGTAACGTTTTCAAATTAAAATACAGTTTTCTTTTTAAAAAAACACGCGTTTTATAATACTGATATTGTAATTAGCTTTCAATATTTTTTCTGCAGGATTATCTGTTAAGTACAGGTGGATCGATTAGCCCTTTAAAATTTGAATTTAAAGTAACTTTATAAGTAACAAGTTGGCTTCACTGCTTAGAGTTGTAGACAAAAAACTTTTTTTACCGTCGGATCGTGCTGAATAGTCTCTGTAAACATCTAATTCGTTTGAAACTAAGGCTTTGTTGAACATTGCCGGCTTGTTGATATTTCGTCAAGTTAGTTATGCAGCCAGGGAATTATTTACGTCTGTTAAACTTGCAGTCATGTGCAGATTAACTTTTCATTAGAACTCACGAGGAAGTCACCATTGCAGTTAAATTGAACGAGGAGGACAAACTAAAAGTTATTCATAAAAAGAACAAAATAATTGCAATTATCTCAAGTCATATATTAAAGTATAGGTTTCACGACTCTCAACAAGATGTGTGGAGAAAAGTAAATAATAACTATCAACTTCTTCTGAACAATATTCATTAGTTCATCTGATTTGTGTAATAAATTTAAATTAGGCATTAATGTTATTCCGTCTCCAAAAATAAGGCTTTCCATTATATACATATATGGTGATTTTACGATTAAACGTGATTTTATAAATGTAATTATTAAATTTATTTTTTAAAATTAAAAGTCTAAATAGTTGGTATTAACGTGTATGAGTAAATACCTAGCGAAGAATAGGTTTGAATTTTAAAGAATACATAAAATCAGAGTCCATCGTGTTATATATTAAATGGAACTTAAATCTAAAATCAGCAATGCAGAGATAACATCCATATTTGATAAACTACAAGGCCAACATGGCAAAAAAATTCTGCTCATAAAGCTGATTACTGATTGGATGGAGTGATCAAAGTGTAGGACCAATTCACTGCGGCCTTCAGATATGAGTTTTAATGAGTTTTCTTCCTAAAATTCTCAATGGGTAAACCCATATATCTAAAATGTATTCTCTACGTTATAGTGACCACCGTTCATCATGATTTTGTGTTTCTCATGCTGGGGGCAAATAAAGATGTCTACAAGACACGCAAGCGCGTAGGATACACTAGCACGACGATTAGGAAATTAGTCAATTTATCAAGTCAGGAAGGTCAGTCCTGACAGTCACATATGGCATCACATGTTTCCTTTTATCAGGCTTATGTATTCATTAATCAAAAAGTGATGTTAAATGTCTATCTTAACCACAGCACCGAACGACAAAATTGAATACAGAATAGTACAGCAGATAATTACAAATCATTATTCTTATGTGGGTTCAAAGTTAATGTGGCCTTAACTTTTATACTACAAACAAATATACGAAAAAAATATTTGTGACGATGGGAGAAGTAACGAAAACATTACTTTGAGTTCTATAACGTGTGGGCATTACTTGTGGCAATATACGTTAATATAATAAACGATTCATTTTTTTTCTATTAAATAGCGAAATTTATTTCCAATGGGCTTTTCTCTCAGAACATCAAACTCATAACTATTATTATTATTGCAGAATATAGTCCATAAACTATCAATTTTATAATTATAAAATATATACTTTTTACTTTTACTATTCGTATATTCTGGCGATACTTCCCAGGGTTTGTCCCAAGGTTGATATTGCGTTAACTTCTGGACCAGCAAATTAAGGTTTGTGACGTACATTAATAAGCTCGATCAGTACACTGCAATGTAAGTTACAGATAAAAGAAACAGTCCCCTCGATAACTGCTGATTAGCGTGCGAAAAACAACAGATGTAGAACACAATGACAATTATATTTCCGCTCAATTAATGCTGGGCCAGAAGGTGAAGGAACGTGTCGATTGTTTTCTTAGTGATTTAATAACAAAGTGATGAAATAACTAATTCACGTTTTCCACCTCTTTCGAAAAAGGCTGATACGTTTCAAAATGACAGTTTGTTTTTCCAAAATTTAACGTATTGTTTTTGTTAGACTATTTCTACTTAACAAATTATTCTAAAGTATAATCGTCAGTATTATTGTTATTTATTGCTGCCACTTAATTAAAATATAATTTATACTCAATAACAAAAGAAAAATTCTCTTTTTTACCTTTTGATCAATACATAACTTTGCAGTTTACGTTTTGAAGAAGAATCCAAAAATGTTGGATAGAGTAACTAGCCAGGAAATTCTAAGTGGAATAAGAGGAGAGAGATCAATATGGAGGAATATGACCAGAAGGGAAAGATTAATACGCCAGGTTTTGAGATATAAGGGTGTTAAAAATGAGCATTAGAGGGAAGTGTGTGGGAATATATCAGAATAGGAAGGTCGAGGTGGGAATACGCTAAGCAGATTAGGGAGGCTGTGGCATGTGGTAGTTATGTAGAAATGAAAAGGATTGAACAAGGAGGGTTGCATCAGACCAGTCCAAGGAATGAAAAGTATAACATGTACATCAAATTAAAGATGTGTTAATTTTTTAGAATTATGATTGTTGAATCATTTTTGCACATTTTTCTGTTCAATATTTATCTGGATGTTCAACATCATCACTTCAATGTTTCCAAATTATTATTATTATTATTACCTGAAAGGGTCTTACGGACGTATAGTTGTAATTTATGCAATAACTCTTTATGATGAGATTGGTATTATATTAAATCTTATTACATTTCTATTTACTTATCAGGCCAGTAATTCTTATTTTACCAATGACATACTTCATCATTGGACCAAAAACGATTCTGTTATCATTTAGTAAATAATTCAATTGTGCTTTCCTTCCCTTAAACCTTTGCTCGAAACTCATTTAACTATAAGGCCTACGTTGTACATTGAAAAATAACAATCCATTGAAACCATTTAAATAATTTCATATTGTTAGGAGTTTAACTCTCTCGAATGGACCGGCAATTGGATAAAATTAGCTATTTCCTTATACAGTGGAATAGCGGGATGTTTACTGCATTTAAAAATGTCTTCAAAGTGAAGTATTGTATTCGGTATGCTTATATAATTAAAACAGTACTATGGTCTGGACATACCTTTTAATCGTGTGAATAACTGAATAATTGTTTGACTGTCACGCTCTGTTTTCCCGATTTGTTCATATATATATATATATATTCAAACTGTTACCTCCATTTTTACATTAAATTCAAACTGTTACCTCCATTTTTACATTAAACTAGAAACACCTCAAAACTTCATTTTAAGTGCTTGGGTACCGATTTTTATTGCTTTACAAAAAAGAGTTTGAAAATTATTTATCTTAAAGGCTACCTTAAACTCGCAGTCACCATTCGAAGCAGTCATAATCCAGACTTCCTAATTTCCTTTTCATAAATATGTTACAATTAGATAAGCAAAATTTTTATTTTCAAGAGTAGAAGATATAGTCTCAACTAGTAATAAATAAAAAGTCATTTTTACCAGAACAAATTGTTATTAATAATGCGTTGAAGAACAAAGAGTGACACATGTGTCATAAATAGCGGTTATTGTAGTCAAATCATTCTGCCAAACGCCAACTATAATGTTAAGAACCATCACAAAGTTATCCTTTCTGTTTGAATGACATGAACTCAGATTTTGTATTATCAAAAATAAAAACTTTTTTCAGAATTTCAGTCCGGCGAAAATGTTTTGTTTACGGCCCATTAGTGGTATAGTGAAAATATAAATCACATTATTTTAAACTGTAGAATCGATTGGGAATGACTTCAAGTATTTCTCCACCGTCCTTCGTTATTTCCTGCACCAAGATCGTCTGTACACTTGCACACAACGAAAATGACAATCATTGAGTAATTTTGTGCAGTGTTTATATGACACGTTCTTATGGATCGAAAAACAAATTCCATCCAATTAAACCGAACAGCTTTTTCACATATTTTTATCAATTATAAATGTTATAAATGTCACATTTGTCAATAAACTTTCTCCTGCCTTTCATAAATAAATAGACAATAGCGCAGAGATAATATAATGGCTACGTAATTTACTCTTACCTTCCAGCTTCATAATTGTTTGCGTCTCGTAAAAGTAGTCTAACTTAGACACATATTAAGTATTGACTGAGGCGAGAACGAAACGTCATGAGCTGCGATTTGCTCGCCAACCGAACAACTAGTGCGAAAATAGCCTAGGTTCGGCTTGGAATTGTGCCTAAAATACGGGCGGGCTGCAATGAAAGAGGGAAGCACCGCTGACTCCGCTCCAGACGCAGTTTTGCGTTGCGTCAGAGCAGAAGCTTCTGTCTGTTTGATCAGGTCCGGTCAGCTGGTCTAGTCACCGAGTCACCGATAGTCACAGGCAGGGGGCGGCGCTGCGCGTGCGTCACGAGAAAATAGAGCGGCTCTAGGATCAAATTGTTGCTTGCTTCCTCGGCAATTGGAGCTGATTCCTTAATTGCACTCGTCGGCGACCTATTTTACTAAACTGTTGGGGCGATTGACATGCTAGACCCCTGATATGGATAATGACGACCTCAATTGGACAGCGTCTCTTTAAAATCACCGATTTTTATATAACCATACCTTGTAGATTGCTTCATGGAAAAAAATTAAAAATTTACAAGTTACATATTTCTAATATGTTATCGCTTTTGAAAATAAAGGGCTGCTCATTGCTGGTAAATTAGATTCTTCAATCCCTTTTAAAATACTTATTTTTAAGATTAATGAAGAAATAATTTAACAATCTGGGAATTGATTGTGAAAGGTTATCATATGTTTCCATCAAAACAAATATAGCAGGACAATTCAAGTACATAAAAATATTAAAAGACATCAAACGTCTGAAAGAACTGTGAAATAACAAAGTTGGTGAAACCTCATCCAACTGTAGCCAATAACTATTTTTCATTTCAATCATCGGGCAATATCATGGCTGTTCAGGATAGTTTGCGGAATCTACTAAACAGGAAAAATATCAGAATATTATACCGAAGAAGACTGGGGCTGATAGATGCGAACAGCACAGTAAAATTAATTAAGAATATCATGCGTGCAAAGGGGGATGGAACCTCAAACAGACTACGAGTTAGGTTGCGATCAGTTTCGTTTTAGGAAGACAAAAGAAGCAATATTGACTCTGCATCTAATTTTAGAAGATAATAAATAAGAGGCCAACGTTCACCGCATTTCTAGATTTAAAAAAATACTTTGTTAATGTAAGCTGGAAGAAACTTTTAATGATTTTCAAGATGACAGGAATAAAATATCGGGAAAGGAGAGTTTTTCATAACCTCTACAGAAGACAGTCAGCAGTAATTATAACTGAAGGACGGAAAAAGAAAGCAGAATTAAAAAAGCGAGTAAAAGCAGCCTGTCACCCACGTCTTTAAGTTATATATATAGAACATGCGATGAAGAAAGTTAAAAATGAATATGGAAATGGAATAAAACTGCAAGGAGAATAAATGAAAACCTAAGCTTGTATTGTAGTATTAGTGGAGTCAAAAGAAGACTTGTAAACCATAATAAATGACTTGAACGTGGTCCTGGAGAAAGAGTTCAATATGAGGATTAATATAGGGAGAACCAACGTGATTGCGTTTAGTATGGGAAATAGTGGGTTAACAAAGGATGTTAAATTCGGAAGGGGAATTTTGAAGGAAATGATACTATGGCAGCATAATAACTAGGGATTGTATAAGAACAGTAGACATAAAGAGTAGGATAGCACAGGCAAGGAAGGCTTTCGCAAAAAGAGGAATTTACTTACGGGTAATGTAAGTATAAATATTGCGGAATCATTACTAAAAATGCTCGCGTTATATGGGCGCAAAACGTGGACGGTAAGAGAGGGGGAAGTTCTAAGCAGAATAAGAGAAGAATGAACAATATGGAGGGATAAATTGATAGATCACGTTTTGAGTCATGAGGGTCTTGTAAAGTTAGCTTGAGAGGGAAGTGTGTGGAGTAAGAACGGAAAAGTTGCCAAAAGGATGGAATACGCTAAGCAGATTAGGGAGGATGTGGGCCGTGGCAGCTTTGTATAAATGAAAAGACTTGCGAAGGATAGCTTAGCGCAGAGGGTTGCATCAGGACTGAATACCGCCAAATAAGGCATCTGGACCCCTTAAAGTTTCAGTTTTGTTAACCTTTGTAAGGGAACAACAGGGAATATTTATTAAATACTTCGACGGTGGCGTCCTAAGGTATAAAGAAAATACTTCCTATTTTAAGAAACTAACAAAAATAACGAAGTTAAATGTATTTACCACACTAGATTCCCTCAATATTTGATTATTTTACTGAATTTTTTGCTCGAACTCTTTGTGAAATTAATTTTTTCCAAAGATTTTTTTGATTGCGAAATTTTAATTGATCTAAGTTCTGCAACAATCTACATAAAGGTCACTACACAAAACTATGGAATCTTCTTATTACGGGGCCTTAATCACTAGTGCCAACGGATTCCAAAATATAGACATTGTATTTCAGGGTGCTGATTCGGTGTGAATGTAAATATTATTAGTATCGAGAAGAAGTTCTCTTGTTATTTTCCCCCCCAATATTAGGGTGATATTTATGAGTCAACTAGTCTGGCGCGTTCACCGATTGTAGTCTTGAGAACGAGGCACGTTCTGCTGCTGGTTACGTGACAGACACCAGCAAATATTCTCCTGAGGCACGCTGATCACTGTTGTTGTCTTCCTTGTCGGGAAACGTGACAATCGTAACTTCTGCCAGACACTGTATCTCTGTTACTTTTTTTTACCAGACACATCATTTATTTTTTACGAGAGAACGATTTGAAAGCATGTAACTTGTTGGGGGAATAATTTATCATCTAGTAGAAAGTTTAAAATAAACACAAGAAGACAGTTTAATTCAACGAAATAGGACTAACTTGCACGGAAAAGTGACAGGACAACATGCGAGAAAATAAGCACACAAAACGAAATACATCGTACTATATAGCTTAATAAGCGTCGCCCAATAATGCACAGAGGAAAAAAGGGAATTATAGTATAGACATAAGACCAGGATGCAATCTGTAGCCAATGCTATTTCACTTATGCATAAAACAGGCCATGAAGGAGTTAAAAATGAATAAGGAAAGGGAAGCAAGATGAAATAAGTTGAAATAAAAACCTTAAGGTTTGTTGATGATAATAAAGTATTAGGGGAGTCAGAATTGGAGACCATAATAAATGGCATGAACGTGAACTTGAAGGAAGAGTACAAAATAAGAATTAATTGAGGCAAAACCAACTTGATGGGAAATAGTGGAATACCAAATGGTGTTAGATTGGGAAGGGATATTTTGAACGACGTTAAGGAATCATGCTACTTGGGAAGCATAATAACTTGGGATGGTATAAGTATCGTAGACATAAAAAGTAGGATAGCACAGGCAAGAAAGTCTTTAGTTAAAAAGATGAATTTACTTACGGCTAATATATTAATATTAGGAAATCATTACTAATCATTTATGTATAGCATATGCGAAACGTGAACGAGAAGAGTTTCAGAAAGGAAAATTATAGATGCTTTTAAAATGTGGTGCTATAGGAGAAAGCTGAAAATCAGATATATAAAAGCAAATAAGTATAATTATTTATTTATGTATAGACGTCACGGGTGTGTGAGGACAATAGGACTCAGAGAGTCAAGAGTTTAATAGCATAAGGCCATATGCTGCCATGATGACGTCGTTTTGATGATTACAAGGGATCAAAGAGGAGATATAAGGAGCAACTAGATAAAACCAGTCTGAATGATATAAGAATAGAATAATACAAATCGGAAAAAATTACCATGGAAAATTTGGACAATGTTAACGAGTAAACGAGTTGTGTACGTGGTACAACTTTTCTCCAAAGTATATAAAACTGCTTCGTGTAATATGAAATCTTAACTTCGGAAAACCAAACACGATAAATATTTGACAATCATGCATAGATTTTAAAGCAGATCAAATGTTACAAATTAACCGATTTCGCATCTTTTATAAATTTCTGAAATTTGCTGCAATTCCTGTAATATTTCATCTTCCATTTATTTCCGAATAGTCTATCTGAAATAATTTCATTATTTATTCTACACGTCAGTTGGATATAAATGAGATACTATCCCGTGTAACATAGCCAGGGTCGGCCCTAAGCTAATATAAGCCCACAAATATTATGTGGAAACCAAACATGATTTTCGTATACCTAAAGGGAAAAACTCAAATAAAAATTATTAGTATGTTGATAATGAAATAATAAATCTATAACCTTTTTTAACCGGGGGGGCGGGGGGTTCAAATCAAGGTGGGACCCTAAGCTAAAGCTGGTGTCAATTCTACGTAAATAACAACAATGTAGTAGTTTTCCTGTATATTCTGAAGTAAGTTATCAAACAACTTAATTAAGATATCTCAACTTGATATTTTCGGTTATTACACACATCACAGCTTTACTACAGAATATATGGTCCATTACAAGTCAAATGAAGGAAATTAAATTCAAATAAAATGTATACCTTTGCCTGTAGCCGTTAAATGACAACATTTTTTGTTTCAAATTTTATCGCCACTCAGTTTCTGCAAAGGACGCCATAAAAATTCAAAAAAATATCAAACTTTAGGGTAACTGACCAGAAAAAGAAAAAATAACCCAAAAAAGAATGCAATAAAAATGTAGTGAGCCGTTGCGCCCCTAATTTTAAACTTCAACAATTGGACATTAATTGTTAAAAAAACATATATAAATATAAGGCCTAAATTAGTAATTTTAGAACAAAAGTTTATTCATTCAATGAAATTGAGTAGTATGAGCAATTTATACACAAAACCAAATTTTCCATAATTATCTTCCAAAAATTATTATTATATAAATAAATTTTGAGTAAATTTCAGAGGCATTGTCTGTTCTCGCTGTCTATTGGAGCCGATAACATTTATGGGCACTTTATTTATTTCAATATTAACATGTAATCGTTTTTAAATACTTTGGAAACACTAAAAATTAGAGATTATTTATTTAGTGACTAAAAACTCATTCTTTTATTTAGCTATGACAAAAAGAAATTTTTGTCACATTTACAAACCATAAGCATTTTTTCCGGTCTCTCTTAAATATCTTTTTGATATGCTTAAATCTCAAGAAGTGTTCTAGTTACCTTAAATTATCAATGTAGCAAGATATTCTATAAAAGATCATTCCGGGAACAATAAAATTATACCAAAATAAATCTGTACCAAATTTTCTTCAATTCTTCGACTTTTGTATAACCAAAGCAAATTGAATAAAATTTGGAAAGATATTATATTTATCAGTTTAGATATCAGCGTCTTCAGAATATATTGAATTATGTTTCCATTACCAAGCGAGCTTGTAAGTAGGCCTACTTACCGACCTACAATTATATTTCTCGTGTTTCTAGAAAATTTAGTGTAATAAATTAAGCAAAAATAATACAACAAAATAACTGAAACACGTAAATGTATATAATTCACTTAAATAACGAATTAAATTTACATAAAAATAATTAAATAAATTTAAATGTTTTGTCTTTCATCTTAAATTAGTTATTTTTCAGTCTGTGTGTAAATCATTTTCAGAGGAATAAATGTAAAATTTATGACCAAAAATCACCTATGACATTTTATCTAAAATTAACGAGATTAATGGATATTTTCATATTTGTTATATCGCTAACTGAAATTTTGTCTTAACGCAGACAAAATATGGAAATATAATTAAGAATGTTTCATCTGACATGTCAGGTGCATAAAAATTTACTCAATTCAATTACAATGAAAGTGTAAGATACATTTCATAATGCATCAAATTTTCATTCTGGTTGACTTAAAAAAGTTCTCAAATTGATACACATCTGATGAGATCAGTAATGTCAGAGGAAACGTTGTGAATACACGTTATTATTTCTTCTATCTGCATATGGCCAAATTGACAATTAATTAACGAGACTATTTTATTTTAGAATAGCAAAATAAACAAATAACAAACAAAGATGAAACCTTGACAAACAGAAAATATAAATGAAATAACAATTTTTTAGTACAACAACCCATAAACAAAGTTAAAAAATGTGCATAAACTAAAAACATTATCTTAATTATGTTCAGCCCGTAGAAAGAAATAACTATATCACGTCATTTGTTAAACTCGTTGCTGTTACGGACACTGTTTAATTATGAACAAACATTAATTATTATCTAGGTCAGTACTTAGTTGATACAGTTACAGAAATGCCAATTAATTAATAGTAGAATCTTAAGAACTCATGGGGAAATAATTAATTTTGTCGTCCTTACTTTAGACAACACCTGGCAACATTTTTAACCAGTAATTACTGAGGGGTAAATAAAATGAATTATATTGTCCTCATTGACTCAGCATTGAAAATATGTAAATTACTCCTTGTCAACATCATTTAGTTCATTATTTTTTCCATTACGATTTTCGATAGCTCGAGTCCAGCTGATGGGGCATATTAATTACACAAGCTTTCAGCCGTATTAAAAGCTAACTCCGTGAGCCACTAATATCTGAACATGACAGGAATCATGAAATTACGGATAGCACAGAGCAGCTACAAGCAGCCAATTGCAGAAAGAGACCGCGAATCAATCGATTACATAAGTACCGCAAGAAATTGATGTCACGGGTAATTGAAATGTCCCCGTTGGGCTTGAAACGTGCAGCCCAAGTGGAACAAACGCCAAGAGGAAGCAAAATGTTGCAGAATAGTTATTCTACATCATACATACACGTTACCCAAATACTTGTAATCATTCTTGTAGTCTAGCCGTACGCAGACCATGACTTAGCTACTTGTTATGAGACCTTTTCACACGTTAGTTTTACGAAACAGTAGAATAACAAATGGCGTTAGATTGGGAAGTGATATTTTGAAGGAAGTTAAGGAATTCTGCTACTTGGGAAGCGTAATAACTTGGGATGGTAGAAGTATAGTAGACATAAAGAGTAGGATAGCACAGGCCAGGAAGACTCACGAAAAAGAGGAATTTACGTACGGGTAATATAAGTGTGAATATTGTGAAATCGTTGCTAAAAATATTCGTATGGAGCGTGGCGTTATATGGGTGTGAAACGTTGACTATAGGAATTGCGGAAAGGAAAAGAATAGAAACCTTAGAAATGTAGTGCTATAGGAGAATGCTGAAAATCTGATGGGTGGTTAGAATAACTAAACAGAATGGGGGGAAAGCAAACAATATTGAGGAAATTTACCAAGAGAAGGGATAGATCAATAGGGCACGTTTTAAGACATGAGGGTCTTGTAAAATTATCATTTGATGGATATGCATGGGGGAAGAACAGCAAAGGGAGGAATAAGCTAAGCAGATTAGCCGAAATGATAAGGCTTGCCCAAGATAGGTTAGCATGGAGGGTTGCATCAGACCAGCCTTATGTCTGAATACCACAACAACAGCAACATCCGCAATATTTATCTTCTTATAAACTATTGGGATTTTCAATCATCTTTAAATAGCGATTATGGATTGCAATAAAATTTAGGGGAACTCTGAGCGGGGAGGAACGGGACACCCTATTTTTTTCACTGGATAGTGCTGGAGGTTTGTAAATAGGGTTGGAAAATTGTAACTGGTCAAGGAAGAAACCGCGAGAACTGACTAGGCTGCACCTTGTGAAATAACTATTGTTTTGGCATCTTACATCTGTGAAGTTATAATTTTTATAGCATTTCATCAAAAATTAATGTACAAAACTCATCGCTTTTAACACTTTAATGGTACATATATTTGTAAACTAGGTGTCCTTAGCTATATACAAGTTACATATGAGGCTTAAATCTGCTTGTATGAAAACTCGTTTAAAAACCTTAAATAAAACTAACATGCATTGAAAAAAAGAAGAAACGGGCGGACTCATCTTATAAGAATGATTTACAAAAATTGTAACCACAAAGAATAGATTAATATAGAATAGGAACGGAAAAAGGGGGAAAATTATAGCAAAGACTGTACAGTTGCAAAAAAATATCTTTGCAAAAGGAAAAATTAATAAAGAGAATAGTCGTACGCTGAATTAGTATAAGAAAGAAAACACAAATGGTGTTAGGATTTTTCTTAGATTTAATTTAATTTTATTCCAATACTTGTAAATACAAAATATCCTATTCTGTTCTGCACCCCGGTGGGTAAAAAATACATAAAAATACTAAATTCGTTGTTTTAAGGTAATATTAGTTTAAGTAAAAAATAGAATAAAATAATGGTTTTTACTTTTATGAAGTGATTTTTCCTTTTCCATAATTTTGCTAAAAATGTTTAGTAATAAGTGTCCCGTTTCGCCCCGACTTCACTTACATAAAGAATCTTTTCTCATGCCATATTTCCTGTATATTAAGATAAGTAGAAGTAGTCTAAAATTTTGAAATTAAATATAGTTTTGGCAAATACTGGCTACTTTTGAGCACTTTAAAAGCATGGGAAGGGATGGGAAAAGGGGACTGGAAAAGTGTGGCATGTAATTCAGGAAAAAATAGCAGAATAACTTGCTTCAAGTAGGTTCCACTCTCGATACTCGTCTAACGTCTTTCAGATAACTGGAGGTAACGCAGCATTCCTTCCCCTTGTCTCGAGCAGTCCCCGACTAAACTGATTAGTATTGGATTGTGGGAGCGTAGTTAAAACCAAATAGAGAAGAAGGGATCCGAAGATAACCTTCTCCCAGCTGAGACCAGCTCCCTCAGGCTTATCCTATCAACGAAATTAAGGTGTATTATACTTTATATTGCCTTATTTAACATCTATGAGTTTTACTGGATTATAAGTAATTGAATGTTTATTTTCAGAACTCAAACATATTTCTGCTAACTCATAGATTAATTTTTAATATTTTGTTTCATACTAATGACTGTTTGTTCTTATTATCTTTATAAAAGTTGTCGATATTGATTGCCCGTTTAGTAGTATCCTTGGACTGTGTTTTCTTATTGAAACTATTTTACAGTGTAGTATAGTCTGATGATAAAAAATAATTATAATGTTGGAAATCTGGTCCGTGTACATAGCAGACTATGTATAATCCAACAGAATCAAAAGTTAACTTCGTTTACTTCTTTTCAAACTGTCAATTTGCCATTTTCTCAAGTTGAGGGACTGGTACCAAACGGAAAATTTTTGGAGGTACAGTAATAATATTTCAATTTAAATGTATGATTAGGTTTCTCGCGTACGTGATGTTATGAGGAAACAAACTCTTTTGCACGTCCCTTTCAATATTTTTTAAATATAGTTGCCTTTGGTAGACGCAAAAGTCCGACATTTTGAAAATACTCATTATGAAAGGGCGGTGCATGGTCCAAAGGCAAACTGTTCAGTAATTTAATGATGTCGATATCTGAGCATAGTCTTCATCAGATACAATGTTTGATATCATTTCAATTATCTTTTTATTTAAAAAGTTTTGTGTATTGTGAAATTAGCCTCGACGCTAGCTTACTACGGTAGACACGGAGATCGGCGTTCCAGTACTTGAATAATCAACAAAATATATATTAAATATAGCTCACAATGATGCCGAAGTTAAAATTTAGAGTGTCGAAGTCGGAACGAGAATCGTAAGACAGTGCCACAAGCATTAGTCACACTGGCGTGCTTCTATGTCATTTCTGGTATTCCTTATCTAATACACGCAAGGAAAACAAAGCAGTTTTTAAAAAATTGCAGAAAATGTGAAGGTCGACGTAATGAGTGCAACTGTGTTTTGCGAAAAAAAGGCAAGGCCGAAGATTCGTTATCGGAAGTGGAAAGAAGGAGAGGCCCGTCACACGTCAGTCAAGAGGCTATAGGCCCGATCCGTTCAGTCCGGAATCTTATTGATCTGACGCTCATTCACATTAGGTGCACTCATTCCAAAACCAGATAAGTCTCAAGAACAGATTGTTTCAATGTTAAACTTACGTCACTTATGTTTGTATTTTTATATTATAATTGTTAGTGTTTTATAACTCCTTTTATGTTATCGTTGTAGTACTCAGTCCAAAGACTGGCCTGAAGCTACACCTTCCAGCGCAAGCCTTTTCATTTGCACATAAATATCAACCCAAATCGTCCCTATTCTGCTTAGCGATTTCCATCCCTGATCTCCATCTTCTGTTCTTACCTCATCCACTTCCCTTTAATGCTAATTTTACAAAACCCTCGTGTCTTAAAACGTGGCCTATTAATCTATTCCTTCTCTTGGTCAACGTCCTCTATATTGTTCCCTTTTCCCCTATTCTATTTAGAAATTCCTCGTTTGTGATTCTATCCACCTCTCTGATTTTCAGCATTCTTCTGTAGCTCAACATTTCAAAGACTGCTATTCTTTTCCTTTCCGCAGCTCCTATCGTCCACGTTTCACAGCCATATAACGCCACGCTCCAAATAACACTGTTGGCAACGATTTCCTAATATTCACACTTATATTACCCGTAAGTAAATTCCTTTTTTTCGCGAAAGGCTTCCTTGCCTACTCCTACTCTTTATGTCTGCTATACTTCCACCATCCCTAGTTGTTACGCTTCCCAAGTAGCAGAATTTCCCAATTTAACACACTTTGTTATTCCACTCCATTACCTTGGTTTTTACTCTATTTATCCTCATATTGAACTGTTTCTCCATTTCCACGTTCATGCCTTTTATTATGGTTTCCAAGTCTTCTTCTGACTCCTCTAATACTACAATATCATCGGCAAAGCGTATGGTTTTTATTTATTCTCCTTGCAGTATTATTCCTTTTCCATATTCAGTACAACTTTCTTCATCGCCTGTTCTATATATAAGTTAATAAGCATGGGCATCCTTGTCTTTCTCCTTTCATGATTACGGCTTCCTTTCATTGATATTCTATTTTAATTACTGCTGCCTGTTTTGTATAGAGGTTATGTATAAGTCCCCTTTCTCGATATTTTATTACAGTGCTCTTCAAAATCCTTAATGGTGTGTTCCAGTTCAGATTATCAAACGCTTTTTCTAAATCTATAAATTCCATGAACGTAGACCGGTTTTTTCTGATGCTGTCATATAAAATTAGCCGCAAAGTGAATATTGCTTCTCTTGTCAAACCAAATTTATCTCTTAACTCGCATTCTATTTGACGTTCCATCTCCCTATACACTCTTTTCGTATATGTTTTCATATATATTCTTTTGTATGTACGCTTATTTCGTTTCTTCTAGAGCTGTATAATGCATGGACGTATTTCAGTGAGTATTTATGAAACTGTGCTTTGAACTGTCCCACTTGCGGTAATGAAATCAACAAGGCTACGTTTGTGAATGTCCAGGGGAAATGTCAACAAAGGCTATCAGTCGCACGCAGAAAGCAAACCTATGAAAAGACTAAATCAAGTAAGTTGAAATTGGTATGATACAAAAGCCTTTTCATCCTCACGTCATGATGGTGGTCTCTCCGGTTGTGACCAACTTGCGAACAGTTACAACGTGGTAATATTCCAGGTCGCAGCACCTGTCTCTTGAGCAGGTTACGGTTAAATGCCATGATTAGCGGACTTGTTCCAAACATAATTACATTAACTGAATTTGATCTTTTGTTTTCAATAATTAAATTTATTTCAATTTTACACAGAATTACAATATAAATTATACCAAAAAAACTATAAGTTACTGAATTTGAAAAAAAAAGTCAGTTATGTTTGATATAGAGTTCACCTATGTTACTTGAGAAATTAAAATTAGGTTTCAAAATTTAGGTTACTAATATAAACAAGAGAAGTTTGGTAAAAGATGAGGGTGGGCCAATATTGAAATGAATGAAACAAGCTGTGCGTAAGGTATTAACGAAATTCTTTTATATTTGAAAGGGCATTCATGGGTCTTTTAAATAAAAATATATTTTTAATAGTTCACACACAGCTTTTTGTATATCATTTCAACGTCGACCCGCCTTTATTGAAAAATCCTATATCAAAAAAAGAAAACTGTGCTCAAAATCAATAAATTAGTTTATTTGGTATCATATTTTTATGGTGCGTAAAATTTATACTTATTAAATATTTTAAAATAAGTCGATGTATGAACCATCAATTCAACTAGTTCAAAGTGAAACCGCTGTTACCTGTTATTTTATCACGTCTGAAAGTGCCAGCAAGTGGAAAGAACCGTGCTGCATACACACCTTTAACCTTTGTTCCACGTACAAATTCTTGATAAGCCTTCTATTCTTCTCTCGACGTCCAATTTCCTTGAGTGTTTCCAGAACTTTCTCAAAATTGCCATATGGAACGTCTTTCAACGGTCTATAAAGCAAAGAGCACACATCTACTCTTTCTATGATTGAACACTTTTTAATAAACCTTAGCATTCTCCTGGCATTTTATTTCCTAGTCTTGAGTTGAGTTCTGTCATTCTCAAATTTATTGTCTATTTGCATTCTTTTCAGTACTATCATCATGAAAAACGTGTTCTCACTTTGCAGATTTATGAATTCGGTTTATCAGTTCAGTCAGCATTTTTAATCTTGTGTTGCTTACACTCTGACAAAATTTTGACTGATATGCCATCATTTCCAGGGACTTTATAAGTTCTTTCTCATCTTCTCTTACCAGCTGTTCTTCCTCCATCATAAAGTCTTGTGAGTGTTTTTTTTATAATCATACAGGCCTTCTCGTACTTTCAAAACTTTATTTTGCTACGAGATGTACAGCAAATATAGCCTGGGTCCTTAGTCAACCCTTGGCTACCTTGTTCTACCTTCCACATCCCCCCTTTTCAATTCCCTCCTTATACTATTAAGGAGAGTTGCTTGTTTCAGGATCATCCTCATGCAACAGGTTACAAAAAAATCTTTTTCTTATAAGATGGTATCTTCTCACGCAAGTGTTTCGCCACAGAGGGGATGCCTCCGTTCCTTACTGGTTTTAAAATTCTCACATGCCGAAGAACCTTCATCTCTTTTGGGAGGTGAGTGTACTGGGGTCGAAAACTTAGGGCATATGGTAAGAGTTGTTCGCTGCTCGGTTTGGATCAGTCGGCCAGCGACCTCCTAGAACTGGTGGTGAGACGCAGTAGGGAATACTTGCAAACCCACAATAAAAACCACTTCTACCTTTCGTAAGGGAGTGAGAATAGTACCGACCTACATGATGCAAGTTTTCTAGGGATCCATCCATGAACTGTAACCCGGAGGTCCTAGTCAACCGAGCACAGATGCCTGTGGGAGTTTTCTCTCGCAGGTATTTCTCCCAGATTGATTGCGGGGCTCACCTTTAGGAATGCCTCGTTCTCTCTCTCTGATTTTGTCACGGTTCTCACATGCCGAGGCGCCTACGTCTGTTTTAGGGGAGTCCAACTGCCTCCTAAAACTGGTGCAGGCACGGAGAAGGGAATGCTGCGACCTCACAGAAAACTCGTCTCCCGTCATTCGGCAAGGCGTGGGAATAGTACCCAAAAGTCCGACCTATCTGATGCAGGTTTTCTCTTTTAGGTGAAAGACCGGGTAGGATCCTTAAAACATAGCCCGGAGGCCGCAGTCAACCCTTGACTGACTTTATCTACCTTTCACATCCCCTCCCTTTTGAATTCCCATCGTATGCTATTAAAAGGAAGCTGCCTGTTTCGGGATCGCCGTTGTATACCCTGTTAGACGCCAAAAAAATCATTTGCTTAAATTAATTTGAGGGAATGGCAGACAAGGGGTTTTGCTAAAATTTTAAAACTGGAGGATTGTTAAAACGACGAAACATATAGGCTTGGCGTTCATGGAAAGTTGACAGTATAATGATTACAGTGATCAATATAGTGGAAAAATTAATTACACTCGAATATAACATACCCAATAACAAGAACAGAAGAAAAACTTAGGATCGGAGCAAAGCACTGAATTAAAGGAACAAGACGGAAAAATTCGGTGAAGTTTTTTTGCATCATGAGGTTTTAATGCAGTATCGAATTATGCAAACGATTGCCGTAGGGATTAAATTTTACTCTTGTTACAACTTATAAATTTTCCATAGCGTTTGAAAAACCAAACACGGAAATTGTAGAGAAGGCAGTAATATCTCTACGAAATAAATCAACTAGACAATATAAGTCATATAATCAGAGGAATTATCATTGAAAGTGCACATAATATAGCAACTTTGATAAGTCCACTCCTGTAATTATAGTTCTAGACTGAGGAAAATGTCAAGAAGCTTAACATTTCGCTTTACAATAATAATGGTTTATCTTCGTTCCCTTGCTCTGCTTAATCATACATTCATATGCATTGTTCAAAATTATCTTAGTCTCCACGATCACTAAAAAGGAGGTATTTTAGAAGTTGTTTAATTGGCTTCAATTTGTTCAGAACTCCGTTATTGCAGTTCAAAAGAAAATACTGTCTGAGGCGAAAGACAGATACAGATACAATTCTTATTATTCATTAAAATTACTATCCTAATGGCAACTTCCACGATGTAAACAAAAACAACAGTTTCGACGACGTAAGAAATTGGGAAGCACTTAAGCGACCCCGCGCAATGTTCTTAATGCGACTGAAAGGTCATTTGCATGTCACCTCTCACGGCCCGCGACCTTCACACCACTGGCTCCAAAACGTCGCCTGCACTCTTGTAAAACAACGCCAATCGCGAAAAAATGAACTAATTCGACAGGCAGCCTCTTATATGCAAAGTCAATTATTCATATCTAGAGTCTGTCAGTAACGCGGGAGGCAGGAAACGTATTTCGCTTGCAAAATTAGCTTATACAACAGTCAAGGTTGCGTGAATCCTGGCAGGAAACTATTATACACCACGCTCCCTCGGAGATAGGACACAAACCCAATTTACAGCGCAATCTCTCTCAGCAACGATTGTGAACTTGACGCTTTACTGCTATTTAATTACATTCCTTAATTGACAATTTAGTACATTTTATGATATCATCTTAAGTTATAACCAAATTAAAAATTTATTGTATCATCTTATTCGATAGCTGGCAGTCTTAATAATTATAATAAAGAAGAGTATTGAATTACAGAAAAAATATTGCAATTATGAGTAATATATTTAGGAAAATAATACTCTTATTTCAGACTTCGGATTATTCTGTGATTCAACCAATAGTATAGACCACGCTTATAGTGTCACATATTTTTGCCAATTTTCACACTCATGAGCGTGGGCTAAAAACTTTTAGTTCATTCTCTCAATGATAACGAATGAATCATGAAAGTAGAATATTCTTTCGTCCCACTAACTTTACATCTGCGTTTATCGCACATATTTTCACTGCGAGATACATAACATAAATGATAAGGAAAAAGTCATTTGCCGCCGCTAACAGTCTGGCAGACGTCCCAATAGTTTTAATTTTACTTGATAAATTTAAAGATTGAAATTATATTTTCATATTCGACACCTTGCTCATACCTCTGTAATGACACGCAAGTTGGCTAATCGTCGAATTTACAGCCTTCTTAGAAAGCGTGATAAGAAAATGACGAATCACATACTTTTTCTTAATGATTTTAACGGTTCTCTTTCTGTCCTCAAAACTGGCCATTTTTATAATCGATGTTTTGTAGTGGCGATATATATGCGTCAGGAAATGGCACTGTTAGGTTAATTAAAACAATTAATAAGGACAGGAAATAGAGATATAAAGTTGGTGACCTACCTGAGATTCACAGATGGCTGGTACCTTTTAGGGGTTTGGAGTTCTTAAATTTTCGGAGGCACCGCCCCCTTCATCAGAAAGTTAGAAAGACCAACTATCGGCTATCCGACGAGTCGTCGTAATTAATAAAATAAATTATAACAATATAACCAATTACGATTCTGCATGTGATATACATGTATATATATATACATACCTACAAAGTATTTAATTTATACATACATAAATTATGTACGTTTGTTTGTTTATTTGGAAGTCTGTAGGTTTTTATAATATTCATATAAATTTAAGCGAAGGGACAAATTTCTAGAAAATTTGATTCACATATACTTAAAAGCCAGAAACGAGGAAGAAATCCTACTTAATAAAGTATCCAAATGAATCAGCATATATACGCCTGGTAAGTCTGTGCTCTCAGATACGACAGAAGAAAGTAAAATCCGCCATATTTAATTACGCACATTATGCTGCGACAGTTTATTTACATTCTGCTACAGTCGCATTTATTCAATTATATCCATGAACACACGAATTAATGAGAAAAAACAATATGTAATATTTCTTCAAGGAATTTATTTTTAAAAATTGAAAGAATGATATTTACCATAGTATGATAATTTTTCTCTATGTTAATCAGTCACATTAATAACCAAAATTATAATTTCAATTTAATTTAAAATTTATTCAGCAGGAGCTTTTGGCATTGCCATAGTCATCAAATACAATTTTTTATGGAATTAGTTTAAAATCAGAAAACATAAAACAAAATTGATTTTTTCAATATTTTAAATATTAAAACTGAAAAAACAAATTTGTTTTATATTGTTATAATTTTAAACAGATTTCATATAAACATTTGTAATGTTTTAAACAAATTGTATTTGAATTTTGTAGATGACTATGGCATTGCCTAAAGCTCCTGCTGAGTTAATTTGAAATCAAAATTAAATTATAATTTTGGTTAATAATGTTGCTGATAAACAAAAGGAAAAATTATCATCTTACGTAAGATTTTTTAATTTGTATGTTTTTAATTTCCGTTTTTGTTTTGAACCGCCTTTTCAGATGATGTATTTCACTTTACCGCGGCACATGATAATGATTTCAAACTAGACTTTTTTCAATTACTTCTACAATACCAACTACAGGAAACATTGAAAGGTAATAAAAGACAACAGGTGAGATTTTTAAAATCATTTACAAAAACTGGAGTATGTAAGAATTCGTGAGAATCTTAATCGTTTGTGTATTTTTAATTTTGTGTATTTATAATTGCAAACATTGGCAAAATAATTTAAATTGACAATTAATGAGAACCTTAGGTTATGTTGGTTTTTTAATTTTTTTGTAATTAATAATCATTAATTCAAAAATTTTTTCAATAATTATTATTTAATAGATTTCACTATGTAAAGACAGTGTACATAATTTAAATTTTCCAAATAATATGTTTCTCCCAGTAATTAAATAACAAAATAAGATTAAATTATTTTAATTTTGATGATAATTATAAAAACAGTTGGTTTTAAATCAGTCGCAAATTTAAATAAAATCAAATTATAAGTTATTTGGATTATAAATTTTTAGGAATTTAGAGGATACTTCGGCATATGCCACAGTCATCTTCAATTTAGAAACTAATAAATTGAAACATTAGTACAACAGTACATATTAAATTTGTACATTACAAACACTAAATGTACTATTTTTTCTATCGCAGAGTTGACAGATTTCATTATTTTTACATTGTTTATTTCAGAGAACCATTATTCATACTTAAACTTCAAATCTTCAGCACACTCAGGATTTTAAGGTTCGCGTTACGCAACGCGTATAATATTAATTGAAGCTTTGCTAAATTTCTTGTCCTTCAGAAACGATTGGACGATTTGTGATTGTCGTGGCCAGAATGAGGGAATTAAATAAATAACGCATATATACCGGGCGTATTTGAGATATTAAGGCTCCGGGAGAAATTTTCTTTAAGTGCAGAGAGAATCCTTTACCGCGTGTGTTGATGTTTCCCTTAGTGTACTAGGGGAACTTTTAAGCCCATTAAAGTATCGAAAACAGTTTCACTTACTAAAATATCCGTATTTGCCATAGCTTTGCGTAACGACTAGTGTTATAAAACTGTCTTATTTATAGTAAACATTTTCATTATTCAATGGATTGTATTTTAAGTCTCCAAGATAAGAAAACTATTTTCAATATATGTGATTAAATCGATGCAGTAAAAGAAAGAGAGAACTATGGCACAAGCTTATTGATCCAATCAACTGTGCTATGTTTCACTATTTCGCTGAATTTATTGATACAGTGCATGTAGATGTTAAGAGTTTGTCAAATATTACTTCTGAACATCTATAAGCGATTTATTATTGTTCGAAGACTATTATTCACAGATAGATGATGTGCGAAAGCGAAAGTTGTTGATTGATTCGGAACAGGAATATTTAATAGAATTAAGTTGCGACTCTGCATTAAAATCACAATTCAATCTGGGTTTAGGTAAAAAGAGGAGTATGCTGATTTACATAAAGAAAAGTAATGAGTTCTGCCACAATTTTCAACAACATATATCTGCGAACCTCAAATACTGACTGTAATGACGCATATAAAATCCTAAGCAAAGCAATAATATGAAAATTACTTCAGCCTTTCTGCAAAAAATATAGCTCAAAGAATAGAAAAATTATTATATGGAAAAATCAGCAGGTTTGATATGTGGAATTCATTTATAAATGAACATTGCTTAATTTTATGTGGAAATTACCTATTTTTTGTTTCTTTTTTGAGATCTTTTGTTAAATTTAACACAATTTTAGTGTTCTTTTTACGATTACTTTTAAATTGTATATAGCGCGATACTTAGTATTTTATTATTTGTTAATGTGAAATTATCAAGGGTTGGATAGCTGGAGCAGGGGTTAGACTGACGGGGCTGTAATCCTCTGGAACCCCTTCGGGTCACGTACAAATATGACCTGCGTCATTTCCGCATATAGCCGGAGTAGTAAAGAAAGAAACCCACGAAAACAAAATTTGAAATGCCATGTGGTCGCCTCGGCCAATGGGGTTTCATAGTTACCAGACAAATCGATCGTAAAAGATCTATTTCGAGCAGTGAGGCTGCGTAGAGTATCATCGGTTGTCAGAACTGGAAGGAGACGGACGGGAAGCGATGGTAGGTCCCGCTTATAAATGAAGGAGGTCAAAAGTCGACGCTGTAGAAGACGCAATATAGCAGATAAAACGGGGGAAGTCAAAGTATATTTGTTTTCATTCAGAAGTAAAATAGGCTAATTTAATACGTATTTATGTAGAAAAAATTTCCCGGAGATTAACGACTTGTTTTGGTGCACCTGTGTAGAAGTCATTTCCTGCTTTCATTAATAATTTTCGTTAGTTATTAGTAATTATTAACCAGCATGTCAATGAGGTCTATATTAGTGTAAACCACTAATATTTTATTCGCGACACATTCGACAACAGTTTTAAAAGTACTTCTCTTGCTTAAATGGACACGTCTGGCGGTCTTGTGCGCCATGTCAATGAAAGGACTATTTAATTAAAGTCCGGGTCTCTTTGATCCACTTAAAACAGCGTTTTAATTGAAATTGAAATACAAAGCTGCTATTCATCGATTCCGATGTATAGTAGTAGATAATCCTTGGCGTTACTTTCACTCTGATCTCATTGATCACCGCGTATCCACCTACATTCATCTCTAAAATTGCATTACCTTCAAAAATTTAAAATATTCATTTCAAATAATCTAATAATGGTCCAATGGTTTTCTATAAATGAAAATGAGTTGAAACGTGACAAATGTCGTTTTACAGAAAACTTTAAATTTTATCATCTTAATGGAAAAAGAAATGTATGCATGATGACCACTAATAATAAATAAAAAGTTTTTAACTTCTTAGAATAAATTTGTTTTAAATTATTTTATTTTAATTAAGGTATGAGTTTCTTATTCTCACTTTTATGAATATGTGGGTACCTTCTTCACCCAGATGTATGGGATGGCAAAATGCAACTGTTGAAAAGGAAAAAAATCTTTACATGTAATGCGCATTCTAAATCACCTTACAATTCTCTATTTTAATATATTCGTATATTTATTTCGTAGAATATGGGAATTCATATAACGAACTGTTAACTTATCTTAGTCAAACGGAGACAACGCTGATGTTAATACTCTAAATCTATTACTGCTACGGGCGTACTCTTTCCGTTATCTAATCAAGTATTCTTTATTAAAGAATATTTAAGGAGATATAAAACAGGTAAATAAATAAAGTTTATTACTTAATATCCTCTAAAATATGTACCAACGGACCCTACTACTATTTTAAATAGTTTTAAAATCCTCAAAATTGCATTCATATGTGTTATCTAAAAAATACTTATGTATACACAATTATAAATTCTATAAAACTCATTTCGGTTATCATTTATAAAACTCATTTCGGTTATCATTTTTATAAATGTAATGAGATCTAACACAGTCCCGATCATTATGACGACAATAATCGTGTGCCACGGTTATATTAAAATATTTTATTTTCATTTGTATTCACTGCCTGAAATATATTATTTGTTAATTTAATTTAAGGAGTATCTCATTTATTTATATAATTTATTTGGTATTTTAGTTTCTCATTTTACCCTAGTTTTTCTCTTTATTGTTATATTTAAACATTCATATTTCAGTTTTTACATGTTGTTTTATAAGTTACTTATTTTATTTGGAAACGATAGACGGTATTTCTAAAAAATTTAACTGACAATAATGTATTAAAGAGTAATATTGGAAATAGTTGAAATCATTTTTTTCATAAACGCGTTAAAAATGTTGATTTCACACTTCCGATACCTTTCGCTCTTTTCTATATTCTTCTTTTTTATAATTTAGACTAAACACCGCATTAACCAGGGGGTTATTAGCGACCTTCAATTACATTTTCGTCATAGTAAGTTACAGCAATTTCTTAAAACCATGGAATTTACAAGAGTACAACAGATGTTTCTTTTCTTTGTCTGTTTCATGTGCTTTCTGGAGTTTCTAAGGAATGTTGGATTTTTTGACTTTCAACACCTGTCGTTAGTGTGTGTTATAGTTTGTATTGTTTTTATACTTTTTTATTGTATTGGCTCACAATTATTTCGTTTATTGATTGTTTAATCAAGATTTCAGGAATTACTTATCAGTACGAATAATAGGCATACTCTGTAAATATTATACTGTACGTTTATTACTTTAAATCACTTTGTGATCCGTCGTAGATATTTAATTAATTTTTTCTCAATACATTTCAGTTATATTTTCAGCGAAATATTTGTAATTCAGGTTAAAATAACCCAATTTCTACTAACTATATGTAATTTCATGTAAAGGCATATCAAAGGTCCTCAACCAAAGCTTAATTCAATTAAAGAAATCTAAATTTGCCATTTACAATTTATTCAATGATTTATTCTTCAAATACTTTCGCACTGATTATATTAACAAAGCTTCCACCACCCACTGATTTATTCTCACTCTAAATTCGCTGCTTCTTTGTATCTTCACTATCACTTTGTGAGTGTCAATAATTGCCCATCAGTGTAATTGAGAAGATTCCGCTTTTTCCACTCAAGGTACTTAAATAATTTTCCATGCACCCTCCAGACAGCCACTGATCTTCCCGAATAATTTCCAGGTTAATTTTCCTGGACCGGAAGATATTATCTTGCCGCCTGACAACGAAGTATTTTCTTCCACAAAAGAAATCGTTTTGTAATTTTTTACCTCTTCACTAGTTGTCGTATTTGTGACATGTTTTTATTTTTATTTTTTCGCAAAGTGTTAATAGTGTTAATAAATTAATATTTTTGTATTTGGATAATCTACACTAGGACTTCAGCCCGGTGGCATATACACAATTAAATTTTCCTATATACATATTGCTGCAAATCTATTGTTCTTTGAAGTGTCAATGTTCCTGAAAGAAAGAAAAAGTACTACTGAAAATGGATATTACACAAGAACTCTGGGTCATGTAGAAGTTATGGGTGTAAACAAGTGTTAGGTTCCCTTCCTAGCGCAATACTTTGTTGTTCTGAAAAGGTCACTGTGCGTTCTCTTTCTCTCTCTCACCTTCGTTGGTAAGCACCACGCAACTCCGCGCATTGAGTCACAGAAATTTCCTCGGCTAGAATCACAATTCGGTTGTGTTTACGTGAACCACGAAGAATCGCGGCCACCTGGATTTGTGATGCTGATGAGGATCCTATGTTTTCGTGGCACTGACCCACCTCCGGCGCATCACGTACAGTGCACGACTCCTCGCACACATCACATAAACCATAATAAAGCACGTTGTGGTATTTTACTCGTAGCCAAACATGTGACCATAGCCTTGCTCCGAGGCCACAGACTCGTACTGTAACACGCCAACGATTGTTTGCGTTGAGCTCAGGTCAGTGCACCATGAACGCACTCTATTGACATCCTAAAACCATTATACCATAACTAAAGTAACGGTATAACTTAGAAAGAAGCTCAGACACTAGGCTTGTCTATAAATTATTTATATAAACCCAGTTAAATATCTGAAAAGGGACAGTTGATTACTTGTCAGTGCCCAACAATTCCCAATTCTCTGGCTGTTTTGCCAATCGGCAGTGAACGCAAAACATTATTTAACTCACATGAAATATCAGCTTCAAAAACTCAACGAATGTAGTACATCCAAACTTGGAAGATTTACGTGGCTGGCAGCGCAGTAAATCTCCACTTTTTGGATTCAGAACAATCTTAAAATACACACATTAATGTCCTTGAAATGCATGAATGAATGGTAATATATAAAATTATAGGAAATTAGTTACAGTCGCCGTTAAGTTATGAATAATTGTGAGAAACAGTCTGCTAGTTCAACGTTTTCCAGACCTCAGTCCAGTGAAGTCATTTCTGCAAATTTTATTCGAATTACGTTTTTGTACTTCATGGCCATGATGAAAGAAAGTAGAAGGAAGCAGCGGTGATTCACAAAGCACCGGTTATAGCGATGGGGTTATGGCATAACTAAAACTTTAAGACAGGGAAGGCTTTAAAAATGTTACGAGGATGTCGCCATGTTTATGATGAAATGGTTCTAAGTAAAATGCCTCGGGGAAATAATTATTTGGACTTCCAATTCCTCTGTCGATTAAGTTTGTTGTAACGTATTTCTTAACAGCTATTTGCAAGTTTCATGTAAACACTTATTGTTTCATAATGTTTTATGTACGTAAGGACTCCGGTAAAATATTTAATATTGCGTGAAAATTAAGAAGTTCATCACTTCAAAAGACGTAATAAAATCTCGTCACTGAAATTAATGCATTCTATTTGTATAGAATCTATTTTATGAGTCTATATTTTTTCTGTAAAACATTATTTATAGTACTCTTTTTCCGTATCAAATGTTTTCACTTCATACTTTTTGATACTTCTCGGTCATACTGTGACCAATATTTTTCGTTTTCTTAAATTCACGTATCCCAACGTCTTTAAATTTCCACTAGACACATAGTAGGATGTGGCTGTCTGGAAATAACGCCGCAAAGAACTTCATAGGCGTCTTGTTTCAAGATTCAGAATTAAGCTCGCATTTGGTTACAAAGATGCACTTGCATAAAATCGGATTTCACTAGTAAAGTAGCAGCCCCCTCTTGTCCCACCGTGACTAAATTTTAGATAGTAATTACTTATTCTATTACCAGAACGGAGGGGAATGGGGGGGGAAGTAGCCACCGAAGCTTCTCAGAGCTCTAAAGATGTCAGTCTACGATCGGACTTCTGCTCAGTACTTTGTTTCACTTTTATTTAACTTAATCCTCAAAACCATTCTAGCGTCTTTGATTCCGTTCAGGACATTTAGTACCAACCCTCACGTACCGAATCTATCCTGAATTCTTCTTTCTACGGTCGCTGAAGATGAGACAACAATGGAAGTGTCTTGAGTCCACCTTCCTTTCAGTCTGATCAATTTCTGTCCTTGGCTAAGAAATTAAACTTGAAAATCCTTCCTATTTTGGTTGTCTCAGGTTTTAGTCATTTCACTATCAATAAATTAAATATTATTAACTAAGAGTTTGACAATTTCTATTAAAATGCAAACTTAGAATTATTTAACATTTCAAAAAGACATAATATAAGGTTATTGGCTAAATAATTTGTAATTAAATCTCTAATAAATAAGTTTTCATACAAATTTGTTGATACACACACGTTTCGTTCTTTCATAATGAAATATTCTTGTTTTACTTAATTAGGAGACATTCCTGAGTTAAATGCGAAATAATAGTCAACTATTTTGATTCTTTTGTATACAATATGGTAATACTTATTATGGGTGTCCTCGTGTAATAGTATAGGAGGGAAAATTGGAAGTGGATTGCAGAAGGGAGAGAAAATCAGCCAAGGTTTTAGTAGGGCTCTCGGGATTCAGTTTAAGAATCCTACACTGTATTCACCCGATAGAGATGACGGACAAAACATAGAAAACATTCATCAGGTGTACCAGGCTCCCGATCCGCGTCTCACGCCCTTCCGAGTGAATGCCGAGGAGTTTAAGTATAATTAATATTTTGTTGGATTTAAATTCGTAAATAACTTGTGAAATAAAATGCCAAGGAAAAAGTAAATTTGTGTAGACTGAATTCTAAGTAATTATATTTTCAGATCTTTCCCCGACATATTTCGGCAATGAGAACCAAATTTCGTATCCCAGCATTTGTAAGCAGGATTAGACAGTTTCACCATTCTGTCGGTAGCTTTTTTATTTCTGCCGTCAAAAGTAGAAAGGTCTTAAGTAAAAATTTTCGACTTTTCAAAATATTTCACGGATAAATATTGTATTTTGTGTTTATTGTTGGTCTACAATTGGAAGAAAGCTCGGTGGCAGATACAAAATGAAATTACTTAAACATAAATAATCCTAATATAAAAAAATTCATGGTCCTTTAAAATTTCTATAGCCCTGAAAGAAAAAGAGAAACACTACAAGAATTACATTAACTTAACACTTCATTTCACTTTGACTTTAACATTTAAATACGAATATGCATTTTTATTATTCAAAATATATTTTCCTTAAGAGAATTTCCCCTAAACACTCCCACGGGTAAATTATTCCAGTCCTATTTATGAATGAGAACTTGCCAACATCCGTTTTTTGCTTTCTACATTTTACTTTGAATTGATGATCCCATCTACCTACATAACCGGGCTTTTGCATTTTGGAACCAATTCCAATCCATGGGTTTTACCTGTATAAGCTTTGAATAGCAAATGCAGCCTTTCTTTCTCCCTCCTTTGTGACAATAACTCCCAACCTAGTTGTGCTTTTTCATTTCTATGACCCGGCCCTGCTCATACAAAATTAGCAGCCCTTTTCTAAACTTTCTCTAATGATTCTATTTGATTTTTTCTATAGGAATCCTAACAAAATTTGTCTAAATATACATATGCCACCTTTCTTTGATTTAGATAATTTTATAATTAATTTATAACGATAAATTCATATTTCTAAGTACAGACAAAACCATTTTTACGAAATAACGGGTAAATTGTGAGCTCAAAAAACTTTATCCCTTGATTTATCAAAAGCATTCTTAATACTTACTGCCTTTAATCTCTGGACGGCAGATTTGGCTTTTATGCAATATTAAATTTTATTGAAATCGTTCCTACCGATTCCTGGTAAAAAGCTTACAAAGCACCGACAGAGCGATGGTAGTTCAGACATAAGTCGATGAAACGTAAAAATATACTAAAATTAATCGATTATAAATAATAACCAGATAAAATCACATTCCATGAATATAGGCGGATTATTGAAAAGTTGCCAATCTATTAAAATATTTCATAGGTCGCGACTTTTTAATATGATGACACTTCCTACTGGATTTCAAGGTGACTAAAACGTTATTATAAAGCCACATAGTTGCGAATTTGATATGAATTTCCCCGGAAGGAAAGAGTATAGCCATCTATGTTACGCAGCATGCCAAGAATTAGGTTAAAGGGCTTTCAGCCGTCAAGCAGGAATCGAATTCAAAAATAATAAGTTTGGCAGCATTGATGGCCCTTTTAGCCTGATTAACAATGACGACCAATTTTCTCATTAAGCATTAGCTCATCTGAAAGAGAACAACGACCAAGATGATTGCATAAAACGCTGTCACAGCTCCCACCATTATGAGAACCGTAATTACACGTTCTTTACACATCAAAGGTATTTAAAGGGAACAAAAAAATTAATACATTGTATTGCGTCAAAATTAGTTCCGAGCCATTTTAAACAATTATCCTAATAAAAAAGCAGTGCGCTGTCAACCGAACCAGAACCCACTTACATCTACATCCGATGCAAAAAGATTTCCGCGAATGTAATTTTCTGCAGTCCTGCAAAAAAGTGAAAACTGTAGGGAGGGCGTCGAAGCGTTTCCCCGCAAAAACGCTGAATGATATTCCTGGCGCAAGTGGCAGTACTTGGACGCGCATTATCGTACAGGACGACGCAAATCTACAGCATTCCAGGTTGCTCTGGCTAAATACCGCATCCCGAATTCTGTAAGGATTCTTCATAACGTTGAGCATTGATTGCCGTCTCATGCTCGAGAAATTCTATAGAAAATGGGGACCCCTCAACATTACTTCACCAGAACTTGTGTGAATTGTTTTGAACTTTATTGTTGGGGGATAATAGACTATTTCCACTGTAGACTCTGCCGGTAGCTCTCACGTTCATAATTGTGATTTACGCACTAGAGCAGGAATGTCAAACTTGGAGTCACGTGAAGGCCGCATTCTTTCAACAACACACGTCATTGAAGACGGCTAGTTAAATTATTAGACAATATTATTCTTCAATAACACAAATGTAATGTGACGAATTACAGCAGGTAAATTGAACAAGATATAGAATTTTTATCAAATGTAAAAAATTAATGTGAACCATATTATTAATGTTTTTGTACATATTTCTGATGATTATGGACCTGAGGTCCGAATGCTCTTTGAAGTTAAGGACTTTTCATTAGTTATTAAGCCATATATATTGGATGTACAAAACGTTTAAAAAACGGTGTGTAAAATACAAGTGCTTTAAAATTTTTAAATACAATTCCAATTACTATTGTTCAAAATGGATTTTCAACTTCCATAAATTTCACTCAAAAACTGAACGTCTATTCAAACATTTTAGGGTATTGTCCTGAGGTAAAATAAGTCTACTAAACGCTAAAAGTCTTCCACCTTCGCTCTTCAGAGAAATTAACCAATCATTTAATTTCTTTCTGCGGTTACGTCTGCCGACTTAATAAAGTGCACTCCATTTCTCGAAACCTACGAAAATTCGCATTAATAGATCCATTTTGTAACGGACGCTTATTTATCATTTGTTTGGCGACGTGATTGATCCATATAATGCAAACTCCATTCAATAGCATAGGAAGGGAATTGAAAAGGGGGGATGTGGAAGGGACAGGTAACAGGCTATATGAGGGTGATCCTGAAATAGGTAACTCCCCTTTAATATAATCGGAAGGGAATTGAAAAAGTTTTCGTTTTGATTTTTGGGGAACAGGGTGCATGAGGGTGATTCTAAATTAGACAAAGGGGGGTTGAGGAAGGTAAAACAAGGTATCCAAGGGCTGACTAGGGACCCCGGGCTAAAGTTTAAGGATCCTACCCGGTGTTTCACCTAAAAAAGATGCAAGGTTTACCATAGAAAAGGTAGATCGGTCTATTTTGACTATTCTCAAGTCTTTCCGAATGACGAGAGAGGAGTTTTCTGTGGGGTCGCAGCATTCCCTTCTCCGTGTCTCCATCAGTTGTAGAAGGCAGTTTGCTGACTGATCAAATGTGCTACCAGTATCACGAGAGACAATAGCAGGATTAAATTTTTTTTCATTATAAACTGTATTCCCCACTTAAGGAATGAATTTTTCCTTAAATCGCATATTGAAAGTCATAATGTAACTCAGCGACCACCTTTACACTGGTTTCGACACCAACGTCAATAATTTCCTTGTTATTTCCATATGGCTTATTTCCACCCCAACCCTCACATGCTTCAAGGGGTTGAAACTATATTCAAATATTGTCGGGGGAAACTTTATAAAAGTAATTGACCTCAATAACACATCAAAACACACGAAACACACTGAGTTTTGCTGTTGCTAAAGAAAAGGCATTTGAATACGAATGAATATCATTCTATCAATACTGTATGAACACGACCATCCAGCCCAGTGGTTGACACACACGCACAGAGAGAGAGAGAGAGAGAGAGAGAGAGAGAGAGAGAGAGAGAGAGCTTATGATCTCTTCACGGCAACCTTATAACACACAGTTGTTTTGAACAAGTACCGCTTTCACTAGTTTACAACAATTGTTACGCTCATATTAACAAATAAAGTGGGATAAATGGTACAGGAACGCCTAATGGAACATATAACTCGCAGTTAGTTTTCACACCAACTTTCGCGCGGCAATTCAATGGATTTATAAATATTTACATTAATATCTTCTGAACTCTACAAGATATTGAAATGAAACACACACACGAAAATTTAAGATAAAATTCCTGTTTCAACCCCTGAAATTTTCATCAAATTCCATTGTGCCGTTTCGAAGATCAAGAGTATAGGCAACACAGTCAAATTTAGTTGATTCAAACGTATGGTTTTCAAGCAAACTTCACGTAGAATATTTTCATATTATGAAATTTTAAATACTTTTCCGTACCATTATTTAAAAATTTTCTTTTATACAAAACCTGTCCTGACAATAACGAACACAACAAAATTCCAATTTGGTGAAGTCGCTCGGAAGTTATCGGCTTACATACATTTTGGCATTATATATATATATATATGATTCATGAATTCATAATATGGAATGCGATATTATATAGTAGTATAATTTGAAACATTGTTTAAGTTTCTCAGGTCGCAGGTGCGCTTGCACTTGACGTTAATTCACTACAGACGATATAGGACCGAAGTGCATCGCCTTATTCGTGGTGTCCTTGCACAGTGAAGCAGCCATTCTGTTTGTAGTTAGTCCCTCTGTATAGTGAATATAGTGGAACCCATTGTGTACATATTCTTCTGTAATACAGATTCGGAACCGTGTATTAGTCTATCCTGAAGATGAAGTTCGTCCATAGAAGTTTATCAACCTCAGTTGGTGTTTGATAACTACTGACACACTCGACTAATCTCCTTCACTGTTTCACTACACGTGAACACGGTTTCTTCTGTACGCCGTAAACACCTGACAAAGCGACGATGTATTTATCGTATCCCTACCACTTCAACACCTTTATATATATACTTGTCTCTATTGTTGACGTTTATAGCAGAGTAAGCTAACGAAGTAGCCACATTGTAATTGAACTTTTTCAGGCCCCACCGAAGTCCGTTCAACAATATAATTGTTCCAACTTGCGCACTGCGAAAGTTACGCTTGTTGTCCGGTTTTCATTTGACTGTCACTCATATATATATATATATATATATATATATATATATATATATATATATATTATTACGAATATTTCAACCAATTGATATTTAGAGTAAACTCTGGTGGTTTTGAGTGATTTAAATCCGGCGGAAAGTAAAATCATCGGAGCGTGAAAAATATGCAGCTTGGAAAATATGCTCCTGTTTTCAGATATGAGACAGGTAATTGCAACGTTAGCTAGATCTAACAGTAGTTAAGCTTATTAACTTTAAAATTACTTTTCACTATTAGCAATATGAATGGCTTGAGTAACCTGCCGGAGCTGAACCAAAAATCCCCAGTTTCCCAATTTTCTTTCTGAGACTTCATTAAAGTAAAATGTTGACGCCAGCCGAAAACTTAAAAGGTAAACCATAACTCGTTAAGACGTGAAGGCTCATTCCTGTTAAAATGGTTAGACCAATTTCGGAGCCTTTAACTCATCATGTCCTACTGTCCCTCCGTTAACCTTTCGCTTATTTTATTTATCTGGTTCCTGTGACAGTGGAACACTTTTGCTCATGATCTTGGCATTCACGTGATGTAGTTACAGCTGTTAGTATGTCCCTCGCGTGCTCAAGTGTAGTAAGTAGGAGTGTCCTGACTTCGTAATTGCCTCGTCATTGACAGTGCTTCCGTGCAAGGATGAAGCTTATGGCCTCGTGCCTCACGGCCATGGCAATCTCCACATTTATCCTCCGCAGTCGACACATTTGTCGAAGCCCACGACCAAACAACACCCAAAAAATTTACATTGAAGTAGAATTATTTTAAGGATGTGAATATAAAATCAAGGACCGGCATAAGATGATAGCAAGCAAGGCAGCTCAAGTGAAACTCGATCGGTTTCTCACACCAGGGTAAAATTCTTCCAAATTATCTCACACACTTTTAATTAATAGATATTCTCAGCATATAAAAGTTAGCTATCGATAAATAATATTCTGTTTTTCTATTTTTTTTCTTTTACAAATAATTTATTTGTTTCGAATCCTTGTTAAAAGAAACGGGCTCGGCACTGGTATAAAATATTACCGTTTTCAATACATTTCAATTTTTATATTTAATATTTTGTTTTCTGTAATTTTAACGAAATTTGACAACTTGTGGGTAACAATTTCCAAAGTTAAGTACGTTAAATCAGAACAATTAACCGCGTGATCATTTTCTGAAGTACAGAGATCTTTTCTCTCGACCTTAACGTCAATACCTAAATTCTGAAGGGCGTGAGGTAATTATTCAAGACGGGGAATTACCTTCTTATGCTATTAAAGGAGAATTAATGGATCACCGACATGTAGCCTGTCGCGCTGAAAAGAGTGTCTGTTTTATTTTTTAGAAGATATGGGCAACGGTATTCATAACTACGATTTCAGTTACGTATAAACCTAAATGTATAGCATTTAGTTCTGTGCGCGTAAGCAGACCCTAGACTCTATTCTTTAATTTTATTTCTCTTGTGTTCTGCAGCCCATTGAGGGCCTTGGCTTACCGGAACGACTGCATGACAGATTGATTTTGAATATGGAGCGGTACGTAGTCAGTTTATCGATTCTTCTTCAGTCTTAACCCCACCATGACCATTCCCATGCTGACCACTACACCACAGCGAGTCGGGTACAAAATATTATAATAGTTCAATTATTCAGAATAAATTAACTTTATATGACAGCTAATTTTAAATTAAAACTTGTGTCGTCGATTCGGCAAACCAATGAAAATTAGGATAATCCAGAGTGTTGGCCTGAAGCATTTTAACAGTACCAAGTTTTAACAATAAATATAAATCTTTTCTAAAACTGAAAAATGTCACTCATTGAAAAAGTATAATTGAATGAAATCATGTTTTCAAGATTCGGAAAAGATTTTGTTTTTACTGCTAAGGATCCTATGTCCACTATATACGATTGTACTAAGTCCCTTTTGGTTGACGCATTAACATGCCTTTTCATTTCGCATCACTTGTATTATATTTTAATTGCCAGTGTTAGAAAACTTATTTTGTCATAATTTTCATTACTAAACGTTTTAGGTTAATTTTATGTGTAATCCTTTCCAAATTAATTTTACTATCATTAACAGTCATGTTCATCGGTGATATATATTGGCGAGTTGTTTACCATTCGGAAATTAACAGGTACGATTTATTAATTAGAATGAAATGAAATTTAATGAGCGAAGTTGGTGCGTGCTAATTTAAATCCTTATTAACTAAATATTCAATAACCGTCAGGCTATATTCCGGTAATACCGGACCAACAATTTCCGGTAAATACAATTTACAACCAGGGATTACACGCAGTATCGATCCGAAGATGGAAAATGTGCAATTTGGGTTATCTGAGTAAATCCCAATTCTATTTGTAAGAGAAGTTCGGTATTTATGATAAACCAACTCTCCGTTAAATTGACGACGCGGAGGCGGGAAGCTGGATGAATGGAGACATTATCTCGCCCTGCACGCACCTCGAATTCGTTACGGGATATTCTGCTTCAGCGGGACATAAAAAATAAGCCAAAAAGGTACCGCATGCCATTCATACTTTTCTCAACATGACAGTCGGAAAAATATTATAAAAGCTCAACTCTATCACCTGACAAAAAAAATCTGAATAAATATTTGACAAACAGTTTGACATGGCACGGTCTGTTTTTCCTTCGTGGAAAATTTATTAATTTTGGGATTTCAATTGTTTAATAAGCATAAAACTAAAATATAGAGTTAAAGTTAATTTAAAGGTATATTCTGAATTTATATTTGCTTTATGAAGGTGAATAGAAATCTGACTGTCTTAAAAGAGAGAGATTTTGTTTAGTAACACATTGATTTGATTTATTCCTGTAGTCATCAAAAAATACATAATTACATAAAATTACAAAATAATTTTATGAGTTACAATTAAAAACAATTAGAAGTTTAAATGTCAGCGAGCACATGAAAATTTGCTTGGACAACGTAACTAAAAATATAATATAATATTAATAATCCTTTAACGTTACAAAATGTATAATATAACATTTACGGAATGCATACGAATTAGACATTCACTATGTAAAGTAATTATTTACACAATTAAATACGACGAATCGCTAAATATGAAGAAGTGGCTGTTGCAAACGTTGATTCAGATAACTGACGCGAAAATGGGAAATACGTTTATTCGTACTTCAGTTAACTCCAAAAAGCGACGTACATACCCTGCATTTCCGACACGGACGCTAAACCACCCGGATAATTTAAGGTTTAATGCCACTAAAAGACACTTATTCCCAGTTTGGTAAATGGAAAAATATTATTGAACCAAACCTTCTACCGAATATGTCACGTTGTGGCCACGGCATGCAATCACATATTTCAAACACAGAAGGATTTCTTCCAAATAAAGCTCAGCCGAGAAGGTCCCGGGATCGATTAACAGTCAAGTGAGATTTTTTTATCTTGATCCTCTACACACACACACACACTATGTTTTTAAATATATATATATTATAGTTGGACTACAGGTTTTGTAAAATTCTTAAATATAGAAGAAACATTGGAATAACTTAGATTTAAAATAAATAATTTCTAAATTCCTTCTAAATTTAAAAATATTATTTTTAATGTTGAATTTAAGTGTAACGAGGAAATTATAGTTCGCGTTACATCAATTTCAGTAGAAATTACTGAAAACATTGTCAGTATTTTGAGTTAGAAGAAGTATTATTTTATGAAATTTGCTAAAAAAGAATTCTTTCTTTCCTATCGGCTTCAAATCATTGAGGGCCTTCGCCTACCAGGAAGACTGCAAACTTTTATCCTCACACATTACGACACAGGGTCAGCGTAACAATTCAAAATTTGTAACATTATCCACGTGACAGTTATTCTCCGGATGAATGATTTATTATCACTTTCCTATTAATGAATAACTTCAAATTATATACGGCATGTTTCGGTAAGCTAAAGTATTATTTTCTTAAATGAAATTAATTTTTAGTTGTTTATATTTACTGTCAACAATGTCAAAAATTACACCCAATTGGATTGTGTCTGCAGCATTCCTTTACATAATATTACAGGAAATAAATTATATTTAACTATTAATTTGTATAATAAAATTTGTAATATCTTCCTTAATAAAACGAAGCTTAAGTGCCCGGCGTTGCTTGGGTTCAGGTAAATAATAAAGCAGGAATGTAATTAAATATACATTTCTTACAGTACATGAGGGTACACTACATTCATACTTCTACTCTCATTTTATATTTTCCAACAGCCTAAATCTATTTTTAATCATAGGTTTGTAAATGGCGAAAAATCGTCAAAATGCTAGTTTCTTTTTTTTTACAGAAATTCGTCATTTTCCTCATTTCTGGTGGTCTGAAAAAATAGTTCATAGCAGTAAAATTGTAGTATATTGAATTTCTAAACGACTATGTGTCCTCAGAATTTTCTAAAATCCTCTATGAATGTAATATACCTTGAGAACTATGAATTTAGTGTATTCTCAATTACTGTAATAAAATTATCTTTAATTACATTCCTGCTATTTACGCGAATCCGAGTAAAGGCCGGGCACTTCAGCTAGTAACAATCTAACATACGTATTAGTTCTGGGAAAGTTTAGTCTTTTAAGGGATTAAATCTAATCTCAAGAATAATCAGGTCGAAATTGTTCATTATAATTGCACAAAATTTACTTCACAGTGTGTGTTTGTGCTTTTTTGTGTACGTGTAGTGTTTTTATAATAATAATCATATTCCGTTGATCCTGTAAAGAAGCTAAGCTTCAATGATGAGGAATGAGTTAGGGTGTACATTTATTACATTATTTTATTATATAAAAGTTAAATATACTTATAACAAATTTTTGTAACCAAACATTATAAACTAATTACTCGTCTGCGATTCTTCTATAAATTCCTTTACTGAATAGAAGGAGTGGCTAAGCAAAAATGAGGATAATTCAGACTTAAATTTACCTTGGTTATCGGACAACTGTTTAATTCTATGCGGCAGTCTGTTGAAGATGGATATCCCAGAATAATGCAAACCTTTCTGTGCAATTGACAATGTTTTACATTTTTTGTACAGATTATTTTTGTTCCTTTTATAGAAGGGATGAATATCAGAATTATTCAAAAATAAGTGCCTATTTGTGATTAAAAATAACATCAATGAATAAATGTATTGGCACGTCAGAGTGAAAATACCTAACTTTTTGAACAGAGTTCTGCAAGAAGTTCGTGAGGAAACCTGACATACTGCTCTAATAACACGTTTTTGACTAATAAAATCTTATCTATGCCTGCTGAGTTGCCTCAAAATATAATACCATATGATAAAACAGAATGGAAATATGCAGAGGATACTAATTTTCTTGTTTTTAGATCACTGAAGGCGGACATTGCTCTTACAGCATATGTAGCTGAGCTGAGTTTCTTAAGTAATTGATTTATATGATCAGTCCAATTTAATTTATTATTTACTAAGAGACCTAAGAATTTAACAAATAAAAGTCTTAAGACTCTATACTTTTATTTTATTTATTTGAAAATTATTTGTAATTAATTATGTGCCTTATTTTGTTCTTAAAATTATTTGTTATTTGTAATGTATGACGTATCCTATTTCCTGAATCGAGGACTAAGGGAAACAACAATAAATCTAAATCTACGTAAGTGGACTGAATAATATTGTGATTGAAAAATTTTAATATTTTTACTGTTCAAGTTTGACCGGGTAAATGGTCTCAATGACGCTGTAACCAACAATATTTCAATAAATATATGTTATCGGTATGTATGTGAACCTGTCAATACCATATATCACCATTTTTAATGTGTATTCACACAAATGAAGATTGAATTGAAACTTGTTTTCCTTCATACTTTTAGAAGTTATCAATACCTAATATGTTGCAAGTGGCTGCTTATTATTACTTTTGTCACATAAATAAAACTATCAATTTCAATAACATTGTGCGACATTTAAAATATAATAGAAGCTATTGTCCTCAAAACGTTGAAATACTTTTTGTATAACATAAACATTGCACAGCATTATAAATAATAGTTGAAACAATATTTTATGTTACAAAGTGTATAAAAATGGTTTAAATTTTCAGATAATAACCAGCGATAAATTATTTATTATTATTATTTTGCTGTTACTCTATAGGACTTTAAGTGGGAAATAAATGTAATTGGCAGTCGACGAGAAAAAATTCGGAAGAAAATTAATGAATCCTCCAGAATTTGAATATGACTCTACCCTGAAAATACTGCGACGCAAGTGTAGAAACCATTTGTAAAACTTTGGTCTGTTGCCGAATAATCGTACGCAGTTTCATGTCCGTCAGAATGTTGAAAGTAGTGAATTATTAACTAAAATATTCTTTTAACTTTACAAATGATCAAGACTTTATTAAATCTTCGGATTCGTATTCATTAATCAATAACTTGTCATTTTACAACTCAAATGAAGTTGTTTCGTTTGTGACATCACGACCAGAGAATAATTAAAATAATATATGTGAGAATCAGACACATTATTTTATTAAATATGAATATGAATTCGTGTATTAAAACATGTTCTGGATATTCACGTTCAAAGTATACAATAAATAATGAAAACAAGAAAAAAAGATAACAATGTTTCATGTTCTCAAAATTTTTCTTGCATGTCTTTCTCCATTTAAAACACCAGAGGACATGTTGTTAGGTACTGAACTCTGTCGTTAACAACACATTCAAATTATATTTTGAAGGATTTAGCGATCACAGTTTTCTTTAGACAAGTCGAATTTCACTCAGCAGGAATTGATTGTGTTATCATTGTTCCTCCAATGCAATCTTCACATTTCGGCGTATTTCACGTTCCTGTTATCAACGTCTATTAATTTAATATTGCATTACACAACAACTTCGTACTTCATTTCATTAGATGGCGGCTGCTTCTATACCTTAATACTCAGTAATAAACACTAGAAGTGCAAGATTAGCTCTTGTTCTGGAGTATTTTACACGTAATTAAATACAGTTAATAAACACTCATTGATAAGAAGAACGCGAGTCTTCTCACGTCTGTTGTTTGACATTATTTTTATCTTGTCGGAAATTAATACGCATGGCTCAATCGTAACGGTCCTTAATCTAAAAATTCGAACAGATTTCCTTTTAACACTATATCAAATGCAATTAATGTTTTCTTTCTCGATATTATTTAATGAGTCGTCAATAAATTACTTTTAAGCGAAGCATAACAAGTCCGATATGTCAACTTGCATCTGTTTATACGACTTCAAGAAGAAATAACTTGGTGCTAGTCTTGTGAATAGGATGAATGAGAAACTAATTCGAATCCCATTGATGTAGGCGCTGGATCACTTGTCTGGCGAAACAGCACTTTCTTAATCGTTTTTAAACACCACCCGTCTCAAACGATCCAAGAGATCCCTTCGTAATTCTGCTGTTTTCCAATAAAACTATAAATTTTGTACACTGAGAATCCCAAAAGCAGTGACCATCACCTTTCCTGCTGGCAAAAGGGTCTTCTCCTTTTTCGGTGCATTTTTACAAGCTTTTGTCTACGGTTTTGCTTGTTTTTTTGGTCTCTTGAATGTAGTGACGGATCCAAGTTTCATCGACGGTTAAAATCTCTGAAAAAAGTCTTCTGAATTACGCCTAAACATTGCTAGATTCTGCGTTGAAATTATTTTCTGAATCCGTTTTTGGTTCAATGTCAGCAGTCGCGTCACACATATTTATACTAGATTCTAAACTAATTGTCCTGTGCTGTTCGCATATTTTAGTGTGCGTGTAATTATATTTTTAATAAAATCATTATTAAGAACAATTTAATATAAAAAGTATATTTAAAAATATTAATAGTTGATATTTTAATAAATGTCTGATTCTGTGGCCAATTTTTTAATTACTAAATATTTCGCGTTAAGTTAAGGAAAATAAAAATAAAATGATTTCCGATGTATTATTTTATTATAACCAATGTTGAAACATTTTTTAAGATGCTCCATAAATACTGTAAGGGGTAATAGATACGGTTTCTGTTCATGAAGGATCGTGTACTACTTCTGTTGGCTGGATACTGCACTACAACTACTTGATGCAACCTCTTGAATGTTTACTCACAGGAACTTGCACACAAACTTGTTAGGCACTTTACGTTGCAATAACTTTATCGCAGCAATATCATAAAGATAGGCTTAGATGTGTTGGTGCTTTTTTATAGCAATCCTGATGGGTTTGCCAGTGCGTACATATCCGTTTATGAAAACATAGTTTCTCTATTATACTTCAGATACCAAGAAACAGTAAAACAGTGACTTTGTACAGCCGCACAGATAAAAAAAATCACAGAAGCAGGGATTGTGAAGTTCTTTAGGAATTAGCCACATCGAACAATATAGTATAACAAATAGAGATTATTTGTCATTATTCGAGGGTTTCAACCAAGTGAGAAAGGATAAAATGTCCATATTTGGTTATGAAAAAAGACACGATTACAAATTTGTACAGGTCCAATATCAATAAGTCATGAATTGGAGTTGTTTTCGCATCCACTGGCAACTATTTTCCAATATTTAGACTGAAAATGGTTTACAGGAAAATAATTTCTTGAAGTTGAAGTATATTGAATTGAAAGGCACTTACTTCGCAAAATTAAAGAAATAAGTCCAAAATGAAATTTTTTTCTTCTACTCCTCTACTTTCGTAACAATTTATTCATGATTCATCAATGCCAACGTTAGATATATCAAATATTTGCTCAAGTTAATTTAGAATGGTCGGACGGCCTATATCGTCACTTACATTTACACTGAAATTCATCTCAGCCAATTTAATAAACTGTTCTAGTAACAATATCAAGCGATAAGTAATTATGAATAATCTTTTTCCCCTAATTTGAGTTAACTACAAGATATTATAAGACATTTCTGCATTATGCACGAACTCTATGCAAGGATTTTCCTGATCGGTCTTCTTGGAAACAGAAAGGCTTGTACTATATAGTACGTATTAACGTCATGTGATGACAGGGGCTTTTTTTTCACGCGAAAGTTACAGAATCCGTTATCAGCTTGCGGTCCTGAAAAGCTAACAGAAGCCGAAAGCAGATAGTCCCGTGATTTCTGTCACATGCTTTCCCTAAGACTGAATACACCCCCCTTGATATATGACTCCCACATGACTGCATTGCGCAACCGTTGATTTTAAGGTACTTGGCTGTTATTGTTATCGGCTCAACGTGTTTGCGTGGCTGCTGTCACAAGACCCGGAGGACTACGATAAACATATCCTAGCTCTACTATACTCTCTCTGCACCACGTGACGCATCTAGAAAGTGATAACAGCTAATCCAATTTAGTACTGAATTATATTCCTCGGCCTTACCTGTTTATGATAGCCAAATAGTTCCACGTGGTTGAAATTAACACTAACATACCTTCGAATTAACGTGTACAATAAGATAGCTACATAATAGTGTTGTATTAATATTACGTTATATTTCGTTAAAATAATCTGGTGAATGTGATTAGGGGGAGTCAGACGTAGCTGTGAAGCATCGTCACATGTCGTGTTCCTTGTTAGAGCGTTTAGAAATGTTGAAACAATTAAACGACCCGCCTACTGTGAGGTCCGTTTAGTCATTAGTTTTTTGATTGCAATGAATGTTACAGAAGCAAATTTCATTCAAAATTAAACGAGATGAAGAATAATGCATTATGGAATTTTTAAGTAGATCAGACAGTTTAACTAAGGCCGTGAAACTTTGCGCTGCTTTTTGGGACAGACAATTTTTTTTGGTTTAATTCTTTCCAAGGAATATGACAATAAATACGTTAGTTACGAAATAGTTCGAAAATGTCGTCATGAAAAACAGAACAAAGGTGTGAAATTAGTTCGCGTAGAATCATTTTAATTCTATACACCGCCAGACCAACTGAAGGTGACATCGCATCACTTGGTTGGGAACAGTTTGGATTTAGCGCCAAGCGATTCTGATCTGTTCCTTCATCAGAAGAATTTTCTTGGTGGAAATGATTTCAACGACGATGATGATGTGAAACTGGAGGTGTATATTTGGCTTTCATAACAGGCGTACAAAAACGGGTTCTTTTCCTTTCCTCAACTCCTATCGTCCACGTTTCGCACCCATATAACGCCACGCTCCATACGAACATTTTAGCAACGATTTCCTAATATTCACACTTATATTGCCCGTAAGTGAATCCCTCTTTTTCGGTAAAGCCTTCACACCTACGTACTTCATTTGAGGCTTATTCGATAATCCAGGTAAATTTTCAGAGCGGAAAATTTTTCACTTTTGCGCCATTGTTGATAAACATGATCCTTTCAAAGACATTTGTAAAAGTCATAAACATATGCCGGCCGTAGTTGGCAGCCTTTTCTAGGAGATAAAGGAAAAAGAAACCTAATTTCGCGTTGTCATTAAACACATTAAACCGAATTGGATTAAGTTCATGAGAACTATGAACCAGCATTAAAGACCTTTTACATCTGGATTATTGAGTTGAGTACAGAAGATGAAAAATGCACAGTACTTTCTGTTTGCGTAGCCATAGCTGTTCGTTGAGTTGAATTTTTTTTAAAATATGTTCCAGTGCTGCATAGTCCTCTTTGTCAATTCGTCTTCAGTAGAACAGCGCAGAAGAATATGACTATAAGTGGAAAACTATTGTGACGAGTGGCGAAAAGGATAAAGTAACTTATGACTGTTTATTAATTGGTTTTATTAAGAATGAAATATAACCAGTAATTTTTAGTACGTTTCACTTTTCACTTCTGAATCTACCGCATAAAATATTAAGCCATGGACAATTTAAATGAGCATATTAATAAATTATAAGGTATGTTAATAGACTGTTTTGAATCATAAATGATTACTCGTGCCAATTCATATTAATTTACTTAAACAATATGTTGTATTGTTTTATTTTATTAAAAACTATTTCTAAGAAATTTGGTTCCTTTATTCATTCATAAAATATGCTGATTATTGTCAGGACTTGGATGTAGTGTACAGAAAAAATATTCATGTATAAAATAAAGTATGATTGTATGCATACATAAAGAATGACCACGCCGTGCATAGTACCAACGAACCGACACCACAATTTTGTTTATTCTGTATTATGGCCAAATTTGGAAACCAACCATCTTGCCGATATTTCTTGGGCACAATTAGTTATGCAATAGAATAGAATAATAATCATATTCCGTAGATCCTGTAAAGACGTGGAATGAGTCAGGCTGTACATTTATTACATTATTTTATTATATAAAAGATAAATATACTTATAACAAATTTTTGTAACTAAATAAAAAGGCGATTCCAACATTATAAACTAATTACTCGTCTCCGATTCTTCTATAAATTCCTTTACTGAATAGGAGTGGCTAAGCAATAATGAGGATAATTCAGACTTAAATTTACCTTGGTTATCGGACAACTGTTTAATTCTATGCGGCAGTCTGTTGAAGATGGATATCCCAAAATAATGCACACCTTTCTGTGCAAATTGACAATGTTTTACATTTTTTGTACAGATTATTTTTGTTCCTTGTATTGAAGGGATGAATATCAGAATTATTCAAATATAAGTGCCTATTTGTGATTACAAATAACATCAATGAATAACTTTTTGAACAGAGTTCTGCAAGAAGTTCGTGAGGTAACCTGACATATTGCTCTAATAACACGTTTTTGACTAATAAAAATCTTATCTATGGCTGCTGAGTTGCCCCAAAATATAATACCATAAGATAAAACAGAAAACTTGAAGCCACTAACCCATGGAATGTGAGTGATAAGTAATATGGCACTTTTAGGAAATAAACTTGTTTCATTTCCACCCGAACCATTTCTCGTATTTTGTAAATACTTTCCGATCTTCCTTCCTGTAATACATAAGTTTGAAAGACTAATACGTCGGCTTTTCAACACTCAGGTAATTAATATATAATATTACTTTGTTATAAAAATCATTGTACGCCTCGGAAAAGTCACTTAAATTCCAAACAATTTTTCCGTCCACGAGGAGCACATACTCATCAACGAAATGCATTCCAACTTTAATGAACTTTATCTAATAATATGAAAATTAATATGTCCTCCTACAGCTGAATTATTTTATGCGAACACAGGATTTCATTAAAGCCAGCACGACCGACGGAGAACAGCATTGTTCTATGAAGGACTCTACAACGCTCTATGAAAATAACTACAACATAACAATGATTGAGCTCCATTACGTCTGTTTTTCAATGCTCATTTTTGTCTAATAAACATCAATAATGTATCAATAATTGTTATGGAAAGATTTCATGAAAATGAGTCACGTCAAAATTATATATATAATTTATAATTACAATTCATTTAACCGGTCTTTGTGGTCTAGTGGCTAGCGTCACTGCCCCGTACAACAAAGATCCTGGGCTTGATTCCTGGCTAGGACTTGGGAGCGTCTTTGTGATCCCAAATCGAATAACCTTTACTATGAAGATAAGTTTCTCAAATTGGTAAAGTAGTTGCTAATTACCTTAGTTGTTAATACGACTTAAAATAAAACTATAAACACAACTATTTCATTTTAAATTGATAATATTTACTTCTACTACACATATTTTTACAAACTGAAAAGGAATAGGGCACGAAAATTATAACTACGAAGATTTTGCTTTGCTATAATGTAATAAAAATATTGTTTATTATACATCATTTCCTTTTTTATTTGTTTTTAAAAGAAACCATCGTATCTCCTCTCCTATATTTTGTTCAACTGATCTTGAGACCTAATTAATATATGGCCACTCCTTAACACATTTTGAACAAATCCTATAGTGTATTGACAACTGAGTGTTATATGTTCTGTCAAAGGCTCGTAAACTTGCTTTTTCACATTATCCTCGTGAAATGACTCTTGGTTCCCAGTTAAAATCACAATTACGTAAAATAACCCTTCCTGTAAAATTTATTTCCAATTATTAGGTAGCCTGACAAGCTGTGTAACACCTGAAACAGTCCTCTATTCTTGTTGTTGTTGTTGTATTCAGTCCTATGATTGGTCTGTGCAACCCTCCATGCTAAACTATCTTTCACAAGCCTTTCGTTTCTACATAAATACCACATCCAACATCCTTCCTAATCTGCTTAGTGTATTCCGTCCTTGTCCCCCTCTTCTGTTCCTACTCAAAACACTTCCCTCTAATGCTAATTTTACAAACAAATTTACAATAATTACTTTATTAGGTCCTCGTTTGTATTTATACAAAATGTTCAACACGTCATTTGTTAACAAATTCCAGGAGCTTTCGTTGATAGTTCTCAGAAAGAAAGAAGGAATGTATAAATATTTTAATATTACTAATAATAATAATATAAAAGATGAAAACTTAGCGAAACAGGATAAAGAATTTGTGTAAAAATGATATACAAACTAATGCAGATAAAATTAGAATTCATAAATGTATAACTTATAGTAAAGGAGTAACTGATGTATTTAAGAGAATGTTAGCTGAACATGGGTTTTGGGAAAATTTCTACGAGACCAATAAATAAAATAAATTAATGGAAGGGATGAAAGAAAAAATAAAATGTATGCAAAACAAAAATATAAAGTATAAAGTAACATGTAAAAATTGTAACTTAATTTATATTGGAAATGTGGAATGAATTTAGAAAATCGAATGTATTATCATAAAAATAATTTAATAGAGGGAAGTAAAACAGGGACGTCTTGGTCGAAACATTTAAAAAGATAATAATCATGAAGCATACTGGGAAAAAATATAAATATTACATAAAAAAATAACGTAATAAAAAGTAAATTATTAGAATGCATATATATATATATATATATATATATATAAATCTTGAAATAGTTGTCAGTAACAAAATGAAATAGGAAATTTAAGTATTGCAAATACTTTGAGGATGTTGAAATAAAAAATTTTAAATATATTTTCTAGGTTTTAATTGTATATAAAAACTAATACTTAGAATGTAAAAAAGATGTAAATGATAAGTAATGTACAAGTAATGTAAATATTTAGATTTAAAATTGATGTTAAAAAAGGGAATTGACTAATGTGTAATACGTAATGTAAAGAAGGTGAATTGACTAATATGCTAAGACGTAATATATAGAAGGTGAATTGACTAATAAGCTGAGACGTAATGCAAACTCCTTCAGAGTAATGTGATACATGGCGTGAACCTTTTTAGGGTTAAAACTGACAAATTTAAAAGAATGTAATATGAACATCTATTATTTATATAGTATAACTTTTGTAAACAGAAGAATATGCTGAGAACTGTCAGCAATAGTTCTTAGAATTTGTAAACAAATGACTTGTTCAATAGTTTGAATAAATACAAATGAGGGCCTAACAAAGTGGTTGTCTAAATTATATATAGTAATGGATTAAATTATCGTGTAAAAATAAAGGGAGGAGCACGGAATTGAAGATACAAGCTTTCTGTTCTGCTTGAACGTTTGTCACTGAGCGCTTTCAGGGTTTGTCCTGACAGACTCTCTGATCAGTTTGAGTTTTACGGTTGCTGCCTGTCAATTCTGTACACGAATTTTCCAGTTAGTAAAATCCCTAGCTTGTACAATGAACACCAAACGGTATGCATCCATGGAAAGACACCACAATGCGATCCGAGATACGATTTTTATTTATTTCAAACTTAATAAACAAAATAAATTTTCTTTCTATATAGTTTCACATTCAGTACAGATACGTAGATAATTGATTATTAATATGCATATTTTGGCACTTATTGATGTGAAGGATATATAACTGAAATATAAAGTTATAAAATATCTACACTATCCAACTGAAAAATTAGACAGGTAAATAAAATTATATAAATTATGAAAGATTATTTTTGATTTAATTAACGGCCCTTGTTCTTTGTTGAATTAAACATAGCGAAGTATGTATCTTTAGTTTATTTGAATGGAGGGTGGCAGTGTATTAGGGCTTCGTATTTATAAAATAATGACGTATGTTTGTAAAATTATTTAGGTAACTTGGTAAAATGTATTAAGATAACGCAGTTGGTGTTGAATAATATAACATCTTCAATGAGGAGAAGCTGTTAAAAACTTTCGGCTTAGTAAAAGAGCGGAATGCGTGACTCACTGTCTCACAAAAATTTGATAAATTCTGACAAACATAAGTAGTTCTTGTATTCTTCTGTTGATTCACGGTACTGAACGGATATTAATCAGCCAGAGGAGGGGATAGGAAAACAATGAGAAGCGCGTGGACGTGCAGTGAAGGACTTTCCCGTTGCAAGGGAAGGTTATGACATTCAGGATAATAATTCCACGTGCTAAGATGTAAGGTTAAAACCGATTTGTCTGTTCTAATTTAATATCAATGACGGAGAGCTATAAAATTAATTAGTCAGCCATAAGTATACGGACTACATTCTCATCATATTCATACTTGGGCGTCAAATTTTGAAATTCTAAACAGATACAGTCACTACGTACTTTTATTTTAATTTCTAGACTCTACACAAATTAATCGATCATGAATTTAATATATAGCTGAACTATATAGGTTATTTTTGTTCGTCAATGCACTTTCACGGACGTATAAGGACGCCTTATAGTAGATTACGTTATTTAATAAAAATAAAGTGCCTGAAGTAGCGTGTGTAAGAATTGAAGTAAAAAAATTTCCTCTTTATCATCACGAAAGTGAAATCTGTAACCTGGAAGCAACTGCCGCTTGTGCGCGAAATGGGAAATAACTAAGTATAATGAATACTAAAATTTTACTGTTTACAGCACACGACTTCAGTTGCAGTCGACGCGCATACCTCATAAATACTGACCGCAAGATTTCCTTATTGTGAACGGCATAGCGATAAAAGATGTTTCAAGCTGTACTTTTTTAAAAGTAAATCGACCCCAACGACAGAAAGATGGAAGGAATACACCGTGATATGTCGCAACGATATATGTATATAAATATCGTTTCACGGTAGCTGAGTCAAGGGGAAACCCGTATATAACTTGTCTAAATGCCTTCCTTATCAGACGATTCAAGCTAATCTATTCTCAGGAGCTGTTGTTACCTGCTATATTACAACGTTGAAGTCTGCACCTAAAGAACAGCCATTGATATATAAATATATATTTGATTTAATTATTTTCCCTTTATCCTCACTTACTTACCGCTGTGTATATACAAATATATAGGTAACTCGTTTAAATATTCTAGCCATTAACGAGTAAAAGCATGAGAACGAAGATATAAACCATCAAACGTTTTACTTGTCGAGCACTTAGAGACCTCTTACGGACAAATTATACAATAATATGGTAACTAATTTCCTATTTTATTAAAGGTGCATGAATTACCTATTGTCATTTCCGAATATAAAAACAGACAATTAATTAGGCAAAGAATATAAGCGTAGAAAATATTTAATATATTAATTTTAACTCAATGTACTGCTAGTAAATATTGCAATACTCAAGGCATTTTCAAGTCACATTAAATGAAACGCTCGTTATGAAAATACGTCTTTTTATAATATTTGACAATTTTTCATCTTGTTAAGGAAACTGGTCCATCTCTCATTTTAAGTTTTTATCTTTAAATTATTTTCAAGGAAAAACAGAACAATAATTACTTATATTCACATTAAAACCTATATTTTGCTCACAAACATTCACACTTTTTAGTTGAATGCGCTCATCCATTAAAAACAGGAGATCTTTCATCCTGTTAGGACATAATCCCTAAAAACACCACAATAATATAATGTCGAGTAGATTCTCAATGACTTTCAGCTCAGACAATTCCCGCTTTTGTCATATGAAACGAGATTTTTCAATCTTTAAGAAAAAATCAGGTCGGAACGGGACAATTATTGTTTAATTTTTTTGTAAAATTGTGGAAAAAGAAAAATAACTGCATAAAAGTATAAAACGATATTTAATTCTACTACCTATTTAATATAGTATCAATATAACTTAAAACAACTAATTTATATTTTATAAGAATTTTTTTAAAAGAACTTACAAATATCCCGTTTTGCCCCGGGGGTTGGGGATATTTTCTATTCACAATTAGCGCAATAAAACTAAATTAAATTTAAGAAAAATCTTTACCCCGTTTGTGTTTTTTTCTTATACTTATTTGACGTACGATATATCACTTTATCAATTTTTCCTTTCACTAAACGATTTTTTTTGCAACTCCAGAGTCTTTACTAACATTTACCCTTTTTCCGTTCTTTTTTTCTTATTTTATTCTTTTGGGGTACAGCATCCTGTAACTCACACTTATATGGTGAGTCTGTCAGTCTTTTCTTTTTCTGCTTGAGGAACACATAACATTTTGCCTTATACAGTAGTATCGTGTTCTGTCCCGCACGCTAGACTCAGTTTAAGGTTTTTTTTACCGAGACTAGTTTACGATTATATACCATTAAACAATTAAAAGCTAGAAGTTTCATGAATTTCTAAATGCTGCAAAAATTATAAAGTCACACATGTAAGACGCCAAAACAATTACAAAGTGCAATGAGAACTTGGTCAAGTCGGATGCCAGGACTTCTTCCAGTTACTATGTTCCACCGCTATTTACTAACCTCCAGCACTATCCAGTAAAAAAATAGGGTATCCCGTTGTACCCCGCATGCCAAATATCTGCTGAAAATCGACTTCAATTAAACACAAATTCTCCAACTTCTTAGTTGTAACAATTTTCTGATCTATGCTTCATCCAAACTTCTTACAATGTGTCCTACTAATATTTGTTCAATTTTCTACGTTTTCGAAAATGAGTTATTTCCGCGTACTTCATTTCTGTATTGATTTTTATGTTTATTTCTTATTATTTCTTTTATTATTTGTTATTATTTATTATTTACGTGCTACTTTTATGGAATGTCGAATCATTACGGGACATTAGACATGTATACGAGATAATGGGAAAATTTTTTACCCTGATGATTCGAAGCTGCTCGACACCCATAATGTTCTTCCGCATGAAGCCCGTGATTTAATGGATTTCTGAAGCAATTGTACTTGTGGGATATTGTGCATGAGATGAGCGTAGTTAGACGTTATGTTATGATCAAATATAATCGCGCTTTTACTACTTTACAACTGTTAAATTATTTATTATCCCAATGCAGACATTGGTTCACTTACGATTCCTTCAACCAAACAGTATCTCTTGAAACAGTTAACTATTTCTTAACCAATTACGTAATTACTTGTGAAAAAGAAAGTGGGAAGCTTTTTTTGTACAGCGATTGCAAAAAGTGCTATGCTCATGATTCTTCAGTCCAGTTTATCGATAAGAACAAAAAGTAAAAATAATTATAGAATGAATATTTCATAACTTTCCAAAAAATTTAGTAAATTAAGTGACAGACTTGAATGAGGCTTGCTCCGGTCATTAATAATGATACGAATCTGGATGACCAGGATTCTCTTTCATTCTTCGTCCTGTTTAATCGCTCGCGTACGATGACGAGGGAACGCTTCATGGTCACGATGATTGATTCATAAACAACGATCTTCATTATTTTAACAATACATCTGAGGCGCAATACAGGTTAGTCGTGTGCTCTGTTCCATGAGAAAATGCAAACATAAAGAAGTTACGCAACTCTAGTCACGAGGATCTGACAGCTATGGACAATTAACTTTGACAAACCACAAGGAGTTGTTCTCTCTAACCTTCCGTACGGAATCTTCATTCCGAAACCACAAAATGCTGTGGAGAAAGTTTTTCATACTAGAATGAAAATGCCTCCAAATTAAGTTGACAACATTCCGCATGCCATCTTTTTAATTCTACTGACAACTGTATTCATTTCGTCACGTGTTAATTAGGAAAAAAAGTATGACTACATTTATCTATTAGGAATTAACAATTACAAATATACTATTTTTATAGAATAATCATATAAAATATTCCAGTGTAATGTTTTAGCATTTGTAAATTTAATTTAAGATAATTAGTGGTTCAGATAGTTAATCCTAACTGTCGACAGCCAATCTCGATGATTGTACTATTATGATCTGGAAGACTAGCATCTGTCTTCATTGCTTATTTTAATTTCAAGTGAAACTTATCTATCGCTGTAGCGTTCAAAGATTCGTTTTTGTCCTCATAACAAGCAAACTTCTCCCTTACTGAGAAATTATTATTAATTTAATATTTCTCCATGTAAGTTAACTTAGACATGTGAATTTTACATTTAACTGACATTGATTCGTCAAGGACAAACGCTCCTGCAGCAATTAAATTACCGAGTCTAAAAAGTAAATATCTGTAAAATCGTTTCGTAAGAAATAATATTTACGGCATCGTTTGGTGTGAAGAGTACGTCAATATCTGCGTTAAAGGAATAGCAATCTTCTAACACATTATACTAGGCTATTTCCGGGTATTTAGAAACGAGACGTGTAATTTCAACCAAGGATATATTACTATTTATTTCAAACTACATATTCCATAATTTTCATACAAAGTTTAAAGAGTTATTGTTCCCATATAAAAGTAGTATTAATAATGTAGGTATTACGATAAACTAAATGTTTCTCCGAGAATAATTTATATATTTTCTTTCATCTTGTAGTACGCCTCTCTTAACAATAGTTCGGAAAGGAATTTTAATTATTTGCTAAGTTTTGATTATTATTAATGTAAATTGAAATTGATTTATTTTGATTCACACAGATATGGTATTATTTCTCTCATCTTTTGTAGGAGTTTTATATCCACTGTAAATGTCTGAAAGAATTTCATTACAGTTGATTGGGTAGGGAATTTGATATTTTCAGTGTTTCGACTATTGAAAGCATTGATGTGATGTATATACATAATTTCATCTATTACAAATTTTAATGCAATAGGATTTTTTTTGTCAACTGATGGGCATTACAATCATTGAGGTGTAGTATGTTAGATTGGCTCCTGGCACAAAATTGGTCTTTGCTCAGCAGATATCATTTCTGGCCTGTTGACTCACCGTCGCAGAGGGCTTGCACTCGGTCCTGCAGATTGATCATCCCCGTGAAGAGCTGTGAGAGAACTGACGGTGTGGAGAGTCGGCGGCGCGTTATATTCGCCTAACGACCTTCCGTCACATGATCCGCGCTCCTTCCTCGCAAACAATCGTCTATCTGCTCACGCCAGACCCGTGACACGGCTTTCCCAAAGGACCCTAATCCTCACATCATGGGACTTCTTCAAATTTACCCAAATAAACGCGATGGTTTCATCATACGTACACGCAATCATGGCTATATTTTCGAGATAAAAATTTTCAAGTATTCGTCCGTCTAATATGGAGTAGAGTTACGTTTACTTAGAATGTTGTGGTTTTCAGTCCTAAGACTGGTCAGATGCTAACCTATTTTGCGCAAGCCTTTTCATTTCATTAAACTAGCACATCCTAAATCATCATTATCTGCTTAGCGTATTCCATCCTTGGCTTCACTCTTCTGTTCTTACCCTACACACTTTCCTCTAATGCTAATTTTACAAGACCTCCGTGTCTTAAAACGCGGCCTATTAATCTATCCCTTCTCTTAATCAACGTCCTCCATATTTTTCGATTTTCCCTATTCTGTTTAGAACGTCCTCGTTTCTGAATTTAACCACCCATCTGATTTTCAGCATTCGCCTATAGCGCCACATTTCAAAGGTTTTTATTCTTTTCTTTTCCCCAACTCCTATCGTCCACGTTTCGCACCCATATAACGCCACGATCCATACGAACATTTTTAGCAACGATTTCCTAATATTCACATTTATATTACTCGTAAGTAATTTTCTCTCTTTCGCGAAAGCCTTCCTTGCCTATTTATGTCTACTATATCCCTAGTAATTACGCTTCCCAAGTAACATGATTCCGTAACTTCCTTCAAAATATCCCTTCCCAATCTAACGCTCTTTGTTATTCCACTGTTTCCCAAACTACACTCCATTACCTTGGCTTTCGCTCTATTAATCCTCATATTGAACTCTTTCTCCAGGATTCCGTTCATGCCATTTATTATGGTTTCCAAGTCTTCTTCTGACTCCCCTAATACTACAATATCGTCGGCAAAGGGTAAGGTTTTTATTTCTTCTTAAGGGATCAACGTGATTAAAAAATATATAATGAGCGAGAAATGAAAAACGAGAATTTGAGACATGAGAAAGTTATATAAATCTATGTTTCAAACAATATACTGACCGTTTATCTTCAGGACACATCAATTTGGAAGATAATTGGTTTGCAACACTTCTAGCCACGGACGTACTCGAAGTGGTGATCCCGGAAGGTTCAATCCATGCTAAGTGGTCCAGAAAAAACGAAAATTGGTTGCCACACCATATCAGAAAATATTAATATTTTTTTGGCGCACTCCTTCATGTTTCGGCAGTTGAAAACTAATTTTGTTTCATTTATAATGTGTCCGGTCCAAAAAAGCCCGTCGCTATTGTTGTAGCGCGCATGCCGTTTTTCACGTTTGCAGGCACCTACGAATTTTTAAATTATCCAGCACTGTGTTTACGTAACCTTTTCAAATCAACTGCATCCTGTTCAAAAAATTTAGGCCTACAAACGAAACGTCTATTTACTTACCTAATATTATTTTTTCGTGTACTCTGTGTAACACGAAGTTGTCGACTCCACATGAAGAAAATTTTATTTTCGTAGGCTTATTTCGTGAAGAGGAAACAGTTTTTGACCATCTTTATTTTTCGTGCCTTAACACATACTAATATAGTTTCTATCAAAGGTAACTGTCGTACCCTTTACAAATTACAACCTTTTAGAAATTGAACTTGTTTGAGTTATAATATATTTCTGGGCATAGATAAAAATATTAAACTTTTACATATAAAGACATTTATATTATCAAACTTAAGTATAAATGTCAACTTCGATATAGAACAGTGCTGGTTAATAGATAACTGGAAACGCGAAAAACGGTATGCGCCCCACAACAAATGCGACGGCCATTTTTGAACCGGACACAATATAAATGAGACAAAATTAGTTTTCAACTGCCAAAACATGTGGGAATACGACAAAATATTTTTTTTCTGTGGTGGTGCGACAACCACTGCTGAAATGCTTGTCATGGATTGACTCGGAAACGTTGTCAATCTTATTATTACGAACATTTTTTTTTGTATTTATATGTTATCCCGGAAGTAATGAGTAAAACCCCGGTTATAACGTGTAAGTTTTTCGATCTACCTTGGTGTAATTCCGGCCAGAACAATGCATCAACACTGCCGCCACCTGTGCACCGTGACCGATTTATTTGAGTTGAAATGGACCAAAAAGGAAAAAGTGATATGGAAACGTTTAAGGTTCAATTTATTTTGTACATCCGAAAAACATTTTATGTTGCAGAATTTCGCGCGAATATCATTTCGTCCTACCCTTTATAAGTCTGAGAGTGATAAAGTTTCTTCCTTTAAAATTATATGTACATGCCATCAAGAAAGCCTGTTTCGACAAATTTCAAATTGTAAGAGAAATCTTCAACAGCATCAGAAGTGTTGACGTCCACAAAATGATTGGATTGTCGTCTTCATCAGTCTCATCGTTACTGGAGAACAGCTCAATATTTCGACATCCTAAGCAACATAACAAGTGCAAAGAATAATAGAAGTTGTGTAAACAAGCATTAATTGCGAATTCATCGCCTGCCTACCTTTGACGGAATTGTCTTGAAAGTGTAAGCAGAAAGATTTGTCAGGTAAATGATTTAAATGAGCGTATTATAGGATGGTTTAGATTATTTATCTAATTTAGTTTTAATTATTTATAATAATAAAAACAAAATAATTATTATACCGACAGCCTATTTTGTTGTTTTATCTGCAACATCTGAAAATTAAAAGCAAAATCTGGTTATAATGATATCCGGATTTTACGAGAAAAACCGGATTATCCCGCCACTCTAGTTCTAGCTGAATTCGACTGTATTACGAAACAATAGTTACATTTATCTGGCCTCAATAGAATAAATAAATCGACCAACATTGTGATTATTATCAGCAATTCGAAAAATCTCTCTCAGTAGCGTTGTATCTTCAACACTCTGAAAAGAATAGGGCGGGGGTCCGCATCCCCCCTTTTCAATTCCCTTCCTATGCTATTAAAGGGGAGTTGCCTGTTTCAGGATCACCCTCATGTAGCCTGTTAACCCAAAAAAAGGGGGATATTGTTATTTTATAATGAAATATTATTATAAGAATGAAATTCCATTTATAATAAAAAAATTTCTCTATATTTAACAACTTTATATAACTATTACAATTTGCTCACTTTAAGTTTATAAAGCAGCAATTTTTATGATAATCACTATATATATATATACAAAAAATTATACAAATTAATTTCCTTACAACTAAATCCAAGACTAAAGGTCATTTTAAGTGGGCCTTTTCATAGAACAGAATACTAATAATAGACATCTACGATTAAAACAACCCAATAAGTCAGCTATTGCCGAACATGCCTTGTTCACGGGCCATAAAATAGCTTTCGATAAGACGCGTATTCTGGACCGAGCTAATTGCTATTGGGATAGCGTTATTTTGGAGGCAATAAACATCAGGTCCAGTGAGAATTTACTGAATAGAGATTCTGGATTCCAATTGAGCCTGGCTTGGAACCCATTGTTTCACCGGAGGAACGCGGAGCTGAGTCACGGGATCCCAGATGCAGCGGAGACGGGCCGCGTGACCGCAGCCACGGGAGACTAGAGCATGACTAAGCAAGTGGACCAATGGGAGACGCCCTCGCTCCCGCGTCCACATCTAGCCAATCACAGGCGGTTTGTGCTTGCACAGACTTGCCTCAGACTATATAAATGCTTACACTCACCGAATTTGACACTTCAGTCTGAAGATGATGGCAGAGCAAGCCATCGAAACGTCACTGTTAAAATCTTTGACCCGGTTGGAAACTCGAGAGGAATTTATACATACACAATAATCCTACTCGGAACTGGCAGTACCAGGAAATCGGCAAAAGGCGAAAAACGGTGGTACTTACCGTGTCTTCTCAGCTTACTTGAATCTTCCTGCTGCCACTTCCTCGTTGCTCCTTACTGTCGTTGTAATTTTCCGTAGTCAGGACAATTTCCAATCTTAAACTGCCCAATATTAACCTCCAAACATAACCTCCACGTCTTTAATCATCAAACCATCATCCCCTTAATGTTCCGACTCCTCATCTCCTTCATCCTTTCTCCTCGGATTTTAATAATTTTTCCAAACTTCCTTAGTTCATATTCCGTCGGTGTCGGGGCTTGATATTAACCAATCAAAATTATTATATCTCCTCTCTAGGAGGAGTCATTAGCCCCCCCCTCCGCCCACCATCACCGACATTTTGGGCGAAAAACACCAGCACCCTTACCATCTGCTGACGCCAAATTTCACAGGACGTAGGAAAAGCCCCAATAGTACGTTGTGTCTGACTTTTATTGCGCCTGTCTGTAACGCTCACGTAACTTACCTTTGATTCCGTACCGTTCCGAGTGGTGTGTGTTTTATAGTTACAGCTCGTTTTGGCTGTATTTCTTGTGTAAAGTACACGCCATTAGAAATTCATTCAAACATTTATTTTATGCTGGCATAATTATATAACAATATTTTTAAATCAGATTTATAAATATTTAGATAGTTATAGGTGTAGACATCATTTGGACTACTAAATTTGTTTACTTGTACTACTTCAGAGGTTACAAGAAGAGGAACAGCTTGTTTGCTAATTTTTAATTTTATTAAATTGACATGATATCCGGTTTATTAATTTTATTAGGAACAATTTTGTGGAAAAAATATGAAATAACGTAATACAAATTAAAAGTATGGATAAAGAGGTTACCGAAAGAAAAAAACCTGCATCAGGTTTACTCCTGCGCCCTTCTGATGACGGGAGACTGGATTGTTGTGGGAAAGCAACTAACTCGTCCCTTGATAGGTATTGAGAGGCAGTTGGCCGACTGGTCCAATGGGATCAGCGAACAACTCTTACTGTATGCCGAAGGTATTTGACCCCCGTGCGTACACCTCTCAAACTGCCAAAGGCCGTCTCAGTCTGCAGGAGTCTTAAACTAATTACCTTGGCCAAAGATCAAGCGGGGAGGGAAGAGGAAGGAGGGAAGTCAGACCTCCACCTAGCTCCACTCATTTCCCATCAGGATTCCTCCTGATCTATCCCGCTCGTATGAGTGCTTATCGTGCCTCAACCATCTGCAATGCGACTTTTAATGTTTCTCCGTTATGCGTTCCTACACCATTCAACCGATTTCCATGAATTGTTGGTGTTTTGTGGTGATCACCCCAGAGAAAGTTTAACTGGCATTATATTTAATTAATTATACTTTTTATTATCTAATAAATATGCAAAATATTTTATGAATCGCAGTGCACATTATTGAGCCACGTTATGTGAAATCAAGGGCCTTACACACTCAATTTTATTTTTCGTACTTATTATTTATATGTATTGTAATATACAGTTTGGTACCACTAATTAATTTAAAGAATAAGCTGGCTGTAATGACCGAGCTCCATACAAACTTTAACTGTGGCGTGTAAGTAGTGATCAATTCAATGTAGCATAGGGAGTGAGAAAAGACAATCAGATTAGTTTTTAATTTCTAAATATGAGACTTTGCTTAGTTATTCCCTTTAACAGGCGTAATAAATTTATATTCCGCGGTGGTATGTGAGTCGATAAAAGAGAAAAGCATTGTTGTTTAAGAGCTTTGTTGGCGCAGTTCACGTGATAGCAGTGTGGGGATCACGTGAAACTGTTTTAAAACATTCTGGAACAATTCTGGAAATAATAAGTGTAAGGTACTGGCCCATAGATGGCAGTGGAAATAAGTATGTGCTGATTGGTGGAGTTTTCAGTGTTCAGGAAACGACGGAGGGTGGAGGAAACGTCCGAGTCAGAGGTAGTTTAATCACATGTTACAGCATGCTGGTGTGTTAGCTGAGATGGACCTCTAAAAATCTAATCCACGTGTAGCTAAACAGAGAACTACAATGAAAGAGGAAAACGGGCGTGACTAAATAGCGCAAATCGTGAGAGTTAAAGGAACGGCCAGAACAGCGACGTGTGTGGGAGAATGATCTTCACATAGATCGTGGAAAAACTACTCGCGGAAATCGTAAATATGAGAGAAAATTTATGAAGGTGGAAACTCTTTAAGTAATATAATTGTAACATTTAAAAGGGTTTGGATTATTTTAAGTTAAGTGAGCAGGTATAATAAATCATAAGAAATTTTAGTTATAAAATTATATTTTAAAGAACAAATCAACAAAAAAATAAAATAAAATGTTTTTTCGTGCTCTGCGTCTAATTATAGAAGACAGGATAGAAAAGCACGCCTACGTTCATGGTATTTGTAGGTTTAGAAAAAGCCTTTGATAATGTGAACTGGAACACACTATTATGGATTTTGAAGAGGACACGAATAAAATATCGAGAAAGAATGCTAATTATAACCCCTACAGATGGCAGTCAGCAGTAATTAGAATTGAAGGGAAAGAAAAGAAAGCAGAAATGAAGAAAGGAGTAAGACAACGATGCAGTCTGTCGCCCATGCTGTTTAACTTACATATTGAACAGGCGATGAAGAGAGTTAAAACGGAATATGGAAAATGAATCATACTGCAAGGAAAAGAAGTAAAATCCCTGCGGTTTGCCAATGATATTGTAGAATTATGGGAGTCAGAAGAAAACTTGAAAACCATAATAAATGACATGAATGTGGCCCTGGAGGAAGAGTTTAATATGAGGGTTAATAGAGGGAAAACCAAGGTAATGGAGTGTAGTTTGGGAAACAACGGAATAACAAAAGTGTTAGATTCGGAAGGGATATTTTGAAGGAAGTTAAGGAATTCTGTTTCTTGGGGATCATAATAACTAGGGATGGTAGAAGTATGGTAGATATAAAGAGTAGGACAGCACAGGCAAGGAAGGCTTACGCGAAAAAGAGAAATTTACCTTAAGACGATGGCGGAGTTAGCTGTCGAAACGTTGAATTTTACAAATTATAAAACCAGAGTAAAATCCTATCCACTGGGAAAGCCTACATTCTCTGTAAAATATTATTAATAACGTATTCAGAGATAAACAAGAGCATTAAATGGGTTTTATTTTAAAATTAATTTACTGCATGTATTTTAGCTACTTCTTTTTGTAATCATAATCATTTTAAAATTGATATTTCCCAATCAAATAAAATTCTACTTTGCATTTAATGTATGCGTTACAATAATCAGATGCATAAAACGTTACGTTCAAATTATAAACAGGGGGAAACAATAAAATATACGAGCCTCCGCTGTTATGGTATTGATCAGAATCTGTGTTATTTGATAATTAATTTTTCTGTTTAGAAGTTAGTATTTACAATCTAAATTATAATATCATCACTTTATTCCATAAAATGAAAGAAATAAGCAACGTGAATTCTGTGTCTACGATGGGATTTTACCAGTTGGTTTACACCTTTTGTGGCATACAGTGATGTTATACTTCAGACTGCAATGATGTAAATGGATGAACGTGTTAGAAATGCCCATTGTTCTAGCAGATGAATATGACAGCTAAATGTCGAAAGTTCTGCAGATGTACAGGTAAGTTACTGAGGCCAGTGTTGGTTTGAATTAACAATATTACAAATTTTTTTTCTACATCCTCTAATGAGGCAAAAATTTTAAATATATAGGAAAATTTTATTAATTTATTAATTATTATGAATGTTCGTTAAACGTTAAAGTAATTATAGAAGAAGTCGGCTCTTCATTTAGTTTCTTATGTTCATATTACTCTTGACAGGGAATTATTAATTTTTTATTTTATTTTTTCAAATATATTTATTGAGATATTAATTAGAATATCAGGTTCTATACACTATTTTCGATCTCTTGAGGTGCCCTGCTGGGGTCCTCTCCCGTGATCAGACCCCTGTTATCCCCACTTTGAGGTCAATTGGCCAGCATATATTAACCCTCCGAGAAGTTATTTATACCGTGCGATACTTCGTGATATCATATAGGAATATTCTTGTTGTGGTTCAGTCTGATGCAACGCTCCATACTAACCTATCCTGCGCAAGCCTTTCTCATTTCTACAAAACTACCCCCACCCGCACACCATAACCTACTTAGCGTATTACGTCCTTGCCTTGATATGAGTAGGGGAATATTATTTATTTTAATGCAAAAGTGAGCTTTTATAATAAAAAATAAAACAGTTTACTTTATCATAAACAAATTTACATCAATACTACAATATTGATACATTGTTTTTTAATTAACACTACATATATATTTTTAAAAAATGGGGCAAATAAATTTCTTAAAACTAACAAGTCTCAATCTCTAACCTCAGGATCGTATGTTATGGTCCTTATAAATCAGAATATTTTACACAAAATCTACTCTTACTTGGCAGTATAGGAAATCAGCAAACAGTTACAGGGGTAATTACCATGTCTACATAATGGAGCTTCTAGCACCTCACTCCTCTTATTTGGGTCGTACTCGATCCAAATCAGAGCGGCCGCTGCTATTCTTCCTTGTTCAGGAAGAATTTCCGTTTATCCTCGTCCCCTTGGACTACCTGTCCGATTGCATATCATCTGCTCTCCACAATCTCCCTTGCCTAAACTCCAATCATCTGTCCGGAAATTCATCTTAATAATCTCTCTGCAAGCCTTTTTAATACCTACCCTCACTTCATCAGTTCATATCAGCAAGGTGGCAGGGATGGATACTAACTAATAACATTTATGTTACTCTTCTCTTGGTGTCACTGTTTGCCTGTCTCCTTCAAGGTTCTTGTGAAAAAACGCCATCCGATGCCGCCAAATCTCACCATAGTTGGGAAACACCCCCATGCGCGCCATAATGTCTGGGTTTTATTGACCCTGATTCAAATACTGTCTCCTTTCTTTTTACTCTACACCGCCAAAGTCCGAGCAGATGTGTTTGGCCGTTCAAACCTCCCTCTTCTGTTCTTGCTCCACACACTTCCCTGTAGTTCCTACTTTACAAAACCCTCATGTCTCAAAGCGTGGCATATTAATCTATCCATTCTCTTGGTCAAGGTCCTCCAAATTGTTCTCTCTTCCTTTATCCTGCTTAGAACGTCCTGGTTAGTTACCAAATCCGCTCTTCTGATTTTCAGCTTTCTTTTGTAGTACTACAATTCTAAAGCTTCTTTCTTCTCTTTAATGCAACCCCTGTCGCCCACGTTTCGCACCCATATAACGGCATACTCCACACGAAAAGTTTCTCCTAATATTCATACTTATATTATTTGTAATACAGTATTAATTTAATACATTAAACTAACATATGTTTTCATCTTCTGTAGAACGTTATATATTCACGCATGAGTTCAATTATAGGCACATCGCTTATTTCTGTCACTTGACGTCATATGTGACCTTGTGCAGGTATAAATCTAGGTTACACAATTGTGTCAAAATAACAATGTTTTCTTCTGGAGAAAAAGACTCAGTTCTCTTGCCGTCATATCATATTTCCGTTTCTCAATTTTATAAATCATATCACATTACTTTTATCGTATAAAATAAAATATAGTAAAATATGCTAATTACGTTGTAAGTTCTGCACCATAACTATTTTTTATACTGTAAAACCGCCTTATCTACTTATCAATACTCACAAACGGGAATCATTTACGTATTTGAGAAGTCCAGCAACGTACAGATGTAAGCTGAAGAGCTCCTGCTAGGATATGCGTCACGCTTCTCTATATTACACTTTACTGACAACACCCCCAACTCCGAGTCTTAAAATTGACGTAAATTACTTCACAAGCATTTTTTCTTAAACTTAACACTAAATACAGCCAGTCGTCCTTTCTGATCGGAAAAAACTGATTTTATAGCGACTAAAGCTAGGAAAAAATTGTCACGGTTAGTATGTAATAAAAAGCACAGTGTAATATAAGTTGGATATAGATTGGAAGGATGCGAAATTAACTTAAGAACAAAGGTAACTGGTTCGATTAAAATAATATTATTTTAAAAAATTATCGAATATTGGAGAAGAACCTTTTATTTTAAAGAACTCATAATTTAAATTAGAAAAATGAAAAAAATGACGTTTTCCTAACTACTAATAACTTATAGATATATTCATATAATAGAAACGCGTTTACAAACGAACGAAACATTCCCTATCCTGAATAAGGTTAAAAGACATAAAAATAATTCATCGCTGATGTTCCTGCACGCCTGATATGAGAATAATAAACTTTTCTTTTCAATGTTGTGTTGGGAAAAAACATTTGGACAGCACAGGACTGATATACACGTCATTGAACTTATCCAATGGGATCAGCGGACAACTCTTACCGTATACCCAAGGTCTTCGACCCCATTACATGCACCTCCTAAAGTAGATGGTGTATCATTGAAATATTTTTAGGTTCATATTCACCAATTCTCCTCTATGTGATGCGGGGAAAACCCTGAGAGTAACTGTCCCACGCCATGCCGGAAAGTTGGGTGGAGTTCTTTGCGGACTAACAGTATTCCGGTCCCCATACCTCGACCAGTTTACGAAGTAGCAAACGGACTCGTCTATCGACCCCTGAGCAGTCACCTCTGAAAACTGGTCGAGCGAAATTATAGGAATCTTAATTTGTTGATTTTTACCTTTTTAGTATGAGATCCAATAAATGGAAACAACTTTCATAGCATAGGGAGGGGATTTGTAAGGGGGTCCACGGAAAGAGGAGGATGGTAACCCCCTGCGAGCTTTGAATATTTATGGGGGATGACAGGCTACATGAGGTTAGCCGAATATATGGCAACTCCCATTTAATTTGAAACGGGGGAGGTGGAAGGGGAGGAAGGCGGCCAAGGGCCTCCGGTCTATATTTTATTGATCTTACACCTGAAAATTAGATTCCGAATGACATGGAAGGAGTTTACAAAATAGAGAAATGAGAAGGTAAGTTCGACTTGCGAGAGTTACAGGGAGTCCGAATTATTTTTATTGAAAGTGACAGCCTACGTCAGGGTAGTCAACCTTCTGGTATTTCCCATTTACTATAACACACGAAAAAATTTTGAAGCGGAGATACGGAATGGACAGCAGAAAAATATGGTAATAAAGTTGTCTAATTCAACAAGACTGAATAAAAATATAAATTATTCAAGTGATTATTGAACGTTTTTAAGTAATTAAGCACAGAATATCGCACTGTTACGATGTTATATTCTACCAATTCTGTTAGTACGCGCCCCCTCCCTCGGCGCAGTTCCTGCCACCTGGCGGATAATCTTCGGTATATATAGTCTTGAGCTACTCGCTCAAGAAGGGGATTTTCTTGTTTTCATTTAGTGGCCGTCGCTGTGCCTCTCCGTCAAGCGGGATATTTATCTATGCAATTTGCCATGTGGATATGACACCAAGGGGCGAATCACAGACGCTTGCTGATGACCCGTGACTACTAGCGTTGCCGTTCGCCGCTGCGTGTGGAATCCAGCTTCTGAAGCCAACGAGAGGGTAGTCTGCAGGTGTACTCTTTCCGCTTGCCGTTGTTTGTTGAATCAGAGCTGTCGGACATTTATTTTCTTGGTTTCTTTTAATAGCTAATTGTTTTGGACTATATTTAATATGTTTTCTTAAAAATTCTTTATTATTATAAACTGTTTAAACATTGGAACGTCTTTTATATTTATAGAAAACCAAAGTAAGAAATTCGAGTTCATTCCCAATAAATATGAGTTTGGAAGGATCTTGGCGTGCCACCTGCTACTGCTACACTCTCAAAATGGCCAGCACAATTACATAGTATCAATATAGTTGCACATTAATTTCTATATACACCCAATCATTTATTAACTAGACCCAATAAACTCTGTAAACAGTACTTTCACAATTTTCTTGAATTATCAGAAAGAAACACACGAATTGAAACGTTTTGTACGTAAATGGAGACCAAAACGGAATACACGGTCAGGAGGTATCGTAGGTCTACGAGTAAAGCCCTGCAACCGAAACTAGCGCTTATGGCGGCCTTTTGGCTTAAATAAAACGTTTGGCCTTTAAAGTATTACAGTAAAAATTGAAAAAATAAGTGACTTTCTACTTAATTCCTAGTTTAGGTCCTTCCGTATAAACCTCTTAAAGGCCAAAGTGTCAGGTTTTGTCGCGGTCGGCTGCGGAGACTAGAGTACATTCTCCGTAACTCAGGGAATTAACTACTGACCTTGCTCATGAATTATAATTTCAATAAATTTTTTAACTTTCCTTTGTCTATAACCACAAAACATTCTTTAATTTCAACAATACCGACCACCACTTTAGGTCTCTGCCCTCAACAATACTCAAACAGTTTGTTTTATTCTCCACGTACCAGTTTTTGAAACCGTAAAATATTGATGAAGAGACATAACAGCCATAACAATGACATAGAAGGAAACTAATCACAGATTTATTTTCAAGTATAAGAGTCAAAAACAATGAGACGAGGTAATTAAAATCAATTATCCGAAACATATGACATATGACGCCGTAAATTATTAATCAACTTGGCAAAAATTAATATCGATACACGTATTTATCCAAAACACATACCATATGAAGCCGTAAAATATTAATCAACTTGGAAAAAATTAATATCGATACACGTATTTAAAATAAACGTCTTTTTTCTTTATATTTACACGAAGTATTAAGAGCTCAGTTCATTATAAATAAATATTTTATTTTTGTAATTAGTTATAAAATAATCATATAAAATAAAGCCAATGAGTTTGTAAAACCAATATTTTTAATTGGTTTGAATATATTCAAATTGAAACAGAAATGTTATTCTCGGCTAATACTTACGTTTTTCTCTGGTAACGAACCTCTGAAAATTATTTGCTCTCAAACTGCATTACGACTGAGAGGTTTGTCGAGCCATTCGCAGAAAATCCTGTTGTAGCTCCTCCCTTCCATCAGGTCAAATGAAATGCAATGTATCTCCGTACCTTGTACATAATTAGCTGGCCATCAACCTTGTGGAACTTCTAACTACCGGCAACAGGTACCACAAGAACGCAAATAGCATGTACGTCCATAAGCAAAACAGTTATAGGTAATTAGCGCGTGTCCTGCAATCATGTACGACCAACGATCATTATCAAGTGCGCAGTTTCAATCAATTTTCCATCAGATGTGATAAATTCCCGTGAATATTGTTTTCCATTGTAATACGTATTTGCTGTTCGTATTTTGGAAAATAAAGAACCAATTAATACAATTCTCAAAAAACTCATGGCAGTCAAAACATAAGACGAATTGAATTTTTAATTCTTGGAAAATAAATAAATAAATAGTTTATCTGACAATTAAATATACATCAAATGAGTTAAAACAGCCTCTTTTTCAGTTTTTAGTTAATTAAATATTGAATTATACTGCACTTTTGTCTGTCATTTGAGACTTCTTCACATATAAAAATTTATAAATTTATGAAGTAACCGAGTTCTACTAAATATTCGGTTTGTTTGAATATCAACTATGTCTACATATTTTTTCTTAAATATTTGTTTCTTAAAACAACTGAGAGACCCATAAACTTGATGATGAAACGTTCTGTAATGGTAAAACAGAACTACATGCGGAATTCAGCGGTACGGAATCAATGGAAGTTGGAGGTTACAGAAAAGGGTAATAAAACGCCGAAAATTTGGTATAGCTTCAGTTTTTATTGAGTCTTTGAGATTCGGCGGAAAGGTTGTTAGAGGGCATGGTGTTTTCCACAAAACATCAGTGGGGTGGGGTGAATGGCTCCTCCCGGGACGATAAGTAAATAACTTTCATAGGACAGGAGAGGGCCCCGAAACCGACGGAAATGAAGTAATGAAGTGGGTACAGGGTATTAAAAACCCCAGGATAATGGATTTTTTGACATTAATATTGAAGTTTAAGAGGGAGCAGTAAGAGTGAACACAAAGAGTGGAAAGTAAGAAATCTGAGATTGTACTGGCCATGAACATTTGAATAACGAGAGGAAGGCTTGCTCGAGTTCGTGACACCAAGGAAGAAAACGAAGTGGACAAGTTGCACGTTATAGTAACAATGAAATGCGGTGAGGCCAAGCGGCGGACCAACTCCAGCGGCAGGTTTCAGGCCTAAGAGGTGAACAAATTAAATTATAACCGTTTGCCGATTTCCTTGCACTGCCAATTCCGTGTAATATTTTTGTATGAATTCTGCTCCATGAGAAGGCCCGCTAAGAATACAACTTGTCTCTAGTTTATAATAAATCTAATTTGTGTAAATATATAGTATTAGTTATATAAAAAAGCGAGCTATGTAAATTAAAATTTATTTAATTACTGTTTATTGTTATTAATAAATGTTAAATTAAAAAATTTTCTTTTTATAATAACTCTTCATTTTAAAATAACTTATTCCCCTCACATACATTTCAGTTTGATTCGATAATAATTTGATTTCGTAATAAAGTTCTGACTTTCGGCAAGATCATATATCTGACGTATTAAATTTAAAATTCTTTAGTTACAAATTCCTAAGAAATGATAATGCTCTGTAAACAGAAGGATAAATGTTTCTCAAGAGTTATCGAAGTTTTTAAGTGTGCATGGTCATTACATAGATGTGCGCGCGTGTTTGTGTGTTAAAGTGTCACAATGAAGAGACTAGTAGTATTGCTTAGACGTTTTGCGGAAAAATACTTTACAGTTGTAAATGCAGTTGTGCGAGAGATTCACTTTCACCAGATATTTTTACCCTACGCCTTTGATGTAGACTGACTGCCAAGACTGTTTCGGGCCTTCGAAGACAACTTCCGTCCTGTTAAAAAGATTCCAATGAACTCAATCATGTGCATATGGTGAAGCGATACTATGAATACAAGTACAGGAGATCGCCTGGTAAAACTTCAGCTGCGGAACGTACCCATTCATCTCCTGACCATTACCATCACCAGCACGGTAAATGCGACTAGTAAATAAAGGTTGTTTTAAAAAAATAACGTCATAATTGATGCTAAAGCCAGAAGAGAACATTGTTCTTCCTACAGGTCTACTCCAACATTCTGGAAGTTTTAAATCTAAACTTAAAGAGACTAAACAGGGACAAATTATATTTTAATTCATTCAGCGGCAATTTTCTGACTAAATATTATAAAGTTCTACTATTTGCTTTTGTTATTTCAGCTCGTTTTTATAAGCTTCAGTTATAAACTCATACCTTATTGCACATCAAGAATTTAATATCTACATTTATTTATAAACGACATAAAGATCGAAGAATGTAAGTTATATAAATTAATTGTATGTTTTGACCTCATTACTATTATAACTATATAGACGTAAATCATTATAGTATTTTAAATGAAATTATTTATGTTGTGCGTCTTCTTTCTATTACAAATTTTTTAACTTGATCCTAAACTCTTAAAAGTGATGTCGTACCTAACTATAAATAAAACTCTGATGTACAACAATTATTAAAAATTCTGATAAAATTCACGAAAAAATTAGTATAAAAAGCAAATAACAGTCTCATACATTTATTCTCAAAATTTTATCTTTCGTCATAAAGTACAATCGTGTTGTCGTTGCTTTAATCAACCTAATACTGATCTGATGCAACCCTCCATGCTGACCGATCCTTCGCAACCTTTTCATTTCTACATAGCTACCACATTCTATCTCGACTATTTAGCTTATTCCATCCTTGTCCACCCTCGTTTGTTCTTACAGAACACACTTGTCTCTAATAATAATTTTACAAGAACCTCATGTCTCAAAACGTGGCCTCCTAATCTATCCCTTCTCTTGGTCAACGTCCTCCATATTGTTCGCTCTTCCCCTATTCTGCTTATAACTTCCCCGTTAATTGCCCTATCTACCCAGCTGATTTCCAGCATTCTCTTATAGCACCTCATTTCTAAAGCTTCTATTCTTTTTCTGACTGCAACTCCTTCCGTCCATATAACGCCACATACAAACATTTTTAATAATGTTTTCCTAATTTTCGTACTTATATAAGCCGTAAGTTAATTCCCCTTTTTGTGAAAGCCTTACATGCCTATGCTATCCTACTCTTTATGTCTCCTACACTTCTACCATTCATAGTTATTATGCTTCCCAAGTAGCAGAATTCCTTAACTTCATAAAAATATTCCTTGCCAATCTAACACCCTTTGTTATTCCACTTTTCCTTATACTATACTCCATTACCTTGGTTTCCCGCTATTAATCCTCATGTTGTACTCTTTCACCAGCACCATGTTTATTTTGTTATATTTTCCAAGTCTTATTCAGACTCCGCTAATACCACAATATGATCAACAAACCTTAGGGATCTTATTTCTTCTTGCAGCTTTATTCCCTTTCCATTTTCAGTTTTAACTTTCTTCATCGCCTGTTCTATATATATGTTAAAGAGCATGGGCGCCCGACTGAATCCTTGTCTTTCTCCTTCCTTGATTTCTGTCTTTTTTCATGCCCTTCTATTCTAATTACTGCTGACTGCCATGTGAAGAGGATATGGATACCTCTTCTTTCTCGATATTTTCATGCTGTCAAATTTCAAATTCTTAATATACTAGCATTATAATCCGAAAACTGATACATTAATGTGTTATTAAAATATTTATACGACACATTAATTTAAAGACTGAGTAATCCTAAAACGTGCTAAAAATTTTGTATGTACCTAAAAATTGTTTCCTAATATCAATAAAAATAAACCATTATGGCGACTGCACAGCTAAGGGAAATTATTAACGTGAAATCTATGTTTTTAATGTCATAATTACGGAAAGACGATCAATAGATGATTCAGATCTAAATATATATAACTGCATACTTATATATTGCAGATGATAATAACGTAAGGATCAATGTTAATTTTTATTCACGCTGATAGATTTGACAAATATTGAATTTTAACACTTTTTTATGAATTTTCGTGGGTTTTCAGTGTGTAGATCGCTGAGGAGTGACTTATCTTATTTTCTCAAACAAGGATAAATTGAATTATTAATACGTCTAGTTTCCTTATTTGGGTGCTCTCCCTGGTTCATTCAGGTTAAGGTTGCTTCATTTAATTTTCCAGGTGTGCCTTCACTAGAATGACACTAGTGGTTATTAATACACAGTATATCACTACTGTTATTGTATGGTTTAAATAATGCAATTATTCAATAGGTCCTCGATTGTTATTTAAATTTGTCTGAAAAATTGTTGATTTAGGAAGCCATAATTCGTTCAATTCACCTGTCTCCTTTTCCACTTTATTAATTTCTCTTGTCCTATGCTACAGCTTCACGTTCGTTTTCACTACATCAAATAATGAAAATCAGAGTTTAATAACGTTTTACGTAGAATAGGATCCCTCATTTAGTGATACTTATTTTCCATTTGTTGAAGACGGTTTTCACGACAATCTGTTTCCTCCTAAGTTGGTTTTTTCATCAACATACTACAATTATTTTATTTAATATTCAGACTGAATGCCATGTTGAGCTATGTATTTTGTTTGTTGAAAGGAAAAGTGGGTGGCATTTGTAAGGCCACGCGATAAGATGGAAGGTGATTAGGTGATTATCCCCGAGTGGATGGGAATCACACTCCATTTTGAGTAAAGCTGTTGTGATACAAATATTTTTGTAGAAAAGGTCACAGGGTGACTGAATTAGCTTATCATTCTGACCTAGTATTAAATATGGATTTATAGTAAATGGCACAGAAGTGATACAGATAAACAGTTTTGAAAGATGGGCAAAAATGATAAAAGGCTGACGACGGAAACACATATGATGGCATGTGAATACTGATCTGTGATGCCAAGTTTCTCAATCCTTGCAAATTGAAAGTTTCGTTCCTGTGAACGGGTAAATTAAAATTATTTAAAATTCAAAATATTATTTTTTTTATCAATGGGGGGCCACCAGGCAAACGTGTAAGTTTATGTAAACCACGTGTTAATTTTATATTCTATTCAATTTTAGTTGTTTTCAGTATAGCTATTATATATAATAAATCTAAATCAATAAGAAAGATTATTTTAAAAGTTAGGTGTAAAACGTGCTTAGTCTATTTAGATTAATTTGAAACTTTTTGGAGCACCAAATGATTGTAAAGAATGAGCAAGGGGTCTTGAGGATATAATATGAAGATAAATTTCTCAAAAATTTTTGTTTTCAATGCAAAATTATTTTTAAATTGATCGGGGGCAATGTAATGTAAAAACGCAGGTGCCTGCTGATTTTGGTTCTACAGTGTCATTGTGAAGTGCAGTTGGGCCTACAATGAAGGAAGTTTTGTGCGTGACAATAGAGGCCAACAACAACGTAGAATTGGCTGAAAGTGGGTAAACTCCCGAGGGAATCCCCTCGCGGGAATCTCCCGCTGGCGTGTGTAAAAAAACGATTGCGGGAAAGTCTCGCTGGCGTGTGTCAAGATCCAGAAGGGAATCCGGAATTTTGTGAAAAACCCCAATGGCGGGGAACCCCGGGGTGAGAAGTTAAAAAGGAGCCGTTAGGAGGCTGAGAGAATCAGTCAGTCGGAGAGAAAGAAGGCAGTCGGATGAGATCAGATCTGTCCGGGAGAATGGATGACGAATTCAGTCGGACCCAGAAGGGACGATGAGATCAGTAGAGGAGGAGAGAGCAAATGAGGAGTTGGACCTGGATCACACTACATTCATCGGTGTAAAAAATCTGCAAGACGCACTAAAGCCAGAGAGACGCGGAAACATTCGTGAGGTTGAATGTTTGTACGCCCAGTAATTGTGGGTAAGTTCATCAAAGCTGTGAAACTTGCTCATTGTGCTGATTGTATAAATTTAAATGATTTATTTTCTATTTTTCAGTAACTGCCTAATCCACTTCTCGAGAGACCCAGAATCCCCTGAGATATTGTTTCATGTAAGCGTTGTAAAGTTGATAAATATAAAATTTTCAAACCGTTTAAAATTTGTTCTTTAATAAATTAATGTCCTATCCCATGAAGAGGATATTACAATATATATAGTATCATAAACGGGAGACCCTACCTTTTTCTTTGTTGATACCTCGCCTCCAGCTAGTTTCAGCTCTGCGCTCACGTAGCATAGATACGTAAAAGTTGTCGTAAATAATGTTTCGACAGGATTGGACGCCAGGTATTTTATCACAAGAAAAATTCCAAAAGAATGAGTAACAAAAGAAACACTATGTATTAATTAGAGTCGTAAGGATAGGTATTGTAATACAGGGCGTGGTCATTACACAATCCAAACTCAAATAATCACTCTTCGGCCAATTCGCCGGACACTTCTATAAACAATATTCCTCGCACTAAATTAAACAGCTCAACTCGCCTTTGCATCGGCGTAACACCACTGGTATTTTGTGTTCGGTTATTTTTCAAATAAATATCAGTACTTACTTAAAAAAGTTCGTATATTCTTATATAGTCAATATATTAAAATATATATTCAATTTCAAAAAACCAGCAACTAAAATGTGTTACTGAGAACTTTTATTTAGATTTAATACTTAAGTTTTGCCATCTATATTTCCTTTTAATTTAATTCCCGCAAATATCTGATTGCTTAACCAACGACAGTCAAAGAGAATTTAATAGAAATAATGCGCCATGAAACCGTAATATTGCCGATTTTATGTGACTCCGACGGTAATTTAAGCTTCCTGTACCGTTTTAATGCATTCACCCCCGTGCTGTTACGATGCTGCGCTATCACCTTGTGAATTGACTTTATTATCCACATTTTACGACGATTTGACATTTTCGTTATAAAAATGATATGAGATATATGCTGGAGCGTTTTATATCAACAGAAATCTCAACCCTAAATTCACACAGGTGCAACGGCTGATATGGATTGCATAACAATTAATTTCTTTCATTTTTTAAAAATGATTGGGTTGTAAATAACGTGGCGTGATTTTCTCTCATATGCGGAAATTCATTCATCCAAGAAGTGGCGTGTTTATAAGCTTATATATACACCGGGCTATATATTTAGCTATTTATGTTATCTGTAATTTAATTTCGTCTGTTCATATATGTATATATTGAGTGTAGGAATTTGACCATACATGTTTCTTAGGACCCCAAGCTGCCCTATATTTCAATATTAAATATACTGGAGTTATATATGTGAAAAAAATTAAAATATTTACCTTAATGATGTCGGGTCCCGTACGCGCATCGAAATCTCCTAAAGTACATACGTGTTGTCTTTATTCTTGAACTTAATAATATATATTTTTTAAATTATAAAAACTTCGTGTCGGAATTAACCCATTGTTGGAAGAGAGAAATAATAAACTTCTTTGGATCGTTGATACGAAGTTTAAGTAAATTAACATTTCGTTTTATAATTGACAAATATAATTTCTTTACATCGTCAATAGGATTCATACGTTAATTAGTTTTATTTTTCTCGTTAGGTAAATTTTGATATTTTTTAAATGCTCATTTTTAAAAGCAAATTAAATAATACGCATTTGATAGTGACGTTCAACACATGAAATACAATTTAACAACAATACTTCATATGTGTGAAAAAAGTGAAAATATAAACAAATTTCAATTTTCTCCATTTTTGAAGGTTATTTTTCGAAGCTTTTCCGCTTATAGCAAAGTCCGTATTCAACTTGAAGAAACGAGTCTGTGTCTCACCGAGTAGATTATTTCCAAGGTGGACCAACTCTCTTGCCCCCGGCCTACAACATAAACACTTCAATTTTGGTACCCTTCCGACTTTTGGCCCCTTTATAAAACAGAGAATTTTACAAAAAATCAATCTACACATGGTCGACTGGAAATTCGATTCAGCACGTTTTTTATCTTTTTTCTAAGACCACTGGAAATGGCACTTCTCTGTAAAAGAAAAACCTGCCATTTTGACGATTTTTCGCCATTTACACAATCTAGGATTGAAAATAGGTTGGATTTGAAAACAGCAATAGATTTCAGTTTACCCTCAAGTACTGTAATAAACTTATCTTTAATTACGTCCCTTCTTTATTATTTACTTTAACCCTAGTAACGCCAGTTACTTGTTCTAGTATCGTCTATAATTTGAAGACAAGTTTCCCGATGGTACGTGGTCGTTAACTGTGTTAGTCCCTTAATCGCTTCCGGAAGAAGAACTCCATTTGCGCCTGATCCTCTTCATAATACAGTTATGACCAGATTTCACAATATATGTAACTTTCCTGCGGAGTACCAGGAAGAAACATCCCTGGCGTCACGACGTGCTGTTGCTCAATATTAATCTCTTAATTAAATTCATCTTCACGGAACTGCACATCTGGCCTTGGCGGTGGATAGTTTTGCCATGTATACCTTGTATCTGTTGACTGAATCACACCCTCATTAGTTGTATTACTTGTTGTCATATTACTAAAATAATCATTTCGAATAATACAGTTAATATTGACGCCAGAAACTCTTTTTCAACACATTAAATTTAATGATCACTTTTTAACCATTGCAAAGAAAATCGGAATGAATACAAATAAATCAATGGAAAATGCCTTACAACTTTTGAAAGAAAACTATCCAGTCCAGGAAAGTAATTTGAACTTTTCTTTGACATCTCCAACCGAAATTAAAAAAATAATAAACACTCTAAAAAATAAACATTCATCAGGGCATGATGGTATCTCAAGCATTATACTCAAACAAATAACAGGTAACATTAGTTCAGTAATTAGTTACATTTGTAATCATTCACTTCTTTCTGGAGTCTTCCCAGATAAGCTCAAATGTGCTTTAGTCACTCCACTGTACAAACAAAGGAATAAAGAAGATATATCAAATTATCGCCCCATATCACTGTTGCCAGTATTATCAAAAAATTTTGAAAGAGTAGTATACAACAGAGTTATAAAACATCTGAACAAACATAATTTACTCACCGATTCACAGTTTGGGTTTAGAAAAGGATATTCAACCGAGAAAGCAATCTTTACTCTTTTAGACGACATAATAGAAGAATTAAATAAAAAAATCACCCATTAGGTATATTCTGTGACTTAAGTAAAGCTTTTGATTGTGTAGACCATAGCATATTGCTAGAAAAACTGAGGTACTATGGAATAACAGGAACTTCATTTTCTTGGTTTAATTCATACTTACAAAATAGAATGCAAAGAGTAGTATTAAAAGACTCGTGCACAGGTGAAATACATAAATCAGATTGGGGAATTATTAAAACTGGGGTCCCACAGGGATCAGTATTAGGGCCATTATTATTCCTTATATATATAAATGATCTTCCTAATACCATAGATTCAACTTCTAAAGCTATCCTCTTTGCAGATGATACTAGTGTAATAGTAAAAAGTAACAAAGACACACTAGAAGAGGCAAGTAACAATAATTTAACTAACCTGCTAACATGGTTTAATGCGAACGGACTAACAAATAACTGTGACAAAACACATTTCATGCAATTTCACACACTCAACACAACTTTACAATCTATAACACTTAAATACGACAGCAAAAATGTAAATGAAACTTCCTCTGTTAAATTCTTAGGTCTCTTAGTAAATAATAAATTAAATTGGACTGATCAGATTAATCAATTACTTAAGAAACTCAGCTCAGCTACATATGCTGTCAGAGCAATGTCCACCTTCAGTGATTTAAAAACAAGAAAATTAGTATACTTTGCATATTTTCATTCTATTTTATCATATGGTATTATATTTTGGGGCAACTCAGTAGGCATAGATAAGATTTTTATTAGTCAAAAACGTGTTATTAGAGCAATATGTCAGGTTTCCTCACGAACTTCTTGCAGAACTCTGTTCAAAAAGTTAGGTATTTTCACTTTGACGTGCCAATACATTTATTCATTGATGTTATTTTAATCACAAATAGGCACTTATTTTTGAATAATTCTGATATTCATCCCTTCAATACAAGGAACAAAAATAATCTGTATAAAAAATGTAAAACATTGTCAATTGCACAGAAAGGTGTGCATTATTCAGGGATATCCATCTTCAACAGACTGCCGCACAGAATTAAACAGTTGTCCGATAATCAAGGTAAATTTAACACTGAATTACGCTCATTTTTGCTTAGCCACTCCTTCTATTCAATAAAGGAATTTATAGAAGAATCGGAGAAGAGTAATTTATAATAGTTTATAATACAAAAATTTGTTATAAGTATATTTTTCTTTTATACAATAAAATAATGTAATAAATGTACACCCTGACCCATTCCACATCCTTGAAGCTTAGCTTCTTTACAGGATCTACGGAATATGATTATTATTATTATTATTACAATTAAAATTACACATAAAACACCTAATCGATGATACTAGGAATGAAACCTCAGTTATAATTTAATGGATTCTATTATTGTAGTTAGGATTTCTTATTCGGCTATTACCCACGGCACATTTTGTATATACCCTGTGTTTGTTGTTGTTGTAGTGATATTCAGTCCTAAGACTCGTCTGATGAATTCCTCCATGCGCAAGCCTTTTCATTTTCGCATTACTAAACATCAAACATCCTCCCTAATCTACTTAGCGTATTCAATCATTTCCCTTCCTCTTCTGTTCGTATCCCACACACAACCCTTAATGCTAATTTTACAAGACTCTCATGTCTCAAAACGTGGCCTATTAATCTATCCCTTCTCTTGGTCAACGTCCTCCATTATTGTTCGCTCATTCCCTATTCTACTTAGAACTTCCTCGTTAGTGATTCTATCCACCCATCTCATATTCAGCATTCTCCTATAGCACCACATTTCAAAGGCTTCCATTCTTTTACTTTTTGCAAATCCTACCGTCCACGTTTCGCATCCATATAACGCTACGCTCCATACGAACATTTTTAACAATGATTTCTTATTTTCACACTTATATTACCCGTAAGTAAATGTCTCATTTTGCGAAAGCCTCCGTTGCCTGTGTTATCCTACTCATTATGTCTACTATACTTCTACCATCTCTAGTTATTACGCTTCACAAGTAGCAGAATTCCTTAACTTCCTTCAAAATATCCCTTCCCAATCTAACACCCTTTGTTATTCCACTGTTTCCCATGCTACACTCCATTACTATTAATCCTCATATTGAACTCTTGCTCCAGGGCCACGTTCATGCCATTTATTATGGTTTCCGAGTCTTATTTTGCCTCCCCTAATACAACAATATCATCGGCAAACCGCAGTGATTTTATTTCTTCTCCTTGTAGTATGCCGCCTTTTCCATATTCCGTTTTAACTTTCTTCGTCGCTTTTTCTATATACAAGTTAAAGACCATGCGGTAGACTCCATCCTTGTCTTACTCCTTCCTTGATTTCTGCTTTCTCTTCTTGATATTCATTTCTAATTACTACTGACTGCCTTCTGTAGATGATATGTATAAGCCTTCTTTCTCGATATTTTTCCTGTCCTCTTCAAAATCCTTAATAGTGTGTTCCACTTCACATTACCAAAGGTTTTTCTAAAACTTCAAATGCCATGAACGTAGACCTGGTTTTTCTTATCCTGTTTTCTATAATTACTTCTCTTCTCTTGTCCCTATAGTCCTCCAAAAACCAAACTGATCTTCTCAAAACTCGCATTCTACTTGTCGTTCCATCCTCCTATATACTGTTTTCTTCAATATTTTGCATTTATGACGTACTAAACTAATTGTCCAGTGCTTTTCGCATCTACCAGCCCCAGTTTTCATAGGTACTGTTGTAATTATGTTTTTACTAATATCTTCTGGTATTCTTCCTGTTTCGTTGATTTCGCATACTAACTTGAACAGCCATGATGTTGCTTCTTCGCCCGATGATCTTATCAACTCCGCTGGAATATTATCAATTCCTGGTGCCTTACAATTACTCAGGTCTGTCAGCGTCCTATCAAACTCCGACCTTAAAATTCTGGCCCCCAACTCTTCATCTTCCACATCCTCTTCTTCTATTACTGACTGATGTAGATTCCCACCCTGAAACAGCTCTTCTAGATATTCCTTCCATCTTTCTGCCTTTCCTTCTTTTTCCAGGATTGGCTTCCCATCCGCTACCCTGACGTTCTTGCTAATATTTTTCCTCCCTCCGAATGTTACTGTGATTTTCCTATAAGCTGCGTCTATTTTCCCTTTCACCCCGAAATCAACTGCTTTGCATTTATCTTAATGCCAATCTTTACAATTTTCATCTCTCGCGTTTTTATAATTACTCCATAAATCAATCATTTTTATTATTTCTTGTGTTATCCATACTTTCCTACTAGTCTGAGCTATTCTTCCTATTTTTTCTGTCGGCTGCTCTGGTCATTTCTTCCTTCAAGAGTGCCCATTTCTCTTTCATATCTTTTCTTTCTCCTTTCTCTATTAATCTACTGTTGATGACTTCTTTGAAACTCTGTAGCACCTCCTGTTGTTTCAATTTTTCTAATTCCCATCTCTTTGTTTTAATTCTTATCTTAAGCTTTATCTTTTTCAGACGTTATTTCACAATGAACAGATCATAGTCGGAGTTAGCACTGCTCCTGCGTTTGTATCCAAATAAATAGACCACTACGTTACGTATTCCAAAGTAAAACAACTTAACAATGTGATTTTTATCCTTCTTCAGAATCTGTGATCCTAGTTTGTACGAAGTTGTCTTTTCAATTTAGTTAAATTTTGGAGACCCTTTCATTTTTCTGGCGAGTGACTTCATGCAACTTGCCCTAGGGTTTGGTGACAATGGTATGCAGATGAAGTTGCCCATACCAGAATTCGAACCGAGGATCCCTGTGATGCGAGGAATTTCGTTGGCGTCTTCTCATCCGTCTGGTGCATTTAAGTTGATTGGCCAGAGTTTCGTCACTTTTCTGTTGGTTGTGTTCGTCAGGTGTGACTGCACTAGTGACTCGGTATAGGACTCTAGTTTTCTGTGTTACTTATTACTTATTTCTTGAATATTTTCATGGATAAACATTAACTTAGACCTTCGTATATGGTTGTATTAATAGCATACACTATAGCTTAAGGACCTTTGATTGGATCCTCTAAATTATATTGTCATTTGATAACTAACGTGCCATAATCCTCTTTCGAAATGCACGCGATAGTAGAAAACAAATAAATTAATTACGTGATAGAAGTTTTTCATAAAAAAAACTATGTACCTACTTTATCTTAACTTTGACTTTATAACAAGACAACTTAATCCGTACTGCGTACTTCATAAGAGTTAAAAATTATCTTTTGTTCTGTAACACATCGTCTGATCTACTGGCAGAAAATTAGGTAAACAAGTCCTACGTCATGTACTATCCATCAAATTGATCGACAGTGTATGATTACATAAAATAAAACTTAAGTCTACAACTAATATATGTACATAAGTTACATATTGCATAAAATACTACTTACAATCATTTTTAGGAAATAATATTTTATTTTATTACAACGGCTTTTTTATTAATAACATTATTATATGTCCCCATTTCGCTTCCTTCATTTCTGAAATTTATAATATCTTTTGTATTTGTATTAATAAAACAGATTCAGCATATCTGAGCTTCGTTTTATTTTTTTTCTGTGTAATATACTTATTTTATGATGTTTATTACTTTTCACATGGCATGTTCACGATGTATAGGGTTTTGATTGCTTTTAATATTTGTTTATGATTATAAAATCTAGTGTTAACATTTGATGTACTGTAACCAGTATATGAGTTTTCCCAGTTGTTTCACGGTATTTTGTATTCTACATTGATTAACTGTCTAGAACAATATTATCTTTCAATTTCGTCAACAGGTTTTTAAAATGATTAACAGGCTCAAAAGTAAAATTAAATACGATAGCTTCAAAATGTTAATTATTTTCCACGTTAATGTATGTACATAAGTGAGGTTTATATAACCAGATTTTTCTTTACTAGTTACGGTACTATACTCTGTGAACTGTGTGTTAGGATTTATATCAGAGTTTTCGTGATGAGTGTTCATAGCTGTAAAAAATTGTCGGATGTTGATTTGTGAAGTTATTCTTTGAATAAAGATTTTCGACCGTCGCTGAAGATGGACCGCGACACTAAATTCTTCACACATAATTCACGTAATTCTTCGCATGTACATTCAATAATCTTTTCGGCTGAGGGAGTCAAGGAGTAACTATTATGAATTGCTAAATTTTACGCCTGACTAAGTATCAAAAAGGAAACGAAACTTCGCTTTTGAATAAACAGCGATAAATTTATACGCTGACTGATTGGTCGTCTTTTTATTTTTTTAAATTTTAAAGTCAGAAAACTATGTTGTAGTCACAATTCTATTGGGACAAAAGAAAAATGTGGACAGCTGATTTGAAATAGCGCATAGGAATTGTATGAATTCTTAATGTTGTCAGTGTTTAAATTTAAATTGTTCATCTATTTGACGAAATGGACAGATATATTTCTTTACGGGTTTTTGGAATCCTATTTCGAAATTAATTTAACGCCCAACACCATAAACAATTTTTAATAATTTAAAAGAATCATTTGGCACTGAAATTTGTAAACTAGTGAATAGACTTGTCCAATTGCATGAAACACTCGACGGAATAATAATGATGAACCACAGGAAAAGGAAAGAAAGGTTGCTGGAGTGGTACATGACAAAAAATAATTCCACGGTCTGACATTATCACAGAAAATAAGATTTATTTGACCATTTCAATTATAAGTTTATATAAACTAGAATAAATTTTCTGTTTACCAAAAGACTCAGTGTATTTTCTTGTCGTGCCCAGAATTTTGTTTGCGGCATATAATAAACATTTCCCTTCACAGGGGGGGATAAGAAAGTCAGTTGAGTTGCGGGAAAATTATACAAACCCACTGGGAAATTCGTTATAATAACCACGGGAACACGGGGGAAACATACATTATGGAAATAAATGATCGGAAGAGTGCAAAAGCGTGAGAAATATAACACCCTAAAAAGGTAATACAATTACTAATAATAAAACTAACTATGATATCCAATAATCTGAATTTCATGAACTAGGATTAAATTTATATGCGATCCACACAATAGCCAGACAGCCATTTTGCATGAAGTAACCAATATTAGGGGTAACTCGTGGCAGGATTGCTGATTTTTCTGTCTTTTCCAAGGTATGTTCGTCTTTTTGGGATGAACGATGGGCATTTCATATGCTATAGCACTTAATTTAAAAAGAAATATTTGTTTCGTAGTTTTAAGAATCTTTGCAATTATTGTATTTAAGCTGTGCGAATTTCTGCTTAGACTTTAAACTTCCGCCGTATTGCACACTCGCTCCCTCTAACGCAACCAGCTGGCTGAGTATTCAGTCTCTCTGAGCACGGTGTCTGCGTCTGGAAAATGAAAATGCGCGTGCGCAGTATTCCATTTCACCACCTGCACCAACCGTAAACCTCAAACAATTTCATCACGCAATGCTACGTGCCCGTTGAGCACGTAGATTTCTGGTCGTAACGTGCAGTGACAGAGGCGGCCACATCGGTCTTCTGTTTTCAATTTCTTGATAAATTATTAACAAAATTACTATTGGGGGCTTGTTGTGGTATATTTGAATTAATCGAATGTTATTTGAAAGAGAAAACTTTTAAGGGGCGACATTTGGTCGACTTTCATCACACTGAGAAGTAGCACGTGTATTTAGTTTCTAACGAATATGGTTCAGTAAATGTTATTTGCTTTGGAGGCTGAATGCCAGAGTAAAAGTTGAGAAAGCGCGAGAAATCTTAGTGTAACGGTTCGCCAAAAAGGGGATGGATGGATCTCTGAAGGGAGGAGAACAAAAGCTTGGACACTGGCCTAAGATAAAGTCTTTTGGTGCGGGAGAAAAATAGTGGGCATTCAGAGAGGTGAAGGTACACCCGAGCGGGAGTGAACTTTTACGGCTCTGACTATTTCACGTACGTGACGTAGGACTGACTGTGAAAGAGTTGAGAAGAAACTGAATGTGTGATAGTGAGGAATTTCTTCCCAATTTTCAACCGGCTTTCGAGTTTTCGGATCGCAGGTCTAGAGAGGAGCCTTCTAAGCTGTGTCAACAACAGTAAGTGCCTTAGGCGTTTCGTCCTCCGTTCATTTGTATGCCACAATTTTATTTCTATAAGTTTGCCTGTATCCTCTGACAGAGAGATCTCTCACAATTCCTTTACATTAATAATAGAAGCCATTTTAATATATACTTAGTTTAAAAGCTCTATAGAAGGAAAAGCCGGCGCGAGTATTCGAAAGTAAATATATATATTTGTTTTATCAGTGGATAACTTTTTTAAACCTTTCACGAGTAACGCTAGTCCTACAATTGTGGGGTTAAGCGTTACAGTGAAAACTACAGCAGGTTCCCGTATACTTGTTTCTCAAATTAACATTCTCTATTTTAAAAAAAGTCGGAGGAAAATGTTTTCGTGTAAGCTATTAAATGCACTATCAACAATGGCGTGTCGCCTGGTAGTCGTATACCCACGTAATGATTTCCGGACTTTCCTTGATAAATATGACACATCTCATCTCGGTTACATACCTAGTGACTTCCGTCTGTCGTCTGGTGCATTTAAGTTGATTGGGCAGAGTTTCGTCACTCTTCTGTTGGTTTTGTTCGTCAAGTGTGGCTGCACTAGTGACTCGGTATAGGACTCTAGTTTTCTGTGATACTTATTACTTATTTCTTGAACAAGTTCACGGATAAACATTTAACTTAGATATTCGTAGATTGTTATATTAATCCTTCCTTTGTCCTTGGCTCTACAGCCCATTGAGACCTGGGCCTACCGAGTCGACCGCCGACTGTCATCTTGCATGACACATTCCGAATTTGGAGTGACACGTGGCCAGCGTATCGATCCTCCAACAGTCTTATTTGTTATATTAATAGCATACACTATAGCTCTAAGAGATTCCGTCAGTCAAGTTTTGACTTACTTTATTTAACAATTTCTTTTTAAATATCTAACAAATGCAGGGGATGGACAAAATAATATGATCACATGGCATATATACAATATTTATTTATTAATAATGTTTTTCCATCATTTGCTTTTAGACCGGTAGATTAGATTATTAAGAGTGTCTGAATTGTTTCCAACTGAATTTTGTCCAATTGATGTACCAAAACATCCACCAATTACTTTAGTGGTGTTGGAGATAGAAATCTGCACCTCACTTTCTGCTCTAAGGCTCCCCATAACGGTCTGGCGATTGTTCTAGCCAAGGAAGATGTTCGATAACATTCTTTTGTTCCTCGAACCCAAGACTGAATCTTTTTGACTGTGTGTATGGGTCCATTATCATATTGGAATATGGCAGTGTCTGGCAGCCGTATTCTAATCATAGTAAGAACTTCATCATTGAGGATATTGAGATATTCATTCACAGTAATCCGACCAGTGATGTGAATGAGAGCACCTGCTGAATACCACGAAATAGCCACCCTAATCATAACGGAACCCAAATGCTTGACTGTACGAAGCAGGCAGTCCGGTTCGTAGGCTTGTTTTTGGATTCCCCATACATAAACCCGACCATATGTGGGGCCATTCTTCCAATCATCAAGTGTCCAGATTTTATGAACGTGGCACCACTTCTTTCGTATCTTAGCGTTGGCTTCCGTCATAATGGGATTTCGCAATTGCAGCCCTTCCGTGAAATTTATTTTTTTGAAATTTTACCTTGGCCCTGCAGCGTATTCAGGTCTACCGACTTGACTGCGGACTGTCATCGTACATGACACATTCCGAATTTAGAGTGATACGTGGTCTGCTTATCGAATCTCCAGCAATTTTAATGACCATGACGACAAAAACATCAAAACCTTTGGCAGTGTTCGACCCGGAATCTCTGTGCTGTAAGGCAGCAGACCGTAGGAGGTCGGCACACTACAATATTAGATATTCTAAAAAAATGTCAAATAAAATAAGGTACTATTTGATCGACTCATGTCCACTAAGTAAGTAATGAGACATGAATACAGGATGGCCTCATCTTCAAGGCAAGCTTCTACGACACCCAAGTCAATACTATATATGTATATATTATGTAGATGGAATTAGAAAGTTAGAAATTTTTGCGTCGGCTCATTATCCCCAATCTACCATTAACAGTCACTGTTGTTTGTTTAATATTTACAACATTGTTTCTTGTGTTGTGACGCCCACAATGTTATTAACTAGCGAACGCCACTGCTACACTACATATTAATTATCAATCAAATTAAATCGACTCTCCAGTTCAAGTGCAAGGGCTTCAGATTAAGTATTTCTTTAGGCTGTTTCTATATAGTATGTTCACATTCCCAAAAATAGTCGCCATGGCAATTAGTAAAGAAATTTTGCCTAAATTGTTTCGTTACATTTTATCTAACATACAGAAACTGTTTGGTAACAGTCATGAATTTCCTTTCAGTCGCATTATGTGCGAATGCTTTACAATGGCGGCAGAGCCCCAGTGGTGTACAGGTCAAGTTGAATAGTTCTCTGTTGCATAGTGACGTGTTCTCATCCCTTTGAATTCATAATGTCCTTCCAACACGAGCTGTCAAGGTCTTGTTAAAGGCCGGTATCTGCTTTCCCCGGGGACTCATGTGTCAGTTTTATCTGTGCCACGCGCCAGACGCCTTCCAGCTCAACGTACCGGCACAGCGCAATGCACAAAATCCACATCCCTCTCAAACAATGACAAATATAATAAAAAAATATCTTAAAAACATATATACATGTAAATATAAAATACTCTGTTTTCAATTAAAATATTGCGTTATGAAGAGTGGAAAGAAATGCGAAAGTTTAACGAAATTTTATATGATATTACAATGTCTGTAATACCGTAGATTTAGATTTATTGTTGTTCCCATTAGTCCTTGGTTGAGGAAATTGGATACGTCTTACACAAATAACAAATAATTATAAGAACAAAATAAAAAACACAGTTAATTACAAATCAACTGTAAATAAATAACTAAAATAAACAGGATATAGCCTAAAGACATTGAAACACAATACGCAAACTAGAGAACACTAACACATACTGAGAAACACAAACCACGCAATAACCAATGAAGATTTCACTTCTTCGCGCTGCACGACGAGGAATCCAGCCTTCCGTAGTACCTTCAGATGAAACATGAAACAAGCAAACAAAAGTGCAGAAAAAACTGTACATAAAGTTTAAAGTTGTGTAGTAAGTGATTGTAGAAGGCAGCACACTCAACAATTTTGCATAACCTTAATTTTAACTATTACGGGAACGATTGAGAAACTCTTGAACAAAGTAAAACACGCCATTTAGTAAAATAATTTTACTCTGATTTTGGAGGAAGGCTGTTATATAAAATTATCCCGGTATTGTCAATACTTTTCTGGTGGAGATGTTTATGGAACCGTAGTTTTTAAAGCTCCTGTCGACTACTTCCTTTTAGAAAGTTACCATTTTTATGAGACTGTAAATAGAGGTTTTATTTTATTGAATTATAAAAACATTTATCAAAATAAATTGGTTAGTCGACTCTAGATGAAATGTGAAAACGTTATGCATTTGAAACTTTCATATTGGAATATAAAGTTTTTGATGTAACCTAATTATAACAAAAGTTATGCAATTCATAAATATACTATCATAACAATCAAATCGGAATATTAATTTACATTACGCAACATCATTAAGTCTAAAAATATTATTTCATTCTTATTTATTTATAATTGTCATGAGCGCTGCATAATGTATGATAATTTGTTTCATTTTCACAAAGTTTACAAACCGGTTTAACATTAAACAATTTAGTATTTTTATTTTCTCCCCGTTTGCTTTTACACGTTCAGTAAATTTGATCCGATAATTACAATATTTTTCTGCCAGTGCAATGACTAATAAAAATTGGTTGTTATGAAAAATAGAAATAAGGGTTTTAAAAAGGGATTGAAAAACAAATTGAGTATGAAACAAAACCTATGTAAGGGGAATTATGCAATGTTCTGAAAAGGGTCTTTCCTTTCAGAGGAATCATTGTGAAAGACTCTTCCTTGGCCGACGTGTCATTGAATACCATTCGAACTGTAAAGAAAATTATGCACATTCCATGATATCATGTTTTAGTTTATCTGCCATGTCCTGGCTCATGGCTTCACCGCGCCTTGTGACAGTCGTACGAGATACCTGAACTTCTCTAATACCAGACATAATCTCTGTTTCATTTTTAATATCTCCAAATAAAGTTTCACCCACTTCAATAAATGCTTCCTTCACAACCATTCCATCTTCAAATGGTTTCTTGTGTTTCGCCAATATAGGAGATATTTTAAATGATGAGATCGTTGCAGCTTTTGATTTTCTTGTGAACATGGTTTGTTCTTTTTTCAAACAAGTTATCAAATCACGTGCTTTTAGTTCTCTTAATTCACTCTGTGGCGGAAAACCCTTTTCGTAGTTTTTATGAACGGTTTTATGTTGCCTCGCTAAGTTCCTACGCTTAGGTACTGCAACTGACGAACGGAAAATGAGACAAATGCACTTATCCTTCACCGTAAAAAATAAAAATTCTTCCTCCCAATCGTTTTTAAAATGTTACGTTTTATTTCTCTTCGCCACACTCATTTTGTATTATTTACTAACAAACTTCGTATCGCCTTCAAGTTACAACCCAAACTGACTCCAACTCCCACAGGCGCGGACGAAGTCTGGAATGTTCTCAAGTGCCTAACGAAGTAATGGTTTATTTGTAAGCGTGCCGCCAAACACGCCACCCAAAGTTTATAAAAAATCGGCGGGAATAAAAAAAGATAAAGCCGCCTTTCGCCGCTATAAGGGGGTTATTACGATAAAATAAAATGATGTGGCGATTATTCTAACCTAATTGAGGATCAACTAAAACAATATCTGTGAATGCCACGACATGTGAGAACTGTGAAAAAAAGACAGAAAGAGTACCAGGCATTCCCAAGATAGTCAGGTGAGCCCCGCTGTCAATCTGGAGAGAAATAGCCTGCAAGAGAAATCTCCCATGGGCATTTTGGTTAACAGGCTACATGGGGGTGATACGAATGCCTTCTCAATTATAATAAGCCAATTATAAAATTCATGTATAAGAAAAAATATTAATAAATGTAATATTAAGTGACTAATTCCATGGTTATCATGAGTGTTAACTTTTCCGTTCCAATGTACATTATAATTACGCCAAAATAGATTCTAAAACGTCAGACTTCAGTATAAAATTTTTAGAACCCCAAATTAAAAATATAAATTGTCTAGCTGGAAAATTGTGGGTTATACCTGTTAATTCAGGTGGATAAATTAAATTCCGACTACTATGTTAGGTTCATTCATAATATCTACATCGGTTGTGATTTATAGTTCTACAGTCTTCAATTTTCTGATCTTAAAAAATAGATTTGTAAATAAATAAATCAATTGGTATTTTTAATGAATATCGGTTGATCAATTAGCTAAATAATATTGCACAAAAAATTTAGGAGTAAAATATATTAACACGGTTTGTAGTTCATGTATATTAAAAGTAAACCTCGTAAGTAAGTTAGTCTTGAAACGAGATCATGGAATAACTTTCGTGATAACTTGTCGGTTTCTACTATTGATTATCTCTTCAGGTAGAACGAATAATTAGGCGCGATGTGACCGTCTTATTCAGTCATTCGCACGATGTACTTTGAGAATGTAATCAAGAATGCACTAGAGATAATGAAGAGCTAATATTTTGAGAATTCATTGAAATATATTCGTAAATTGGTAAATTATGAAATAAAACTTTAAAGTTGTTTAAGATGGCTGATGGTTCAATTGCATGCTAACGAGAAAATTAGAAAACGATAGCATCTTAACAAACTAACATGAAACATAGAAATAAATTAACCACTGTATTAAAAGGAAAGTATTCGGGTAGACATTGGTACTATTGATAGTCAGCGCAAAATTGATCGTTTTCTCAGAGTATGTTTCCGACATACGGTAAATTATCCTTGAATGTTGACATGGAAGGCATTATTTTCTTAAAGATATGAGTCTGCGTCTACAAATCCGACCATAAATTCCTCGATATATTTCCCGTATTTTAGAATTTATTCAAAGTCTACCATTAAGATTGGCTTGCGGTTAAGATATTATGCTACTAACGATTTAATACACTGGAAGTTTGAAATGGTAATTTTAAACTGCTATTGCGCAATATAATTAGCTAGCCTGGGATAAAAACAAACCAAAAATTACCAGGATGCGAACTTTTGCACAATTCAGTTCAAGGGCGTCCTCTGTGAAAGAGGGAAATACGGCATTGCAAAATATTTGAAATTTAAATTATTTTCTAATAAAAAGACGTGGACTAATTCTTGGTGGCTAGAAAAAATGGGTGATATGTTTCTCTGTCTATAATTAGTCATATTCTGTATCTCGTTTGCTAAAACGGTTTATTTGTTTACAGCGACAATATTATTATAATAATAAAGAATTGTTAGATAAAATAATATAGTTTATTTAAATATAATATTTAATTATGATGATTAAACGTTTAATACGTTAATACAATATTAAAATAAAATTATTTACAAAAATATATAACTAAATTTAAATATTTATACACAAAAATCAATTACGAAAAAGAATTGCCAACATTAGGCCTAGCTCGGTATAGCAGAAAGAATCTCTTTGCAGCTTCTGAAATGGCTGCTCTCGGGAACGCGGGTGTAAATTCAAATTAATAAAATAAAATGAATATGAGATAAAACAATCGCGCTTCAAAAACGAGAATGGTTTTTAAAATCTACGCCGAATAAAAATGCCCTTACCTTTATGCTGGAGTTGATATGCTGTCGAGGAATCTGCATGGCGCCGGTCTCGTTGTAATGTTCTGCTTTTCACGCCGCAAGATCCTCTAGCACCTGTCCTTCAGATTAATCCGCATCAAATGTTATCCTTTTATTTTCTGTACTCCCACCAAATGAATCTCTCTTCTCGAAACGTGCAGAAACAATTTTTATAATTTTTTGCTTGTTGTGCCTCTGCCCAGCCTCTATCTCTCTGCGTCACTCTCATGCCTACTCTGCACCATCTGGCTGAACAAAACATCCCAGGCAAAAATGAACCGTAATCGGCGAGGCTTCACCCCGACGTGACCTTGACGACCAATCTCGTTTTCGCCTTCCTTTACGCGACTCAGTAGAATACGAAACTAAATTATTTTTGCTTTATCGATTCAATGTGGGGGTCAGATGTACGGTTTTAAAATGTCGGTTTTTTTTCAAAGAGATGTCGCACAAAGCCAATTAATTTTTATCTCACAACCAAAAAGATATTTTGTAGCTATGACAGCCAACGCGATATTCATTTGTTTGTTTACAGGTTAGGAACATACTTCTATTCGGTCGTAAACAAGCCGAAGTTTGAAACCAATAAGGAACATTTGCGGTACGTGCTGACTTTTTTATTCAATAAAAATTGAATTATTGTGGAAACACGGCGATTTTCTTCAAACGTCAAGACTTGAGAACGCTGGTTTCAACGCTTCAAATGTAGTGATTTTAATGTAATTGTCAAAGAGCGCGAAAATCGACCAAAGATGTTTTAAGAAGTCCAGTTGCAAGCAATATTGAATGCGGATGATACACAAACACAGAAAAAAATGATGGCAGAGCAACTAAATGTCACTCAGAAAGACGTTTCCGATCGCCCGAGAGTCTTGAGTAAGGTACAAAAGGTTGGAAAATGGGTTTCTATACGAACTGAGTGAATGACAGATAACAAGCGAAAAACTGTATGCGAAATGTCGCTTCAACGCCACGAAAGAAAGAAATTTTTGCATCGGGTTGTAACTGGTGATGAAAATTGGATATATTTTAATAATCCCAAACGCAGAAATAATAGGTAACGCTAGGGCATCCATGAACATCGAGTCCAAGACCAGTTCGCTTCGGGAAGAAGACATTGTTGTGTGGTGGGATCAGAAGGATGTCGCGTACTACGAGCTTCTCAAGCCTCGTGAAGCAGTTAACAGCATCGGCACCAAATGATCAATTTACGCCATGCGTCGATCTAAACACGACTAGAATGGGCTTGAAGACATGGTAAAGTCATATTGCAGCATGGCAATGCTCCTTCATATTCGGCCAAACTGATCAAAGAAACTATTTTTGTTCTTAGTTGGGAACTCTTAATCCACCGCGTTCACCAGACTTGGCTCCATCAGTTTACCACTTTCATCTTTGGAACACGCACTGGCTGGGTAGCATTTCACTATATTCAATGCAGTGGAAAAATAGCTTGCTAAATGGATGTTGAAGAATGAAACTTTCTTTTGGAATAGCATCCATAATTTGCCTGATGGTTAACATGTGTAGAAAACGATTCCGAATTATGGATTTTTGGCATTAAGAGTGATATTGAGTATTAGGTGACTAATGGTTAAGTACACTGAGAATATAGATTGAGCATTAGGTGACTAAGGATTCATGACACTGAGAGTGGTGTTGAGCATTAGTACGATAAGATTTTGGAGTTCAATATCAGCAGTAAGCAAGGATGAAAACTAAGAGGGCAAGATGCTCATTATAGAAACAAGGAAGTTCGGTGGGACCAAACGGTAGGACCAGTACATTGATCCGACTTCAGCGGCAAGTTCCAGACTAAAGTTAGAATAAAGAGTAAATAAACTGTTTGTAACATTTTTCAAAATCTGCGTAGTATTTGTGTTTATATTCTGCCCCTAGTATAGAATTCATGTCCCTAGTTTATAACATGTCTAAATGTATGTAAATATTATATAGTAAGTATTGTTAATCGTTAAAAACGCCGGCTATGTAAATTGAAAATTATTCAATCATTGCATATTTAAAATTGATAAATTTTGATAAAGGTATTTGTCTCACTTATATAATTCTTCGTTTTAAAATAGTAATCTCCACTCGTATACATTTCAAGTCGATCGAAGCAACGTCGACTTAAAGTACAGTGACACAAATTATTATTTGGACATGACTGAACATATTTGTCACAGATTAGTGTAAAAATGTTATAGTTTCTGAATTATCTAGACTTTTTTATCTTTTACATCTCACTCTGAAAATTCAGATAATTGGATTTTAATCTTTTACCAGGAATTCCGATTGGGCATGCAGACGTAACCTGTAAATTTTATGATTGGACATAAGAAGATGATTACGGTATAAAACTGAATACTCTATATGCTACGAAATTAAATAATATTTTAAGAAAATATCTGTTTTATTTGTGACTAATTTAAATATGGATGTTTTGAATTAATTATAAAAAACTATAACGTGTATAATATTATTTACGTGTCAAAAATAAATAATTGCAGTGCATTATAATACAAATTGTTTTACTTTGACTCCAGGAGACGTTGTCTGGCCAAAAATATCCATCATCTGATTCCATGATTCCAGGTATACTGAAAGGGAAACCATGGAACACACAAAAAAACAAATGAAGATAATTTAAGTTTAAGGTAATTGCAATAGGTAAAAAAACTACGTTATTTATACTAAATAAAATTATGTAGTATTCGTAATTTCAATGCGAGATATTTCATTATAATGAAAAGCGAAATTTAATAAAAGTTAGGAAAAGGAAGGTTATGTCAACGGTGGATGTGGAATAATTGTAGTAGCCTCATTTTATTGCATTTCTGGATGGGAGAAATGTCCTGCGTTTATAATTTATTGGAATTTAAGGTTTTCCCTGGTTGCTCAATAACTATATTTTCATTTAAATTAGCACAAATTTAAATATATTTAAATAACGTAATATTCTGAAAAATAAAACTGTTCGGTAAAAAAGAAGCATTCAACTATTACACAGTCATATTACCTTTAAAATTTCAACAATTGTCAATATTAATAGGAATAAAAAGTAACTACATTATTATAAATCAATCAAATACATCAAGCGTTTACATGTAACGATCGGTCAAATGTAAAACTAAATAATTAATATGCATTTCCCATTCATTTGGTAGTCTATACGATAACGAACCCATAATTGTACTTATTTTAAGATTAGTATGTTCAATCATTAGCTACATTGACAGTGAAATAATGTCTCAATTTAGTTCCGACTTTGGCACTTCATCAGCCAGTAAGTCCAGAAGTATTTTTTGAATAACTTTGTTACTTCACATTTTCTTATTATTTAAATTTCAAGAGATATTTTTAGTTAGGTGAAACAACAACATTTTATGCCTGCTGAAATCTCAAAAGCGAGACGAAACGTCGTATTTGCATTAATTAAATAGTAATAAAATTAATTGCTGACTTATTGGGCGTCTTTTTATTTATTTAAACTTTAAGTCAGAAAATTATGTTTGGACAAAAGTTTTCAATTTGAGATAACTTTAGACATTTTATAGATTTGATAATCGTTAGATGTTCCAATTTTGGATTATTTGTTACTATTTTATTACATTACATCGAACAAGACTGGTCAAATCATGAGCATATATAAAGCCTACCCAAATAATAATATTGGAAGTGTCTGTTTATGTGTGAGAATGTTTCGACGCTTATCTTTAAATTTAACATTCAGGAAATTAAATAACCGTTTTCTTCATTCAATTCGTCCTTTTAACCTTTGAATAAAATTAGCTTCCTAATTTAAAACTGAAACAATTGTATGTGCTTAAGCCACACAGCTATACATTCGAACCTGAAAGGCCTGCATCATCATCGTGGTCTTTACGATGGAAGTGGTTTTTTGGATTTGAAAAGCATGTAGTGCCATTTATATTCTGCTTGTAACGGAGGTTCATTCAAAACGTGAAGAGGTATACAGACGTTGAATAAAAAGGCCGCAAAGTTTGTCCAGCCACGGTTGAATCTGTCCTTGCTAATAGGTGCAAATTTACATTTTATTCATAATTACTTAATTAGCATACTCCGTACATAATTGAACGTAAAATACGGGTGTCTAGGCCACTCACAGGACAAATTTTCTGCTCAAGAAAATATTAATAATAGAATATAATTTTCTATATTTTCTGGAGAAAAGCGTATTCATAATCCGAATGCCGGTGACATTTAAAATGATGCAGAAGCAAAGTTAAACGTTCATAGCTTTCAAACAAGTTCAAATATGAACTAAGTTCTTACTAAGCCACTCCTTCTACTCTGTTGAAGAATTTATGAAGCTGAACGTATCATAGGGGTAGATATTTATAATTATGTAAGAACATTATTAGAACACTACTTTTTTAGTATAGGATGTAAAAATATTTATCAATATTATATATAAGGTACTAGTTGTATGTCTTCTGTATAGAACTTAAGAAAATCTTATTATAAGTTAAAAGTAATCAATAGTTACAGTATATTCTAATATTAATAAAGCAACCTATGTAAAATCTCTGACTCGTTCCACATCCTTGAAGCTTGCGCTTCTCTATAGGATTTATGGAATATGATTTTATACTTATACTTGTTAAGTGTTTGAATTTCCGGTACTTCATGCTGGAAAATCTTTTTTTCAAAGTAGAAATAAAAGTATATTATTAATAATATATAAAACGGACACACTGATCTGATTATTTTTGTATGTGAAAAAGGTTTCCATATTTAATCCTACAACCTCTTCCCCTAAATGAAGTATTTATTTATTTGAAAAATGAGAAGAAATTATTTCTTAAGTTTTGAAAGTATTGCTCTCTTTAGTCCATGTTATCTCACCTCCCATGTGGTCTAGTGGCTAGGATAGCTGGCTTTCACCCAGCAGGCCCGGGTTCGATTCCCGGCATGGGAATGTATTTTTAATTTTACTTTTCATTGTGACAATGTTTATTAATGTAAGCATTTTATATTAATGCCATTACACGTTCGGAATTTATCAAATTTCACTATTTCCTATTAATCTATGGTTCGAGCTGGGAGTTTATTTTCAAACTCAAGGAATTCTATGCTTTCAAAAGTTCGTATCACAAATTATTTTCAATATATTAGTAAAAGGCCGTTATCGTTCTGTTTATAAAAGATATTATTATACTTCTTTTTGTTGTAACTTGTATATCTCGTTATCGATTTCTCCATACTCTTTTAGGAATTAAAGGAGATATTGAAGAGCCATACTGGCTTAATTAAAATTAATAGTAATAAAAGGACTAATAAAATAAATTATGGGGGAGTAGGATGGGTGCTGTCCTCTTTTAAAGGATGATCACTCGCCTGTTCTGGCTTATAGTGAGCATAGTTGCGTATAACTATAGAAGTATAGTTTTCACGGCACATGTGTGCGAAAGTAAGATAAAATGAAATCAGGGAGAGAACCTGAAAACAACAACAGACGAAGTTACTGATGGAATATTGGACGACCGAACTGCGACCCTTTCGAAGAACTGATTTCTCTAAAGAATGAAAAGAAGGCACAATAATTTGCGTTCCGTAGACCCGGACAAGGCGATGAAAAACTATTTTCGCTTATTTATCGTGTTATAATAAAATATAAGGCTTTAATCCAACTAGAAACCAGAAGGACGATTTAACAGTTTTAGGAATGGTTGATCGGATTTGTATATAAATAATAGAAGTAAATGACGATGTCTCACAATTCCCAATCGTTCGTTAAAGACGAATCGTGAGTACGACGCTAAATAACCGTTTCCTTAACTGTTGAAATCTTCTCGAATTACGTGAGTACCTGATTCCTGATATTGGAAATGAGCCAATCAATTCCACGCTACAAAGATCGTATATCGACAATAAACAAATAAAATATTTGACTTTATGCGTTATAACTCTGCAAGCATTCAAAATATTTTAATGAAATACTGTGAGAACTTAATAGAACTATTAATTTTTTGCTGGCCACAAGATTACTATGGTTGGTAAATAGCAAAAACTTTAACTTCAAACTTATCAGAAGTTTCATAGTCTAAAATTTTAATTCCCATGCCTTTTGACATTTAATAATGATTACATTTCCCATAAATTCAGTCCTGCTGTAATTTCCTTTAGAAGATTAACAAGTATGCCCACATTTCATTACTTCTTTTAGCGTCATTATATAATTGTGTTTATAACATTTTAGTGACCTATGGGTTGTAACTTCTATATTACGTTATCGATTGCTCCATACTCTGATAGAAATTAAGGTAGTAAAGTAGTGCCGATTTAGTGATTACTGATCTTTAGACAAGACCAGTAATATTTTTCTTTTCTTTTCTGCTTTTTGTGTTTAGTATTTATTAAAACATTAATTGTTTACATCTTTTCGTCGGCAATTTATATTCATGATCTTTAATATATTTTTTTCCGTGGGTAGGTTTACTTAACATTAAGCATTGGTACAATCATCGTATAATTGGTAATTAACAATAAGTATTTGATAATATGTAATACAGTAAAAAAATTCAATAGAAACATAAACGATTAATAAATTTACAAATGAACATTTTGAAAATATATTTCAATAGTTTTTCAATTTATATGCTAAATGTTCAAAATACCAGAATATAATATTTTGTCAAGGAAAACAATCGTACAAGAAATGAGATCATGGGCAAAGGTTGCAGATATTTCTGCAAAGCTTGACTTCGTCCGCCCTTCTGGCTGAAGGCATTCAGGTCATGGCTAATAGTTGGAATTTCTTTTACGTAAGTAGCCAGTCCACATGTATAGATATGAAAATAAACTGAATTTGTTGTTAGAAGTTTCCTTTTGTATAGGGGATGGAGAAGAAACTTGTATTAAATTGAGTAACTCTTTGCATGTTAAGAAAACAAAACGTGATGATCGTACAAGACGATATTCATTATGGTAATAACATTCACTGCATGACATCAAATTCATTACAAGCGTCAGTACAAAGGTTAAAAAAGAAAATATAAATATTACATAAAGTTATATATGCGTCACAACTTCTAAAAACAAAATTATAGTGTGCCGGCAATATCAAAAAAATCATATATTTTTGTATATGATGTAGGGTAATTGCTTCATATGTGTTGGCAGAGATTTTTGACATAATAATAAGTCATAATACTAAGACTTGTACTGTTTTCCCTAAACTGACTCAGCGTCAAAATATTAACGTGTTCGAAATTTTTTAAATACATTAGAGATCTTTTATGAACGAATTAATTCCTGCAAAGTGTTCATTATACACAAAATATATAAGAGCTTCAATGTGAAAAATTGAATGTAATATTATTCCGATGTGCAGCCGCCCTCGTGTTTCCCGGTGAGTTGGTTTTTCCGATTATCAGTGCTGTCATCAGGATTTATTCTGTAAGATCACCCCTTTAGTCCTCTGAGTTTAGGCTAGGCAAATAGATATGTTTTCTTGATATCTAATAAATGCTTTTATTTAGTCAAAAGAGTGTTTCATTTCAAAGAATGAATATACACCACGACATATTGAAAGGGTGTTTTTGTTGAGACTGTTTAGTAAAACCTGCGGCACCTGAAATATAAAAGAAATTATTGGTAACGAATGCAATAAAAATATTACTTTTTAAATTTATATAATTATCGAGATCCCTTTTCTCGATAGTAACTTGTTTTTCCATCTAAGCTACTACAGTCCGCTTTAAATAAGAAGTCTTCCTGATGTGAACTTATGGAGGGAGACTTGGTTGCCACCTATCAAAGCAATATTATGCAGCCCCCAAAGTCAGACCCCTCAGTGAGGTCGTTTTCGGCAATCTTGCTTGGTCCACCCATTATTTAAAGCCTTGCGATTGGTTCATTCAGGGTCACAACCCTCGCACTGATATACAATCATTTGACTGCTTATTTAAAAGAGGCTATAATCTGGCTGTATACAATAATGATACACGTGTTGTTTTACACGAACGGCTTTAGTATCTGTGAGTAGAATGCTCAACACTGTCCTACACCCGAACGCCATCAATTAAACATTTTATACGTTTAACTTTTGAAAATAAGCTTAAAGCCGCGGTAGGGTCAAATAGTTTAACTCTTCAAACTCCGAGCAACTACATAATCAACGGCGCAATCGATTTCTTAGTACAATCTTTTACAGATGAATACAGAAAGTTGACTCCAACCTCGGTCAGTTTTGAGGAACAACTAATAGATTCACTGAATGTCTTTCAGCTTAAACTATAAAACTGTGTTGCCATGTTCTCCCTTCCTCAGCCCCCCGGTTTAAGTCGCTTCCTTCGCTATTATTGGAGACATGCCACTATGTGAATTACCCTCATGTTGCCCGTTGCCCTGAAAACGAGTAAGTTTTTCATAAGCAGAAACACCTGTTGTCAGTTTTGTAAGGGGTATGTCTCGGGTTCGCTGATGTTGGGTATTCAGTTCCCTTTGGAGAAATAAGACATCTCCAAATATGATCTAGTCAAGGAGTCGCAGATTCTACATTCAAAAAACAAGCCCTCAACATTGAAAGTGGATGGGAGAAGTACCGAAAGCCCGATATACCTCATACTGGTTTCTGTAGTATTTTCATTGCAATTTATTTAAGCGAATGCAGGGGTAGTGTCCCTAAACCACCATTAGGGTGACGTAGTATTTGTTCCTACCCGGCTCTGTACTCCGCTCCATGCTCCGGTTAGAATATTTTTATATGAATTATATTAATTGTTCATAAATATGTGCACATAGAAAACTTGTTTATTTTCATCTAATTTATTTATTATTAACGTAAATTCTAAAATTTTATAATAAAATCATTTAAAATGCAATTCAATTCAAATTTAAATAAATTTCGCAAAACTACAACATATAATTCGTTTAATTTAATAAATAAAATGGTCGACAGCAAATCGTCCTTCATGGACTGTCCAATCCAAGTCAAGTGGTCCTGCACTGGTTGCTGCACCATCTCAGAATAAATTAATATTTCTTTTGTGCATTCCATCATGTTTTGGCAGTTCAGAACTTATTTTGTTTCATTTATATTGTGTCCGCCGCTTTTGTTGTAACGCGCACGCTGTTTTAACGCGTTTGTAGGTATCTACAAATTTCTAAATTATGACGTATCCTTTTCAAATAAACTGCATCCTATTCAGTACATTCAGGTCTACAAGATAAACCCATACTTACTAACCTAATATTATTTTTTCATGTACTCTGTGAAGTTGTCGATTCCAAATAATAAAATATCCATTTTCGTAGGCTTATTACCCCAAGAAGAAACAGTTTCCGAACCTCAATAATTTCCATGCTTTTACAAATAGTGGTTTGGTTACTCTATTTAAATAATCAATGGTAATTGACGTTCCCTTTACAAGTCACGCCCCTTTAAAAATTGGCATTTTTCAATTTTTTTTCAATGTTTGAGACGCTATATATCTGTTGGGCATATAAATAAAATTCTGAAACTTGTTCGCATAATAGGACTTTATAGTAGAAAACTACGATATAAATTTGAACTCAAATGTAGCATTAAAAATTGTTAAATATAGCAAGAAATGCTCGATTTACACATTTTTGAACCGGACACAATATAAATGAAACAAAATGAGTTCAGAACTGCCGAAACATGTGGCAATGCACAAACGAAATATTAATTTTTTTCTAAGATGGTGCGGCAATTAATTTCCTTTTTCCTGGACCACTTGGCTTGGATTTATTCTTAAGAACTTAACGTTAATTCAAAATATGGACACTCAACACTTGCTTCAGAAGGTGGCTCTAAATATCTTACGACGCCACAATGGCTTCGAATACATTAATTTTAACTAACCCTTCGTAAATTTAATGATGATTACGTTTCACATGCCGACAAAGATTGAAATTTTCAGCACACTAGTCCCATTTGTCTTGAATGTGGATAAAATAGATTCGTCATTTACAATGTGTTTAATCTTTTTTTATGTCATCATTATTTTGAGTCGCATCTACTGCCAGGACAATTAGCAACTACTGCACTTAACTTAATGATAAATTTGATTTTACTTATTACAAATTAATTAGAAGTTTACACTAATTGTTTATATTTTCTAAAACAGTTTAATATCTTTAAAGAATTGAAATACTTTTTTTGCACTATTTGGAAAGTATCTTGCAGGATTTCTTAGGATGGCGCACCTTTGGGAATCCACTTGTGCACGTTCTGGTAATAAATGCAAGTTAGATACATCATATTCATATTGGGGGAGGGGGTTAAACCTGAATGGTTGGATCTGATTCTTGATATAACTGTTCGGTTTTCGTATTCCCATTATAGCATTCAATCCTTAATAAGATCTTCCGTAAATCGACTACCATGGGCGAATATTTTAAATTTTGGTTTGACACATTTGCTTAAATAATCAAATTGACGTGTTATTCAATTGATTAATAAAGCGTATAAATATTCAAGCATACAAAATAACAAAATTATAATTATCTCACCTCTGCAAACAAATTAGATACAAGATTATAACAAGCTGATTGCCAACAGAAATAACCGAAGGAATTTGAAGGTGCAAGATGCAATTCCTCATAACAAGAAAAAGATCATTGAAAAAATTGAAGGAAAAATCCTACTCGATCTAACTACTGGCGTAATAGTTGAAAAGAAATTGATAATGATCGAAAAAAAGAAGGGAAATGTGACACAGCTTTCGATCGACACATATTTTCTTTTTTAACACAATGCATTTTGATTAAAAGTATTATGTCTTAATAATGCTGTAATGCTTTAAATTCTATTACTAGAATGTATTACAAAAATTGGCACAGTGGAGCACTACAAATTACCGTGCTTCTCCTCCGAGTAAAAATCCGTTCCTCCCCCCTGCTCCGTGCTCCACCTCCAGTTCCGCTACAAAATCCTGGATTTTCCTGCATCATATTCATGAGAATCTGGAAACGATCTGTAAACTGCAGTCAGGGTTCCCTAATTATTCTTTGGGTGCCTTCTTAAAGAAAAGCGTAGTGGTGGAGGCGATGCGCCCTGGCGGCAAAATATCACCAAAATAATTATAAATTATAATCTGAACTAAATATTTTAACCATGTTCAATACACGATAGCAAAACTATTTTTTTATAGAAAGACGTTTATAATATCTATAAATTTTGGAGCCTTTTGAATTCAAATTAAAAATGGCGGCGGCAAGTACGCCCCCACTCTACGCCACCCAGCAATAATGAACTACTGCCACGAACGTGTGGAATAATCTTTCATTAACCTCTTCAATTTCATAGGTTAAATTTTTCTGTATTCCCTGATCTCTAAAATTTCACTTCTAACGAGCGTGGTAAACACGATCCCTTTTCTTGTTTATTGTTTCTATTGGTTCAATCAACAAAACGTTTACCAATTGTGTCAGTTCAAACATAATGTTTCCCTAAAATTTTTACCAGTATTGATGTTAGAAAGAGATGAATATCGAAGATGTGTAGCAGAGGGAGCACTAATATACAACAAAATGGAAGCTAAAAAATCAGAACGATACAGGAAAGGTAAGAGCGACAACCAATAAATCATCCGATAGAGAAATGCATAACAAAATTAATTTAGGGAGAACGTTTCGAAAAGCAAAGAAACTCTGTTCGTAATTAAGGAAAGATTAATATTCAGAGCTACGGAAGCCCGCTTGAATTCTATCATTGAAGAATACGTAGGCTTACTACATTTGGCCTATTATTTAGCACCATTGCCACCAATTTCAAAACTAGAATAACCTTTTTTCGTACCGCACTATTGTATAATTGTCCGAATAACAGCAAGCTGAAGCTGAGATACTTTTTCACTATCCACTTAATCCTGCAACTGCTGGCGTAGGTGTGATTGGAATAATATTTAATCGCGTTAAAATGCGCAAATAAAATCGCAAAAATGAGCAACATCATCATCATCAATATTGACCTGATTAATGATGAAAGAGCAACTCTGTCGCCATCTATCAGATACTCTAAGAACTACGGGATGGCGCTGCCTACACCTCTAGTTACACTTTAGTCTGTACGTGGCGCTCAAGTTCCACTCATTTCGATACTATTGTGAATTGGAAAAAGTATTTACGATTACACTACAATCTCTAACTTTCAAACATACATCTCCAGGTGCTAATAAGGTAAAATACATTATTCGTTACAATAATCATATAACAGATAAATTTGTATCCTTTATTAGAAAATATCATTCCATCTCTTCAATTTAAAAAAAAACGGTTTCTTGATGTGCAGAAGTAATTGAGTTCAAGGTACTATTGTTCCCTGTATCCAGCAACACTAAGTCGTAATCAATGAAATTAAACGCATGTTTTAATTTGATTTGCGAATACCCTCTCGGACACATTTATTTTGACTTTATTTGCCTTATATATTATTTACAGATGAATATGTCCAGATTTGAGACCGAAAGCTCCTGTAACAGTGACAGACTATTTGAATAAGAGTTATCATTAATAGAGGACTGTTTTATGGGTATTAATTACACTTGAAATAAGATGTGTTAAATTTTTGTATGAAGTTCACTATTGACAATATTTGAATAATGTTTCATTACCAATATTTTAAAATTATTTTATAATTAGCTACGCCCGCGACTTAGTTCGCTCGGAGCTTAGCGCGGAAATTCAATGGATTTACCTATATCTTCAAAAGATCGAACGACAAAGTTTTACGGCGACGAATGAATGGTACAGAATCACTTCAGGGCAAACCTTATAACTCGCAGTTAGTGTCGAACATGTCCCGCTTTTACACGTTTCGGGACCTATTCGAGACAAAAGAAAGGAAGGCGCTACGAGAGTTTCTCGTAGACGCTTCAGCCCAGAGTGACTGCGGGGCTTACCTGATCATGTCGGGGATGCCTCGCACTCTCTCTGGGTATTTTTTATCAAAGTTCTCATATGCCGAGACACCTTCACCTATTTTAGGAGGTATATGTACTGGGGTCAAAGACCTTGGGCATATGGCAAGAGTTGTCCGCTGATCCCATTGGATCAGTCGGCCAATTGCCTCCTGAAATTGGTGGAGACACGGAGAAGGGAATGCTGCGTCCCCACAGCAAACTCGTCTCCCGTCATTCGGAAGGGCGTGAGAATAGTACCCAATGCCCGACCTACCTGATGCAGGTTTTCTAGGGTTTTCCCTGCATCTCTTTAGGTGAAACACCGGGTAGGATCCTTAAACCATAGCCCGGGGGCCCTAGTCAACCCTTGGCTACCTTGCTCTACCTTCCGCATCCCCCCTTTTTCAATTCCCTTCCTATGCTATTAAAGGGGAGTTGCCTGTTTCAGGATCACCCTCATGTAGCCTGTTACCCAAAAAAAAAATTCGAGACAAACTTCCACACAGACAGATAGGCCCGCCAATTTTATGTATTGCTATAGATAATGACGTTCCTTGCCTAATACTGTGACATTATCAAAATCATAATTTTCATTAAATTTAAAGCAATGCTTACTAATCGCTTTGTGCGTTCTGACTGCAACTTTAATTATACGTATGGGTGGATAGAGAAGCTAACAATGAAGATCTAAGCAGAATAGGGGAGAAAATAATTTGGAGGACTTTGACTAAGGGAAGGGATAGATTAATAGACCCTGTTTTAAGCCATGATGTCTTGTAAAATTAGCATTAGAAGGTCGTTTGGGGGGTAAGAAAATAAGAGGAAGATAAAGGGTGAAATACTCTAAGCAGATTAATAAGGATGTGGGATGTATTAGTTATGTAGAAATGTAAAGGCTTGTGCTCAATAAGTTAGCAGGAAGACTCAGAATTCGCGTATTCAAAATATAAGGATTTTGAAGAGCACAGGAATAAAATATCGAAAAAGAAGGATTAAACATAACCTCCACAGAAGGCAGTCGAAAGTAATTAGAATTGAAGATCAAGAAAGAAAAGAAGTAATTTAGAAGAAGACAAGGATGCAGTCTGTCGCCCATGCTTATATATAGTAAAGAAGGTGAAGAAAGTTAACAAGGAATATAGAAAATGAATTAGCCTGCAACGAGAACAAATAAAAACCCTACGCCTTGTCGATGATATTTTAGTATTAGAGGAGTCAGGAGAAGAATAGGAAACCATAATAAATGGCATGAACGTATTGGGAACTTGAAAATGTAAGATAAATTCAAATTGGCTAAAGTCCTAGGTAATATGCCGGAAAAAAAAGATTACAGGTTTCTAGGTTAGTGGGAAAATATCGAGGGGTATTTAACGTTAAATTGTTATCAAGTTGCTTTTAAATAGGGGTTGTTGTTAAGTAATAGTTGATTTGGAATGAAGAGCTCAGTTGTTGAAGTTATAATTAAGTTTTTATTGAGGGTGTAAGGGAATTCAAAAGAGAGCTTTTGTTTAGAAGTGGTTAATAAGAATTCAGACAGAGAGGTCAGTAGTTTAAGTCAGTCAGTGCAGTTGGTGAAGGAACGACAAAGGGGGAGTAACGAAAGAGATTAAAGTCAATTAAGTTGTTGAGCGAGCGGAAACACCTGGTGGTAGCAGAGACGAGGTGTTCAGTCAGAATTCAAAGGCGTCCGTGGAGTTACCGAAGCTTTGCTGCTTCCGGTGTCGTCGATGGTAAGGTATAAAATAAACTATAAATCCCTCAAAGATGTCAGCTACATGCCGCAGTGGTCATTACCACCTACAATTACTGTGCGAAATAATAAATACCAGGTATTTGAGGCCACTATTCCGTTTGAAAAAGATCAGTTTACTTTGTTATTTTTTAATTTTAATTGTAAATGCATTTTTTAAAGAGAAAGTTTTTTGTTTTGTTAAATATATTATGCAAATTTAAACTACATTATTATTTACTCACACTGTTTTATTAAATTAAAGTATAATCAAAATCCACGTTAAAACATTACAAAATATTTTAATAAATTCAGGAATATTTATTCCGTATTTGTCGGACTCAGACTTCTAAGATTAAGATTCTATGCATAAAAAATTATGTGAAGGATTATTTTCTATCTTCGCAGTCTAGAGTAGCCAGGCGGATCTCAAGATCTCGAGAAGCTGTGAGGAACGAACACTCATATAACGAAGAATCAGACCACCGCATTAATTGCTAAAATGCGTTGTTTACTGTAATATACTTACGTATACATATTTACGTAAATATACAGCTTACGGGTTTTAAATCATTTAAGTGTGCCAACGAGGATTTTTGGCCCCGTTCGTGCGAGGCTCAGAAGCGAAAAAGTTGCTTAGTTGTCTAGACAGTGATGATACTCTCCTTGCTCGCTGCTATATCATCTACGCACGTTTACTGCTTGGCGCGGCAGATTCGAAACACTTCGGTACACGACTCCACAAGTCCATTAAGAGCTACTGCACTCTCGCGGAAAAATATGAAACCGCTGAGCTGAGGCAATTCTGACTCCCAATCCAATATCTGAACGAACAGAAGACACCAGGTTATGAACTAATAACGGAAAGTACTCGCTGAATTAACAAAAATGGTTATAATCTTCATAATAAATCACTTTGACGCCATATTTGAAATTAAGTACTGGCCAACGCATTAAAATTTTCACAAATAGTTCTGCTATTAAAACCTGGTAAACCCGCCAAAGCCCTTACATTCTACCGTCCAATCTGTTTATTACCTCAAATTTCCAAATTATTAGAGAAACTCATACTCAAAATATTAAATTCAACAGATTCACTAGATAACTTGATACCATATCACCAATTTGGATTTAGGAAGTATCAGTCAGCCAATCAACAAAATCATCGAGAAAGTAATATATTCCCACGGCTCTTGAAAACAAGGCTTACTGTCCAACAGTTTTTATCGATGTACAACAGGCGTCTGACAAGGTTTAGCATGATGGCGTCTTATCCAATATCATCCCACCTCTTCTTTTTCCTTAGCTCTTCTGCCCACTCAGGGCCTTGGTCTACCGGGTCAACTGCGGACTGTCATCTTGCATCCCAGGAACCGGAGAGAAAAAAAATCAGATATGAACAGACAAGAATAAAATTCCCGACATTTTCGTATCAATTTGGCGGTAGAGATGAAAAAAAATACACTTGACGAAGCCAGCTTCATATCCTGGAAGTACAACCTGTGCTAGAGAAGTGGAGACGCAGGAAGGATGAGGAAGCGAAAACATTGAAAGACTGTCTCCTGCCTCCAAAAGGAAACCCAGGAGACAAGACTAGAGCAATGGTTAACCTCCTGCCACTCCACGCAGCTTTAATGGTAGAACCTATGCAGGGAGAGCGTCTGCATAATACACAATCTGCTCTGCAGACCCCCTGCAAAAAAAATACTTCCAAATTTGATGCAATAACATAAGAAAAAATATATAAAAAATGTGTAAAAATCTCAGTCTGTAAATTGTATTTAATGTAAAAGAAGGATGGAAGCAGCTATGACTTAACATAGCCTTCCTCTCCCTTCATATTAGAGCGCCCGCTCTTTATTCCCTTCCATATTCCGCCAGCTGTGATCTCACAGCATTTTCCCTTCATCCTCCTACTCCCATTCGCCCTTCACCCTATACCCTTCTGTCTTTAGTTTTAGTTGATATAGTTTTATTATATAAAAAAATATATTTATAAAAAAATAGAAGAAATATGTAACACAAATCTTGTAGATGTGAAAATAAGGCCTGTTATAGATATTCAAGAAAACAAGCAATTAGTGTAATAAATAATTAATAAAAATGACACACTCCGAATTTGAAGTGATACATGGTCAGTGTATCGATTCCCCAACAGTCTTAATCCCAGTCTCTGTGACTATGATGGTACAAACATCCAAGCCCATGCCAGGATTCGAACCCGGGACCTCTGGATTGTGAGGCAGCGACGCTAGCCACTACACCACAGGAGGTCAAACGAGTCATCTCTCCCAAGCGAAATTTATCTTCTTTTAAAATCTTACTTGTCTGACAGATTCTTACAGATAAAATACGGACAATGTTACTCTGGTTTACATCCAATTACTTCCAGTGCACCGCAGGGAAGTGTACTGGGCTCCTTATTAACATCAGACAAGTCTACAACAGATGAAACGTAAATAGGCACATTTGCTAACGATGCCGTCCTCCTATCATATCACACTGATCCACACACAGCCTCCACCAATCTTCAAAATCATTTAAGCTTCCTTGAGGTTTGGCTAAATAAGTGGCGCATCCAAGTAAACGAGACCAAAAGTACACATGTCAACTTTACCCTAAATCGTAAGGAGTACCCAGCAATAACCATAAATAACATAGAAATCAGAAAAACAAACGAAGCACGTTATCTAGGTCTCCATTTGGATCATAAAATTCAGTTGGTAACAAAACATACTGAAAAAAAACGAAAATGTGGCATACGTACTAGAAAAATGTACTGGATACTGGGGAAAAATCCTGCTTATACCTAGAGAATAGAATACTCATATAGAAATAAATCATAAAACCAATATGGCTCCTGTAAATGCAATATAAATGTAATACCGTGCTTCCAGTACAAAACCCTCTGACTAGTTAACTAATGTACCATGGTTTGTCAGTAATTTGCCATACTGATCCAACTTTTCGTGACGAATGCACAACACAAGCACCAGATACTTCCGGCGACTACATGCTATCCAAATTAACTATCGTCTGCCCTATAACACTTGCAAAGAAGAAATGGCCCAGTGATTTAATAGAACACTAACTTAACGATGCGGGATAACATCATTGGATGGATTTCCGCTCATGTTATATATTGCCATAAAATTAGCTCATGGAACATGTTTATTATATAATAGTTCTAACTGTTACTACACTGATAAATCAAGCAAAATCCCTGCCGTAAGGAACGAGCACAATCCGCACTGAACGTGGCTGCATGGGTTTCCCCGGTGGCTAAGTAGTACGATAAAACGATAACAGAAAGCATGTCAACTCGCGCGCTGCTTCAAACGGAACAAATCCACCTGCGGAGAAACGCCGCAGTCTCGCCAACGAACGGACGCGTTACCTGAAATGATCATTTAGACATCGTTGTCATTGAATAGTAAACGCTGAACTCTATGCTGCGGTTTAACATTTATCATCTAGGCTTATACTCTGAGATAAAAATAAACGGTAATCCAAGTCACTTCTTGGCCCGCCAGTAGTGTTTCACGTAAATTAACACGAGTATGAGCCTAAATCCTATCCGACATGTTATTTTGACTTGAGATGAATACGAATTGCGTTTGTCAAGTGTGTGTAGAGCTACCTAGTCTTACTGTTTAATTGCTATGGCATACAAACAGCGGTGAAACAAGGTTCTATCCTTTCACGGGAGTTAGACATGGGCAGGCTTGCTTTTCGCCCTGTTTGTCATATTTAATTTGTGGTACGCGATTGTTGCGTATCACATAAAATTAATGTAATTATTTATTATTATTATATTTTATGTAACAATTTAGAACCAAGCAAGACGAAGTCGGGACCATGAATGATCGCGATTGCTTGTTTAAATGACGAATTACAATCATCTTATCGGCCAGAAAACTGAAACATTAACGTTAAGAAAGCTGTTTGGATGAGGGGGCCCGAAGGCCAACTTGAGGCAGAAATGGGGTTGACAGAAAGCACCACAGATCTATCTGGTCAATCCGGATAAGGAAGGGAATGTGGTCTGGATTTGGACCTTCCGCCCATTTATATTATTACCGGCAAAACAAGGGAACAGGTTTTGCCCTAGAGGTCGGAAACGTTAATAATATGGCCAAGCAATTTCAATAGAAGAGTAAGAGCAAATTTATTGGGCCTCGACACATCACCAGTCGAAGGAGAAAAACTGCGCCCCAAAGTCCGAAGGGCACCCACTGGGGAAAAAAAACATATTGCAAGTTACCCCTCCATAAGAAGGGCGTAGATATCACACGCCAATGTTGAGAAATTATTAGGGCAGGGCGTGGCTTGAAGAGGAAAACCAGAGGATTCTTGGAGAGAAGGGACATTCAGGAACAGTCAGGAACATTCAGGAGCAGTCAGGACAGTCCGAATTTTTAGGCAGCAATCAATCCAAAATTTTTAAAGAACGCTAAACGGACTTAGAAAATTAGTTCTGCCAAACCAGCACGAAGAAGACATAAAATTCCATCCGTAGTCAAAGAGCATCCCTGGGCGGCAAGCTGAGTACCTCCGAAGCTTGGAAAAATTTCGAACGAGCAGCCACAGGACGACGTGCAAACATCACCAGTCATCAACAGCAACCAGCAGTGACGCCCTGGACCATGGACGGCGCCTTGGTGAAGTACTGGCCTTAATTGTTTCTCGCCTCTGGTCGCGTCAATTTAAAGTTCCCGTCCGTCCGTCCCATACATTTGCAATTATACTCATTGAGAATTAGCTTTCCCTGAGAAAAAGATATTCGTGTTCCTGACTGAGTCGACAAGGTTCAAATTAACTTCAAATAAAATTCCAGTAGTTAAATTTATATTAATAATTATTATTTCTACCCTTCCCTATTTTCAATTTAAAAAATCATAGTTTTTATCCCTTATATAACCCATCGTAATAATAGTAATCGTCATAATTAAATTCATTTCTACAACCTACATAAAAATTAAAAAACCCTTACCACAAATTCCTTTGGCCAGTTTCATTTAACTGGACTTGTACTTACGAAAATGTTCCTTCGAGGAACCTAATTTAGGTCTTCATTGATATAAAAGATGGCATCAAATGTGGAGACTGAAACCATAGTCACCGTCCACCCGGTATCATCGGACGATAACATTATATTACGGCCTGACTATAAGCAATATCAAAACCCTAATGAGACCAAGGGCAGACCATTCCCGCGATAATGACCATAAGAAAAACATTTTGCCACATAAGCCGTTGTCCGATAACGCTCCAGGGGAATTTTCGGATGAGGATAGTACTAAACCATTCCGTCCCTCCAACAACATCCCTCCCTAAAGGACCACCCGACCAAGAAGGAAAAAATTCCTCCAATACATATGAAGAAATTAATGGCCCGTATAACAGACGTGTACAAATTTTGAATTTTTATAACATAAAGCAGACGTTTCGACCATCCATTGTGGTTCTTGGCAATAAACGTTAATTGTTCCTATAACCCGCTACAACGTTTCCAACTAAAAAGACATAGCCCATAATCCAACACAATCTCAGGATTATAAAAAATTAACTGATTTACTCGGACAGGACTATTTTACCCATTCCACTAACAATCAGAAACTTTTCAATGCTATTCTCAAAGGTTTACCCATTGACTTCTCTCCTGAAGAAATAAAATAGGAAATTGAGAAGATATACGATATCCGCATGACATCAGTCTACCAATTTAAAAGGAAAGACTACAATGTGCTAATCGTCCCATTTTAAGTCTACATGCTATGTACAAAATCTACAGACGACATTACAGCCCTAAAGAATATTCACCAATTCTTCTACATTAAAATCCGGGTTAAGGAATACAGAGGACCTAAAAATCCGGCACGATGTTTCGATTGCCAACGGCTCGGTCATACAGCCAACTATTGCTTTCTCCTTCCTAACTGTGTCACATGTGCAGGCTAACACATATCTAGAAACTGCGACAGGACAGTGAACAAGACAATCAAATGGCAATCACCCGGTCATTTATCAAGGTTGCGAAGCTTTCCAAAAATTCCAGGTCAGGAAAGCAAATCAGTTCAAGAAAGTAAATAGCACTGTAAGATATGGTTGCTTTTCTGATTAACAAACGGTAAACCACAGAACTCCGAACATTCATCCCCTTCAGCAACCCGTAATTCCAGTGCCTCTAATATAGGAGCCCAGAACCCAATCTCTGAAATAATTTAATTGGTTAAGAATAGCCTTTCCACTGTCCCAAAGATTTTTAATCAAATAAAACAAGCGAAGTCAGACTTCGACAAAATCTCAATTATCCTTGAAGCACTCACATACTTTAACCAACCTTAATGAGGTTATTAAAAATCTTGAACTAGAACGCCAACAGTCTAAAAAATTATAAATGTGAACTTCAAAACTTTCTGTCTCAGGATATAGATATAGCATGTCTTACAGAGACATCAGCCTAGAGCATCCAACAACATAAAAAATAATCACATGATTTATTGAAACGACAGGGTAAACAATGCAGGAGAAAACTGTTTAGGAGGCGGGACAGCCATTGTTATCAAGGACACAGGAGATTAGAAAGTGGAACCTCCCAACTTTAAGCCACCTCAATAGAACTATACGCCAACCTAATGCCGTGTCGATGCGACGGTAGCGTCGCTCTATCAGCAAAATGTGTAAGAAGGATGACAGAATTGAAACTTTACATTGCGTTGCACGTTGTGTCAATTATTATTAAATGTGGATTTCAAGAAGTAGATATAAGGGTTTTCAGGAAAAAAAAACCTTAAGTAAAGGACGAAAAATGCTAGAAAGCTTTCACGTTAGCGATGTACTAGAAGAAGCACCGGATGATTTACGAATAATTACCGGCACGGTTTTGCGATCTACTCTGGGGCACATAGTGCTAAAAATCACGAGATTATTTACAAACCGATTGTGCAAGTATACATTTTAAATAAAGTAACAGCAAAGTTAATGAACAATAGTCAAGAAAAGAAAACTACACGTAAATTAATTATTTTTTTTAGATGGTTAAGCTTTTTTGAAATTTTAATTTACGTGTAACTAATATTTCTTTCATTTTTACAAAACTAATTTCTATTTAAAAATATAAATTGTAATTATAAAATGTATAGAAATTTACAAAATATACCTTCAATTGTTTGTTATACTAATTGTACATGTATCGTTTTATATTGTTAGTAAAATATTATCAAGTGAATTTATCATTTCATGAAACATCTTAATTCTGAAATTTCCAATTATTGTTATAAATTTAATAATTAAATCTATCACTTTTTGTAATTAAATAATATATTAAAGTTACATTTCATCCTCAGTATCTTTGCTCCGCCGACCTCCTGTGGTGTAGTGGCCAGCGTTGCTGCCTCACAACCCAGAGGTCCAGGGTTCGAATCCTTATTAATTAAGACTCTTGGAGGATCGATACTTTGACCACGTGTCACTCCAAATTCGGAATGTGTCATGCAAGATGACAGTCCGCAGTCGACTCGGTAGGCACAGGCCCTCAATGGGCTGTAGAGCCATGGAGAAAGAAAGAAAAAAAAGTATCTTTGCTCCAAAAGTCCATCAATTATTAAGGATATGTTTGATGTAATGTCTAATCGGAAGATAATTTAATTCACTACATATTAGAGATTGCTCAAAAACATGTGTAATTATGTTAATATTATCGAAAAAAGTTATGATTACGGAGTACGATGTACGCGAGCAATCCATGCTTTTTTCCGATCGGTTTCCCACAGGTGATTTGGAAAGCTGTAGTGTTTCAACTCTGGATTTTTTTATTACACTATGTGGGCACTGAGTAACGCAGCAAATTTTTCCCAAAATTTTCCTCAAAGTTTTTAATCATCAGTTTCTTTCTAAGCGTCGAATGCAATGTATATTGCATATAACAACCACAGTCGCTATCACCCATTTACTTACAAAATTCTCCCCCAGAGGTAGCACCAGTCGCCGTTGGTCAGACATCTAACAAAACCTTAGGCATCTCAGCGGTCTACAACCCTCCCAGAAATAAATCCTAAAAGATTGCCTACTCAATCTCTTCAAAAAGAATACCATCTTAATAATAGTAGGCAATTGCGGCTCGTGAGTATTTAAAGTAATGCGCTACATCACCCCAAGGAAGAATTTTTACGAGGATAATTCCCCCTGCGTAAGATGTTAATAATACTGCAACATTTACAGGTTGGTCCACGACCCGTAATATGCTACATATCTAGTTTCGTCTACATAACGTGTACCAGAAACGATTTTTCAAAATTGTGACTATATAAATTCAAATTAGCGGAAATTCCTAACACAAAAATATTTTTACTTCTTACATATCTAAAATAAAGAAACTTAATTTTATGAAGAAGCAACATATAATGGGAATATTGTATGCAGGATCGTAAGGTAATTTTCTCAGAATATGGATGTCTTCCAAATTCCGTCTGTTAAACTTTTTTTCTTTTAATAACCTTTGGTTAATTCAAATAAAATATTTGAAATTGTACCCTGATGAGGGTTCCTATATCTGTGACGGTACGTACGGCCCTGCTCGGCGCTCTCTTCTTTGTAGCTCGAAAAATTCTTTGTGGGCGGGCAGGAAGTTGAAGAGTTAATACTGCGCATGCGCATCTCTAATTCCAGGCTGAATTCTCGTGCTTTAAAAAATGTAGCCCAGGCGTATGCGGGTGGGATCGCGCTGGGAGGCGGACAGTTTAAAGTCTTCGAAATCGAAGCAGAAAGTCACTCTCTTAAAATAATATTATTTTAAAGTTTCTTAAAATTACGAAACAAATAATTCCACCTAAATTAATTCATGTGCTGTAGCACATTTGCACCAGCCGCCTCTGGTATAGGTGACCTCAGCTCCAAACATCACGTCTGGAACTCCAGGATTAAAAATAGTAACGGTATTATACTTAAAAACGCAATAGTGAAGACAACGGAATAGTTTCAGCCCCAGATTCCCTAACTCACTCCCCTTGCCCCCAATCTTCATCATAACCGAGACACCCTTCAATCTTTATCTATATTAACATCAGTTTTTCTCGAAATCCACAACAACCCAGCCCTAACCTCAGATCATAAATACCTTCAACACAGTGCCCGCCAAGCCCTCTCCAAACCGTCTTCATAAAGTAACCGCTTCCAACGGGGTATAGAGATATATTATCCTCACACCTACTCAGTATTTATTCTATACCCAGAATATTCTAGAAAAATATCACAAAAACATTTCACCAAACAGCCATATTGAAACCGCTGTCCCCAATAACCTTAAAAATTCCCCAATTTTTTAAAGACAAAATCATTCTGAAAAACGAAACTAGAAAAACATGGCAATGCCTTAGGTCGAAATCCGTAAAATCCATTTATAACACACTCTAGCTCTAGAGGATTTGAATAACACCATGGAGCGCATTATTAATAACCAGGAAGAGATTTGGCAGCTAGCAAAGTCTCCCAGAAGAAAATAGACCCCAAACAATCCAGGCATCTACAAAAACTGAAGCTTATGGTGCATTATAATATAACTTATAAATATGTCATTTGTAGCCAGCACAAAGCCAAGAGTTGGAACTTTCGGGACAATGAGTGACGCTGGAAAATCCCGTAAAGGGACAAACACGTCTATTTTGGCCCCCTTTCTGAGAAAGGGCTAAGGTGGGGATATTGGGTTTAGCCATAGGTTGGCCAATAAGAGGTTGAAAAAAAAGTAGAGAGGAAGGGAGGGAACGTTTACCGTCGTCTCTGAGATTTTCAGATAAAGACGGCGAGAGATGTGGATGGTTCTGTTAGCGCCACAGAACGAGCGGCGTCCGAGAGTTCCTGAATGTTCCGGCTTTTGGTAAGTGTTGGCCACGAATGATCACGCGACCGCGGGTTCGTAACCGAAATCACCACGGTTATCCTTGGGAAAGGGAATCTCATTTTTAGCTTTCGGAATTATTAAATTTTTAGGCCAGACAGATAAATATTTCGTATATAACTTTTTGTTGTGTTTATAATAAATTCATTTTCTTAGGATATTTATTTTATTTAATTTATTCCTGCGTAAATAACCTACGCAGGTGGCGCCCAAAATCCCTGACCACGTGGTACCCGAAGTGTACCACAAGCTTTTGCCGACTTTTTCTTTGGAGACTCTTCAACTACACTACATTATCCTCCGCTAAATACCAATTAGATCATTAGAAAGACATTACCACAATCCTATAGCGTCTTCACTACAAAAATGAATTGTAAAGAGCTAAGATATATCATAGCCAAACTCAATCCGATTAAGGCCCCTGGCTTCGACAAAATAACCAATAATCATCTAGAAATGCTTCCCGGGTTTCCACCCAATATCCTGATGGCGCTTACAGACATTGATAATGACTGTCTTGAAATTAATTATTTTCCTCGTTGCTGGAAATATGCTATTACTATCCCCATTCCGAAACCTGGAAAAAACGTCCTCTTACTTAACAACCATAGACCCATGAGCCTACTTCCTGCTTTGGGCAAAAATTGGAAACGGTCATTCTCACAAGTCTGAAAACGGTATTAACAGAAAAAGGCATCATAAGACCTGAACAGCATGCCTTGAGGAAAAACCATGAAACGATATACCATCTAATGAACCTCATAGAGGAGAAGGGAGACATCATAAATTCAAACAACATATCAGCAGCCATATTTACCCCCTCATGAGAGCTAAACACCTTAGCAAGATGCACAAAATAACAATAATAAAAACAATGCTTGGACCTATTTTTACATATGGCTGCCAAATCTGGGACACGGCGTTTTAATATAACAACAATATCCTCCAAATGAATCAAAATCGATGGTAAAGGTGGGCCATGGGTCAAAATCTCTGTTCTTCTTGAAGACGCAAAACTCAAAAAAGAAGAAATTATCAGATTAACAACAAAAAATTAACTTGAAAAACCTAGGAGGTAAAATTTCCAGGTACATAGATAAATATAAATAACCTATAAGTATAATTCATTGAGTTTATAAAATAAAACTACTAATATATTAGAGATCAATTTAAATTCTGCACAGTGATTCTCAAAAACCGGGGGATTTAGTCTTTCTTTCCCCTCTAAAGCCGAACTCTTTTTAATCCACCATCTACCCTACAACAGAGAGACTAGCAGTCCCTGCATTAAAAAGGGGGGGGGGGAATTCCACCCTTTGATCAGAATGCAATAAGTAAAATCTATATTACTTTTAGCGTTAATTAAATGTTAAATTAATGAACATCGTATTTCATTAGCAGTGTCATGACTCAAGGGCTCTGCCTCACGAGCCGCTGCTGAATATGGAAATTTTGGGGTGATTTTATTTATTAATGTGGGTTTAAGCTCAGTGCATTCATTTCCATGGGACTCAAACTAGCAAGGTCGTATCTTTTGGCAAAAAATTAAAAGGTGCAGCAGAGATCTCGCTCATCGATGTTGTAGCCGAAAACGAACCAGTATTTGTTCTCTCCCAAGAATTTCATGCTAAAATTTATTACTTAAAGTAAGGTTCGTTGGATTAAAAACAATATTGACTTCATTTCAATCAAATCAGTAGGGATGAGACCTTCATAGGTAGTCTACCGGGATTTTATTTACAAAGACAACGTCAAGAAATATGAGAGTGTGGCTATTAGAAATATGTAGACTTTTAACTTCAGTAATGAAAATCCAAGAAATGTTATCAAAAAAGTTCGTTTCCTTGTGTACGCCGAAAGAAATTATTTTGTGTAATAACGATGAAAGTCCACTCAGATAAGGAAACTGATACCGATATATAAATCATTTTCAACAAGAAGTTAGCTCTCTCGAGTCATCGTTGACAAAATTTAACATCGAATGAACATTACCCAATAAATAATAAAAAACTATATAATATAAAAATATATAATGTTCTTCCATGGCGATAGAATAAATGAATCTCGTAATTCGATATTGATTGCGTATAAGATGACCGGACTAAAGAGCCATGGATATAAACTTATCATAAAGTTGTTTAAAAAATCTTAATAATAGTAACTAAATTAAACTATTTGCAATTATTCAGATAAAATCTCGATAGATGGTCACGGCGTAGATTAAATTCATGTATTCTGGTTCTGATACTTCTTAATTATAGCAGTTCTCTATTTAGTTTTCATTTATTAGATAGAGCCAATTTTTATTGATACGAACAACAAATATTCATGATTCATATTTATAGCAGATTAAAACGGAACCTACGAGATTAGTTTGAAGAGGCAGCGGTGGGAGATAAAGAATCCGCACACAGTAGATAAACAAAATCTATCTCCGCAATATTACATAATTACTGAGGACATCAAATTCACTAAGAAATTTCAAAATAAATGATATGGCAATTTATTCCGATGATATAGCCATCAGAAAAATATATCATGATATAAATTAAAACGCAATAAAAGATACTTATCATTAAGTTCAAAATAATTAATATATCTCACAATTAATAAAAATATTAAATAAAGAGGTCTTTAAATATTTGAAAAAATTAATTTTAATTACATTCAAATTTTAGGTATCATCCGACAAAACAGAAAGCTATTTAAGCTGATAAATGAAATGAACGATTGGAGAAAATGAAATAGTTCCATGTGTCAATTATTTAAATCTTGGTTTTTCTTTTAATTAATATAGAAGCCAATAAAAGGGAAATTATATTTGAGGAAAACATTAATATTTATTTAATAATTATTGAACCATTTTAATATTGGTTCTCCAAATCCATATTTTACCAATGTATTATTCTAAAGATTAATAGTAATAAAAATAAATCATTAATGTGGACTCCTTTTCTGAATAACATATTTGATTAAATTCAAATAGAACAAAATTATCAGTAATATATCTCACAATTATGAAATACCTGACAATGTGTTTGATGTAATGTATTTTTCTGGATATTTCCAATATCGAGTTAAATTATTTGTCCCCCTTACTTAAATTACAAATTTTTATGTTTTTATTTTATGAAGACTTTGTAATTGAGAAGAATTAAACTACTATCTGTCATCAAGTTTATATTGTCATTCACAATTCGTCAAACCATTACGGAAGATTTCGGCGGACCACAATAATCATCTGTAGTAACAATAATAAATTGATATTAATGACAATTATGGCGGTCCACCAGAATCTCCTGTAATAATTTGAGAAATTTTAAATAAAATTATAAACTTAATGACTGATAGTGGTTTCAATTTAAGAATTAAAATTTTTAATCAATCGGGAAAATTTTATCAATGTCTGTATCCATGTATTCTGCTGCTTTTACAAAGAAATATATATGATTGTCAACACTTATTTAAACATGAGTTAGTAAGATAATGCCGAAATTCTTCGCAATTTATTATGGCCGTAGAGATGCAATATTGGCATAAGCAATATGAATGCAGTCATGATTCTCTCCATAGTATTATTTAAATTAATTAAAAATTAATTGGACTCATTTAAGTAGAAACCGATTGTACTGTTCACCTAATTAATTCGTGATATTGGTATAGTTTATATTACGTAAAGTCTTCAGTATAAACAAATGTGTCGCAACAATATTGAACACTGTGAATAAACCATTGCGAAACATAATTCCTACCAGTCTGCATGCATACAGTGTATCGGCGATTCTCAAATGATTATCATCTACAGTGAGTCTTTTGAAGGAATTTGTTCTGTCAATTTATTTACATTACTTAACAGCTGAAGTACTGTAGATAAAAAACAGAGGAAAGCACCACTTTTTATTATTAGTAATATGAGGGAAATATATTTTTTTAATAGGAATAAGTAACAAATAAATGTATTTAATTAAAATTATAATATATTTATGAGAATATGGTTAATGAATTTTATCATAACAAACAAAATGAACAAATAGGAAATGAAAATTGTAGTTTAAGAACAGATCTAGCTCAAGGTCTTATTGTGGGGCAGAATCGGAACACTTTATGATTAAAATGAAATATAAGATATGGCTTCGGCCTTGTTTATGCGAAGTATGGCTTATCCAACGTACGGACCACATGAATTTAAAGTCGTAAGAGTTGAGAGGACCCAATGCAAAATGCTCGTTCCATCGGAAACAGCGAAGCACATTATGGGAATGTTTCCCACTCATTAAAGAAGCTTCCTGGCTCTCGTTACAAGGGCTCCCTAAATTTAAGACTGAGTATCTCAGACAAATGCTAATCTCCTCCGATGAATAAGTCATCAACGAGTGCTTATTCCATTACCTTAAGCATTTATAAGCCCCTTGTCGTCGGGATTTTCTCAGCTATGTGAGGTACAGTACACACTGTAACGAACAGATACAGCTGCTCGGGCTTTGGCGGCGGAATCAAATCAAAAGGACAGCGGTTGACACCTGGGCTATAAAACCTAGACTCGGCGTCTCGGCTCTGGAGTTTCCCAAAATTGTGTGAGAATTGGCGACCGGGTGGCATGTTTTCCCCAAATGTAACCATGGATATTATTGGAGGAGATCCATCCATGCCACCTTAGTGATAGATGTCGCAGAAGTGGGGAAGAAGTTATAAAGAGGCAGGTGGAGACATTTTTGGACGAGATTGATGGTAGAGAGTGAATTTGAGATATGTAGAACTTGATTTTGATAGAGATTTGTGTAGAGACAGATTGGTAGAAAGTGAATTAGAGAGATTGGTGGTCAAGAGAGGTGAGATGGAAGTTTGAGACAGATTGAAACTTAGATAAAGCGCAACTGAAAATTATATTTTATTAAAAGAAGGGTATGGTAAGGAATGTTAAGAGTTTCCCAGATGGCCGAGAAGACGTTAAAGATGATGCACTCCCGGGGACGCCCTTCCACATCAAAAACGGATGAAAATATTGATTAAGTGGGTAATATCAAACCATTAATTTGCATTAATATCGAGGTTATTGTTTGACTCGGTTAAAGAATAAGCAAAACATGCCCGATTTGTGGAATAAAAAGTCACAATTTCTTCATCAAGACAACGAGCCGGCTTTCCCAGTGTTAGATGATCCTCCTCATTACCTGACCTTGCACGTCAAATCTGCATTAAAAACATCTACATTTCAGTAGTTGAAGCTGTGAAAGACAATGCTACGCGCGTCTTGAAGGATTTCACAGAAGAAGACTTCCAGTACTGTTTCGAATAATGGAATATTTGTATGGAGCGTTGTCGGGGTAGAAATAAAGTTTGTACTGATTATGATAATAAAAAATGTATTAATAGAAAACAAAAGGTTTTGCAGCAATAGTCTCGTTATTTTAGAGCCTCACCTCGTATTAGGGTAGCCACATTTCCATTCCTTTACAAGTCTGGTGGATTGTGTGGGTGGATACTTTGCATCTGATATTAAGACCAATTTGGAAATTTTTATCGTTAAAAATTGCCAATGAAATACACGATTGCGCCACACTATATAGGATAGAAATCCAGCGAGAATATTCTAACTCGGAAACAGGCAGGCAAGAGGTTGAAATCCCCGGCGCCAGGGTGTCTGGTTTAAAACGTGTCTGTCTGCAACTTCAAAATATTAGGTTTGTTTTTCTGAAGGAAAGTTCACCTTTCAAAATTTCCCAAGGACACCTATCCTTCGCCAGTGAAAGAATTCCCGCACTTGACGGGGGACGAATAAAGATTGGCAAACATGCATCACCTGGGATGGCGCATTTACTTGGAGAAGGAGAAAATAAGAGTTTATTTGCGAGTTAAAACCACGAAAAATGAAGAGAGTGGATCAAGACGTTGAAAAGGTGAGGAAACAGAGAAGCAGGAGTGTTTCTCGGTGGTTGAGGGGAACAGAAATCCGAGGAAGTAAGACTGGAGATAGAAATGAACAATTAATAATACAGTGTTGATCGAGAATTGAAAGGGAGTCGAGCAGTGAACATTGTAAGTTGAAAGTAAGTGGAAGTAACTTTCGTTGGAGTGTAGAAAGAGAAAAACTGGGTTTTCCTCAATCGCCGGTTAAACAATCGTCCCCTTTAATTAATATGTATAATTGTAATAGTGCGCAGGGCTCATAAAGGAATTGTTATTAGTTACATGAAATTCGGTGAAGGGAATAGATTTAATTTGATATTTAATTACTATACGTGTAAAACAAGCGAATTTAACTTTTCGCGTTGTAATTCTATTTAAAAAAAATTTAAGTCTGGGTGTCAAATAATTTCATTTTTAAAACGACGCGTTTTTAATCTGTATGTATTATATGTTTAAAATAAAAATACTAAGTAAATTTTTTTCATGTATATTTTATTATTTCAGCAATTATTCTTATTTACGGTAAATACATGTTTCTGTAAATTGATTCCATTTTATTTCCGCTATAGCCTACTGATTCTCAGTTGAATTACACTTTTCTTTTGAAAGATTTCTCTTGAACACTGAAAGATAACATAAGTATTTTGATAAACCAGGTCACAGATTTATCAGATAATGCGTGGCTAATTACGTTAGATATCCAATACGTGATGATATTCTTTAGGAAACGTTTTTATCAGTTGCATGCACGATAAACGCTTGATTCGAAGAACGCTTTAGATTTCCAATTAAAATGAGACACCGACTCCAAAATCTTGAGTTAAATTGCAGGCAATCTATAGGGTAATGAGTTAGTATTTATTACCGAGTTTTTCCCATAATGGAATCTATTTATCCTACGCTTGAATAATCGCTCAAATTTAAACTAAAGTTTTTAATTATACAAATATGAGTAGGTGTTTTGCTTATTTTGATTTCTCTATAATAAGGGAAAATCCACTGAAACTACAAAAAATCAAATTGAATAAACGAACATTTATGCGATGTAAGGATCCGTGAACAGTCGTAAATGAAAAATATCTATTGAACTTATAATGATAGAATATTCATGAGTCTTACTCCGTTACAAGCGTAAATGAAGGAATAGTTTAAAATACTTGTTTTTTTTTCAACTAAACCTGTTTGGAAGTGATAAATCTTGTTCCAACAACTTTTGCGACTTTAACTTCCGTGGGAATGATGTAAAAATATGCCTGTTACATAAATAATGTAATTGAAAGTACATAACTTTTAATTAATAACAATATCCTTTCTACTGTTACTTGTCGATTTTAAAGACTACCTAAACATCAAAGTTTATCTTCTCATTATTTACAAGTTCAAAGATTTTATTAATCAGTTTCATCACTAAATCCGCGATTCAGTATCATTTATTAATTTTATCAGTCATTTTTTTAATCTACTCATCATTTTTACCGTAGTTTTTGACAGTTTTCTTACGATCTATATTAGGGGCAGTTGATTTCGCTTCCAAAAAATAATTTTTTCATTATATTTGTACAATATATATCGGCGATCCTTTAACACCATTTACTTCCTCTCGATCAGTACCACTAATTTTATTTAGAGCTACATTATTTTTGACTCTATTGCAGTATTCATTATACATAATACAAAAGAGAACCACGGCATTTATATATTATACGCTATTATGACATTCTATTTAAAAGTCTAAAATTGCATGTCACGCTACTTTATACGACTAGTACATAAAAAACAATTATGAAATTTCTATTAATAGTTCATAACAAAAAAATATGAAGCCGCTATCAGATGTACAGAAACATACTAACTGGGGGTTGCCAGGGAACTTATTAGTATTAGCCCCTCACAGTATTTAATTCTACACAAATATCTTGTTCTACATTCGATTTAACCGGCATCGAGCGCCTGTTATTCAACATTTACCTTGTCACGTACAACTATCCCGACGGAATATTTGTTTAATCACTTGCTCAGTGCCCGGCGATGTCCGAGAAAATAATTCTTAAATATAACTAACATTTAATTTTAAGTTGAGAAATTTTTTGTTTTCCAGGAACGTCGTCATCGTCGGCGCCGCACACATACACGCAGCGGCTAAACATCTCGATGGCAGACTACGTGAGGGCATAATTTATCCTGTTGCAAGTTATGTGTCATTAGGGCAGGACAGAACTCAAAAGTTATGTATAGATACATATATGTACAAAAAATAAAATCGAGTTTGTACGGTTCCTGTCTTTATACAGGGTGCGGCAGCAAATAGGGCCTTTTTGAAATAACTGTCAAAAATAAATAAAATAAATTACAAAAAACATATTCAAATTATCATAGACTATATTTATATTTATCTAACTACATTATTCAATTTTTTTAAATGACGTCGTCTAGGTGGCAGTACACATGACTTCCCGCAGTATTCTTGCAATCACTTGTATATAATAATAGGGGTGTTATTATTTAAGCTATTTTAACCAATATTTGTGCTTTTAAATAATAATAATAATAATTTTATTTATATAAAAAATAAACAAATTCTTTAGTGGGTCCTGTGCACTATTACAATTATACATATTAATTAAAGGGGACGACTGCTTAGATTCCAAAGAGTTTCTCAGGGTTAATTATTAACAACGTGCAGCCGATATTTCACGGTCGTGACGATGTTAAAGGTAGAGCAATACTTTATGTGTGAGCTTCATAGAATCAATCTCAACTGCGACTTATGAGGCCCTTTTCGTACTTTACAAAATACAAAAATTATTCACTATATTGCGTAAAATAACATTTTATTCAAGTAATCTTACTTTCTTTTTTTAGCGAATGTCGCATGTGACTCGACTTTTAGTTACTATAAAATCTGCCCTGGGCGCCAGAGTCGTATTTCTCGTTCATTTGCAGTATGACTCATAAAACATAATTATTAAATAATTTAAGGGTATCATTATTCAATAAAATTTTACATAAACTTATTATTTCACGCTAAACGGAAATTTAATTCTGTGTTACGTGATAATCTATCCATTTGCAAGTTTTTTTAAGGTTGTCAAACCATTAAAATGTTCTCAGTGATATTTTAACAATTTTATTTATCGCATTGCCATTCTAAAAATAAGAGCTTTCGACCTAATTGCCCATCTTCAGTACTTTGAACCACTTTGTAAATATGGTCGCACACGTCCGACGTGAATCTATTCTCCTTAAGGGGACATACGTATGTCGAATTGAGGAGAATATATTGTAAAAAAAACATTGTCTGTAGTATCGTTAATTCTTTGAATTACTCACTTGAAATTATTCCTGCCGACTTTGTAATTATAAATCCACAAAATTCAAAGTGAACACTTAATCTAAGATTCTCGACAACTCTCACTTAAATTATTCCGTCATTGATAATAAATTTGTTCATAATAGAAATAATACCTATCATCCTATGATATTTCCTCAGATTGGTACGGGGCAGAAGTCGAATTTGAAATATGCTGGTTTCGGTAAATAAATGTCACGTTGAAAAGCGGTTCAAAATTAAACAGAAATATACAAACGTACGTGTGTATTTCTTGATTCTTATCATCGTCTTTAAATGAGTTCTTATTGTGCTTCATATAATTAATTAAATGTTAAAGTAGTGGGTAGAGTAACTAACCAGAAAGTTCTAAGCAGAACATAAGAGCGAGCAATATGGAGGACGTTGGCCAAGAGAAGGAATAGATTAATAGGCCCCGTTTTGAGACATCAGGGTCTTGTAAAATTAGCATTAGAAGAAAGTGTCTGGGGTAAAGACAGACGAGGGAGACGAAGTATGGAATACGCTAAGCAGATTAGAGAGGATTTGGATGTTGTAGCTATGTAGAAATGAAAAGTATATCATGGAGGGTTGCGTCAGACCAGTCTTAGGACTGACTACCACTACAACAACAATGTAGTACTTACTAACAGAAAGGGATCCATATTGCCTGAAATTAAATATGGCGTATTCTCCTATATTCTTATAATTCGGTGACGTCACAGGCTCTCACGAGCTTGCATAAAGTTTTAACTATAATAATGCCTTCCTTATGCGTTTCTCTTGCCTAAACCCCCCTCCACTCGCCCCAGTGTTTTTCCTTAGGTACTAAGTTTTGTTGCATTTTGTCCACTAATTTTAATCTGTATAAAAGAATTACAAACATAAGATTTGGAGTAGGAAAACGTCATACTTGTAACAATTTATATTAAGCAATGTAAACATAAGAATATTTTTTATTACGACATCATAAATAGTCTGTATATGTATTTCACCTTCTTGGAGAAGTTAAGTTATTTTACAAATATTAAAATATTTGCGTTGTAGGATTAAATGCTTATGATTAGATATTTAAAAGATAAATTATCTAACATATTAAGAATGATACATAATTTATTAGACTGAAAAAGTAGAACTCTGTTTGATAATTATATTATAAAATTTTAGACCTCCCGTGCGAAGGTAATGGCATGACATTTCCAACTTTGATAAGGTAAAAATGATTGTAGTAGCCAAGGTTATTTGTTACCATGTGAGGCAAGAGTGTGGCATGCGAATATGTTATCCAACACCGTGGAGATTCGATAAACCTAACCGAGATAGGGAGAACTCGCTGGGAACGTAAGATTGTCCGGGGTAGTCAGCAAATGAAAAACATTTGAGTTAGCTTGTTCCATCTTTCGAAGAAGACCTATAAACGGTAAACCTCAGCTTCCAGGACATTGCTAACGTCTAAGTGCGGAGACTATCATCGTCTCAAAGCACGCGTTGTCATAGTCTCTGTAGCTATTTGAAGGCATACTTTATAAGGTAAATAAAAAGGCCATTTGGTCGGTAAAATACGGCGAATAGTATACCTTGGTTCCTCAACAGATTGCTTTCCACGAGTTCCGACGTTCATCAAATGTGTGTTTTGTCTATTTGTGTGCTTTTGTGTTACTTCACGATTATTGTCACGAAGGTAATATTTGTTTCTTAAATTTTCCAGCTCCTTAAACTTCAGTCTCAATTATCTAGTCCTTGTCAGGTCAGAAAATAAACTACAGATATAAAGATGCTCTAGACTTTTTTTCAGACTCTTCGAAAGACACAATAGGATGTGAATAAAACAAGCAAAACGAAACAGACATTTTCTTTAATAAATGCAATTTAAAATGAACTATATCCCATTTTATATAATTAAAATATTAATTTAAATATTTAAAATGTTTTGTATACATATTACATTTCCCTCTATATCCTGATGAATTTAAAGCCTAATTCTGGTCACTTAGTGTAGAATAACACGACAACTTTGCTTAAAAATTTTATCCTAAAAACAAATAGGCACTTAACATAATTTAGAAGTTACTTAAGCACTTATTAGTTCAAACTGGAAGTGGAACACAACACTGATAATCTGTTGCTTGTGGTTTCCACGCAGCGTAATCTTCAACGACGAATTACGTCCTTCTAGAAAAGAAGAAAACAGAACGGCATTAAAATTCAGTAACACACTTAAAAAAATATTTTTCATATATTTAGGTATTCCTGGAAATTATTAGTTAATTAAAGTATTTACGTAAGGCTTCCGAAGAGTTCTTAAACTGCGTTGTCATTAATTAACACATATTTATAATTTATAAATTTCTGTGGTTTTTCGAGCTTATTATATCTGCATAGGCTCATACTACAATTAAAATTACTCGTTTCAAATACGTTGAGGCAATGCTTTTCTATTCGTAGTTGGTAAAAATGTCTCGTGTCGTTTATTTCAAATGTACCAATGTTACGCCAAACGAACTTAAATAATTCAAGATTGTATGTATGTGTTTATTAAATCTACAAATGGGCAGATGTCCGGTGGCAGATACATAGAAATTAAACAATAATTAATAAACTGGTCGTAAGGACCATATTTAACCTATAGTTGAATGTATAATTATATTCAATATAAATAACTAAGTGTGGAATCATATTATTAGAAATGAATTTAAAAAAAGAATAGTATTGTTTTCCCTGAAAAAAAACTGGAAATATAATTCACTGTAGTATATTTTTAGAGATTTCGCAGCACTGATCACATCACTACAATGCACTACACTACACTAAACTTAGATTGAGTTGAAATTTTCTTTCTGTTAGAGGAAGTTCCCCAAACACTCCTGCAGGCAGATTGTTCCAGTCATTAATTGTCCTATTTAGGATAATGATAAAATACCTACGTTTCGGAACAGCGGTTTAAAACTTGTATTACGATTCGTAGAAGCTACCAATTTGCCAGCTCTATTCTGCTGTTTGAAAATTTGCTACGTGTGACTGGAGTTTTCTAAGCGGTAAGAAACTGCATATTGAAATTTATTGTTATTAATACAGCTCTCTTTCGTTGGTCTTACTTAATTTAACATCTATATCCAAACACAGGAAAGCCGATTGTTGCGATAAATTATCAATAATCTGAGTTGAGCCAGTAAAAACTGTTGCTTCCTCTGGAGTTAGAAACAATCGTATAGCATTAAAACATAAATTTAGATTGTTCGTCATAATATGGACTTTCACATTAAAATTTTTTTCTCTATTCTTTACCGGTAATGCCGTAAGAATTTTATTTGTTGGATGCTTGTAGAAGTTCTCCGAAGAAGAAATATGATTCGTTAATAAATAAGCCTACATACAAAATTATACATACAGATTAAATTAAGATTATAATATTTTACTTTATGTCACAATGATTATTTTTATTCTGTTTAATAGTCACAACATCTAGGGTCATTTGCGACTTTCTAATTAGGTAACTTATTTCCTTTAGTCAAATTTGCTCAGACAGGGCACTTCAAAACACACAGAAACACCCAGACCCTTGCCGGAAATCGAACCCGGGACTTCCGTGGCGTAAGGCTGTGTCGCTAACCACTAAACCGCAGAGGCGTCCACAATGATTATAAGTAGCACGGGTATCATGTAGGGGACTGTCCATGCATGTTAATTACTTTTGTTAGTTATATCATCAATTTAATTGCACCTCTGATGTGTATTTATTAAATAGAAGTACCAAAATTTATAAATTTTAAGTCTTTAAGTGTAGTCCCAGAAAGTAGTAGAGTACGAAGTAATAAATATTTTTAACACGCTTCCAGGAAGCATTACGTAATAAAGAAATAATACAATATATAAATAGTCCAATTGAGAACTTGACAAATTTTTAACTGCCCATTCCTATTCTGTAGAGTAAAGTCTGGGCACTTAAACACGTAACATTACTATTCATTTGAGGTATATTCTTACGGAAGTAAGACTAGCGTAAATTTTAAATTCCCTTCCTATACTATTAAAGGGGAGTTTCCTGCTTCAGGATCTCCCTCATGTGTTAACCCCAAAAATGGGTTGAATATACTATTATTTATTTCAAGATGGCAGGGGGTAGGAAGGACGAAAAGGAATCACACTGCAACGAAAAGAAATAGTAACGCTAAGGCTACCTGATGGAATTAGGGGAGTCAGAAGAAGTTTTGGGAACCATGATAAATGGCATGAGCGTGGTCCTGGAGAAAAAATTCAACATGAGTATTAATAGAGGGAAAACCAAGGTGGTACAGTGTACTACGAGAAATAGTGTAATAACAAACGGTGTTAGATTGGGAAGTCGATCTCCTGTCTCACAACCCAGAGGTCCCGACTTCGAATCCTGACATGAGCTTTGTTGTCGTTGTCACGAATACTGTGGTTAATGCTTATGGAGAGTCGTTACGCTGACCACGTATCAGTCCAAATTCGGAATGTGTCATGCAAGACGGCAGTAATATTCAAATCGACTTATCGAATACTGTATAACGAGATTTGATAAGTCCAAAACAACAAGTTTTAATTATAACTCTAAAATATGTGATTCACTCTAAAACCTTGGCGTAGTGTTTAGATACTTCTTCACTTTCTGGAATTCATACCATTATCGTTTTTGAAATGACTCGAATCGTAGATTAAATTAGAGCAATTTTTTCTGGAGAATCCGAATTTGCATTAAAAAATGGGAGTTCCCATTTATATTTTTTAGCTCTTCTCAACCTCACCCCAGGGGGTCGAGTTTCATATCATTAGATGTCCCCCATTACTTGAAAAATTATCCTGTCTTAGTTTCTTACAACTAAATTACCGTTATAAGTTAAAAACAGCGAATCACTTGAAATTATAAAGATATTTTCTGCTCCTAAAGTACATCAAATTTGATCTAATCAAATTCGTTGTTAGCACGGCAAATATTTGCTTTGAGAAACTGTTCTTCGTTGTTGTTTTAACGTGAACTAGCATAAATAACTGCAGCAGCAGAGCGAATCACGACTAAAGCGTGACGAGGTGCAGATTGTGTAATTGCGTCCAAACAAGTGCAATAACCTCACAGAGCGTGTCCCGCGTATGTAGCAGAAGTTCATTTCACCAACAAATTAATTTTTTTTTTGCAATCGAATGGCATTTCGTATTCAATTACGGCTCAGATTACTACGATCGACGAACACAGAAATAGATTGGAAAACAATTTATATATATATAAAAATATATATTTCAATTTAAAATATATAAGGTAGAAATTATGAATCATGTGGAAGTTTGGAGTCTCTGTAATCGATTTATTGAGCTTAATCAAATTAACTTTGGAACTAAAATTATACAAGTCTATCTAGCAACAACGAAAATCAAATCACGTACGTCAGTACCTGAACGATAGTCTGCCCCATCGTTGGATTATCCGTGCTGGGTGAAACGATGTGCCATAGCTTTGTTGGCCACCGAGATCCGCGAATCTAATCCATTGTGACTATTTTCCTATGAGGTTTTGTTAAAGACAAAGCGTTCGTACCTCCATTTCCCCAAGACTTAAAGCAACTGAATAAACGGATAACTGAGGTGCTCGAAACATTAACAAAGGAGACTCTTTGTCTAGTGTGGCAGTATCTGTAATACCGCATAGAAATAATGTTTGCCTTTGAGATGCTGTGAGATGAAGTAATACGCCATCTATAAAAACTTGAAAAGCCATAGTTTCACTGTAAATTTCTTTTAAAAAAATTATAACTATAGCGTTCATATGTATGCTTCCTTTTTGGTCCATTCAATATGAAACACCCCGAATTATAAACACATGTTTATGTATACATTTTCTTCATCCACGTGCTTTTGCCTTCTATTACTTATTCAAGTAGCGTTTACACCAAATAATAATTGGTGAGAACTTAATTTGTTGCTATAAGAGAGGAAATTATATACCCTTTTCAATTCCCTTCCTCTACTATTAAAGGGGAGTTTCCTGTTTCAGGAACACCCTCATGTAGCCTGTCAACCCAAACAATATTAAATTTAGAGACAATAAAAAGAAATTTTGTAATTCAAATATTTTTAGATTCGTTTCGTTAGTCATCTATGAGAAAATATACTTGAGACGTTTTCCAAAATAACAGTGAATCCAATTCATGCATTATGACATTTATGTAACCATTTCCCTTTCCGTCCTCTCCTTTCCTCTTTTAAGTCTGAGTGCTAATACATAACTGCCAAGGTTTTTCAAGATAAAACGATAGTATTCCTTTTCCCGATTTCCTCCTCAAAGCTTTATTTCACAGAGAAATAATAAAATACATAAAATAAAAACTAATGCTACGTAAATGAGAATAAGAAATGGTAAAGGGGGAGAGGGTTTATTATTATAACACAAAATTTAATTGATTAAATTTACTATTTATTTAATTATTGATTAAAATTAACATTTAGGACGATTAAGTATTTAAAGAAATGATAATGAAATAAACTCAAGGTATTTATTTGCACGAGACTCAAATAACTATCAGGGTCATATCTGTGCCGTTAAATCAAACAAGCGTGGAGCAGAGATCTCAATTGTTACGTTGAGTCGGAAATGGAACCTGTTTTGTTTTGAGCTCAACGACTGGGGTCTTGAGCAGGTACCAGGCGACTACTGATGTCTCGGTGTGGGTTGGTAAATGGCAGGTAGGCAGAGGTGGTTCCTTCTCTTCCTTCACAGGCACGTGTAAATTTCAGCAGGCGGAAAACTGTGAATAAGGCACTGTCCGGTGAACAGGAAAACCAGTTTCTTTCTCCACGAAGATTATAACACCTCAGCCGAGAATATCAGCTAATATGGTAACATTTATGGTAGGCTTGTATTTTTTTCAATTATTTGTTGAAAAACTCCTCTTCCTTCGCTTCTTTCAGACAACTAATTTAATATAAGATATGAGCTAATATCTTATTCCTCCTCTTCCTCCTCTCGCAGGCCTCCTTCCATTTTCATGTCTTGTTGCGTATTCTTCTATCTGTGCATCTTCCTTTTCCTTCCTTGAATTGTCTTCCCTGACCTCCTTCTTTCAAGTCAAGTCGTGAACTACCTTTCTCGCCTCGTCTCTCTGTCGCTTCCTGTATGGGTAAAACAACACTCCACGTGACGTGTCTACAACAATCCTGTTTAATCTTACGAGATAGCCATCTCCACAAAGACAATGGAAATGGGTGGCCCTGTGGAAGTTTTCACAGATTATCGTCCCCTGGTGGCCGACAAGCCTTAATCCTATTCGTTTCTAGACACGAACCTATGCGACTTTACGGCGCCAGATTAATACCGCATCCACTCCGCCAGTATCTGCACATCTAACTACACCACATAATTGTGAATATTTACGGAAATCTTTTAAAATTAGAAATTTTTATTTAACGGTAAAATTATTTATGCAAATTCAAGACTAAAGCTTGCAAATAAAAATGTAAACATAAATAAAGTACTTAAATTGATATGGCTTATTATTATAAACAGAACACAAATAATGGCCGAAAGTCATAAATGGAATAATTTGATTTAAAAACTTTCTGGCCCTCCACAGTTCTTTAATTAAAATGTAAAAATAAATTCGTGTTGCTGCTGCAACGTCCGGGGCTGAAATATATAAATTTATATATAGATGAATCTGTCACTATTTCTGAAAACGTAAAAGAAAGTGCATGAAATGAAATAATAAAACAGAACCAGAACATTTACTAGTATTTTGCTGAATCCAACTGAAAAATTGAAAATATTCGAATTAATATTACTATTAACAGATTGCCTTTATTTTCCAATCCTTTCTCAATGTAATCATGCTTCATTAATTTATAAATAGAATTAAACTATATAAATTAATTAAACTTTCAACTTTAAAGCTAAATTTTTTCATTCCAACAGAAAAATACAAATAACAACTTTAGCTTTGTAAAGTCCCACTGCATTAAATATATTTGGAATCCACCTCCCTAAATTCAATTACCCTTTTTCTCTTTATTAAAGCACAGGATTTCATTGTGAAAGACATGCGGAAAATGTTGGTCTGAAACAAAAGTTGTGGGCATTGTGAAGCATGTAAGCTTGCCAGCCTCATGTACAAAATCTGTAATGATATTATCTTCTGTCGAAACTTTCCTTCGCAGGAGTTTAACACAGTTCATGTACATCAAAGCAACGTATTGTTCTGTCTTTCAAAGACCTGTTCGTAAAATAAATGCAAATTGACTTTGTACGTGAGAGTATCGATCTGACTAAGCATACCCATGTGTCTGAAAGCATGAATATGTTTTGCAGCAAAATCACAACGCAGAGCGACCTAGGCAGATAAAGGAAGACAGAGACCTCTTTAAAACAATTACTTATATATTAGTGATGTATTTTACGTTCCGACCCTCAAAAATAAGTAATATCGTTTTTGTGATATAGCGTACCCAACTTGGATAATTTACTGTGACTTTATGATCAGTATTAATGTTGTTATATCTAATTCTATTTTACATTTAATATATTTTATTAAGATGTCCCAATAAATTAACGAAGAAACGCTGTGACTGTTTTAATCTTTGTTCTATTATAATGTTTCGAGACAATTAATTGATAGTAAATTTCTAACTAAATATGCTGTTATTTTCATTTATTTAAAGAAGTCATATAAATGTTGCCACGTTTCTGAAGGATCGTGAGATACAATAGCACACACTGCTAGAGGTTATAGACGTTATAAACGAAGTGATGTAGAAAGGAAGTACTGCGAAAGACTGCCTCCTCTTCGAGGTCCAGCACAATTTATACATTCATGACATTCCAGAAACAGAAAAATCTCGAAACAGAAAATACTATAAAATAAATGTAAATAAAATAAACAAATAGAAAATGGTTGCGTTGAGTGTGATTCGATCATGAGTCCACATTTCTGCAGTCCAACTCTCAACCTTTAAACTATGGCAGTAGGTTCTGAGTTGTGGCAATATGCTTAAATAAATTTACCATTTATAAACATATGTTTCACACCAATCACTAACAACTTCCATACTTTAGATGTAGTTTTAATTATAAATCCAGATAAGTTTTTGAAATGTTATACATTGTACATTCACTTAATTTTTAAACCAGGACAATTTCTTTAAGCAATATTTACAGTCTTATAATCCAGTACTCATAAACTCTGGTTTTAAAAATCAATTTCCAAGTGTTTTTGTCCAATTTTTTTAAAAATTTAACAATCTTTTTAAGTTAATAAAGTCTATAATGATTTGTATTCGTACATGTATAAATGAATATATTTGTCTGTATGTGGCAGTTGAAGGTTCACACCTGATGGAAGAGCGGCCGTGATGTTGTGAGGTAGGAAGTGGGACATGGCCAAGTGTCTCGTGTCTGCAAGGAGCAATGTCCCAGCTCTGTCACGTCATACCGTCTGGCGGTTAAAGAATAATTTGCAAGATCCAACACCTATGCTATTTTCCTTCTGCTTGAATTCTCCGTCTAATGACCTTGTTTTTCATTCTCTTTTGTTTCGACTTACTAACGCTCTACATCACAGTCTGAGATCTACAGATCGATGCCTTACATGCGTTACACGTTTTACGACTGCAGTGGGCTTTAACGGTGCACTTAAATATACGAAATTGTGTTTTCTTTGCATGAACAGTCTTGATAAAAAATAATATATCCACACAAAGGTTTCCTTAGTTCGCACTTTCAATGCCTTTGCGCAATTTCTCCTGCCAATTCCCATTTCTGATTTATTAAACGTTCCACAGTATAGCTGCACCAGGTAAAAATTTTAAGGAATTGTGTTATTAGCCAAATTTTTCCCCCCACTGCACATTTTGAACACAACTCTGAAACTCTCCATTATGTAATATGTTTTATTAATTCAGCATGTTGACACGAACACCATACAAATGGTGTACTTCACGTACTTTCATTCAATTACGTACTTCGGTATCACTTATTTCTTCAAGAGCAATGATATATTTAAGTTGCAAAAAACGCGCCATTAGAACACTTAATGGAGCGGATTTTAAATCATTTATCAACAGCTTGCAAATACTTACATTGCATAGCGCAAAGTTATGGAACGTTTTTACCTTTAATGGCTACCTTTAAATTTGGCAGTAATAAAGGAGATCACATAAGTTGATATACCTATACATGTTATAATAGTTTTTGCAATGTTTTATCGATTTATTTCATCGTACAAAATACATTAACCAATTTTTTATTATTTAATATTAAAAAATAAATATGAAATATTTTGTTTAAACGTAAGGGTAATAAGTTGCTATAAGATTATTATTATTATACATATAAAACTAATAAAGTAAATGCATTCTTAGATAAATTTATTACTTAATAAGTAAATATTATAATGTTAAGTAGAAATAGTAATCATGTTAGCAGAAGTATTTTTACATAAATTTATTACATTAAAATACGTAAACTATAAAATAATATTAACTATCACGTCAGCAATACGTTAAATAATTTTAAATCCGATGGAAAATTTGCATTTGTTTCCTGCTTGAAAGTAATTGAATATTCGGATCAAGATTCGTAATGCGCAACATTAATTGTTCATAACTAGCTTATATTTTTGTCATGAGAGAAAATTTCGAGTCCCAGCAGGAGGCATTCCAAAGTTGTCGTAGGCATGGATACTGTCTTCCCTCAGCTCAAATAACTGTATTCGTAGATCCATAGGATGGGATGTTCTACAATTTCAAAATACATTTTACATTAAAACCTCGGTTTCAGTGAAATTCCGGTACCGTCGGTTTTGAATTTCTGAGAATCTGTAAATGACTTTAGATTGATTTTACAATATAAATTAATTATTTTATTTTAAACAAAAATAAAAGAACATTCAAAGAGGACAAATACAGCAAAATTTTCTATACGCCATCCATTTCGGGATCTACATGAGTCATTTCAGGCCCTCAATCGGCACGTACACGTTAGTTTCGGCTGAGCGAGCACTGGAATTCGGGAATTTATAGCCCTATTGTAGTGGTCCACTCACCTGGCGTCTTACATTTACGAGGGTTTGCTTGGTAATACCCAGCCTACTATTGCCATACGATCCTAAAACTAAGATCTGTTCTCAAAAATAAAATAATCCCCTCCTCCCAAATTTATATAAAATCACTACAGGAGACAGCTGGCCGACTGAACCAATGAGCGGACAATTATTACCATATGCCCAAGATCTTCGAACCCAGTAGAAAGTGAAAGTGCGTCGACATGTTGGATCCTTAAAACTAGAGAAAGAGGGTTTTTGGGTAACAGGCTACAGGAGGGTGATAGTGAAACGGGCAACTCCCATGTAATAGCAAAGTTATATAAATGAATAGGAGGGATGCGGAAGGGAGAGCAAGGTAGCCAAGTTTTGACGAGGGCTCTCGGGCAACAATTTAAGGATCCTACCCGGTGTTTTACCTCAAAGAAACCCTAGAAAACCTGCATCAGGTAAGTCGGGTTATGGGTTCTGTTCTCACGCCCTTCCGAATAACGGGAGAGGAGTTTGCTGTGGGGTCACAGCATTCCATACTCGGTGTCTCCGCAAGTTTTAGGAAATCGGCGGACAACTCTTACCGTATGTCAACAAAATATGAATGTAACCGATGTAAAGTAAGTAAAACGTTTCGTCTGCATGTCGGCAGACGTTATCAGGTTCCAAGGTATGCACTGCCTGCACTGGCCGTTACAACCCAAATCATTTAGTCGAAAAGAGCCATATAGTGTTAATGGAAACCAAACAAATAAATATTAGTTTTTATAACTGGATGTCACGTTTGATATAAGAGTAAGAACATTATTACAGAACATTCATCTCAAATCTAATTACATTTTCCTGAATCACATACAATACAGATTATTTATATTGTATTCTTTGCTGTTATGAAAATATGTCAATAAGTACTGTACAAATATATATTTATTTTTTGTGTATCATTAAAGACTTCACATTAACCGTTGGCATTTACAGACGCTGGACCAACAAAGTCGGAGGCAATGCAAACGAGCGTTTATGAAGCTCTTGAGGCAAGTTTGGAAGAAGATCCCTGCCTTCATGTTAATCCTCCCTGAGGCGTACTTGCTACTTCGCTCTTATTCCAGCCTCTTCAGAAGGATTACGAAAAGATATTTCAAGACTGTTATTTGCAGTGTCTTTTCATTTCCCGTAGTTGAGATCTTAGACCTCGGCGTCGCATAATATTAAGCTGGAAACGTTCAGCAGCAGCACTGCGCCATTATTTTTTTTACTGCAAAATCGTTTATATTCATATCATTATCCTAAAGACTTCGTTTATACTATGGCTTCATTAAATTAATTATTAATAAACTGATATAGAATTAGGAATGATTATATTTGCAATTACAGTGGAGTAGAAATATTTGGCTAAAAGAAAATTATTAATAATTTCTTACTTTTCTTTGCAATAGAATCCGTAATTTTTCTCTTTTACATGTAACAAAGTAACTTTTCCCAACTTACATCTTGAACTGCCAAGAAGCATTAAAATCTGACAATAAAGTTCATTGACATTAATGTCTTCAACAGAATTTTAATAAATGTAAGATATGGAATTTTTTCACATTTTCTAAAACAATGTTATACAAATTATGAAGTGTTGCATTTTTTCTCTAAATAAAGTTTGATAGTTGATCTTTCACATATTCCATTACTTTCAGACTACACAAAAGAAAAGTAAATCTAATACATTATTTTTATAAATAAATATCAGTGAGATATAAATTATCTAATATAGTTCAACCCCCAGGAGCAGTTTATCGTAATTTTTGTAGGGCAGCAGAAATTTATTCTTTCAATTAGTGCGATTAATCTGGATAGTCACAGCGTGTAAATAGAAGTTGCGATTTAAACTCGATTGTTTTTGCGGCTATAATATAAACATACGCTATTAGCCGGTTCCAAGCTTATAAACCTTTATTAAATTTTGTAATTAAATTCTTTATTTAATTAATTTATTTGTAATGTATCTTCCAAATGATGCAAATAATTTTTGAGTAAATACATAGCGACACCAAAGTCTTTAACATCAAAAGTGTTTACGGGGCAGGACAAAATAAATCTGAAAACATGATTGCAAGTGTTAATCCAAAAATGTTAACCCTAATATTCAAGACTTGTACATTTAAAAATAAACTTAGCAGTTACGTCTCCAGTTTTGAGACATGTTGTTGTGGTATTCAGTCATAAGACTGGTCTGATGTAACCCTTCATGCTAACCTATCCTGCGCAAGCCTTTTCAATTACGCATAACTAGTACATGCCATATACTCCCTAATCTGCTTGGCGTATTCCATCCTTGGGTTCCCTCTTCAGATCTTACCCCACACACTTCCCCCTAATTATAATTTTACACACTCCATGCCAACATTTTTAGCAACGATTTCCTAATATTCATACTTATATTAGCCGTAAAAAAATTCCTCTTTTCAAGGAAAGCCTTCCTTGCCTGAGCTATCCTACTCTTTATGTCTACCTTCCCTAGTTATTACGCTTCCCAAGTAGCATAATTCCTTAATTTCCGTCAAAATATCCATTTCCAATTTAACACCCTTTGTTATTCCACTGTTTCCCATACTACACTCTTTTACCTTGGTTTTCCCTCTATTAACCTTCATATTGAACTTTTTCTCCAGGACCCCGTTCATACCATTTATTATGGTTCCAAGTCTTCATCTAACTCACCCAATACTACAATGTCATCGGTTTTTATTTAATCTCCTTGCAGTTGATTCCTTTTCCATATTTCGTTTTAACTTTCTTGTTTGTTCTATATATAAGTTAAACAGCATGGGTGTCTTACTCATTTCTTGATTTCTGCTCGGTATTTTCTTCCAGTGCTCTTTAAAGTCCTTACTAATGTGTTCCAGTTCACGTTATAAAACATTTTTCTAAATTTACAGACGTAGGCCGGTTTTTTCTTATCCTTTCTTCTAAAATTAGACGCAAAGTCAATACTGCTTCTCTAGTCCCTACATACTATCTAAAACCAATTTGATCTTCTCCTAACTTGCATTCTATTTGTCGTTCCATCCTTCTATATACTATTTTAGTTAATATTTTGCACGCATGAGATACTAAACTAATTGCCGTGTGCTGTTCGCTTCTATGAGCCCCAGTCTCTTCTTCGGTATAATTATGTTTTTACTAAAATCTTCTGGTATTCTTCCTGTTTCGTAGATTTCGCAAACTATCCTGAACAGCCATGATATTGCTTCTTCGCCCGATGAACTTATCAACTCCGCTGGTACATACGTTTTGGAAAAGCACACCATTTTATAAACGATATCGTCAGATCCTTACCTAAAATCATTAAGTCAAAAAGTTCACGCGTTTGTGAAAAAAAATGGAGTATAACTTTGGGTAAAATATCGATCAATTTATAAAACCTGCCTCAAAAGCAAACAATCTCTCAAAATTAAAAATATGAATTCGGAGAACATAAGAAAAGAACCTAACCAACTGGTTTTGGTGAGTATTGTAATTTACTTTTAATCACCACCAAAAAATTTTTAATAACACTTAAATGTTATTTATTTACTTCTATTAATTGTTTCAATTGGTTCTCCGAGTATCCTTCAAACCCAAGTATAACGCGACATTCTTCTACGCTGACGAAACATATTTAGCAATCACTGACAGAGACTCGCAAACGTTGCGCAAGAAAGTTGATATTGTGACCTGTCGTCTGAATATTCGGTTCACTGCAAACAAATTTTCTCTGAATCGAAAGTAATCCAAAATCGTTAACTTCGCAGCAAACACCAACAGTTTATCTCCTAATTTGGAAGTCATTTCAGAGCACGCGCCTGTTCTTGGTCCGCTGATTGACGACAATTTGAAATGGAATCACCACATAAATAAACTCTCGGGAGAACTCAGCAAAATCTGGTTTACATTAAGAGTGTTAGCTCGGGAAACCGACCTAACTACATCAAAAATGATGTACCGTGCATATTTCATTCGCTTGACGCGCTTCAAATCTTTAAACTACAAAAGCGGGCCGTACTAATTATATGTGGTGCGAAGTGGAATACAAGTTGCAAGCCTTTGCTTCGTAAACTTGGAATTCTAACCTTGCCTTGTACGTATATTCCAGTTTGTATGGGGCAACATCAGTCTAAATGTACTAAACGGCTTAAGTCATTTATACAACACTAAAATCGCTCTGAACTGCGCATTGAAAACATGGTCTAAGCCCTTTTGAAACAAGCTTTCGTTATTCCGGAAGAAATAAAAACTTTAAAGGTACCAAATTTATTTATAACGAGCTGTAAATCTCTGTTAATGAATGGAGCGTATTACTCGTTAAAAGAGTTCGTAGATAGGAAGGACAAAAACAGTTTACCTGTGTTCTATCAAATTCTGCTATTATTTTACAATTTAATCTACAATAATTTAACTGATGACTTATTTTCTTTTTCATGTTCGACGAGAATCTACGCAAGATTTGCTACTGCCTCCTCCTTCGACTAAAAATTGAAGATTAATATTTTTGTCCTTAAACTTTTTAATTATAAAATTTTATTTATTTATATCTGACGTATCCTATTTCCTCGACCAAGGATTAATGTATTAAATAAAAATCTAAATCTTAAATATAAGTATTTCTTGAATTTTTAGTATGAAGTTAGCGAAGATTGAGATCTGGAAAAGGCGCCAGTATGTCGATGTCTGACATCACGTCTACTCCTCAGGGCTTTTCCCGCATTACACTCGCGTGGGAAATTATGACCCTGGGAATCATCGAAATACTTGAAAACCAAATAGTTGCCTAAACTAATGAAATTTCGTGATTTAGAAAAGATCGACCGAAAAGTTCAATATTTCGATATTTCTCAGAGTACTGATGCTGTGACGAACCGTCATTCTGGTCTATGCAGTTGAAGGAGACCGTTGTAGAGATCATTCTGGTCTCTCAAGTTGAAGGAAACTCAGGAGATCAATCTGGTGCAACGCTGATGAGAATCTTCTGGTGTGTTCAGACGGGTAACACCGACATCCTTCCTTCCGTGATCCAGAGAAGCTGGCAGAGAGGCAACGCTACGTTTCTAACAACTTACGCTGCCAATATTCTCAATCTTCGACGCCTATGGAGGGTATTTCAACCACGGCTTAAACCGAGCTTTAAGATAACGTATTGCTTCTCAGAGTAGCCGAAATTTCTATAATTTTGCAGATATTTTTCCTTACTTGATGATTTTGTAACTAATTTCCCCTATTGGTTCTTTAATTACCCTGAACTTATCATTTCAAACCACTTACTACACAGGGTACATTTTATAAATTATTTCTTTGTTCAACACTGATATAAATATATATTTATTAATTTGCGATGGCAATATATATATATATATATATTAACATTTGGAACGAAACAAAAAACATAGATTATATTCACAAAATAAGACATTAATAGAATATAATACTAAAGTAAAATTAATTTTAAACTTAACTATGTTTCTTTATAAATTTCCGTTAATTTCTGTTTAATAAAGTTTAAGTTAAAGTACGTCTACCTGTTTAAAATTTATAAAAATTAATCTTTCAGACTTAATTAATTATTTTTAGGAGCTTTGGTGTTGTGTGCTCTCAATTTAGTAATAAATCGAATAGAAACTTTTCGCGTTATCATTTACGTGTTTGGATACTAAATTTTTGTAATGGTAATGTAAGTGATTTAAATCAAAGTGAACTGTGTTGTTTTCCGGTAGGTAAAGAAACCGTTTGGAGTGTCTCGTGGAATATCAGTTTCAGGATACTATTTGAATTACAACTCTATTTAAATGCCATAAAGTGAAATGCTTTTGTAAGTAAACTATTTTTATACTTTTGTATAGTCCTAGAAGAGCAATAAAAATTAAGGAAATATAAATCAATCTCGAATTCCCAAATGTTAACATCTTGAAATCTTTTGATTTTATACCCCTCGAATTATGAATGGCCACTTGTCACTTTTTACTTCTACTGGACTACTGGAAAAATATTTTAAGAGACCGATTGTCATATGAACAACGTACATGTAATCTCATATTTTATTTGCAATGACATAAATCTAAATATTTAAGTGTTTGAAGCATTTACTGGAAAATGAACTGTTTGAAATCGTAGTATTCTATGATTATTCTCTTAGACATTCTGTATTATCAGTAATCCTGCAAATTCAGTGACCTTAAACAGTTAAAATATAATTATTAATAATTTCTTAAGACGACAGCTTCTGCATAACAAGTGCTGCTGAGTTCACAGGCGGTCACAAATCAAGATTCCTTCTATACAAATATTCTGACACACACTGATTACTTATAGAACACAAATAAAATAAATACATATAATTCGCAAGTAGTAAAAGAAAGTTTATTATCAAATATAAAGAAAGTGTTATGTTTCGTTCCTAATTTGGAACTTCATCAGGTGTTAACCGACATGAAAGTCAGACCAAGTCAAAATTATTTTCTATAGTAGTAAGCATGTTTTAACCTACTAATTTAAGATCTTGACCCTTTACAAAATTAAATTAATGCTGAAAAATTACTCCAGAAAGACTTTTGTCAAGAACATTTATTCTTAATGTATCATCTTTTGTCAACTATTATCTGATGAGGTGCCAAATTAGTGACGAAACGATTAACTTTTATATCTTTAATATTAAATTTATTATGACATATTGGCCATTATATGTATTTGATACTAAATATAGGTTATATTACGTAACTTATTTTCTTTTCAATGACTCATTACCTACTGAACCGAAACTAAGAAGTGCGTATAATACGAAGTCATATACGCCCGGTTCTTTGTATTAATGACTTGAGAGACCTATTTGTGATGATAAATACAAATGCATTGACATGTCCATGCTGACTTGATAAGTTTCTGGCGCAGATAGGTGTGAATTCCCCTGACAGAGCATTAATGAAGTGCACGCACCTCATCCGCACCATCTTAAGGAATATGTTTATGCATGAAGAAACTATAACAATTGAAGTACGAAACTAAACTGTCCGCGGTCTCAGATTATCTAGCTATCTGGCTGTGGAAAATAATTTCACGCCGTTTTATCTACAAGATAACGATTAGCCAAGAATAAAATCAAGAAAACCTCAAATTGAATGGCCACATTTTTTAGGCTAAAAAATTACCTACTTTGTCATTTCAATAAAAACAAAGGCTAGTTTATCACGAAATTTTTGTTAAAAGAAGAACCTATCTATAGTGTGTCTTAAATAGAAAGTAAAAAATTAAAATAAATGTAGTGAACTCATTTATCGTAAACTTTTATAACCAGCAAAAGTTTCAATATATTCTGAAACATTGGCAAATCACGTTCACATTTATTAAGGACAATGTTTAATTTTTGTTGCGGGATCTATTACTTCGAGGGACACTTGCCCTTGCCCAAAAGACGTTTTCCGGGCGAAATCATCCCGATTGACGTTTATCCGACTGGTCAATATCCCTCTTTTAATCAAACCTCCGGACGGAGCACTTCGCTGCAGCCTTCTTCCTTTTTTTGTTACTTTATTTTGGTTAGGTTTCATATTTTGCCTTGTCTTTGTCAAAATTTGTAATTAGTTGTCATTAAAAAGAAATTGAATTACATTAAAATTGTTTGATTTCGCCAACATTCTACTTCTTTTGTTTTTTTATTTTATTAATCCACGGCCTTTTGACGTCAGACGCTAAAAGGCCGACGGTCACAAAACATTTTTCGGAAAGGTGCGGTTTCCTGACAGGGCCATTTCCCCGAAACGCTAATGCTGGACCGTCTCTTTTACGAAGTTGTAATATTTTAATACATTAAAAGTACGCGAAGTGACAGTCTGAAGGGCTGCAATGCATTACACCCTTCCTTTTGCACTACATCATAAAGGACCTTTCACGAACAAGATCTCTAATTTGAGAAAGATTTGATCCTGTGAAGCCGAAAGCAAGGGAAGTTTCTCGCAGGCGCTTCACCCCAGAGTGACTGCGGGGCTCATCTGATTATGTCGGGAATGCCTCGTACTCTCTCTGGACTTTTTCAAAGTTCTCACATGCCGAGACACCTTCACCTATTTTAGGAGGTATATTTACTGGGGTCGAAGATCTTGGGCATAAGGCAAGAGTTGTCCTCAGTTCCTATTGGATCAGTGGGCCAACTGCCTCCTGAAACTTGTGGAGACATGGAGAAGGGAATGCTGCGACCCCACAGCAAACTAGTCTCCCGTCATTCGGAAGGGCGTGAGAATAGTACCCAATGCCCAACCTACCTGATGCAGGTTTTCTAGGGTTTTCCCTGCATCTCTTTAGGTGAAACACCGGGTAGGATCCTTAAACCGTAGCCCGGGGGCCCTAGTTAACCCTTGGCTACCTTGCTCTACCTTCCACATCCCCCCTTTTCAATTTCCTGCCTATGCTATTAAAGGGATCACCCTCATGTAGCCTGTTAAACCAAAAAAAAAATCAAGATTTAAGACACGATTCGCAACCATGTCGGTGGTAATGGAGGCTTTTTTCTTTAAAACTTGACAATCAACTCTACATACAGAGTAATTAAGTAAATTTTTTTGTCAGGAGTACCCTCCATTGACAGGTATTATGAGCACTGTCACTCTCGATGTTGTTAGTTTCAATTAATCGTTGAGTTTAATTATTAATAGTAAGGTTTAAAAAGGGTCACAATAAAAGTATAAGAAGATAAGCAAGGGTTAAGTTGGACTGCCTCGCCAAAGTATAAGGATTCACTCAGGGAAAACCCTAGAAAACCTGCAACGGGCAGGTCGGGGTCTTTGGTATTTTTTTTATATAAACACGCTTCCTAAGCCGCATTCATCTTGTTGTGTCTCACGTTTAATAGCTTAGAACATGGTAGATACTTCGACCACAAGTCTTTGAATAAATTGACTTACCTTTGTCAATATTTATATTTCCAACAGAAATAATTTGACAATACATGATTAAACATTTTTGAGATGTGATTTATTTGTGTTGAGTTTGTACATTTAAGAGAATGAATAAACGAGTCAGTAATGCAAGAGAGACTTCTTTAAGGTCGTGGTGCTTACGGTAACGGGACACTGCATCTTTGGCCTTGTGTATTGATGACTCACGTTTGTCAGGGCCTTTTCTCAATCCAGCTAACGGCTTGCAGGCTCCCATAGGGGCATTCCATGCCATTTTGATGAAATTTAGACATTTGTACTATGGAGCCTTAGATGGACATATGCAAAATTTCAGCTCGAAATATGCATTTCATGCTGTTATACGGGCTTTTCGTCGAAGTAACAAAAAGGTACAAAAATATCACCCCTGACCAGAATGAACCCCCAAGGTTACCAAAAAAATTCGCCTTATTTTTTTCACTATTTTATACGAATTATACAGGGATAAATAAAGTAGGTACAGCATTCATATTTTGTATGTCGAATTTACACATACATTTCTACTAGTCAAATGACTTACAGCTTTGCAGGCAATATATTTTGGTGAATTTCGTGCAGCAAAACTGGCGCCAACGTGAAAACGCCAAAAATGAGTTAAGTGCGATAAATCGTTCAGGAGGACACCAGATATCGTTTCCTAGTTAGCACTATTAGGAATATCAGGATGTTCTGTAATAGAAAACTTATGTTTAGTTTTAGTGTCTCGACGAATAAGGTCTAAACTTTTGGGTCAAAGTAAACTGTAATGCGCTGTCGACAAATATCGTCTCATCGTGTTTTATTGTGCAATAATCGCTCGACGGGCGTGTTCTTAAATGATGTGTCACTTTCTTAGGTGCATGACTCGCGTATGATGTAAAAGGAAATTTGTTTTGATAAATCGCCTATTTATTATTATTTCTACTAGGTCACCAAAAGTCGAAGGATTCTTTCCTAGAGGCGCGAGTTTCTTTTCCAGTCCTGTAACATTGAATGACCTGCTATAAATTTCGTAACAGGATTAGTTAGGATCAAATAAAATACACTCCAATCACCAATCAGAGGATTGGCAACCCCATGGCCGCGAGTCAGGCAAGGCCAGCCACGGATGAAGTTATTTGCCTGCAGATTTCCAGTCCTGATAAGTTTATGTAAATGTATGTTTTATAAACAATTATTATAATTGAGTTCCCAAACTGGTAGTTTGTGTCTTTATGGTTCGCAAACAGTATTAATTTCAGAAAAAACACAATTTACATCGCCTCGAATTTGTTTAATTGTTGTTAATGTCTAAAGTCTAACAATGTGGTAAATGGTGACCAGAATTAGTGTAGTCATCATTATATTGCAAATTATCATAGCAATTACTTGCATAACTTAAAGGAAATTAAGGATGGATTTAAACCAAGAATTATGTTTTTGTTGTTCATAATTCGGGACAAGGCTTACATTCGGAAAACAGTCGAGCATCATTGGAGCGTTTCGTTTTTTATTTTAAAAAGGAAACTGTTGTTAAAAGCGTTAGTTAATGTGTGATCGGTAATTGTTCCTCAAATTAGGCCACCTGACATGGAATGACCCCATATTTCTTCCATTTGGGTTTCTCGTTATTACTAATTAAATAAATATCAATCATATAGCAGACTGTGGAATCCATTATTAACGTTCATATTACACCTCTTAGATAACATTTGCGAAACCTTGCCTAATACCAAATAACATTATTCAGAATAAGTCAAATATGTCAACATTATTGTGACCTAAAATTTATTTTAATCACCGAAAGCATTTCTCAAGACCAAATGTTTTTATTTTGTAAGCTTTTTTAGTTATACAATGATTTCAATTAATGCGCATTACATGGTAGTGTCAAGATTTTAATAAACATGTATTCTACGATAAACCGTTATAAATAGAAAAAAGTAATTAAACTCTGTATGTATATATATAACGCTAAAAGCAAAATAAAACATAACTCTGACAAAGCAATAGGTTTCGAACCAGTTAAAGTTTTTAAATGTATTTAATTAATTAATTAAACTACACAGTTTTATAAAATCAAATTTTTTAAAAACATTTATTATTTGTAATAATCTGAAAGTTTATTGGGGGAACTGGATGTTAAAACAGAGGCTTGCGACGGGCTTATTTATGCTGTGAAGGACGTTCTCCCGCTGACTTGAGGAATGTTCCCTTATAATTTCAGATACAGTACATTTATATAGTGTCGCTCAGGCAAAAAAAGAAACCTGGGTGTTACAGATATATTTTTCCATAAGTATAGATCTTGATTCATCCAGTGTTTGTCTTGTGATGACTCTACTTCCTCAATTACTTCTTTTTAAGTCACCTAGTCGGCAGCTACTTGTTGATTAGTAATGTTCCTTGTTCCTTGATACTAAAATCTCTTGCTTTTACCTGCCGGTCACTAGAAAACGTTATATCCGAGAGGTCCGTGCAGTCATACGACTACCAAAAAAACAATATTTATGATAAGTAAAAAAAGTTCCAAATAATCACAATTTTATAACCAACATCTTTCTTTCGCACACTATTTCATAAACCCTTACGTTTTGACCATATTTTTTAGACTAACTTTGTGCCTATCGACAACGCTCGAAGATTAAGGAGCCGACTTCAGGACGCAACGGAACACACACAGAAACTCGACAAGCATTTATTAATATATTTTTTAAAAAAATCAAAACGTAATCTTAATTGTAAGACCAAAATTAAATAAAATACAATTAACTACCAAAAATCCTTAAATACGTAACTAGAGTAATCAAAACGTTGTATAAACAAACACATGCGTAAACATTGGAAATAAATGTCACTGCTTGGAGCTGCACGAAGAGGATTCTGACTTTTCGTAATAGTGCCAAGTAAAACATGTAACAAACGAACAAAAGAGCAGAAAAAACTATACAAACTTAACAAACATTTGCATGAACATAAATTTCTACTATTAAGGGAACGATCAAGAAACTCTTCTATAGAGTAAAACGCGCCATTTAAATGAATATGTTTCACGAAACTTCTGTAATTATGATTATTCTTAATCTGTGGAGGAAGGTTGTTATATAACATTGTCATGGTATAGTGAATACTTTTGTCGCTATACTTATCCTCTTGACCTTAGAGTTGAGCGATTTATAGTCGCGTATTCGTGAAATTCGCCATTCATTTAAAACAGATTTAGTGTCGCTTTATTAACTTTAAGATTTCGTGAATATATATGCTAGGTAAAATTATTACTTGCAAGCTTTTGAAGAATGCTTGAACTCTATCTAAAATCCGCAATCTTTTCAACTTAAAAATTTCATTACTTCTGGAGCAATTTCCCCAAATTGTGATGTCATGGTGCATAATTGAATGAAAATACGCGAAGTACGCCATTTTTAAGGTGTTAGTGTCAACGTGTTGCATTAATGTTCTGAGAGAATATCAAGCTGAACTTCGGTTCCCACCAACCAGATTTATATGGTCATTCCACTTTAATTTATTATCACTCCGAAGGTCCAGAAAGGGCGCATTGGCTGAAAATATGTCTACGGGTCTGTTACTAGCATCTGCACTAAACTCAACTATCTTAGTCTAATCTATTTGGTGGGATTCTTTATTAACCTTATACCAGATATTTAGATCGTCCAGAGAACTGTTCACTTTCTTAACAAGATTATAAAAATTTTCATCTGCTATAAATATATAAAAAAATATGAAAATGAAAATGTGTGGTTTTAAAAAACGCATTGTCTTGATGAAGGAAAATATAAAGTTCTGTTAATGCTTAACAGTACATTATAAGAAACCAAATTAATGTGTCAAATATAAATAAATTAAAAAATTCTTACGTTCTGTAATTACTGAAGTATGACGTTCCATGCAGGAGCGTATTTTCATATAATTTAGTAGGAATGTAGAAGATAATTGTGTTCAGTTAAAGAAACACGCAGTCACAGAGAAGAACAGTTATATGCAGGTTGTCCCATGTGAAAAAGTAGGGCCAGAAGGTGACCAGGTATCCAAAAAAGTTCAATTGATAAGTTTTAGGGTTTCGAGAGGGATATTCAAAGCATGCAAGCACAAAGTTCTTTTTTTAATGCTACCTTATTTTTCACCCCATGATACTTTTTCTTTTTGTCGAATTGTTTCAACATTCATGTCATTTCCACTAAATTTACTCGAAAAAAATGCCACAATAACGAGGTCTGTGGTCGAACTGAAGATTCAGACTTTTTAGCGTTACTTGCCCCCCCCCCCTCCTCCCCACTCTCCAGAGAAATTTGAACGTTCTGTTTCGGATGGGACACCCTTAATAATGAAAGTACTTTGGTCTTATTAGCTTAATAATTAGAAAAACAATAAAAAACTAATTTTTATAGTGCAATTGTTACAGTTAAATTTTAATTATTTGTATAGTTCAGTAAAAATTATTCGAAGAATAATATTTGATAAGTGCACATCTGTATTTAATTAACACGAGTCTTGTGCAACTGTTGCATCAGAAAATTAAGTTTTTCGTATTCCATAATACTGACATTTGTGTAGTAAACCAGAATTATATTTACGAAGGCTTGACATCATGAACTTATCTTTAAGGCCATTGTTGATACTCCGTATCTCTTGCAAAGACAACAGTAAAATTATCCCTGCTGTTACGTGTAGCTGTAAAAAGTAGTTATCTTTTAAACTTAAATAAGTTGGAGGCCAAAATTAAAATAAAACTTCTTAAATATATTATTAAAATTTATTTACGACAACCCCGCATGAGTTATACATAAAAATATTTCATGAAATTTATTTTACCCAGCATGGGACTCAGAAGAAAATTCTCAGAGTATCTGTGGGCCGTATAGCTCCTCGGAAATACATGCAATCGTCGCTCTGCATTCTCGTTAGACGTTCTAAGCTCTGGATTCGGCTTTGCATCTTGTGCAAAGAAGAGGGAACGGGATTTAAGGATAGAGCAGAACTAAATACCCGTCCACATGTTGGAAAGTGCCATTAGCGGCAAGTTCGTGTGCAACAATCACCGTTGACGATATACGTACCATCTCGGCTAAAAACGACAGTGCAACTTCACAAAAACTAATAGTCTCTAAACTTTGTAAAATACAGATTGGAGTTGATTATGACCGACAGTGTGATACATACTTCGGTTTTAAAAATATGCAACGAGACCAAGTACAGCCTAAGGTTAAGTGTATCATTGCTCAAAGTTAAAATTTGTTTACAGCAAAAAGAAAATGATGTGAAACAGATAACCTTCAACTTTATTATTTTCTGTTTTCAATAAAATGTATTTTATTTGTTTCAATTAATTAATGTCTCTTTTAATTAATATATATTTCACGTTATGGACTTAATTTTTCACATTACAAGTGCGTATACTGTTATACGATCGAATGCCCTTACTTTTTCCACTTTATAAATATTATAACACACTTTTCTCTGTTGACTCAATTAGGGAGATTTTATTGTTGTTGTTTTGGTAGTTAGTCCCCAGGCTGGTCTATCTTACACAAGCCTTTCGTTTCCGCTTAAGTAGCACATACCACGTACTGACTAAACTGCTTAGCGTATTCCATCCTAGCCTCCCTTCTCTTTTCTTAGCCCACACACTTCTTTTTAACGCTCATTTTAAAAGACCCGCGTGTTTTAAAACGTGGCATATTGATATATCCCTTCTCTTGATCAACGTTCTCTAAATTGTTCGCACTACCCCTATTCTGTTAAGAACTTTCTCGTTAGTTATTCTATCAACTTATCTGATTTTCAGCATTCTTCTATAGCACCACTTTTCAAATTCTTTTACGTTTCTCATATTACGAGAGTTTAAAACTTTTCCGTACGGATTTTTTGTAGGTTTTCTTTTATACAATACTTCTCTTGACAATAACGAACACAACAAAAAAGAATTATTCAATTTTGTGCGGTCTTTCGGTAGTTATACGTGTACATACATTGCAGCGATTCATTATATATATATATATTATTAATTTATATATATTTATATTATTTATTTATTTAAATTATTATTTATTATTAATTTTTCCTAAAGGTGTATTGTAGGCTTATTTTAGTCAATCTAATCCGTTTACTTTTGTTTATTTCCATACATATTCATTTATTTATAATTATAATTGAGTAAATTAATTTGGAATCGTATCTTTTTTGCACAACTGTGTGGATGTCGATAATCGCTTTGAGAGCAGTCGATATTTTTGACGGCAACACTCGAAGTGTTGAACTCGTCATATCAGTGCGTACACGACTGCAGGCAGTGGAATAGTATCGGCAAAAATGTTTACGTCTATCAAAAGTGGCTGTGCTTGAATGACTGAAAACAATTTGACGATGGGTTATAGATGCATTCAAAGATAGGACTGTATTACTATTTTATTTATTTATTTATATAAAAGTATATTAATCATTGAAGTGTGCGGTGTTCTGCTGTCAAACAGAAAGGACTGTTATACTTTTATATTCAACTCCTCAATATCAGACTCCTGAGATGTTTATCAGTATTTGTTATTTAAACCTCATATGTTTACAATATCTTGTTTTTATTTCAAAATTATCATTTTAATGCACAAACATTCCAATTAACTGCCACTAGTTGCTGACAGTTCATACTTTTACAACTTACCGTCTGTCAAATTGTGTATATTCGATCAATAGTTCTCGAATTGTCAGTTGAAACAACTGTGAATTTACTCGGAAAGAAGCTATATTTTTTGTGATTCACTGTAAACTCTATATATACTGAATTCTGTGCTTGCACATAAAAAGTGTCCTTTCTATTTCATTATTGTTACCTGGAGGACTATACGTTTCTGTTATTAGTAATTTATTATTAGTTTTTTTAATGGAGAGAGAATGAAGGCTCACAACTTAAATTCAGACTCATTTGATCCAGAAAATAGACAAATGGAAGGATCAATTCCATTGATATCTGAAAGTTCAAAAGATGGACTATTTAGTTGTAGAGCTATGTTCTTCTTGGTCTTATGGTACTTCTTTAGTGGTTGTACATTGTTCCTCAATAAATACATACTAACATACATGCGTGGGGATCCCACTATTCTTGGTAAGTAATAATATTTTGTATGTCAGATAGAGAACATTGTTGTTTAATTGTAATATAAGCTTTGATTATAATTAATATATAGGTAGATAATGTGGTGTTTAATAAAAATAATAATATGTAGAGCAAGGGAGCATGCCTTACCTTAAAATAAAAAACAACCTCCACGGGACATAGGAGTCAAATTTTTTAAAGCGTTATCCTCCATTCTTATCCTTATCAAAAGTAGTTCAATATCCCAATGTTTTCACATATTACTAGGAATAAATTTGGGCTAAAGACCAGTTGAGATACACAACTGAATATTCCTTTAGGTTGGCATCATTTCCAAAATAAATATTTATTTTCATCTACATCATTCATCATTATTTGTATGTATTTATTCAAATAATAATATTCAACATGAGATTTTCCCTCCATTATGTGAAAAAGACTCGGTACAAGAAACATGAAGACACAAGTAGTATATCCAAAGTAGTCCAGTTCCCCTGGTTCAAGTACATATGTTCACAACATATTCTACAGACATACATTGACCTCAGCCTCATCAACTCATCATTTCACAAGGTTGAGGCCAATAAGGAAAAATTGTATGTCTGTAGAATATGGTCTGAATAAATGTATTTGAGCCAGATGATTATGGCCAAATAAGGCTGAAAGCTCTTGTCGATTGAATGGAATTGACTGACAGTAATTGTGTTTATTGTATTTATTGGGCTGTTTATTTAAATTTGTTTTTGTTTAATTGCTGATACTGAAATGATTTATGAAATAAATATTCATTTAGATCTATGAAAATTTCATTTTAACTTAGTATTAATAATTAAACAGCTATTTTTAAAAGTGGACTGTAAATATGTTGTCTTATTGTGATTAAGTCGGACTATCAGAAATTGATTTTTATCTATTTACACAGTTAGAAATTTCATTCATTTACCAGAGTATTGTGATTTAATGCAATTTTAGTTGACTGGTGTGAGTTTCTTAAACTATGCATTTCCACTTTTTATTGATATAATAACTGAGTAATTGTTGTAATTAATTTACAGGGACTTGTCAAATGCTCATGACAACAACTTGTGGTTTTATTCAAATGTATTTTCCATGTGGTATGTATAAACCTACCCAAAGACTTGCTCGACCTCCAGGATTTTACCGCCACATGGTCTTTGTAGGCTGTACTAGGTAATTTAGGTCAATTTGTTAAATAAGATAAAATTTTATTTTGAATTATATAAAATGAAATGTCAAATAATATCAGACTTTCTGATAGTGGCCATCAATAACACATTTAATTGATAATTATAACATGTTGTCATTCTCTTGAAAAAGTGAAATCCCATTGACAAATACTCTTTAAAATTGATAATAGTCAAATTTCACCAGGTTTCATTTTTATCCCAGCCATTTACACATGATGAATATTAGCCTTCAACTGTGTGTGTTACTTTCTATTTTAGAATCTTGTAGACTTTGTTATGAAACTAAAGCAGTTTGCTTTCTCTGTTTCAGGTTTACAACAGTAATATTGGGTTTAGTGGCTTTGAATTATGTGGCTGTAAGTTTCACTGAAACAATTAAAAGTTCAGCACCATTATTCACAGTTTTCATTTCTCGATGTATATTAGGTGAGCTATTGTTATATCCATTCAATCATTTTTATTTAAAATTTATCTTATCTATTTACTTTTGGCATATGGCCTTATACTAGAATAAATTATAAAATTATATCTATTATCTGGATAATATAACAGTAATTAAGTAATATAACCTGAGTATATTAGATTCAAACTAGATACATTCTAGTTATTCTCAACACCCTACAACTAATCACCTACTATTCTGAAATCTATAGGAGTTCTCCTTCATGTTCACAGTTTTCTTTGTCATACATATTCTTAATAGGTGTCAGTCATTTTGGTAGGTGTTTTTTGTTTACATATAAGTCAACTTTACTTGAGTTTGAAATCAACACCTCAAAGTACTGTAGATATAATAGAGGAGCATAGTGTCTGATTAGTGAAAAAGGAGAATGAATATGAGTCAGGAAATGACATTGTCATGTTAATTAAAACAATTTATAGGGAAAGGACAGAGAGATAGAAAGAAGGTGACTTACCTGAGGTTCATAGATGGTAGACACCTTGTGAGGTTTGGAGTTCTTTAAATTTTTGGAGGCACCGCCCCCTCCACAGAAAGTTAGGAAGACATTTCCAGTGATTGGCTAACCGACGATTAAGCAGCCAAAATTTGCTGTGCTGCTAGCTTAGGTCATAAACAATTGACCCCACGAGGTCACCAACTTTCTCTCTCAATGAGGGTCTGGGAAGAGGCAAAGAATTGATGGATGCATACAAACACCCCCGTCTTAACATACTCATTCAAACACATCCATCCTCAAAGTGGTCTACACATAAATACTAACACACACACATACAACCACATATCACTGAATCACACACATACCAAGTTATACACACATCATACTCCAATGGAAATCAATGTGCTCATGCTGTTTAGGGGTGGTCAGTTTAGGAGGGTGGGGGACAAGGTGAAGGTTACTGTCTATAGGATATTGAATCCAGGACTTTGTCTGAACTGTAAGACATGTTGAAATGAAAGTTCCCATGGATGAGGAATCAGGGGGTAGGGCTTTGGGGGTGGGTCTGTGTGAAGCACTGGTTGAAGTTGTTGATGTTGTGGTTTTGGGCGGCTGTGGGAAATTGTGTTATGTTGATTTTAACTGTACTGCGGTGGTTGGTAATCCATTCGGGGAGGGGTCTCTCTGTCTGGCCAACGTTGAAGATTGGGCAGAGTCTAATAGTTTATTCTGTAGATAGTATGGTGTTACTAGATTGTGTTATTGGTGGAGTTCTGGAAGGTTGTGGTGGGTGGAAGTATAGGACAGACATGACATCTGTTTCCACCCCAATTTCTGCAGCCTGGGAGTTGAGAGTGTGGGGTTTATAGTGTTGGACCAGATATATATTCATCAGAAAATGACCTTGCCAGGTTAATTAATAAGGATAGGAAAGAGAGAGACAGAATCTCGGTGACTTACCTGAAGTTCACAGATGGCAGGCACCATGTAGGGTTCAAAATTATAGAATTTTAGTAGGCTCCTCCCCATTTCGTTAGTGAAATATTTCCAGTGATGTCTGGCCATCAGCTTCCGTGAGGGCTAGACTGTTTGGTGGCCTGTGAGACAGTCCACTAGTGTGGGAAATGTTGGTATATAAGGAGAGAACATCTAACCAGTAGTGTGTCCAGTGAGGTAATTCACAGTGGTGACAAAGAAAATATTTTGTGTCCTGAATTATAAATGGAAATTTTTCTACTATTGGCTCAAGGAAGTCATCCAACTCAGTGGAAATCCTTTCATAGGGGAAATTGTATCAAATGACAATTAGGCGACGAAGGACCGTGTCAGGAACATGTACGAATTAGGTGTTCTTTAGATTTTGGGGTTAGGAGCTCAATCAAAATAGGGTATAATTTTTGAAGGGGGACTCTGGTCCGAACAAACTTGTCAATTTCTTCAATAATGGCAGGAATTAGAGGTAGAAATTTTGGAACCTACCTGGGCAGGCATCATGCTGAGTGTGGAGTTTAAATTTTTAGAGGCACCACTCCCTTCATCAGAAGATTTGGAATGGCATTTTGTTTTTATGGAGTTTAATTGTTCATTTCATGGAACATGCTGATCAGTGTTCTCTGTTAATTCTATGTGCTTTTCACTTAACATTATCATAAACAGTTTCTTCGTTGTTTTATTATTATTCTTATTTGTACTTGTAATGCAGTACTTTTATATACATTTCAGGTGAACTGACTGGTTTGTATGTAAATCTTTCATTGATTCCTGTAATGAGTGGTTTGGCCTTGTGCTCTGCTAATGAACTGAGTTTCGATACAAGAGGGTTTATGGCTGCTATGGCTACAAACCTTACAGAGTGGTAAGATTCAATTCCTTATAAATGACCAATTATTGACTAATAGAAAATGAAGTAGCTAATACATGAAGAAAGTAACAAAGTTAACAGAATGTTATGTAATATTTATTTTACTACCCAATTTTGTCTGCTTATTGTCTACAGCAATATCTATTTCTTAATTGTTAACTAATTCAGATGTTTCTATGTTTTCAACTACTAATTATTAACTTTTATTAATTTGTAAAAGCAAGAATTCGTCAGATACATTGGAAGTATTTTGTCATAGCATTCATAATTTTAAAACAATGTATTATTTAATTAAGTAAGGAAGTAATTCTTTTTGGTAAAGCTCTTTTAAATTTTTGGACAATCTTCTAATGAGTAATGTAATATTTTCTGCTTTCTTTTTTGGGAATGATATATATTATAGATAATAAAAAAATGTAGTTCAAACTGATTTTTATTTAACAAAATATGATTAAGTTCTCCATACACACAAAATGAACTACAATGTTTATTCAGTGTATCTAAAGGAAATTTAAATTATAAATTTATCTATAATCATAAATGATCTACACTCGAGGTTCTATTGTAGAGCAGAATTGGAACACTTGGTACAATTAGAATAACATTTTGAAATGGCTTTTACATTGGCTATGTGAGGTAGTAAATTATAAAACCTACATACCACACCTGGTGACTAAAGGTTTCCAGGGCAGTCATGGATGCAGGCAATTGTTGAGACAACACCAGCTGATGACTTAGATTGACGCTCAATAGACCTCAATTTGCAAAGTTAAAATCTTTTCCACTTCTAGAAATGCAGCTTACAGCATCCCTCTACTGGGACTGCAATCGTGATAACATAAAACTGAGCACTGCCATGCTTCAAGACAATAACCATTTTACTTTCTGAACCTTTATGGAGAAAGTGCTGGCAAGTTGGGATTGATAGTAACTTGTCTGTTATTTAAAGTAATAAATTTTCATGTCATCCCTTCATCCATACAACAATAGTATTCTAGACCCTTCAGCTTCAGTTTGTACAAAACAAGGACGATAGGAGTTTTGAAAAGGGAAAGAATAGAAGCCTTTGAAATGTGGAGCTACAGGAGAATGCTGAAAATCAGATTGATGATATAATCATTAATGAAGAAATTCTAAACAGAATAGGGGAAGAGCAAACAATATGGAGGACCAAGAGAAGGGATAGATTAATAGGTCTTGTAAAATTAGCATTATAGGGAAGTGTGTGGGGTAAAAAGAGAAAAGGGAGGCCAAGGGTAGTTTATTCTAAGCAGATTTGGGAGGTGTGGGATGTGCTAGTTATGAGGAAATGAAAAGGCTTCCGGAAGATAGGTTAGTATGGAGGGTTGCATCAGACCAGTCTTAGGACTGAATACCACAACAACATTGTTCAATTCTGGTACCCGATACTTTGTGTTTTATCATAGACATTGCCTCTCTTTAAATACATGTTAAGGCCTGGAGGCTCCTGTTTTAAAGGCCTCCAAATTTTTCACTTACCTCAAACATTATGATCATCCTTACCAATTTGACTTGTCCAAGAATTACTTTCATTTCCAAGACAACATCCATCTACAATTTGTGGCCCAGCCATGAGCTTCCTTATGGATCTCCACAACGCCAATGGACAGTTGGAACAGGACTACATAAATATATTTCTGTTAAACCCTTAACCTAGTTCCAGTTCATATATGAGAATTTCATACTATGAACCCTTGAGCCAAACTCTGTCCATCTTCAGACCTACTATCCTGAAGAGAAATTTTTTTATGATTTTGCTTCCCAGCCTAGTGACAACTACTATTAATTCATATGCAAGGATAACTAACATGCAACATTGTCAAAATAATGTATATGGTCATAAAAAGATGGCATATATTGGAATTGAGGGCCAGTGTTGCCATAACACACAGTATTCAGTTCAATTGTTTGTATTTGCTAGCCTTCTTGCATTGAAGAAAATCTTTAGTTCTTGCCAGCTAACCGAACACTGTAAGATGCGACATCCAATTTCTAACAAACTACTAATTATTCATAACTGCTCTCAGTTAATTTTTTTCTTACACTCATTACTTTTATCTTGTTAGTGTCATGTATAATATAACAATATGTAAAGTAGATATATATTTTGTAATCTTTCTTGTGTAATTTGCTTATTGTTTTACACTTTTTATACATTTTTGTTTCTTTCTTGTTATAGTCTGCAAAATGTGTACTCCAAGATGTTAATAAGTGGAGAGAAATTCAAATTTACGTAAGTATTTGGATATATCATATTTATTTTAGCTGATAAAAATGCAGTACTTTATTGTTCATTAAATACTCGCATTGAGTAAAGCTCTATGTACCTCTTTTTATCTTTGACATTATGTAGAAGTAAAGGGACCATTACATATGCAATAGGTTTCACACAAGTAATTAGAAGTTTTGTTGTTTGAATTGAAGCAGATCATCATCTAGTGGACAACATATCAAACAAATGTCATACCTAAAAATTTATTTTATAACTTCTAAAATATGTGGTAGTGTAGTCTCTGCTTTTATAATTCATGCTTTATAAAATATTTCAGTGGCATTATGGCCCATTACAACCTTAAAGGTTTTTAAAAACAACTTTTTCTTCTGGGAAACATTTCCTTGCATTCCTTCTACCAATCATATCTTATGTACAAGGTGTGTTAGGTCCAACTTTTATTCTGTCTTGCCATATACAATATAATCTCCACATATAAATGTGTGTTTTGACAGAATCAATGTAAGAGTACAGGGCACCTAAATTTTTGCTGTGTGTGATGTCTGTAGTGTAGCGATCAGAGGCATAATTTCAATACTATAGATCCACACAAAGAACATTTATAAAAATAATTATAAATTAAACAGGATAATCCAAATTAAAGTTAACTGAATACTGTTAGGAACTGTTAAGAAAAATTCCTGACGTATGATAGGTTGATAAGAAAGTGCATTAGTTTGTTCTACATGCACTTTTGCTACATTTTCTGTCATTTTTATTTCAATTATTAATGCTTATTAACTGCATGATGTTTTTGGTAGAAGTTGCTTTCATTGTACCTTTTTATACACAATGAATATTAAGCCTTCACTGTTTTAAAACATAACAATTTTTTATTTAAAGAGAGAAGAATTGCTTCAATTGAATCTCAACACAAAGGCTATGAAACTATATTTAGAAGATGAGAATGTATAAATGTCGACCGAACCCAGCGATCAGAAAGCAGGAGGTCCTGGGGCCAATCATCATTTTTCCATTCTCATCCTCTAAGGATAACAATTATAAATTAGATGGCATGCATTACCATTGAAAAGATTTTTTTTATTGTGGTCTAGCTATATACTTTCATTTCATTTGAGGTTGTAAAAATATTATTTATGTTCTTGTAGACAGTCAAGTTTATATTTTTATACATTTGTCTTCTTTTTGTTCATCAAAGTTTCAAAATTTAACATTTAAAAAATTTATCTGAGGAAGTCCCAAATATCACAGTTATCATATCATCAGTTCAATTAAATAAAAATTCTGTCATAAATTTATTGAATTTGATTATTATGTTAAACATATGTTAATCAGTTTACTATTTATTGATTTTATTTATTAATTTCTTGTATATTCAATTTAATAATTGTTTATATATCATTTTCTGTATGTTTCAGGCCTGCAGAACTACAGTTCTACACTAGCATAGCATCTGTTGTGGTTCAGATTCCAGCATCATTTTTTCTTGTTGATCTGTCAGGCATTAGGAAGTCCACTGATTTGTCTTTATTTTGTGCATTTATACTAAATGGAATCTTCTTTCACTTCCAGAGTATATCAGCTTATGTTTTAATGGATTACATAAGCCCTGTAACACACAGGTATATAAATACATCTGATATGTTTACAAAATTAAAAGTTAAAAGTTAATTTTAAAAAATTATACAATATTACTAGAAAAGATTGGATTTCCATGTTTCATGATGCTAATGTGTATATGCTGGTACACTTACTTGGCGAATTTAAGATATTTTTAAGTACCCTTCATTTAGTATAAAAAATTTCAACAAAGCTCTCTAAATTTGATTGGATAAATTAAATGTGTAGGTCACAACCTATTTTGACATATTCCATTTAAATTTTCTATGCAGCTAAGTATGTGACATGCCAGAATGTAATCTAATTCCTAGCCACAAGACGGTTTCCAACCATACTTGTGGTAGTATATAACAAAATAGCAAGGAAAATTAGATTGTTTATTATATTATTTTACAACAGGTACATGTGAAGTGAGCATCCCATTGGGATTGGGCTTCATTCAAGGATGTGAATGTAAATAAAAAATAGTGGATCATATCAATGAAGTAGATGGTTTTTGTCAGAATTAACTCTGAGTTCACTTAGCACTATCTTAGCCATAATATAGAATGAGTAATTACATGTTCACTTCTAGAAGTAACGCAGATTTGCTTAATTTATTCCCATCACTCAGCTCTTCACTTTTATTGAATGATAAGTTTCCATTTCATCGTAATAATTGCTAACCTTAATTCATATTTTATACTAGCTAAGTGATTGTTATTGCCCAGGTATTTATTTATATTAACCCAGAAAATTAATTTATTCCACTATAATTTCTTGGTTGACACGTGATTTTACTGACATTGAGACCATTCCTTTGTTTTTGGACCATTAACTCATTGGCAAGGACTCTAAAACATTCTTGTTGCATTAAACAAATGAAAAATATTCATAGTACTTGAAAGGAATTAAAATTCTCCAGATTCCCTCAGAGTTCAAATATATGTGGTCATTGAAGAAGAAAGAAATTGTCCTGCATCGTAAGGAAGATAAAATTAAAAACAATACCTTGAAGGAGACCAAAATAAACTCATTCATGGAGTAAAAAATCATCCCATTGTCTTAACAGAGACTTGTTATTCTTCCAGTGGTTGTTGGGTAATATCAGTTATTCTATGCACTTTAGTGCTTTTGTCTGAATCCAAATTGGAAATCTGATCTATTATTAGCTGTCTGCTCTTTTCTCGGAGTTTCTGTCAAAAAGATTTGAGATTATTGTCAATAGAGAAATCGGTTTATAGGATTTCACATCCTGGCTTCATCAGCATGATCACTACTGCCACTTTCAAGCAATCCAGAACATGTTTTAATCTGAATGCTGTGTTAAATAGACAGATGAGCATTACTATTGCCTTCCTAGGTAGGTGCTTTAAAATCTCTCTCTGGTGATTAGATCAAACCCTGAATCTTTCTTTTTGTTCAGATTTGTTTTTATTTCATTAGCTTCTTGTCTGGTATAGGAGAATGCTGAAAATGAGTTACTAATGAGGAAGTGTTAAGCAGATTAAGGGAAGACAGAGAATTTGGAGGACTTTGACAAAGAGAAGGGATAGATTAATAGGCCACATTTGGAGACACGAGTGTCTTGTAAAATTAGCATTAGAGGGAAGTGTGTGAGATAAGAACAGAAGAGTGTGGCGAAGGATAGAATATGGTAAGCAGATTAGGGAGGGTGTGGTAGCATGTAGAAATGAAAAGACTTGCACAGGATAGGTTAGTATGGAGGGTTGCATCAGACCAGTCGTGGGAATGATTACCACAATAACAAAAACAACAGCTGCTTCTCTTGGGGTATTTTCAGATCTTACATTGTTGACACTAATCAGTGAAATTCATAGTCCCTTCACTGCGTGTGAATACTTATACCAGGTGTTCAGCAAATAATTCTGCTTTTTGTGATGGTATGTGCCATTTTTTGAATAATCTAGGTGAAACTTTTAGTTCCTTCTTCTAGCTGTTCATTTGTTCTAAAGCTAATATTCAAATTTATATTGTTGTGGAAATATTTTCCAGTCAGTAGTTCTGTTAGTCAACAAGTCTGTCATGATCATTACTCTTCATAAAAATTAAGTTATTGTAAATTTGCTTGTAACTCATTGTGCTAGTTTTCTAAGTTAATTATGTTAAATTTTTTCCTGACTGTCTGGAAATCCTCTACATTACTTAGAATTATTGGTGGAGGCATACTGACTTTGGATATTGCAGATGCTTCCTTTATGTGGATTTATTTTTCTTTATCAGGAGACTCACTAGCCTTACAGTTTGACCTGTTTCTATTTGTAGACAATGACCAACAGTTTTCTCCACTTCATCTGAACCTGTTATAATTTTCCTTGTAGCTCACTAATATTTACCTGCTCTGGAATTTGCATCATATGCTATGGTTCCTGATGTGACATATTTCCACTGAGCAGAGGAGCCTTTGACACCTGATGCCAGCAATCAACTGGATGGTGTGGTGTACAGTAGTGTGCTCACCAAATAGCGGTTATCACTTTCATAACAAAGCATTTTATGCATCGAACAATTATCATTTTCACATTTCATCCATCGCGCTAATTCACCAATATATCCAGTTTATTGATATTGAGTGTACTACAGGGTTACTTAACTATCACATGTTCTGACAGCTCTTCAACAGGCACATCTATTCTCCATTAAGTCTTACACAATACTAGGTGAAAATATCTGCAAAATTAAGAAATATCATCAAATTGTAACTGAGCAAGTTATTTTTAGTAATCTATTTTTGAAGTAATGTAGCTCTACGAACCAATTTTTATGTGAAAAACAATTTCAGTGTAGCCAATACAGTAAAGCGAGCATTCCTCATATGGCTATCGGTGCTCCTCTTTGGCAATGCTGTGACTGCTCTAAGTGGGCTAGGAACTGCCACAGTCATAGTGGGAGTATTGCTGTATAATAAAGCTCAAGAATATGACAAAAGGAACAGGATTGTTGACAGTGCTAGTTGTCCATCTAGTGTTAGGGTGAGTAAGTTGAATAATTTATTAAGTTTTTTACCCTTGATATCAACTTATTGAATTTATTAAATTATTAAGGGTCTAAATTTCAGTTGAATTGAAGTACCACTTTTGAAGTTCCCAATTTATTAATTTTTTCTCTTATGTATCAATGAGATTTTTGTTAAATACTTGTACTTTACTTACTAATTCACTTCATTTGTTTACAGAAACAATCAACAAGTGTTTTCAGTCGGTTGGTGACAAAAGTGAGGACTATATAAAAAGTTGAATTATTTTCTATCGCACACAAAAAATATCAAAGTCATTCCTTACAGTGTTCCCATAAATTTTGTTACTGACATGCTGATTTTTAAAATGTTTCAGTGATATAACTTATTTAATTTTAATATACTGTAAATGTTGTAAATATCTTAAATCACTGTGATTGTATTGTTTACTTCAACTGTAAATTGTTGATTGTACAATGTGCATTTTACATATAAAAAAACGTTGTAGAAAGGTTGTGGTTTTGATTTTGAGAAAGTCATGTGTTACCTTGTTGCTCACAACAGACTCAGGCAATAAAAGTTTTTCTTTTTTTCAATTAATTGCAATGTGTTAAATAACATTAAAAATCCTTTACATATCATTTAACAGCAGTAGATGTTTTCCTTGTGAATAGAATTAAGAAAAACTTCCAGAAGTTGAATTCACCAACTTCACAGCAGAAATGATATTAATAGCCAGAATATGACTGAGCAATTCATTGAGTTGTCACTGCATGATGGCATTATCCTATCGGAAACTCGCTAAGGTTTTCTTAATTAACAATGGATGGTTTTGTTTTTATACTGAGATAGTTGTCTATCATCTTTCATACATTCTATCCCACTGTTTACTAAAAGTATATGCCCTAGAACAGCTTTCTTAATAACAATGCTCCACGTCCTTACTTTTCTTCTCCGTTTAGCTTCCAATATTCTCCTTTCAGGTTTCCCAGCCATTCTTGTTTTACTTTCATCTTATATTGAGGATCCATACATACATTGATACAAACTTTTCCTGTAAGTTGAGGTCTGTTTATATTCCCAACTAAAGCAAGAATATAAATATCTTTACAATAGCATACTTCTTACTGATGTAGGTGCAGGTCCGCCATTATTCATCACTCTTCTGTTGTAGCTTTAAATTCTTGCACATTTGTCTATAGTGGAACAACTGGCTACTTCATTTTACCAGTGTTCTATTAACATCAGAAATTTGCCCAACTCCTCTTGAAGAAACAGCATCTTATGATTTATTTCCTTAACTGAATATTGTAGCGCAGAGACTTGCCAAGCTTTTATTTGGTATTACTATTATAACAAAAGCATTGAATAAGAAATTTCCTTTGTGTTGGGCAAAGGCAGACTGCTGGCGCCAGAAAACCTAAGGGACGGGACAGTGCAGCACCGATCGGATTACGGAAATTTCCTGGAGGCGTAGGTCAATTGCCATGGAATTTTCCAAAATGTTTTACCCCACTACCTGAATGACCCTAAGGGAGAGGGTTGAAACGAAGAGGTGGATTGGGTAAAACATACCACGTGAGATAGCGTTACCCTTGTGGAGGGGGAGATACAGAGGTGACCTGGGAAGTTGAGATCATGAAAAGAGAGATGAACCTGGGATGGAAAGGGAGTAAGCTGTGAGGAGAGGAAACGTAGAGTTCTAGGAAACAAGTCAAAGCCAGGCCGACACTCAGTTAAGCTGTCAAACAAAGGATCAACACCGGGATGATATACCTGGAATAAGCAGTCAATTTCTGCCTCATGCCGTCGAGATAGGAGAATTCTGTCCAGACTGCCAGAAGCGCAATCAAGGTTCCAGTATGCCAACAAAACAGGTGTGTCACTTGCATGATATGTGAATCTGCTCTGCACATATCCCACCCACAGAAATTCCCTTTTAATTATATAGTTTAAAACTTTGCTAAAAAAATTTTTGTGAGAACAAGATTTCATAAATTGGTTTCATAGGATGTATGTAGGAGACACCAGTTGTGTATGTTTACATGGTCAGATTATGCTCAAACTGTGCAAATTGAGGAAATTTCCTGTAGCAACTACATAGTTTTCTATATAGCTACAGTTAATTTCCCACAGAAAGTAATGTTTTTTAATTTTTTTTTCTTCTAATGCAACTCTGTACATGGTAACACTGAATTTTCAGATGTTTTTTTTTAATATGCAACTTAAAGAAAGAGCTTCTTAATGTTGCTAATAGTCAGTTTTAACATATTAAATTCATTTTTTGAAAAATGAGCTACAGCAATATCTAGGAGATTTCATAGCTATCTGTACTGCTTTTATCTTTTTGTGAAACCATAATATTTAATGGCTGATAGACATAGTAAAACTAATTTCAGAAATGTACTTTTGATATTGTAAACAATCTTCATATTGTAAAACATGAAACTTTCTGCAGAGGTAAGGCAAAAGTAGTCATTAAAAATCACATGTTCTTTAAATATAATTTTATTTTGTTGATATAATAATACAGTGTTACCTGCATTGCCAATACAGGAACTTCAATAATTAGGAACTCCTGGAACATTGTTATTGCATAGGAACAAGCAAATATGAATTTTACATTAAGTGTTTTATGATTGTATTTCATATTATGTTAGCTTATCTAATTTAAAATATACTTCACATTTATAAATAGAAATTAATTACCTTACAAAGTTTGGATTTCCAAGTCATCCAAGCACACAATGCGAGTATTTAGTTTTACTTGAATAATCAGGAACTTGAAGTGTTGATTTTGTCTTAAGAAATTGATTCTTAAATAAAAGATAACAATTTTCTGACTTATGATTAATCCTTATCTAATAAATATTCAAAATATACAGTGTATTGAATGTTCAATTACTTCATTAATTAAGAGGCACACATTTCTATCAGCTTTTAATGTTTCAATACATTTTCTAAATATTTCATTTTGAAGATGAAAATCAATTGACAGTTTAATCTTCAATTATAGACTCAAATTACACTATGTCAACTTGTCTGACCCAGATATCGTTGTTTAAGGGGAGTCAGAATGCCCTATCTTGCCGCTGTTTAAGTAATGATTTTAGGTACATTTTTCTCAGAAATCATTATAGATACCGCACTGAAATTTTCTGTGTTTAATTTTAACCTTGTGGTATATGTGTGTAAGCAGAATAAATTATTAGTTGTGACTAAGAAACATCTAAATTTTTCCATAAAAGCATATCTTCATAAATATATTGATAATTTAAATTATAAAAAATCATACACATACTAAAAGGTTTAAAAAAGCTATGCAAATTTCAGTGTTATATCAATAATGGTTTCTGAGAAAAAGGTACGTAAACTTCTCCATATTAACATTGGCAAGATAGTACTTTCTGACTCTCCTTAAGAAAATGTTATGGCCAGTCTGCTCAATAAATGCCTCATAGTACCATATGGAACTTAAATCTATAGTCAATACAATATTTAAGTAGGTTAGGAACGTATCAGTTTTCACCAATTTTCTGACTTAAGTCTAATTATATGTATCAAAATTTGCATTTTATGATTAAATAATTATAAATATATTATGTAAATACTTTTCAGTGTTTATAGTTTTGAAAAATTTGTTACTCTGATATCTAGAAAATTTTATAATTATCTATACCACTTTTATCTTTTTGTGAAACTAGAATAATTAGAAACAGTAAAAGAAAATTAACAAATGATTGTATTCCATGTTATATTTAAGTAAATGTAAACATAGATTATGTACGTTATAAGAGAAAACAGAAACAACCCATTTGGTTTATAAGAATATTGATATCAGAGTGTGTTACTCTAATAAAATAATACACACTGTAACAGTATTTAAAGTTAGTACAGTAATGTACCAAAGAGCCCATTCAAATGTTATAATAAGTTATAAAATAAATTTCTATTCATTTGCAGAAATCATGAGTATTTGGAGATGCATAAAGTCAAAGTAGCATTTTAGAATTATTTACATTTTATAGTATTTTTGACCAACTTATATTGGACAAAGTATGTATAAAGATAAAAAATTAAAGTAAATTATTTCGCTACTTTACATCTAATACATCAGTTTATATAAGAAACTTTTTTCAACTAAAAAAAAATTATTATTTAAAATATCTCTTGTAAAATGACTACATTCAGTTCTTGACGAAAAAAAAATAATTTATTAAGTAAATAACCTGACTGACTGAATATGATTAACTAGAGATTTAATTATGTTCAAGAACTTGGAACATAAGATGTTTCAGTTGCTAATGATATGCCAATGTAATTATTGTTATTTAAACATAATCAAGTTTGTACGCCTAAAAATAATTATTCATGGAATCTGCAAGCAGCAGTAAAACATTAAACATTTATTGCTCACATTACACTTATACAAGTTAAGTTTCATATCTAAACATCCTTAGAGCCCTTGGCAACCTAAAGTTTTAAGTTTACTTTAATAACATTAAAACTTAATTGTCATGTATATCAAAGTTTTCAGTAAATAAATAAGTGTAGATCATTATGAAAGTGAAAGTAAATACAATCTTATGGTGGAAACTTAAGTTTTAAAATTCAATGGTGTTTGTATGTTTTGAGAAAAGAAAGGAATTACACTAAATACATTGAAAATGTCAATTTTATATAAACTACATCAGAATTATGTATACTCACCAGTTACACCAAGCTACCTGAACTATTTTCATGGCAGAATGCAATTTAAAGTTTCCTAATATTTGTTTTAAAATATTTACTGCTTGTGTCACTGGCATTCACAGAAGCCTGAGGGTGAACTATTTCAAGCCCTTGCAAGGTTGTGAATGCAATGCTTGATGCAGTACCAGCTGTTTCTAGCTTGCGTCGCACAGTAGTAATACCTCCCCAAGTTTCTCGCTCCACTTGAAGTCGGCGTTGAAGAGCACGTGAGATTCTGACCTGTACAGATACAGAGAACAAAATCTTGCAAATTGATTTTCATGATAAAAATTTTAATTTAATTTTAATTAACACTTTTTTTTTGTTTTTACATTCATTAGTCAGTTGCTATTCTTCACTATTCTATGCTTTCAAGATATATACGGTGGTGGCTTCCTGCTGTTTCTGCCAGTTAGTGGACCCTTGTAGTACTCTACCACGCAAACATGGCAGTAGAAGCTGTGCATTGAGTTTGGTGATTGTGAAAATTCTTTACTCACATGCATCCATGCCCTTGCCAGGGCTAGAACCCAGGACCTCTGTGATGTGAGGCAGTGACACCACTACAGGAGGTCATTGTTACATTAGGAAGATTTTGTTTATATTTCAAACATAGGAAATTATACTTAATTACTCCTGACAAAATTTCTTCACATTCAACTAACTATCCTTCCAAATTTTTATTACCACAGGACCAGGAATGGTCTCCTTTATTGAACTGTTGCATCGTACCCATAATACCATGATCCTCGTTCAGATTCATAAAAAATATTCTCATTCTTTGGGCATGTGAAATGTAAACTATTTATCTTTCCATCAATTGCCTCAACTGAATGTTCCCATAATTCTGGAGTGATTAACACTGTAGTCGGTGTCAAAACACACCAACTACAAACCATATTTACACCACAAAATTTGTCACATATCACAATTAAACACTCCTTCCCATACAGTTTAACCTTACATATATTTACTTATGGCCAAGTCACCTACACCAAATATTTAATGTCTTAGGCACAGAAAATACCTATGAATCTTCTTCTGGGCCTTATTTACTCACCATCAATTCCAGCTCCAGTTCAACATAAAATAATAACTAAACAATCATAAAAAATCAACTCATCCTATACTGAACCACAAATCAATCCTGAAATACTTCATAGTTGCTTTCATACATCCAATATCCTATGAAAAATTATCTGCCCATCTTAAATTCACATAAGGTCTTTTTTACCAAAACTTGGTTGCTGGCCATGTCCTTTGCCATAAATCTCTTCAACATATAAAAGGGAATATTATGTGCCTTTCTTCCTACAAACATCATACACAACCTAAAGTGAATGTAATGCCCCCTGCAATGTGCTTTTTAAATTAATCAAATATTGATACAACAAACTGAGTGGCTGTCATGCCTTTATTGAAGAAGGGAGCTTAGGCTCTTGAAAATTTGATGTTTACCGCATCACTGCCCGTTGATGCCTACTATCAATTTAAAGTAAGTCAACCACTGTTTTCAGTCTCTCTTTCCTATCCAAAAGAAATTATTTCACTTATCAACTTATCCATCCTTGCTTCCTTAATGTAACAAAAATTTCTGTAGCATATGTGAAATCCATAATGGGTACCTGACTCAAATTCCGCGTTTGTGCAGGAATAGGTTTTAAATGACTTTCGCCTGGTTGCAGCGTGTTCCGTGGAGCCATGCAAATAAAAGGACAATATGCTAAGCAGATTAGGGAGGATGTTATAAGGAAATGAAGAGGCTTGCACAAGATAGGTTAGCATGGAGGTTTGCATCAGACCCATCTTAGGACTGAATACCAGAACAATAACAAAACTACCTGCAAAGAGTTTAATAAATCATAATTATTAATTATATAATTTACCTTAGTGCGTTCATCTATAGGAGGAGCTCTAAGGGAGCCTCCATTTCTCAATCCCGATTCTGCACCAGACTCTGCTCCCATGCCCCAGAGACCAGCTAAAAGACCATCACAGTAATCACTGTCTCGAAGTACGTCAATAAACTTAACCCTATTAACCTTTGCCCTAGCTGCTGTAATGCCTAATTGGCCCCTTTGTCTTCTAGCTCGCCTTCCTCCACGTTTTTTTCCAGTTCCATTTGCTTCAGGACATGGCAGAGCACGAGGTGGTTTTGGGGGTGGAGGAGCTGTTAACTGTTGTAAACGTCGTTCTATTTGAGAAAGTAAACATCGTCCAGCTTCCCCAACAGATGTAGATACCTCTTGAGGATGGCGACAAGCATCAACTCGAGCAGCAAGAACAGCTTTTGCTGCAACTAATCTTGCAATCTGTGAAAACATTTAAATATATGTTCACATACACTTCAATTGTTTTCTTTTAGCAAGTATAGTTTGAGAGAAATAGCTAGTTGTTTCGAAATAAGATATGAATTGTAGTGGGGATAGACAAGAGCTCATTTTAACATTAATCTTTATTACAGCAACTTGGTGATGTAAAAACTGTTTTGAAAACATTCACATAAGAAAACATATCATGTTCAGTTTAAAATATGTTAATTGTCAAAAATCTCTCTGCAAAAGTTAAGGGATGGTAAATACAGAGTGGGGTAAAAAGACCTTGCTTCTGACTGTTTAGCCTGTTCATTAGAGTAATGTGAATATTTTTAAGAATGGTAGCAGTTTCTTTCCAATACTGGTTCCTCCCTAATAACTGTACACTCTACTCTTTCTTCTACTGCACTTCTCAAATGTCATGCTAATTCTCATAACCTATACATATGGAAAATATTAGAACATAACATTTGAATATCTGATAATTAAATACCTTTCTACGTAAATGCACTGGAGCTGCTTTAACTGATGGGCAATTATCAACATGGCCTCCTATAATTGATTCATCACCTTTCACCGTTCCTGGAGATAATATGCACTTCTTGCCATTTTCATCCTTACGTCCAAGAAGAAGCACATTACAAGCTGGTGTGCGTGCAAGGTTCTGAAGGCCTCCTGATGACCCTAACAGAGAAGCAGCTGTTGTTGGTCCAACAAGAGCTGCAAGCTCTGGGGCAACTCTTGACATTCGTTCCTCCACATAATTAGATATTATTTTACGTGCTGATGATAAGTATTCTGCCATTTCACATGCTTCTGTTAGAGATTCTTAAAGAGAGAGAAAATATATATTAATGATATTCAATGACAAAATTTTAGCTTTGTAATTGTAAGTAACTGTATTCCATAAATCAACAAATCTGATGAATAAGTACAAGAAGATTTGGCTACAAATGTTGAATGGAAACAGTATGTATATACCTATACAATATAAGTGAAAGAAATGCTACACTTTTAAAATGATTTGAAACTTCTTATTAATTTTTAAGAATAAGACACTAGCAAATATTACACAAATATCATGTGTATGCCAATAAATGGGTAAAATTTTAATATAAAAAGTTTTTTTTTCAAACAAATAGAAAAGTAATCTTAAAAGAGAAAATATCAATGGTTATATAATAAACACTATTCAAGATTGTATCTGTAATCTTAGGAACAAGTTAATATAGATTATGAAATTATACTACATCGCTGAGACATAAGTTATTTATGTATTTAAACAAAATGCATCCATCCTACTGAAGAACTCACCATTCTCTTCTTTGGTTAATTTCCTTCCTCTAGTAGTAGATGCTGCAAGTGTAACTACCATAACTGTGGCAGAGTTCAACATTCTTGGAAGTCGCTGTTGCAAATTATATGATGTAAGGTCATTTTCTAATTCTCTTGCTACATCACTATATGCAGCACCAGGCCCTCCTAACAGTGATTCTAGTTCAGGAAAGCGACGAGAGTATAAATCTCTTACTACATTGTGAACAGCAATCAACTCTGTGTCTAAGTAAGCACTTGCACTGCTGGCCTCAACTAAAACATCATGTGTTTCATCACCTGATGTAATTTTTGACATTAAACGTGTTAAACGCTTGGATTGAGCAAATTTAATAACATCAGCAACTCGGGGAAGTAATTTATTAGATGCACTAGGAATTGAAGTTAGATCATCAATTTGAGAATTCTGAGAGATATACTCAGAAGTTTTTAAATCAGTCAACAGTTCATCGGTTAGTGCCATGATAGATTTAACTATATGAAAATATCGTTTTAATACGTATGTGAGGTTTGCAAGTTTGAATATAAACTGTTTTTGAGATTTATTATATAATTGAATACAAAGCAATTTAAAGTCAAGATGTAAGATTTTTTGACTCACTTGGGGTACAAATAAGATACAGTTCGTTATATTAATTACAATAAAATATATTTTTTACGCGGTTAATGAATTTGTACCGTGTAAATAGAGGATCATCCACCAGTCCATCCCACTAGGGAATTTATTTACTTCCGCACGAACGGTTTCACATTAATTAAAAATGAAACAATATTTATGAAGCATGAAATACGTATATTTAAACAATATTTTATTCTTAGTCATCAAACGACTTTATCAGTAGTGTACAAACAAATTCTAAACAACAAAGAGACTTGAGCTTTTTTTATTTTAAAATTCGCTCCATACATTAAGTAATTGTAGTGTAGCCAACATTCCCAAAAAATATTAACCACATTACAAACAGTTTCCGCTGCACACTAATATAAACTGAATATAAAACTTGTCAAAAATATCAAGAAAATCATCTGTCACTGAAGCATTGAAAACCTATGGTACCGCACCTATTATGTTCTCACTAGCGTCATGTCATGGCGTTCTGGGTCAGTAGTAAAAATTCCATTCCAGTATAGATCTTGTAAGGCAGCCATAGATACCAACAAATGCTTAGAGCAAATGTAAATTTAGAATTAGAGGAAGGATTGGAGAACCATATGAACATCCAATACATAGTTCAATTGAATTATCTTTATTATTTTTTCTATATCAAACGATAAAAATAAACACAAATGCCGTCAAAGAAATGATTTTGTCTGAATCATTTTGGCAGATATCAGCTACGAATAAACGTCTACAATGATTTATATTTTCCTAAAAATCGTCCATTTAAATCGGTTGATTTAAACACATAATATAGAGCAATACATAGCACTATTATCTTTTCCCGAAAATAATATGATAAGAGTATGGCGTCGTTAACTCTTTGTTTTATCTTTCTCGAGAGTAGCTTTGGAAGTAGCAATATTTGAATCTATTTAAATGGAAGCTGTATCAGTTACATTCAATTCGTTGATTAGTTATTTCTTGTAGTTATTGGTGGCTTGTATGTATATTTAGTATCGAGATTTGGGAAATAAAGGTTAGTTTATGTATAGATTTTTTTAAAAATAGAGTTGAATTAATAATGTAAACACATTGTTTAAAGTTTACACCAAAAAATTTAAACATTATATTTGAAATAATTTTGTCTGTAGGTCTCCGCTTTTAAAGTTTGCAGGAATCAAATTTTAAACATCAATGTATGTAATTGGAACAACACCAGTCAAAATGGAAATATATTTTGAAAACATGCCAGTTACTTGTGTAGATAAGCCATTATTTTCTTACGCAACATATAATACACCCAGATTGGTTTATTAGAGATTTTTATTAGCTATTTAGAGTTTATCATTAGTTTATACAAGTGGTTTATTAACGTTTCATAACATATAATTGTATTGTTTTGTTTTAAGGGTACATAAATAGATACATTATGTATTAAAGTAAAATTTGTTGACATTTGAACCTTATGAAATCTCTTTGTTTCAAAAAATAAGAAGTAGCACTTGATTGCAGATTCTTTTGCAGAATTGTGATTTGTCTTCTTATATTGTGTGCTATGTTTATGTGTATATGAAATAGGAAAAGACAGCTGTTAACTTAACCTTAATTTAACAGTTTGTGTCAACAGGCTCAGTGGCAAGAAGTATCATGTCTAATTTTCAAGGTCTTATCTCTCTCCTTCAAGATAGTATGCTGAACGGTGAGGCTAATGACCGTTTCAGCATTCTATCCTGAAGAAGAGGGTTAAGACCTTGGAAATTAGGCATATTAAAATTTACAATGAAGTAGGTAACCCATATGTTTTTGTTTTGTCTACAAATTAATAGACAAGATTCAGGCTTCAAACGATTTCTCTTCGGGCACATTTTCTCAAGAGCTAATTTTAGCAAAATGCCTGGAATGGTTCAGGATACTTTGTTGCCTTTATTTTATTTGAAAAATAAAATGATACTTATTAAAATCATTACCTCCATATGTAAATACAAGGTCAAAAGGCTGGCCATCCATTGAAATGTTTGGACTAGTTTGATACCATCGTCTCATCCCCCTCCGTTGCTCCTCCTTTTGCCTGCTCGACTTGAGCACATATTTGTAATAATGTAATACCGCCAAAAAATGTATGGCAAATAATTTTTGACTTAAATTAATGTGTAGGTGGAATGAGCTTTTGCGGCAAAATACATAGGGCGATTATGGGTGGAGTGAGCTTTTTCAAATTTATTCATGGGATAATTGTGAAATCACGGAACAGAGACAATGAGGCAGAGCTTGCAGAGGCGTTGGAGTGAGGGTATGATGGTACCAAAGTGGTTGTCAGCCTAATGTTTTTCTAACCTGATGAATGGGATGGTGCCTCCAAAAATTAAAAAACCAGCACTCTACATGGTGCCTGCAAAAAGAGGAATTTACTTATGGCTAATAAAAGTATGAGATTAGGTAAGCATTACTAAAAATATTTGTATGGAATGTGGCAGAATGGTGAAAATCATGTGGGTGGATAGGTTTATTAACAGGAAGTTCTAAGTTGAATAAGGAAGAGAAAAATTTGGAGGACTTTGACCAAGAGAAGGGATAGATGATTTAGAGACTTCGAAAATTAGCATCAGAGGGAAGTGTGTGGGGTAATAACAGAAGAGGGAAGAAATTGATGGAATACACTAAGCAGATTAGGGAGGATGTAGGAGATATGAGAAGGCTTGTGCAGGGTTGCATCAGACCAGTTTTAGGACAGATTACCACAACAACAAACATATAAGTAAATTAGAATGTGTCATTACCAAATAATTAAAGCCATTGATATGTAGATGAGATGGTGGCTTACCTGAAATTAAGCTGTGTGTCACCAAATTTTCGGAGGTGTCGGCCCCCTTCTTCAAGAGAAAAGGAGACCCATTCCAAGTATTGACCAGTGGTACATACATATAAACTTGTAAAAAGAGTTCTTGTGCAATTTTTTTCAGATGATACCAGCTGCTTTTAAAACTTTTCTAGATAGAAATGGTTTATTTGACAATATCATTAGTAATGAAGAAAAAACAACAGGAAATAGAGTAATAGATGACCCTAGGTCTCCCACTGTTGGCATATCTAGGACACCTATAATGGTAAGAATTGATTTACTACAATAATAATTTTAATTTATTTATCAAGAACTGTTACGGCAATTTTAGAAATGTTATATCCATTACTAACAAATCAGATCATTTATTTCATTTCCTCACACATACTATAAGGTTAAAAATAAGAAGTGAAAATTTCAGTACTGGCTTAAAATCACTATTTTGATATTGACAAGATAGGGCTTTCCAACTCCCTGTAAAGAACAAAGTTAATTCACCTTTTTTAAAATATTTTTATATAAATTTCAAGGTGTGTTTATAACAATTACTTTGGAAAAAATTGTTTTTTGGGTTGAGTTTGAAGTTGAAATCACTGAAAGTAAAATTTCTATATATTATTAATTACTGATATTATTATTGCCTGCTTTATGTATAGAAGTACAAATAAAATTAATTTAAGGTCTTTTAATATAATTGTAACATTATTCTAACAATTGCTATTTTTCTAGGTTAAAAGTCCTGTATTAGAAAATAATATTTTACAATTGTCTGACCCACGGTCACCTACAGTTGACATACTCAGGACACCAATTCAAGTAAGTCTAATTAACCTTCATTCATGCCATGGTAGGATTTGTATAAACATTATATATACTTTTCTTTTTAAGATTATAGATGACTTGGAAACTCTGCAGCTAGGTGACCCACGTTCTCCCACAGTTGGATTGATACGAACTCCTATCCAGGTATAATTAAGTTATTACATATATTGTTATAGACATAGTCCAAAAATAAATATAAATTGATAGGGGAGAGAGATAGATAAGTCATTGACTTACCTTTAATTGATCATAGGCTCAGAGTAGCACTAGCACAGAAATAAAAGAATGTGAATTTTTGAGAGCCTAAACTCCTTGTATACACACACGCATACATATATATATATATATATATATATATATATATATATATATATATATATATATAAATATGAGATAGGAAATGACATTGTCATGTTTAAAACAATTAATGGGGAAAGGACAGAGAGATAGAAAGAAGATGACTTACCTGAGGTTCATAGATGGTAGACACCTTGTGAGTTTTGGAGAACTTGAATTTTCGGAGGCACCGCCCCCTTCATCAGAAGGTTAGGAAGACATTTCCAGTGATCGGCTAGCCGACGACTGAGCAGCCAAAATTTGCTGCTCTGCTAACTTGGGTCGTAAACAATTGACCCCACCAGGTCATCAACTTTCTCTCTCAATAAGGGTCTGGGAAGAGGCAAGGACTGGATGGGGGTTGGGGAGATGCATACTGACACCCCCATCTTGACACACATTCATTCAGACACATCCACCCTTAGAGGTGTCAATATTTAAATATTGATACACACTCTCATACATACATACAAACATACATACATACATACATACATACATACATACACCATTCAAACAAAAGGCAAGGTATACACATACACACACACACACAGAAGGTTTTATTGTATGTACAATTCAATGAACTCGTGCTTTGGAGGGGGGGGGGGGGAAGGTTGGAGATAAAGTTATAGGATATTGAGTCCAGGGCTTTGTCTAGACTGTAGGACATGCTGGAATGAAAGTTCCCACAGATGGAGTTCAGCTTCTGATGAGTCGGGAGGTAGGGTTTTGAGGGGGGTCAGTGTGAAGCACTGGTTGAAGATGTTGGTGTTGTGGCTATGGGCATGGGCGGCTATGGGGAATTGGGTTTTGAGGAGTTTTACTGTGCTGCGGTGGTTGGCAATCCGTTCGGGGAGGGGTCTCTTTGTCTGACCGATGTAAAAGGCTGGGCAGAGTGTGCAGTTTATTTTGTAGATAGTGTGGGAGGACAGACAGGTTATGTTTTCCTTAATTTTGTAGGTAGTGCTGTTGGTGGGGCTCTGGAAGGTTGTGGTAGGTGGGAGTATTGGGCAGACATGGCATCTGTTTCTGCCACACGGTCTGCAACCAATTGTGGGTGGAGGGTTGGGTGTGTGGGGTTTGCAGGGTCTGACCAGGATATTACGGAGGTTGGGAGGGCGCCTAAAGGCAACCCTTGGACAGGTGGGTAGTATGGTCGGGAGGATGTTTTTCATGTCCGGGTTGGATTGTAGTCCAGTGTAGGCAAGGCGGAGGAAAGAGTTCAGTTTACGTAGTCCGGGGAAGTAGGTGGTGGTTAGGGGGAGACTGCGTTCTGTATGATGGTTGGGGGTGGGACTGGCTATTTGGGAGGTGGAGAGGGCACGGGTAATTTGCTTTTGGAGGAGGTCTGTGGGGTAATTTCTGTTCCTGAAGGCATTAAATATTCGGTCGGTGTAGGTCGCCAGGCTGTCCAAAGTAGAGCATATGCGGGCTCCCCTAAGGGCAAGACTGTAGGGGAGGGATCGTTTGGTATGTTCAGGGTGGCAACTGGAAAAGTGGAGGTACTGGAGGGTGTTAGTTGGTTTTATGTGGACAGAGGTGTTAATGAGGCCTGAATTTAGTTGGATGTCCACATCGAGGAAGGTAATGTTGGTCGGGGAACAGTTCCAAGTGAACTTGACGGGGAAGTTAGTGTTGAGGTCGTTGAGGAAGTCTGAGAGGGCATCTTGTCCATGCGTCCATAGCATGAAGATGTCATCTATGAACCGGAACCAGGTTAAGGGTTTCAGTGGAGAGGAATTTAGATGTTGTTGTTCCAGTTGACCCATAAACAGGTTGGCATAGGAAGGGGCCATCCGGGTGCCCATGGCAGTGCCGCTGATTTGGTGGTAAATTTTGTCTTGGAAGGAGAAGTAGTTTCTGGTGAGGACAAACTGGGTCAGTGATATCAAAAAGTGGGTGTTTGGGAGGGAATTGTCCTTTCCCCATTAATTATATATATATATATATATATATATATATATATATATATATATATATATATATAGGATAGAAAGAAAGATAGAAATATTTGGGAGAAAGGCAGGAAATTCGCTCTTTAAATCATATGTACGGCATGGAATCATGCACAAGGAAATACATATGTCAAGCGTAGAAGGGAATGGAAGAAGGGAGAAAGACTGAAAAAATTCGATGTGGCCAGGACTCGAACCTGGGTGCACGAAACAACAGTGCATCACCCCTAGAGCCGGGGCGTGCGTCTATCCACTCCGCCACCACATCGAGTACGACCAACCGAACATTTTCAGTCTATATATATTAGGTTTTCAAGTTAGGATGGATAGAGAAGAGGGATGGAAGAATTAGGAGCAATCGAATTTTTTCAGTCTTTCTTCCTTCTTCCATTCCCTTCTACGCTTGACATATGTATTTCCTTGTGCATGATTCCATGCCGTACATATGATTTAAAGAGCGAATTTCCTGCCTTTCTCCCAAATATTTCTATCTTTCTTTCTATCCAATTATCAAATGCGTGAATTCGTCACTTATCCCATATATATATATATGTGAAAATTAATTTTCATATTCTTAAAACAGTAACATAGGCTAGGATCCACAGATTATGTGTGTATGATAGTTTCACTCACTCCCAGAATTTCAGTGCCTTTATGTTAATGTGTATACTCTGATTTTATACACAAGTGTTATGCTACCAGTTACTTTGATAATAGCTGATCAAATTTTTGTTTCAAATATATAATAGTGTGGTACAATATTCATTAACAAACATTTAATGAATTTTAACAGATTTCCAATTCTACAGAAGCAACACAGTTTGAACAGATTTCCAATTCAACAGAAGCCGTTGAGTTTGAACAGATTTCCAATTCAACAGAAACCATTGAGTTTGAACACACATCTACTCCAGGTATTGCAGCAATAAAAATGGCACGATTTACTGTCAGTGGTCCACGTGCATCACCAAACACCCGTAGCCGTAAAAAACCTGTTTCATCAACTCACGATGTTGCAAAAAAACTACTTTTCCCTGTTACTAACACATCAACTGATAATCTTCCGGACACACCAGTAAAGGTATGTTATCCAAAACATTATTTAATGCTAAGGCTGTATTGATAATGTTTAGTTTTTTTATTTTTATTGATGCTTTGTTTGTTTTAAGTAATCATAATCAAAATAAACTTAATGACTTTTCTGTTTTGATCTTCAAGAGTCGAAAGCCCCTCGGTTTGGTATGTGGCAACAGGTTACAAACAAACTCACCACTTCATATCATCAGGTCTAAACAGTCAATATCAGTAGAACAAGCAATGCTTAAATCTGTTGTCCCCATGTCACACCTAGATTTGGAGAACACCCCGCCTTCCCGACAAAGTGCTTGGGATGGAAGAGACAGCTCATTTCGAATTTAAATAAGCTAGAACTTTTTAATATATGAAATTAATTTTTTATGTCTGGGTCCCTTAGGATGTATAAATATTATTAACAAAGTTAGTTGTCAACATTTTATGCAATTAAAGTATCTTATAATTATATTAAAATTGATATATTTTATACTATAATGATTGATCATTGATGTTTTTAATTTGTTTATATACTAAAATTTTTGTTAGTTTCATTCTTTAAATGTTTAATTATAGCGCTACACAAAGCATGTATATTTATGTTGTTACATGAAAATCCTTCCTGGATTCTACATAAAATTTTGTTGCAAATTCAAGTAGTCTGACATTTTTTATGCTTGTAAATAAATTTCATACAAACAAGTTCACATCTTAATGGCTATTGATTTTAATAAATTATATCCTTTTCTAAAGACTCCATTCTCCTTTGTCATTAAGGTTTTGTGTTTAATTTACATTGTTGTCCTTGTATTCAGGCCTTATACTGGTCAGCTACAACTCTCCATGATAACCTATTCCTTGCAAGCTTTTCATTTCCACATTAGTATCACATCCGCCTATTCCATCCTTGTCTTCCTCTGTTCTCAACCCACACACTTCCCTTTAATGCTAATTTTACAATAACCTTATGTCTCAAAACATGGCCTATTGATCTCTTCTCTTGTTCAACGTCTTGCACATTGTTTGATCTTCCACTATTCTAGTTATTATGCTTCCAAAGTAGCAAAATTCCTTAACTCTTCATAATATCCCTTCCCAATCTAAGACCCTTCATTTTTCGACTATTTCCCATACTGCACCCCTTTACCCTTTCCATGTTCCTCTGTAAGTTAAAGAGTAAAGGCATCCTTATTTACTATTTCTTTTTTTCTTTATCTTTTTGGGTTAACAGACTACATGAGGGTGATCCTGAAACAGGCAACTCCCCTTTAATAGTGTAGGAAGGGAATTGAAGAGGGGCTTTATTTTCTTGCTGGACTGTTTAAAACGAACTGCGAGTCATAAGGTTTATTATGCGTTCCTATACCATTCATCCAATCCCCCGTGTCAAGCCTGTGAATTAAATTGCTATTAAGCATGAAATAATGCATAAATTTAACTAAAATTTTATTAGACGCAAGCAAGGACTGTATGGGTGGAAGGTGCGGGAAATAAAAATGAAAATAAACTGCAGATGTGTGCGGGGGAATTAATATTTTTCGCGGTTAGTCACATTGATGGAAGCTCTCGCAGCATTATCACTTTATCAGACTTTTTAACTTTACTGTTCTTAACTCGATTTTCCAAAAATGAGACCATCTCGCCGATGTTTTAATTATGTGTTGACAAAGAGATTAATGTCGAATTAAACAGTGTAGCGGGATAATATAAATACGGTGACCATATTATTTTCTGCCATTTCCGTGACGTCTTTACCGTGGGGGAAGGGTGCTATGTTGGTAGATTGGGGCCGAGCATTCTAACTCCATCTAATGTTGATCAGAAGTCACAGCATTGTTAATTCAGACACACTATCATCGTGTGTTCGCTTAGTTTCAGCTCCATGCAAATTTGTAAATCACTTATCAGATAAAATTAATGGTTTTTAACAATGTTAGACGTAATCTAAATAACCGTCCTAATAGGGTCATGGCTGGTTTCAGGGAGAAAGCGGATGATACGCCTCGCAGCCGGAAAACGGGGGCGGATTGTCACCCTAATTTAATTTAATTCCTGGGCATATATGGACACCCGGGCTATCTGTACTAATAAATATAGTTGAAGTGTCTGTCTGGAAGTTTGTCTCAGATAGGTTCCGAAACTCCTCAACGGATTTCAGTTTGTCGAAGTCCGCGAGAATTACTTCGGAACGGCGCTCCTCTCGAAAATCTCCAGTAATCGGGGAAATCAGGTACGGCACGTTTACAGCGCAAACTTATCGAAAGACCGATATCTTCCTCTCCGACGCAATTACATCGCATTTGAAAGCTACATATCTAACATTGTGGGTACGTTAGAAAGGGTAACATACTTTCGATTTTTAAATCTTTGTCTTCGCTAGGTGTTAAAGATAAATTTAATGTTGCTAACATGCTCATAAAAATAAATAATATACATCGATAATGTGAATAAATATCCGGGCAACGCCGGGTCCCCAGCTATTTTGTATTTGTGTACGCAAACATAGTCATATACACATATAAGCAATACATATATATATATACACAGGGTGTCCAAATTTCTCTGAATTGGGGGAGCAGGTAACGAAAAAAGTTCTATATACAAGAAGTAGCAGGGTTCCGAGGGGGGCATTCGATGCATGCATTATTTTTAGTTTTTAAGCTCATTCTTGCAAGCTAAATGAACAAAGTTTTTTTCTTTTAATAGAAACCTCATTTTTCATCCTCATGAAAATTTTTCGACTTGATGATTTATTTTCAGATACCTAATCATTCATGCCATTTCCACTAATTTTACTCAAAATACCACAGAAAAAAAGTTCTGTGATCAAATTGAAGATTCAGACTTTTTCGCGTGACCCAGGATGCACAACGCGTAGGAAAAAATAAATAAATCGTGCGAACATGTGTGGAAGTTGATCAGCGTTTACAGGAGATGTTCAATGTTCCCACCGTTGACTCAATTCGATGGTAGAGATTTTCAACAACCCGTCGAAGAACTTGTGGTGTAATGCGTGCAACTCCACTAGAGTGACCTATCGATTCATGTAAGCAACATCTTAGATGAAAGCCCACAGGTAGAAGTCGAGAGGTGTTAGATCCGGTGATCGTGGAGGCCACGAAGTGTGACCAGTCCAACAATTTGGGAAGGAATTGTTCCAGTAATCTCTTACAATTCAATGAAAATGAGGTGAAGACCCATCCTGCTGAAACCACATTCTCTGTCTTGTCTGCAAGTTCACTCTATCAGAATTGGCAGCTGATTATGCAATAATTCCAAGTAATTCTGTCCGTTGACCGTACCATTTAAGATGTGTGAACCTATCACTTGGCCATCAACAATACCGCACCACACGTTCACTTTCCAACGTTGTTGATGATGTTAAGTCCAGTAAGCATTTATCTTTGACCTATAATGACAATTGTGTCGATCTAACGACCCAACACTCTGAAACGTTGTCTCATCACTGATCCAAATTTGAATCTTCAGTCTTTCTAATGCCTGCAGTACATGCTCGCCCAGACGAGCGCGAGTGTATTCAGGAGTTCTCCCCTCGCTCGCCCTCGGAGCGCTCGGTCTAGGAGCGTCGAAGTCAATTGGTCAGCATCGAATCCAAATTAAACAAAAAATATTAAAATTCAAAATAAAGTACAATATTCCGATTGATTGTTTTCACCCACCACCTTAATTTCTTCCAAGCCTTGTAGATTTTTTAATTACAAATAACATGCAAATATTTGTAATAACACTAGGCAGCAGCATATGCTGCAGTCATACAAAGTACCACGTTCTTTATAGTTACTCGGAGTGCTTGGAAAAGTCTCGGAATGTCTCGTGGACCGTGTACTGCCGGCATAAGGCCCAGTTGAAACAAATAAGATATGCACAATTTCACTGGATGAATACATCGCCTCAATAATAATTGAAATGGCACAGGCTAGAATAAACTAATCCGCTAATAGCCCGAAAATTTTATGTTTATTATATTTGATAATTCCGGTAGGTAAACAGACTTATGGAACAATTATCAACACCAAAGTGCCCCAAGGCAAGAATTGAATTGCGCCTGCAAGTAAGCGGTAAACACTGATCAACGTTCACACATGTTCGCGCTATTTTTTTCCTTTTTTTAGCGCAAGTGATGCGAAATAGACTTAACCTCCATGTTGTGTATCCTGAGTCACACTAAAAATTTGACCACTAAAAACAACTCATCAAAACTAAAAATTTTCAGGAGGGTTAAAAATGCGGTTGCCATTAAAAAATAATAACTTTGTGCTTGCAGCTTGCAAGCATGAGCTTAAAATAATGCATGAATCGAATGTCCCCCCTGAAGAGGAATTTGGCCCTACTGTTTCAGATGGAACAGCCTGTGTAAACAGACTGGCGAACAAGGCTAATCAGTCCTTGAGAATGCTTTGTGATATCAAGCGAAAGGTTGGCAGAAACGCTGATACTACCCGTGGTCCAACAGCCCAAAATCTAGTGTCTCATAATGAAGCTACTCGGACACGAAAATTATGCTATTTTATTGGAAACATTCCTTCATGTTCCTTAAACCAATTGTTTGTGCCAACTAACATATGCTCCTCGCAATTCTAGCAGTCTGCTTTCCCCCCTCATTCCTATCTATTTCCTTCTCGCCATACTATTTCGCTATAGATTTTCTCAATCCATTCAACAATTATGGAATGTCAAACACATCTGCTTGGACTTTGGCGGTGCGGAGTCAAAACAAAGTAGACAGTATTTGAGCCAGGGGTAATAAAACCCAGACATCACGGCGCGCCTGGGGTGTTTCCCAACTATGGTGAGATTTGGCGTCATCGGGTGGTGTTTTTCCCCAAAAACCGTGTGGGGGGGAGGGGCAAACTGTTACTCCCAGAGAAGAGTTATCATAAATGTGATTGGTTAATATCCACCCCTGCTACCTTCGGGATATGAACTAAAGAAGTGTGGAAGATGTATTCAAAAGGCTTGCAGAGAGATTTTTGACACAGATTTTGAAAGAGATGATTGGAATTTAGGCAAGGGAGGTTGTGGAGACGAGAGCGGTGAGCAGATGAGATTAGAGGCAGCTTGAGGAGCCGAGCATATGATCGACATTAACGGACAGGTAACCCGAGGAGATGAGGATAAACTGGAAAGTGTCCTGAACCAGGAAGAATAGCGGCGGCGGCTCTGGTTTGGATTGATCACGACACAAATTAGGAGGAAATTGCAACGAGTAAGACGATGGTAGGTCCATCTTGATGACACGGTAATTACCGCTGTAACTTTTTATTCCTATACTGCCAGGTCCGAGTAGATTTTGTATGAAGGATTATGCTCTATGGGAAGGTCTATATCATACGACCCTGAGTTTAGAGATCGAGAATTGTTAGTTTCAAGAAATTTATGTATAATTTTTTATGTATATATATATATATATATAGTGTTAATTATGAAAGAATTGCCGGCTTCAAGTTTGAAAATGATAAAATTGTTATATTTATTGTAAATTTTGAAGTCAGAAAACTTTGTTGTAATTTACGTAAATTTGTTTAGGTTAAAGTAAATTGTTTTATTTTTTATTATATAAGTTCAATCTTAATATTACATCATAAAATAAATAAAAATCCACCCTATTAATCTCAGTGGACTATTTTACCCGTGATTTTGATGCCATACTATTAGAGATGTGTGTCCTTAGGAATAAGATGAAGGCTGTAGTTTCGTTGCTTTCGCCACACCTGGGCTTGTACAGCAATGATCGAGTCCTAGATAATTTCTTGTATGCTTCAAGCATAATGAGATTTGTTGCTACTCACTATGCTAGTTTTTGTCTGCCCCGAGTATTCCTCTGGTATTTTCTCATACCGGGATGTATTACCCTATCCGCAACCTGGAGATGTGCCCAAAGAACTTTCAACCCCAAATATGGCATTATATTAAAAGAATTAATTTTTTTCATTTTTTGGTTCAATTTATAATAATTGAATCAGGTTACCCATATATATATATATTGGACTTTAAATTTTGTGACATTTTTGGTCTTAATTCAGTGATTATATTATTTAGTCATTCCATTATATGATTTATAGAAAATTTGGAACTAATGGGAGGAGAGACTTACTGTAGACAATATAGGTTGTGATGAGCAACTGGATTTCTCCAAGGAAACTTTTCCATGATGCAATCCCGGTAGGCTTCAGGAACGCTAGGTCACAGGAGGGAGACATCAACGTGATAAATCACAGAAAAAAGTTATTGTCCTATAAAATAGGTCTAAAAACTCGTTTAGCGATGAAAGGGATGAGACGGAAAAGGATTTTGGCGGAGGGAAGTTGTGAGATCACCAAGAAGGAAGTCTCATTCGGTAAACTTGTGGCTAATCACTGTCACCATCAGGTACATCCTCTCGCCTGTGCTCTGCATAGAATTCAGCATATTGTAAGTAGTTTAAAATATCTATCTATATATATGTGCTTGTGTCCAAAAATAAATTTTCCCACAAACTTCGTTCTGAGATCGTTAGATTGCTCACAAAGACTATTACAATAAGGAGTGCGTAGTTAATCCTGTAAACAAAAGTTTATATAATTAAATTAATTTTACCATTAAATTAATTCATTGATTTCATCCATAAAATTAGGTTCTCTCTTCCATATTGAAAAATATTAGAAGGTGATAGAGTAAGGAATAGTAAACTGTATTTTTTTTTATTAGAACTCTCGTGGTGTGGAGGTAGACTGATGTTACACAGCAAAGCAATGTTATACTGATACCAAAATCACCCCGCGCTACACGTTTTCGGCAATGATGGCTTCGCACCAACATTGTAAAGAAACCTCTTTTCCTTCAGCCTGAACGGCTGATGAATTATCCTCGGAAAGGAATAACTTTGGGCGCCAGGTATTCTTACCAGAAATACCAAAAGTCCAGACTAAGTAATTTAATAGAAATCAGAGACTCAAGAAAATCAATTATCCAGGGCGTGATCATCACAATTCATTAGATCCACTCGTTCAACGATCAGTCAAATACTGGTGAATCCTTCGACATGAAAGTACTTCTTTTATTCTTGCAGAGCGCTACTGATGTGTTTGCTAGCCGTCTATAAACACGTCCGTCTCCAGATTCGACCCACACCCGACTCACTAAAGACTCCATATTTGTCGAAGTAAAATAATCAGATCAATTTATGCGGACTTTAGCTACGCCTTGTCGTATCACCACCTGAATCTGTGGTTGTTTTGATAGACTTCTACTCGCGGAAGCGAATTCTCGCGAGGTGCGCCAAACGCTTTTTGCCTTCACCACACAGCCAATTTACAACCACATTTGTTACTTGTATATTAATTACAGATTGAGGATGTCTGTTGGCAGAAAGCTTTTGTTTTAATTAATGAAGATGCAATAAATTAATTTTTTAATATTTGGGGACATATTAATTGGCTGGAAACCTTGAGTATTGGTTTTAACATGGCGCGCAGTTTAAAATATTAATAAAGTTGCTCTTTAAACATTTGAGTTACGTTACAATTTCTAAGAATCTGAATTTTTTTTAACAAAAAATATATGTTGGCAGCGTTCCTCCAGCTTCTCTCCAACGGTGCTTCCTCCTGACGGCAAATGGGTCCCACCATCACTCTTCTTCTATCACGCACCTGGTAGGCCATGCTATTTCTTGCGATCTATGAATTCTCCACAACGTGGTATGTCCTAGAATGACCAGTTTCTTAGTTCAAAGAAAGGTCTGAGACTAAAATAGAATCTGGCCTCTCCAGAAAATGTTTTGCTCACTAGCCTACCACTGAAAACTATTACATACAAGCTAAATGTTACACTATAATTAACAAAACGCAGGAAAAGTGCAATGAAACAAAATTACGATTAGTGGTGACTTCGGAATCTTAATGATTACAGAGAATAGGAAAGTAAATTTGAACAGAAAACATCATTCATGAATGACAAATAATGTTTTTTAATAAGTGTCATAAACGTAATTGAAAGATAATTTGACAAGAAGTTTATTAGATGATAAAAAAATAGATATTTCTATATTTTATTAAATTACTATTCATCTTCAGTTTAAATTAATTAGATCCAGTGTATTCAACTTAATATCATTTTCCCAAAAAGATGGCATAGTTTTGTGTTGAACATGTTCAGTAGGCGGTGTATAAACAGCAGAGTAACAAATTTATCTAAAAGTCAATTCAAATGGCGTCTGCTTCAAGTACAAGTGCCAGGAGTCTGTTCATAGATTCGAAATTGCGGTTAGCAGACCGTGTACAAGTTAATGTAAATAATATAGCTTCAGTTGCTAGACAGATACAGAGAGGGGCGAAGTCAGACGAGGTATTTCCGAGTTATTTGACATACAAAAATTAATCTTGTACAAAACTCTTTATGCATACAGTTTTGTGTGTTTAGGCCTTGACACATGCAGCACGAAATTTCGCGCTTCAGGAGCACTCTATTGATAACTCTGAATCTGTAAGTTGCTGACTGTATACAAGCAGGGTTTATTTCTTTTTGCTACGAAATAAGGATTAATTTATATAAAAGAAGTTGGTTAAAATATGTATAAACATTTAGCAGTTTTATATTTTTCTTTGCCAGGTCACCCACTTTGATAATTGAATTTGTATGTTTTGAAAATTGCACCTTTCCACACCTAAGAGAAACTTATTGATGAAGGTTGAAGACTATGAAATGTATATTTTACATGCCCGTGGGAAAAACCTTTTCAACTAATAGTTTTGTGTTTTATACTTTAAACTTACGGTTCCATTAATCTCAAAATAACTTTTTTTGCAGATATTACAAACAAATCTAACATGATTTTTGTTTTTCATCACATTAAAATACTTATTGTCTTATTCTGAGAATATGAAGTTCTTTGCAATAATGTTTGATTTAATATTCTTAATTGTTATGCCTATACCATAAGAATTATTAGTACATTTGTGTACTAACTGTTTCTTAAAGTACATAGCTTATTTTATTTTTGCAACAGCAAATTTTTTTTAAATTCTGGTTAGTATTTCTTGACTGGTAGTAATGAGTATAATGCAATTTTAATTGTTCTAATGGATAGAAAATATTGGGTCGATTATATTTTCCAAAACAAATTCTCATTTCTCACTTTTTATCTCATTTTTATATTAGCATTATAATACTTTACTCTTTATACTTATATATTCTCATAGAATCTCAAGAGAATTCAGCTAATCTCAACCCACCTTGGCTACCAGCAGGATTCACTCATGAAGAGTGCATTATTGGTTGAAGAAGTGAAAGAGCAAGTACGTGCTATGCAGCGATAGCATGATTCAGAAGTTTGAATTTTTTTATTAACAAGCTTAAAGTAAATGTGATATGATTTTGGGTCTCATTTCATGTATGTATATATATCTTGTCATAATTTATTAAAGGAGAATGTAACTATATAATACCACTATACCTTAATAAAGAATTATATTATAAACATCTTAGTTTGTTTGATCTTTTAAAACAATTAGAACTGTAAAGTTTTCAGCAAAGTAAAATATGGACTACATACGTAATATAGTGTCATTTTAGAGTTGTCAATAAGTTAAACAGTTAAATTAAATGACCTTAAATTTTAATCAAAGAAACTTAAACTACTATATTTTAATTAAACTACTGTTTCGTTACCATATTTGGGGCTTGCTCAGTTAATTTCTTGTAATGTTAAATTTTGATTAACAAGAGGGAGCCAAATATAATAAATTCTAAACCTGACTGACTAGAAGATGAAGTTCCAAGGATGATGATGAGATGTCTGGTCAGTGTAATTGGTCGTAAATTTATTTTGTTTAATTATTGGTTTTGGTGGTATTCAGTCCTAAGACTTCTCTGATGAAAGCCACCACGCTATCTTGTATTAGCCTTTCATTTCCGCATAACTCGCACATTCTCCCTAATCTACTTAGTGTATTCCATCCTTCCTCCCTCTTTGGTTCTTACCTTACACACTTCCCTCTAATGTAAATTTTACAATACACTCGTGTCTCAAAATGTGGCCTATTAAACTATCCCTTTTCTTGGTCAATATCCTCCATATCATTTTCTCTTCCCTATACTTCTTAGTTTCCTCATTAATGATTCTATCCACTCATCTGATTTTCAGCATTCTCTTATATCACCACATTTCAAAGGCTTCTATTCTTTGTTTTTATTAAAATCTTCTAGTATTCATTCTTTTTCATAGATTTATCAAACTATCCCCAACAGCCACAATATTGCTTCTTCGCCCTATGATCTTACCAACTCCACTGGAATGTTATCAATTCCTGGTGCTTTACAATTACTCAGGTCTGTCAGCGCCCTATCAAACTCCGACCTTAAAATTTTGCCCCCCAACTCTTCACCTTCCACCTCCTCTTCTTCTTCTATTACTGACTGATCTAGATTTCCACCCTGAAACAGCTCTTCTAGATATTCCTTCAATCTTTCTGCCTTTATCCAGGATTGGCTTCCCATCCACTACCCTGATGTTCTTGCTAATATTTTTCCTCCCTCCAAATGTTACTTTGATTTTCCTATAAGGTGCGTCTATTTTCCCTTTCACCACAAAATCAACTGCTTTGCATTTACCATTTTCACGTCTCGCGTTTTTATAATTACTCCATAAATCAATCATTTTTATTCTTCCTGTATCCATACTTTCCTATGGACCTTCCTCCTTTTTGGTCGGCTGCACTAGCCATTTCTTCCTTCAGGAGTACCAATTTCCCTTCTATGTTTCTTTGTTCTTCTGTATTATTAACCACTCTTGCTTTGAAAGTCTGAAGCGCCTCCTGTCGTTTTCCATCTTTTTGTTGGAATTTGTTTATTTTCCGAGTTTCTTCATTTCCAGCCTGCATTTCATAATTAAGAGATTATGGTTAGAGTTTACATCAGCTCCTGGATTCGTTTTGCAGTCCAGCACCTATATTCAAAAGAAATAGGAAGCAAGTTTTAGCTGAGGAAGCAGAGCAATTAAAATAATTAATGATGACACAAGACAATCAAAATATCCTCATTCAGGGTTTGGGGAATATGTTGGCAACATATAATGACTATATACATTCCAGCATCGAATATCAAATAAGCCAGATATTGTATGAAGCAGACCAAAGAAAGTTTACATTACGTTCACCTAATAGCTCTCCAGTTTCACCAACATCAATTCTAGTCGAGGTGATACCAAATGCAATAATTAATGCATTTCACTGTTTTGAGAAATATAAAATGTATATTACTGTAAATAAAAATATATCCATGTGAAGACGAATTTTCTCCTTTGTGTTATTTATTGCTTTTCTCTAGAAAATGTCCATTTTGCAGATATCAACAAATCATAAAATTTTAGTTAAAATGAAATTACAAGTCTACACAGTAATAATGGCAACTTTGTTGAAAAGTAACATACATGAAATTAATATTAAAATATTCAACAAATAAAGAGGCCTAGTCTGTACTTTAATAAAATTATTAAAGACAAGCATACTTCTGGAACGATGTGTGAAATAGAACTGTCAGACACACTAAATAAATACATCAAAGATTTATTAGAAGCTCCTGTCGCTCAAAATCGAAGTGTAATTACCAATGTTCTTATAATCGGTATCTCTTTCCTCATTACCTTACCCTGTTTTTCAATGTGGGGCCCAATTTTCATAAGCAAATATTCTAAGTTACCCTTCAACATTCTGGCGAAGGTTTTGAACAAATAATTACCAAGAATTATTTTCTTGCTTAAGTTGAAAAGTCTCTCTAGTTTATTCAAATACAGTCGAATCCAGGTTCTCCTCTTCTTTAACTTCTGTAATTTTTTATAATATTAACACTGTGCTTATAAAAAATTTATTTTTAGCCTATATTGCTGTACTACATGCAAGCGGGAAATGCTCGGGCTACACTGCAGCCGCAATATTGCTGGGATGTACAGTTCGTGATATTTTACATGGCGTGTGTTCACATGCGCATTAGAGAAAGAAGGGGAGTATTGTCGTTTGAGGAGGTACTGCTCCTATCATTGTTAAGAACATTAATTGTCTTCATAAGAATGAGATAAGTAGACTGCGATGACATCTTTTTAACACACGCTATACTGTAATGAGTTAATATAAATTTGAGGAGAAATGTATTTTATTTGCAGTTTCTTTCGTTAGCTGTAGAGACGTCCAGCCTGGTAAGGGTATAAAATTCAGAAGAGTCAGGAAGGAGAAGTTTGAATGATCCCAGGGAGAAGGAAACCAACAGACAGTTGTCGCCTACCAGCCAACGGAGATAACAGGTCAGAGGAAATATATATATATATGGATCCAGTGCCACAAAAAGCCAAACCCCCATGCATACCTTGTTTGGTGGAGAGACTCATACTTCGTTTAAAAGAAATCTATGTTTTTAATTAAATTAAATTTAATTTATTGACAAAAGATATTAATAACTGTTTAAAATAATAATAAAACAAGAAGTCAGTCAATACTTATTATCTGTTACAATTTAAGGATGCGTTTGTTGGTGTACAATATAACCTGAACTGATAGAAATATATTTCCCATTGTCAATATTTTCAGAATTGCTTTTTACACTGCCAACTTATCCCAACAAAAAATGGTGTAAAAGTATGCTGATGTCTATCCCACTACAATATGGGTGGAGTTGTCCTCAGCTCATCGTCTTGACTCACGATTAATTCTCCTGAACTGTACAATGCTACACATTTCCCAGTCATAGTTAGCAATGTGAAATTTTTGTTGCTCATTCACAAGCCCCTTAAGAACTCTTTCAACATACCATGTATAAAAATTTTATTATATGATTCTCAGCTATCAACAGGGTCACAACGCATTTTCAGGAATATCTTCATTTCCGGCATCATGACACAGAAATTGATTGTGAAACGCTCCACCCAATCACAACACTTCGCCCCCCCTAATCCCCTTCCTATTGGACACACAGTTTACCTGACGATGATGATAGTCGCAGAAACGTTTTCTCACAAAAAAAAATTGACCCAGTTGATGAATCGAGAAGCAGTTATGAAATGTATTCACCAGGAAAGTATACAGTCATTAGTAATGTATCAAACTGAATAAAGGGTTCTTGGGACTTCACCCGGGTAAGCCCATCGACATCACACGAATTTTCTATTACTTTCGACGTCATGATCTCCTGGCGTAGAACAAATTTGAGGTTTCCTTTTTACAGAGACAGTCTACGTGAGGGTTATCCACTTCGGTAGCTCTCCCCTATAATAGCTTAAGAAGTGATAGAAAAGAGGGTGGGTGCAATGATAGGCCAGGCCCCCCAAACTGTACTTTACAGATCCTATCCAGTAATTCACCTTAAAGTGGTACAGGGAGAAATCTGTGTCAGGTATTTGGTACTATTACCACACCTTTCCAAAAACGGGAGGCACAACTTGTTGTTGGGATGTGACAAACCCGACTCCATTCCTAGACCAGATTTGGGGAGGGAGGGCAGCTGGCCAACTGGTCCAATGGGATGAGTGCCCAACATCTGTGACACCGAAGCATGCACCACTGAAAGTGGTTTGAGAGAGATGAAGTTGCGGATAAGCGGCGAGAGTAACTATGACTCTCAAGTCTGGTTATTTTTGTCGCTTAGGAGCTATCCTTTTGGGGGCTATTGTAACACCTGTACTGAACCAATGGGGCACATCTTCAGGGCTAGTTTCGATGTTAGCCTCTGCTCCTTCAAGACCAGGGAATGCCTATCCATGGCGCCCGTGTGGTCCTCCATGGGGTCAATCAGGGAAGCGACTTCCAGATCCTGACATTGACAGCAGCTGAGACTGACTCAAGGCAGTTATCGAGTCGCTTACCGACTAAGGTGCCGAGGGTGCGGGGGCTTATTAGTCGCCGGGGGCTCGGGGAAAAGTAGAATCGGTCATGGGACCTCCGGTGGGGTTCTGGCTCTCCGCACTCTAAGTTATCCGTTGATGAAACCGCCTGGCCATAACCATCTGACAAACCTGCCCAAACTGTCAGTAGACCTAGCTTGGGAGCTCATTCTGGTTGGCTGGAATGGGTCGACAAGTTTCAAGAGCCATGTAACCATCTCTGCGGTGCGACCCTGAGGACGTCACAGCTGAAAGGAGCTATGCGCGCGGCTGATCAATGCCGTCCTTCGGGGAAAGTGGTATCTCGTGGTGGTGGCATGTGCACGTCCCAGGCCAACGCACACTGGAGTTAAACTCGAGGTGGCATGGTTTTGAGGCCACAATTTTTGTTACTGCCCTCCCAAGGGTGCAGGACCCTTACCGCTGGGGATTTTTGAGGGGCTTCGAACAAAAATGCTGGTGGGAACAAACTGAATGAATGTGTTGCCGTCTGGGTTTCCTCCTACCGAGTTGAGTGCGGGCCTCCTAGTCCTTTATATACGTTCGCGGTGAAGTTAAAATTATATTTGCATCATGCTTCAGTATTGTATGAGTAGAGAAGTTGTAAACACTGTAAAAAGGGAATACTGACTAAAAATATTAAGCATTCCAAATTATAATTGCTGCATATTACTGCTCATCCTAATCAATGAATATTATGGAATATTACGATGGGCAATGAAACATGAATTCGTTATCATGTCTATGCGCAATGTCGTTCTTGAGTTAACAAATGCAACAAGGATTGTTGCAACTTTGTGAGGTGTTTATATTATCACTTATTTTTGTTTGTAATTTGTCTACTTCTTTTTGTTATTATTTTAACTTTTAGATTTTGAGAAAAAATTAGAAAGGGGTTAATTATGTAGTAGATTGGCGACCTTGTGATTCCAAGTTTTCAAATCAGTTGTAATGTCCAGAGGATTATTTAGCCAAAAAAAAAAGTAATTATAATTGTTAATATTTTCGCTACCCTTTCTAAGATTCTATTTTACATTCCTCTATTCAAATTCGGTTGTAGAATATATTTCATTACGTAGAAATACAAACGGAAAACAATGTGTTGCCTATAGTTTACAGCGAAAAAATATATTGAATTAAAATATGTCTCTTGAGTGCATCTTTCATGTAAACAGTAATTGGCTACATTAGAACTGGACTGTTGTGCTTCAACGTTATCTTCAAAACGTTATATTAACAGTTTGTATAATAATTTTTGAAACAGAAATACTTTTTTTTTGCAAATACTTGTCGATTACAGAACAACTACATTATCCAGTAGAAAATATGGTTACATTAGTTTTACTATATAGCTTTCTAAAATTTTAAACGAGGCATTCCACTTATCATGATAGATGTTTGAAAATTATTAAAGGTTCATAATTTTTATTTTATTAGCTACTGTTGCAGGGTTTTACGAAAATATTTTAGAAGTAGTGTTGCATTCTAAATGTGGCTACCCTGGTGACAACAGCTGTTAATTAAATATATTATTGTTTATGGGCCGTAATGTAGTTTAACAAGAGATTGTTGAAAGTTCATATGTAAATGCATATAATGAATAAAATGATGGCAACAGCTAGATCTATAAAACTAATTCTGATTGATTTAAGCGGAACACTTCATATTGATGATACAGTGATACCTGGATCAGTGGAATCATTACTTAGGTTAATGACACTTCTTTTAAGTAATTAAACTTTATATGTTTTGAACGAATTGAAAGAATGTTATTGACGATTTAAAAGAAATGACCTGACGAGTCTCTCTAAGTTATCACTGTTTAGTTTTTATAAAACCATTAAATGTCATTCAAATGGGAAGTTATAACTTAATTTAAAATAATTGGTTAATTCAATGTAATTTTTTGACAGTTTTAATAATCTGTATAATTGAAACTTCAATATATCTTTTCCTACTTTATAGGCTGAGGAAAACTGGAGTTTCAATACAGTTTGTGACAAACACTACGAAAGAAAGTAGGTCTCTCTTACATTCAAGACTGGTAAGCCTGGGATTTGACATCAGACCCGAAGAAATTATGTCAAGTCTATGGGCAGCAAGGGAACTTGTAGAACAAAGGAACTTGAATCCCTTACTGTTAGTTGACGATAATGCCCTGGAGGACTTTCATGATGTTGTGAAGTGTGATGGTACTGAGCATGATTCTGTCCTCGTTGGACTTGCGCCAGAAAAATTTAAGTATGATGATTTGAACCATGCATTCAGGTTAGTTTCATTCATATTCGGCTCGTCTTATGCAGAGCAGTCCTGATGACTTGTGATTCTAATATGATAATTACTGCATGATTCTTTTGTCATTCTGAGACAAGTAATTTTAAGAGGACTTTAATAATTATGGGGTTATGTTCAATTAAGAAAGGAGCTGTTACCTTCATTTACAGATGAAATCTCACACATTTAACAAAAATCGCCACAATGGCCTCCTGTATAATGTCACAGATAATTTCCATGATGTGTGTAATTATGGTGATAAATGCATGTATAGTTTGTTTGTTTGCATTGACTCTGTCACAACTGACTCGTGTATTATGTCGCAGGCCATTTTGTTTACATGATACACACACCACCACAGTCACCCCATGAATTATGTTGTAGGTCATTTACGAGATATTTCCTGCTTATTTGTTTTATTTAACAAGATAATCTTTAATCTATGATCATTCTGAAACACAAAATGAAGGAAATTTTAATTGAACACAAATAACTATGGAGTTATATGCAATTAAATATGAAGAGTTTTCCTTAATTTACAGAAGTGACATACACGAATGGTCTGCTTGTCTCTCCTTATGATGACCCTCCATGTTTTATGCATGATGTCAGTTTTTCACTCTAAGGTCAGCTTTGAGGCTAGGCTACAAAGAACACATTTGAACAGGAAAGACAGATTGAGAGCAGATTGCTTACCTTTAATAGACAGCATCATCAGTCCGGGGAGCAATAACGTCAATTTTTCAAGGGTACACTCTCAGAACTGTTGTGCTAATCAACAACACTATTGAATTCACAAAATCTGTTCTTCTCCTATTTATGTGAAGCAATAATTAACTGTTTTGGACAGGGAAGAGGGCAGTATGTCTGAACAATTGTCAGTCCTGATACGACAGGAAAGTGAGAAAGAAAGATGGTGACTTACATGAAGTTGTTGATCATAGTCACCACTGTGGGTTGGAAAATAATATTTAAAATTTTAAGGAGAGGAGTAAACACATTCTGAGTGACCATCGACCACGGACCGTTTATATTAATATACTCATTAAATGAGTCTCAGTAAATATAATAACCAATTAATTATTGTATATTTATTGTTATTAAAGAAGATTAAACAATTTAATACTTTTTTCTGGAATTAAAGAGGTTTTAAATAATGTTCATATTATACCAAGTATTGAATTGGATAGGAAAGAAAAAATGAAAAAAACTTAGGTATACATAACACCTCTTTCTGCTACAAGTTGCTGGTGAAGTGTGATGTTTGGACCTATGGATGTGGGCGAGGATGTTGAACCTAGGTTAGGAGGGTGTCTGAAGGAGATCTTTGGTCAGGGCAGTATTTTAGGAAGATCTTTTAATAAGAGGGTTGGATTGCAGTCCAGTGTAGGTTGTGGTTAGGGATGGATTGGGCATTTGGCAAGTGGACAGGGCATGGGATATTTGTTTCTGAAGAGGGCGTAGACATATTCTTTTTCAATTATAGCATGAAAGATACGGTTGGTATAGGATGAGACTGTTCCAAGTACAACAGATGTGAACTTCCCTAAGGGTTAGGATGTATGGGAGGGAGCATTTGTTATGGCAACTGGTTAAGTGGAAGTACGGTTGGGTGTTAGTGGGTTTAATGAGGACAGAAATGGTGTTTACACCAACATCAAGGAAAGTGATGTTAGAGGGGGAGTAATTCCAGAATAAGTTAACAGGGAATTTGTTGCTTAGGCTGAATAGAAAATTTGTCCTTGTGTCCATAGATTGAAAACATCATCTATGAACTAGAACCAGGCTATTGGCTTAAGTGGAGAGGAATTCAAAAGTTGCTGTTCCAGTTGACCCATTAATATGTTGACATAGGAGGGGCCATCCAGGTGCCATACTGCCGTCCACAGTAGGAAGGCAGTAAGTACAACTTTTCGACTTTCGAAAATATTTCACTGATAAATTAAATTGAATTAATTTATAATGGCAAATTCATATTTCTTGGTACACATAAATCCATTTTCAAAGAGATGAGGGGTTTATGTAAATTTCAAAGTTCAAAAAAACTTTATCCCTTGATTTCTCAAAAGCATTTTTTTTTTAGTCTTACTGCCTTTGTCCTTTGGATGGCAGCAAAGCAGTGCTGCTTATGAGGTGATAAATATTGTTTTGGAAGGTGAAGTAATTTTTTGGGTATAACAAACTGGGTAAAGGAAATTAGTTAGTGGATGAGAAGGAATTGGTGGCCTGCTTGACAAGAAAAATTAAAGCCTGACAGCTCACTGGTGTGGGGAATGTTTCTGTAGAAAGAGACAACATTTACATTAACAAGCAGTGAGTTAGGTAGAAAGTGTCTTGGAAAATCATTGAGGCAGAAGACAAAATAGCTGGTGTCACAAATAAATGAATGAAGGAAGGTTTTGCACTAGTTTCATTAGTTGGAGAAAATCATTCCTTCAGTGGGTGACCTGAATTTTTGGGAGTAGTTAGACAGTGGGTGTCTTGGGTTTTTAGGAATCAGGAGCTTGATAGAATTAATTTAATTTTTGAAGAAGGCCAAAAGTTTTAATAAACTTGCCAAATTTGGAAGGGATAGAGGGATTGGGATCAGAAGGAATGAGTTTATTAATTTTGTCATTTCCCACTCCACAGCGGTATACATTTATCAGAACCCATGACTACTGTTGTGGAAGTCAGCTGGGAGATTGTCAATATCATTATTATTTTTTGTGTTGTGAATGGCTAGGGAATGGGTTAGGTTCAATATTTTGGAACGGTGTTGAGTAAAGGTGGTCCAGTTGTATAGGAGATAAGGATGCTGGTGAATAGTTTTAGGTGGGTGGTTAGGTAGCAGTTTAGAAATGTGACAGCTTGGGAAATTCTTTAAATTTAAACAAGCAAGGAAGCAATGACATTAGGTTCAGGATTGATAGGGAAATTCTTATTAAAACGAAGCTTCCACTGGGTAGATTCACAGAATTTAAGGATACCCTGGGTAAGTCTGAAAAGGTCTACTGTAAAGTGAAGGAGAAAGTGAGGACCATATCCAACCTCAACATTATAAATCATTCTTACCAAAAATCTCCCCACTTGCCTAAGGGTCATCTTCAAGTGCCCTCCTAACCTATACATCATCCTCATCTACCCCTGTTGACCCCCTACCTTTCACACCCACCATTTAAACCTTGTGGTTGCATTCCATGTGAAGGCTGGCCATAATGTGAAGTGGCAAATTAAATTCATTGAATGAATGCTATTGTAAAAATAATTATTTTGTATTAAATTTTCTTAGGTTTGATCAACAATTTTGTGACCGTAATTGCAACTAACTTTCGATTCCTATGTGAGAATCTAGTGCATTTAAAAATCATAGTCCAACTATGTTTGCATTAATTCTATTTTAGTGTAACATTTAAGCTACTTCATATATGTTTGAACAGGATTCTTTTAAAAGGCTCTCCACTTATCGCAATCCATGAAGGTCGTTATTATCAACGCAAAGATGGTTTAGCACTTGGCCCAGGACCTTTTGTAAAAGGACTAGAATATGCAGCTGGTTGCAAGGCTGAAATAGTGGGAAAACCAACACCAAATTTTTTCCAAATTGCTCTGAATAGGAATAATGTTAAAGCAGAAGATGCTGTCATGATTGGAGATGTAAGTATTTTTTGTCAACAAAAGTTATATAAGAAATGCTCAACTATGCAATATTTAATTCACAATTACTTGTGTTCACAAAATGAGAAGACACTTTGGTATAACTAGTGATTTTAATTTATATAATTTTTCATTCAGCAACTTATTTAAAGGAAATATTTCATATTTTGATAATTATAGAGATAAATAAAGTTCATTATTTTCAAATTATGTTTTACTTGAATTACTACTCAAAATGATCATAAAATGTATAGTAACCAGTCATATAGATACCTTGAACTTCATCAATATATTAAGTAAATTACCTATGCATAGTGGCGGCTCATGAGTTTTTAAACTTATGTGCTACTTCACCCCAAGGAACAATTTCTATGAGGATAATTACATAATGTAATAACAATAGAACAGCTACAAGATTGATAATATTCCATGACCCGTAATCTGTAACATTTCTTATTTAGTCAGCATAATGTGTAATAGGAACAAATTATTAAAACTGTACAAATATAAAATCAAATTTGAACAAATTTCTAACCTGAAAGTATTTTGTCTTCATCCATATTTTGATTGATGAAAGGCATAAATATAAAAACGTGAGAGATGCAAATGGAAAAGAGCAGTACAGACGCTTGAAGAATGAGATAGATAAGAAGTGTAAATTAGCCAGAGGCTTGGCTACAAGAGAACTGCAAAGGGATTGAATATTTCATTGTGAAAGGGAAAATAGACACAGCTTATAGGAAAATCAAAGAAACATTTGGCGAGAGGGAAAATATTAGCAAGAACATCAGGAAAGCAGACTGGAAGCCAGTTCTGGATAAAGAAGAAAAGGCACAAAAATGGAAGGAATATCTTGAAGAGCAGTAATTGAAGAAGAAGAGGTGGATGATGAAGAGTTGGGGGACAAAATTTTAAGGTTGGAGTTTGAAAGGGTGCTGGCAGACCTGAGCAATTGTAAAGTGCCAGGAATTGATAATATTCCAGTGGAGTTGATAAGATCATCGGGCGAAGAAGCAATATCATGGCTGTTCAGGATAGTTTGTGATATCTACAAAACAGGAAGAAGACCAGAAGATTTTAGTAAAAACACAATTATACCTATACCGAAAAAGACTGGGGCTGATAGATATGACCAGCACAGGACAATTAGTTTAGAATATCATGCATGCAAAATATTAACGAAAATAGTATATAGGAGGATAGAACATCCAATAGAATGCAAGCAAGAGAAGATCAATTTGGTTTTAGGAGGAATGTAGGGACAAGAGAAACAATATTGACTTTGTGACTAATTTTAGAAGACAGGATAAAGAAAACTGGCCTTCATTCATGGCATTTGTAGATTTAGACGAAATGTTTGATAATGTGAACTGGAACACACTATTAAGGATTTTGAAGAATACAGGAATAAAATATTGAGAAAGGAGGCTGATACATAACCTCTACAGAAGACAGGCAGCAGTAATTAGAGTAGAAGATCAAGAAAAGAAAGCCATAATCAAGAAAGGAGTAAGACACGGATGCAGTCTGTAGCCCATACTGTTTAACTTATACATAGAACAGGCGATGAAGAAATATGGAAAAGAATCATATTGCAAGGAGAATAAATAAAAACCCTATGTTTTGCTGATGATATTTTAGTGTTAGGGGGGTCAGAACAAGACTTGGAAACCATAACTAATGGCATGAATGGGGTCCTGGAGAAGGAATTCAATATGAAGGTTAATAGAGGGAAAACCAAGTTAATGGAGTGTAGTAGGGAAAACAGTCAAATAACAAATTGTGTTAGATTGGTTAAGTAATATAACTAGGGATGGTAGAAGTATAGTAGACATAAAGAGTAGGATAGCACAGGCAAGGAAGGCTTTCGTGAAAAAGAGAAATTTACTAACGGGCAATATAAGGAAATCGTTACTAAAAATGTTCATACAGAGTGTGGCATTGTATGGGTGTAAATACATAGTTTGTCATGATGATTTACTTGTAGTTGGGTTTAGATAAATACTACATTTTGAAGAACTGAAAATATTGTTATGGAAACAGAAATTAATTTTATCCCATTAATTTGAGGACTTATTGTATTGATTAGTAACAGGCAATATTTAGTGGGATTAGTTTGTTTACAATAAAAGAATTACATGTGTGGTGACTCATTCCTCATATTTTTGCAGCAAGCCTCTTGGCACCACTAAATTTCAATGAACACACGAGTCTTTAATTTTATTAGCATGGATTAAATTTAATGATGTGACAAATTGTATTGATTATTAAATAACTAATGTCTTTTGGTTAGGATGTTCGAGATGATGTTGGTGGAGCTCAGGCCATTGGAATTAGAGGTTACCTTGTCCAAACAGGAAAATATAGATCTGGCGACGAAGCAATGATAGACCCAGCACCTCACCATGTAGCTGTGAACTTCACAACTGCTGTAGATGCCATATTAGAAGAAATAAATAGTTCTGTATGATCGTCTTTGGTGACATTCTTATATCTTTGAGATTTGTAAATTACGTAATAATTAGTCTGTGATAAATTGATGTAACATAGCATTTATGCTAAACCGTTTTTGTTCTTGATCTGTGTGTGACACAGTTACATTATTCTCTCAATTATAAATGAAGAAACCTTTAATAACAATTATTTTTATATATTATAAATGATAAGAAAGGAACCCTGATCCCAGCTTTCCTGAAGATAAGGTTTGAATTTGTGATTGTAGGTAGTTTACAATTTTTATGTAATTTTACTCTCTCTTCAAGAAGAGTTGGAGTTGAGGTTCTAATATGAGGCACTATAGGCCATTCATTGTAAAGACAAGTTTGTAAGGGAGGGCAAAAAGGACTAGGTCATAAACTTCCTTATTGTCACAATAAGGTAACATTAAATATGTGATTTAAAAATAAATGAATATGTGAAACAGTGATATTTTATTAACATATTTACAGTTTTGACATTTTGATTTTATAAAATCTTATAATTGATTATGTAAACTGCAATATAAAATATTTTTGGCACTTCATTTATTTTGCATAAAAATGAATAGCATGATTACATTAAAATGAATTTATTGCTATAACAACTCCATGAGAAATTGACATGCAGAGTATTTGCAGCAGACTGGCAGCACAAACTGCAAAAAAATAGCTTTCTACATCAAAAATAATTTGTTTTAAAGTGAAAGAAAATCAAATCTCATACTTCAAAAGTTTCACGCAGCAATAAATATGAGTTATATTCTTTTACAAGAATTTATAGCATCAAGGAAAGCAAATATAAATTATTTTATATACATTAGAAAATAACTCGTCTGTACATGTCGAATAATCTGTAAATTAGACCTGCTCAGGAAATCTTCACACAACAGCGACTGTGCAAGACGTGTCCCTCATATACTGTCATATGCAGCACCTGTAGGTATTGTACATCCAGCCAATGTGAAGGCTACACCATCCTGAAAATTAGGAAAAATTATTATGTATTCTATTGTGCCCTCTGATATCCATTTACATTTCAAATGAATGACAGTTTTCATACTTGTCACTTGCATTTATTTGTAAGCTACTGTATATTTTTTGTATTTACTCTTGGACTTGTTTATATGTAACAACCATTTAAAATATATTTCCGTGTAAACACCAAAAGTAGTAACTTAGCCATACAATATCAGTAATTTAACTTCTCAAATTTTCCATGCATTCTAAGACAGACTAAAATTTTTTGGACAGGAAGATCAGGTATATAGTAAATCTCTATGACATAATTTAATTTTTTTGTAATTCAATCAATCAAGTTTAAGCACCCTGTATTGAATTATCTTTTTACATTGACAAATATATTGTTTTATTCTTATAGTAATTGTCGATAGTATTTTGAATATTTAAGCATAACAGAAAAAAAACCTATACAAATTTATTGAACTGTATAAAACATGGGCATTTAAAATTTATGATGTGATGAAAAAATGTTCGACATTTCCTCTCAATTAATCTACGACACCTTTCTCTCATTTCTATTCATACACTCATATTTAAACGATCAGAATGAGGAGCAGTGTGTACGCTTATGACTAACCTAAGGCTGAATGTTTGTGTGACCACATCAGACAGGAAATTTAGTTCAAAATTTTGAATGTGTTTTTCTCCTCCTTCAAGATACAGATTGCTCATCACAGATTCACTTTTAGTGTTCACATTCATATTTTAATATACCAAATTACAATCCTCATCTTACACAAAAGCTGCCAATAGAAAATCCTAATAATTTTTAATTTTATATTACTCTCCACTTAATCCCCCATGAATACTTATTTCAATAACATCACCAAAAATCTATATGTTTAACTGCATGTATCATAAAGTTGGATATTGTTGAACAGCATAAAACATAATGTAACTCACTTTTACAAGTTCAGGAAGGTTTGACCAGAAAGTATAATTAGGAATCATTTCCCGGCCTTGAGCACCTCTTAATATCTTCAATGCTATAGCACCACCAAAAAAGTAAACACCTGACAGAGTGAAAAATATTATCACTAACACAGATCCAGTAGACAGACCTCTGTCAGTCAAAGTAACCATATAGAGTATTGGCACGGACTGGACATAACATGCGGCCTTTGAAATGAGATCTAGATTCTGAAAATATAAATTAATTACATTAATAATGTTTGAGTATATGTGAAATACATTGTTGTTATAAAAACCAATTATACATTCTAATTCAGACAGTTCTTGGGAAAATATTATAAGGGAAGGAATGATAAAATTAAAAGATTATTTGTGATCTATAGGGAAGGTTGTGATAAAGAAAAGTGAAGGGTAAACCAGTAATTTTAGAATGAATCAGCTCTAGTGAAACAAGAGGAGCTAAATCCAAGTAGTTAGGTAGACAGAGGTTTTGGTTCTAGAGCATGACCACAAATGACAATAGAAACATAAAACTGTTCTATAGTTACGAGCCACAGGCCAATGTTATAATTATTTTGTTGTAGTTGTGATTGTAAATTTGAAAAATAATGTGGAGTGAACATTAATGTTAGAATTATATAACTTCCACATTCCCCTTTTCTTCAATTACCTTCCTATGCTATGGAAGGAGTGACCAGTTTCAGGATCACCCTCATGTAGCATGTTACCTACCTCTCAAATTTGAGGGGCAGCTAGCCGAATGGTCCAATGGGATCAAAAACAACTCTGTCATATGTCAAAGTCTGTGACCCCAATGCATACACCCTTCAAACTGTTCAAGGTCGTTTCAGCTTGGCCTGGGGCCAAACTCAGCTGGAGGAAGTCATCCCTGGCGGACTTTCCAGAACTCCTTTAGATCCTCGTCCTATCCATCAGTCTCCAAAGGGATTTTTTTTGGGGGGCTAACAGGCTACTATGAGAGTGATCCTGAAACAGGCAACTCCCATTTAATAAATATCCTAGGAACAGAATTGAAAAGGTAGCCAAAGGTTGACTAAGCTGCCCCCCCCCCCCCGGGGCTATAGTTTATGGATCCTACCTGGTGTTTCACCAAAAGAGATTCAGGGAAAACCCTAGAAAACCAGCTTCAGGTAAGTTGGGCCATTGGTTGCACCAGTCCCCACCAGTTTTAAGAGGCAGTTTGTCAACTGATCCAATGGGATTACTGGACAACTCTTACTGAATGCCCAAGGTCTTCAACCCCAGTACATGCACATCCTTTAATATGTGAAGGTACTCAGCATGTGAGAATTTGGTAAAAACCAGAGTATGATTGGGGGGGGGGGGAGTTAACAGGCTGCTACATGAGGGTGATCCTGATCTCACATCTGTATTTATGTACCCAGAATTCCACAACACACTGAAAGGTCTCCTCTAAGGCATTCCTATACCACTCAGCCGATTACTGCGAATTTTTTGTTGTGCTTAGTGTTAATCAAACAATAATTGGTTTTTGTCAATCTTTTGAAGATTTTGGTTAATTTCTCTCCCCCCCCTCTTCAAGCCAAAAAACTTTGGACACCAACTTTGATCCCTTGTCAAATCTGTTGCAATGAAAGTTGCACAAGAATAATCTTACAATGAAAAGTAGCAAAATTATAGGCTCAAATGCATCACACTCAATTTTGTTTAAAATGGTACCATTACAGAGTCTCTTCCATACAAGACCAAATTTTTTAATATCGGGTTCAGAGGTGTTACGCCAACTATAGGGCTCTGAATATAACACACTTTACTATGGGAAGTTCATGCTCTGCAAAATGGGCCAATCTCGATCCCATGTCAAATTATTTTTTGAGGTCAGATAAGTGTGAACCATAGTTTATCAGGAAAACTCTTATACCAAAATGAAGTCATTTTAACACAAGAACCAGTAGTTCAATTTGTCGCAATAGTTAAAAGTAAATATTTTTTGTAAAAAATTTAATTTTCATAACAAACACATGTTTAAAAATAGCATACTTACATAACTATCAGTGTTCAAACCAGACTTATATTTGAGTTCAGTATCATCCAAATCTTTTGATTGATCACATATCATTTTTATATTTGTTGTTCTGAAAGAAAAAATATATATTAAGGTGGATATGCACAGCCTCATAATTGTAACTGATAACTGTGTATGCTTACATATTGTCATGTTTTATCCGTAACAAAGGATACTCATCAAAAAGATGGTCATTTATGAGAGTAGTTTCATTTGCATATCCCAAGTTAATAGCTTTGTTTGATTGGTTATTAAGCAAAAATAGCTGTAAATTGAAATGGTGTTTTACAAATAAAATAACTAAATTAATCTGACAATATAAATAAAATACAGGATGGCCAAAAGTAATAAATAGAAGAATTTTAATTAATATAAGTGTTTCCAAATGCTGGGAACAAAACATTTTAAATTCTATTTCTGACTTTGACCATTTTTTGTATTTTATTTGAAATGGTTTTTTATCTGCAATGAATGAATAAATTTTGATTCATTCAAATGGTTTTTCATCTACAATAATTTTCAAAACTGATTATAACTTTAAAACAACACAATGTTGTGGGTTTGACATCTAGCTTAATTTTACTTTACTCATGTTTATCTTAGAGCTGAAGCACATTAATGATTTACGGATAAGGAATGTTAAAAAATGATGAAACCAATAGTATTTAAAAGAGATGCAAAAGTATTGTATTTAAATATTAAAAGTTATGGTTCAAGTATGAGTGTCTTAAGCTTTATAAAATACGTTTTCTAATATGAATACTTAATTATTCCTCCAACATAAATATATAAATACTCACTGATCCTGTTAAACATCGATCATCAGATGAATTCCCAATCAATCTATTTTCACAAGGATGAAAATAAAAAGTATGATTAGGGGGTGCTTCTGCCTTTAACCTGCAATAGACCCATTTCAATACCTATTATTACCAAAAGAAAGTAAAATTGTTTATACATATATAACCTGAGCATAATGAGACCATTAAATTGTACATTCAATCAGGAAATTTAGTCACAACAAAACCCACAGTTACCAGAATTCAGGCAGGAGCAGAAAAAATTCTTACAATGCTAGTACGTTGAATTTGACATATGTTAAAATTTGGGACAAAGTATGAAACCCATTTCTTGTTTTGCCCAGAGCGATTCATAATCATAAATACAGGCTGCCAAAGTTGCTTTTTCTCAAGTACTAATTTTGGCAAAATATTAACATGGCTCAACATCTAGAATGGTTCTTGATATTTTGTTTGAAAGATGTTACTGATTAAAATATCTTCCATTTGTAAATACATGTCAAATTTCTCATACTAGAGCCTTTACAAAATTTTGAAAACTTAAAACAATGCAAACCTCAAAATTTATTTTTTTATTGTTGAACAGTTCCATAATGTACTGCAAACACATAAGTGAAACAGGTTTTATAATCACTTGAAAATGTTGCTGCAGTATCCACTTTGCATTACCACATACATACTAAAAATTAAAATATAGATCTACTTCACTTCACATAGTATTTTAATTCTGGTTTAAAGATAAGTAACAGACAACTTTCAAACTATAAATGATCCAGATTATTCCAGTGTATAATAGGACCTTCCAGAACAATCTGAAATTACAGCTGTGGGAGATTACACAAAATCTTAAAAAAACAAACTCTTCAAAGTAAAAATGCTATCATTGTAAGAAAATGAACCAGAATATTGTGCAACTTGCCAGGAATTTATATTAAAGTCAATCCAGCTATTGAAGTTTGTGTATGTTACAATGAAAAGGTGCAAGTTATAATACTTATTCCAGTGTCCCTTTTGGTTGGAAATTGTTAAGATTACACAAAATGTTTAATTTAAAAAAATAGTATTTTAACATATAAAAATTGTTTCTTACTTTTTTATGTAAAATAATTGGCAATGTTTATTAATATTGATGGAGCAACAATCATTAGCAAATTTCTTACTTCACATATGTTTACATAATGGCACATGGGTCTTTGTCAAAATAAACATTTAACCAAAAATCAAAAGAATTTTTTTTACTCAAACACTTTTCCAGAAGGTAAAAACATTGTATATGTAAAAATAATTAGTAAATGTAACAACAATTGCACATCGCAGTGGCGGTTTGCTTGCTGGCATAGGGGTTGGGGACCCCTGATCTAGAGGGTGTCGAGTCCAGTGAAAGCAAGACATGTTGGAAGGAGAGTTCCCATAGATGGAGCTCAGCTTCTGAAGAATCGAGGGGGGGGGGGGAAATTAAAAGTTTTATTGTGCTGTGTGGTAGTTGGATACCTATTCAGAGGAGTTACTTGGTATAGCCAATGTAAATAGCTGGACAGTATGTGCAGTTGATTCTGTGGGAGGATAGGCACATTATGTTTTCTTTAATTTTATAGATTGTGTTCTTGGTGGGATTCTAGAAGATAGTGCTATGTGGAAATATTGGGCAAAAATGGCACCAGTTCCTACCAAAAGGTTTGCAGCCTCTCGTAGGTGGCCATCCATGGTGGCGTAAGTTAACTATAGTGGGTTCACAAGTTTTTATAGGTTTAACAAGAAGGTATCACTCAACAAGACAACTACACAGTTAAAAAAGTGTTTAGTACATTGAACTCCTAATTTAGTTCTAAGCAAAGTACACAGAACTGGCAAGCTTGATTAAGATGTGTGGCTGTTACTTGTCTTAAATACAAAATTAAAAACCTAATTCACATAAGCCAAGATTTTAATTTCCAGTATCCAATAATGTGGTATGGCAAAGTAGATAATGGGACATAATTTTCTATCTTTTATAAACCCTAGGAAATTCCACTTCTCATAGATTGCAGTACTGTGTAACAGTAAAAAATAATTTTTGGAATTGGCATTTCTCAAACAAATTTTATTCAATTTATCAAATAATTGCAAGGTTTACAGCACAAGAAATTGGACATGTGTTTACAAATGGAGGATAATATAATCAGAAACATGATACCTTTCAAATAAAGCAAAAGAAGCAACATAATATCTTGAAACATTCCAGACATTTAATATTTTCCCAAAATCAGCACTTCATAAATGCTGATATATTTGGTGAACTGTATCTTGGATTAAGAACTTTTTTTGTACAAAATTAAATTATGGATTTACTATGACCTGAATTTTGACATTTGTCGATTTAACAAAATCTACCAAAATTGATACTCTGCAGAAATGATATTTATTACTTGCTTTTAATAATTACTCTTCACAAGCTTTCAGTTGTATAAAGCAATTGCAAATAAACTCATCAACCATCAATTTTCAGCCACATTCATCATACAAACATCATTCTTTGCATGCAAATGGCATAATTCCTCTTTTAACTTACAATAAAATTGTCATTCACATCATCATTGATTTGTCAAATTAATTTTTATAGAATTGTCCAACTTAAGTGAATTTATTAACCACGCTTTGTCTATATACATTTGTTTCTGTTAACAAATATTAACAATTTTCTGTGTGTACATATTATACCCATACTAAATACTTGACACAAAATACCAAGGTTTCTAGTATATTTCTACACTCTGTATCAAGCCCAGTACTGGGCAAGTGTTGCCATGGGTTGGTAAATAGGACAACTAAGGAAATTTGATATCACTTTTTCAATCTTAAAATCGAGTTGATTAACTTCCTTGAATTCTTGTTTCCTGTCTTTTAAGGGAATAGTTACATGCTGTAAATAATTACAAAACTACATTCAAATTATGAAGACATATTTATTACACTAATCAACCAAACAATAACTACAGCAAACATTTCGTTAGTTTTACCCTGCACTACCATACTTCAAAACATTACGTAAGCAATGGAATACGAACTTCAAATAGTTATCACAACAACGAAAACTCTTAATAATTTTACGAATGTTGCATAACAAATTTGTGAGTATATGTTTAAGTACTGCAATGCTAAATTAATTTGACATATGAAATATATATACCAATTTGATCTCAAAACCGTCAAATCAATCCCACTTCCAGCAGAATGAATACACCGGCACCCGTTAGATCCGACGACAGTTCTACAGGCCTGTCTATTAGAATTGAGAGAGTTACAGGGAACGCAAAGGAATAAACTATAAACCAAACACGCATATATAAACGTCATTTTATCACGAATAAACGCACCGCCCGAGCACATGACTAACGTTGTTTTTTTATTCCCCCAATGACTTTGCAGCAGAATAGTTTAAGTCATCAATTTTTATCTTTGTCGTACGATTCAGAGTATATAGTCGTATCTTGCTTATCTGTTGTATTATTTATAGCTACGTTTAAAATATTTTATCAGAACATAAATTTACTTGTATTTTTATAACCAATTTGATATTAAATTTGAGTCTGATTTTAAAAAATAAGTACCGTTTTCAAGACAAGAATATCGAAAATGGAAGTAGTAAAGAATAAAAATTTACAGGAATCAAGAGACAGGGGTAACAATTTATAAGCTTTAGCTACGTTCAAGACCAAACGTAACGCTAGTCTTAAAAAAATTCAGAAGAACAGCTACACTATTTGAAGCACCAGAATATATCGTTCAGACCGCGCGCTTCGCGACAGTGTATGCTGTATGGTGACCCTAGTTTTGTTACCAGAGTACCCAACCGATCCAAATTTTTGCACAGTCACCTAAAACACGAGTGTGCATCTATAAACAAAATTTGAACAAAATCTGAGGTGTTCGAGTGTGAGCCCTGGACATGGAATGGCCCAACTGTAACCTGCGTAATTGAATCAACGAGATTTTGTTTATTGTACGTAATGAAAGAACTGTTATTGTCAGCAATTTCTGCTTATAATAACCGAGCGTCTTCACATGGTAACATGAATATTTCTTCAAGACTTTTTTTTTGGGGGGGGGGGGTTAACAGGCTACATGTGGGTGATCCTGAAACAGGCAACTTACCTTTAATAGCATAGGAAGGGAATTGAAAAGGGCCCCCGGGCTATGGTTTAAGGATCCTACCCGGTATTTCACCTAGAGATTTTTCTTAAATGAGCCATGATTTGTTAATCAACTATATATACTGTGACGTTTTTGTTGGTGTGGTATGTATAATCCTACCGGAATTGCATATGGACGCCACCTACGCTTTACGTAGGACAATTTTATTATGGGAAAACACTCGGGTTCAGGACTGAGAGCATGGATCAGGGGAGTGACGTCACCTGTTCCCGAATCATACAGATTATTAAATTAAATAACACAAATACAAGTGAATGTAAGTATAACCACGGCAGCTTTACTTGATCAGTCTTGGAAAACAAAAGTTATTTATATCTAAACTATTTACATCTAGGGAGCTCCTTGTTAATGCCGGCTTATCCTAGAAGAGGATTCAATGACATAATTTACAGTTAAAATACAAATTTCGGTAATTAATTTGCGATAGAGTCTGTTTGTTACGCCAGGGAGGAAAGTATCCAATTGAAGAGAATTTCACACGTTACCAGTCGGGTGTCACTCGCTTTAGATGTTGACTGCCTCAAGATGACGATCTGGAAGCTGGCGAGATAATTCCTTCTTCGCAGCAGCAGCAGCAGCAGCTAGTTGCTTCTCCTACCCCTCCCAGGCGCAGAGTGAGCAAAAACAACGTCAACAATACAACAATCGTCTTCTCATAAGGACGTATTCTTGCTGCAGACGCGAGCGCTACAATGCGTCTGGAAGCTTTACAAACGAAATTGGAATAAAACTATTTACATTTGTTACCTAGAAAGTGAGGCACTGTTACACGGTTACAATACATTGTTAAATCTGTCATAAATTTGTCCGTCCCTTTTAATATATTTTCTGAATATGTTTTGGCAAAGGCAATGTGTTTTCTTTTTCTAGCCCGAAAGTGCCTTGTAAGATTTAGACCATACTTCAACCACATATACTATCATTTCGGCCGTAACATGCGCGAAACTAAATTCTTCACGCGTAAATTCAATAATCTTTTCGGCTGAGGGAGTCAAGGAGTAAATATGATGCATTGCAAATTTTACGCATGAAGAAGTCTCAAAATGGAGACAAAACGTCGCTTGTGAATAAATCCTGATAAATTTATATGTTGACTTTTTGGCCGTGTTTTTATTTATCATATATACTATATATTACTTGTCTTCTCTTATTGATATAAGTTATTTTAAGTATATGTTCCCAACTTAAAAAAGGATTAAGTTATTGTACTTCCTTTTTGACTATTGAATAAGTTTATTTATTTTATGTAATCATAAATGACTTGAGGGATTGTTCCAAATATTACATGTCCATATAAATTAATTCTCCATTCAAACCTTTTCTGCGCTAGCCTTTTCATTTCTACATAACTGCCTTATCCCACTTCTTCCCAAATCTCCTTAGTGTATTCCGTCCTTGTCTGCCTCTTCTGTTCTTACCCCACTTCACATGATACTTTTTTTAAACAATTGATATTGGTACAAATTTCCTACCCAAAGGTTCTCACATATTATGTAAATGTCATGAAGGCTGTATAATATGACATTAGATGGTAGTCATAATTACTTTGTTGAATAAAATAGATTCATATAAGAAACCTTCAAGAATGTGGAAAGAGTCATTCAGTTTTTCATTGTGTTCATTAAGGTAGATTTTATGCAGAAAATGTCTTTGATAAAACATTTTCTAGCTAGGGGAAAATACTTAAGTAATACAAAAATGTTGAAGCAAACAATTGTCTTTTTAACTTTTGTCACCCCATTCCGAGAAAACATGACAAGAGAAAATCAATGTGAATTTCACAAATTCAATCTGCGATATTGAAGGAATTATTCTTAAAGAGTCCATCTAGTCAGTCTGTGAAAGCAATGTTCTGTCATAATGTCCTGAGGTGGGTGAATGAGAAAAAAAGTCCACAGATGACGTTTTCAATATGACAATGTGAAGGAAATAGTGCATTTATCATCGAGGAATTTCTGATTATTCAGTGAGTTTGGATTTAGAGTAAGTTTTGTATTATGTGGGAAAATAGAATTGAGAATATACAATTAGCTTAAAGCTAATTTGAATAAATAAATGAAAACATGTTCCTTATCCACCATTTCACTTGACCACATTCAGCATCTAATTCATGTAGATGAAAATCAACCTATAAGGCAGAAAATTTGATGCATTTTACTAAATTGAAGCAGCATTTCATGTAGTGTAAACACCATCATGAAAAGTAATTTCCATGAGACTTTCATGAAACATTGATGGGAACAGGTCATACACATGGAAGGAGACGAGTTTAATCTGTTGAATAAGACTAAGCATCTTCTATTTTCTAAAATATTTAATTTTGTTAATAACTAAGTAGAATATTTACTAAGTACTTAATTATAGTGTCTTTGAAATACACAATTTTACTGACAGTAGCAGCATATTTTTCATTTGGAAATCATGGCTAGGTAGGGTTTACCAGTTTTCTACTAATATATATGCTGAAGGTATGGCTGTGTATAGATAGTGATTATATATAAAGGTAGGGGAGCGTGTTTATAACTATCAGAAAGGAATTGTAAAATAAGCAGAAAAACAAAATTGAAATAACCACAAATACTTTAAAAACACATTTAGAAACAGTTTATTAAAAAATGTTAACTTTGTACTTTAATAGAATGTTCCAGTACAAATTTACACCTTTACATATTGTACAAAATATGTGTTAGTATTTAGAAATTTGACAGAACAATGTAAAATAAGATGAAATACGAAAATTACAGAAGTAGGCTGTATCTATGAAATACTATAATGTTGCAAGTTATATATTTGAATATTTAATGTTCAAAAAACCTGTTATCAAATACACCACTCGTGAAATAATATTGAAAGTAAAATTACACAATAGGAATAATGTTTCTCTTTTTTAAAAAACTTTTTTTGTGATAAAAATAATTGCTATTTATCAAAAGCATGAAGCAATTGTTACCGATGCCTACTTGGTCAAAATTACATCTAATTGAGCATGCACACAAGCCTATCAGAAAAGTCCTTTAGCTTATCAAACTACTTATGACATGCTGATACTCAGAGTGCATAGCAGACTAATAAATGATAGCAAAATCAATACCATAACAATTGAGTTATAAAATAAAATTTTTCAGTTATAAATTATGAAAGACCACAATAGTGTTAGTTTGAGCACAATGTGATATTTTTTGTGCAAATATATTCTAAAAATAATAAAAATTAACTATTCTTTGTAAGCACTTCACATAGTTTTAGATTTCAAGGAAGCCAAATTTATCACACACACATATACACATATGTACAATGAAAGGACACTTGATACAACTTACTCCAAGTATTAATGTAATAAACTTTAAGATGCATCATTTGAATTTTTGTATACAAAATACAGCAGCCTTGAAAATTACATATTCAAAATATAAGAACTCATACCACACACAACCAAATTATGTATAGCCAATTACATTGATATGAAGGAAAAGTATTATCGAATTTGCGATACTAAATGTTATTTCTTGGTATTAAAAGTTGCAATGTGCCTGACTCGGTGGCAGTATAACATGACTAGAGGTGGGATAACTTCAACATCTTCAAATGAGTGACAATGAAATCTTTTTTAACAATGCTGAGAATGTCAACTTTTACAACCATACTATATGTTAACTGTGGAAACATTTAACCTTTTTATCAAAATTTTATGTATTAACAGTTACAAAAAGTTAATATTGTTATTTATCTATTACACTTTTAAGAATAAAGTCAGTGTAAATGGATAAAACTTATTATACACCTTTGTTTAAGTAAATATATACAAACATAAAGTTGAGGTCTCAGAAATGATTGCATAAGGAACAATCTGTTATACATATATACAGAAAAAACATGTACAAAAGTAAATTAAACATTGTAAGACTCATTAAATATACTTTTAAAAATATTCATAATTGAAATATTCAATTAAGCAATAAAGGTTGAGAATATGATATTTTTTTTATAATATATTCAACAATAAACAGTTTACTGAAGTAGCATGGTATGACTAGAACATTCTTATTAGAAATTAGAATGTTAAAAAAACTTTCTATTCAATACTTGCCTGTCTTAAAAATAACATTCAGTAATTAAAATTTATCAAAATATATTTAATTTGTTAAGACAGTAATATTAATTAATAACTAATGTAGATCTCATACCTGTAGCTTACATTTATGAAAAATGCAGGCTCTTATTTTTGGTATGTACCATATGTTTGATGTTATAATGTTATAATTTCAGTTAATACAAAGTGTCCCACTGTCAGAATCCACTTCATTAAATATATATTAATTATTTTTTGTACCTGAAGAATTGCACTATTTTTTATAAATTCTGGCCAATTGAATAATTTTCACATAACCAACCTATTTTTCAAAACATTTGTGAATAAATTTTAAGTTGTCTTTGGATGGTACATATTCAAAAATGAATATGAAACCAAATTAATCAATGTCTTACAAATTTATTACAAGAGTGGAAGAAAAATGAGTATTGCAAGTTGTCCCGTGATAAGAAGGCTGCATCTAACCAAATAATAAAAAAATTACCGCAGGTTCCAAGATAAAAAGTAAACAGCAAGTGCTTTCAAGAATTTTTTTCTATTTTCATGAACAATTCTCGGGTTTTCAACTGGGTAAATATAGAATCTAAACACAACGTTTCAATGGCTTGCTCTGCCAACTTCTTCAGTGCCAAATTACTGACATCTCTGAAATGAAAATTTAGGCTTAAATAATAAAGGAGTTATAAGAGAACGTGGGCTTTCCCGGTGTATATTATTCATGAACAATATACACCGGGAAAGCACACGTTCTCTTATAACTCCTTTATTATTTAAGCCTAAATTTTCATTTCAGAGATGTCAGTAATTTGGCACTCCCCTAATGACTTTGCTTGTAATAATTAATTTAATTTTCTTAATTAGTGTTAAGATAACAACTGAACATCATTAGTGAATGTTTGTCAAGTATTTAGAAATTTATTCAAAACTAGCTGCTCTTTTCATCAAATTATTTTACTTGTCAAAGGTCTTCCCCAAAATTATTAATTAACATAACAATACAGAAATTATGCAAACATACATTATATATTATGTAGCCAGCCACTTCTTAAAATACAGGTCATTGGATTTTTTCACTAACAAAACATCACATTAATAAAATAGTATATTAGTTTGAAGTATAACTGGAAAAATTAATTATATCTATAAATTAATAAAACTATGCTCAATTAATTAATGTAATGTTTTTAAATGGTAATGCTCTGTACGCTAGGAACTATGAGTATGCTATGGTGGCGGTCGAAGACTAGGATCTAGAAGAGGAGTTCTCTCAGCTCTGTGAGAGGATTCTGATCCACCATGATGTTGAACTCGCCAGTCAGTATAAGAGGATTCTTGGAATCCTCTCTTCTGAACCTGAAGAAAACAAATTATTTTTCAAACATGATTTTTTTTCTCCAATTTAGAACTCAACTAGACAAAAGTTAATTTTATAATTTGAGTCAAACTAAATTAAATCATATGGAAAATTAATGGTACAGGGAATAACATTTTCTCATTAATGATTATAAAAGGCATCAGATTATAGGGTTGCCAACTGACCTTTTTTGGTAAGGACAGTCTTTTGTTAAGAATTGGTTGCCCTTGTCCTTTCTTAAATATGAAAGGGACATATATTGTTAGTTTTTTTACTGATAATATAGCTACAAATTTAATCTATTTCATTGTATTTCTTATTTTCATTACTTCCAAACAATATATATTATTAAAAATTTGAAAGCAATAGAATCTCAAGATTAAATAAGTTTTGAGACATCGGCTGTTCAGTTTTTAATTATTTGCTTTTAAATAAAAAAGAAAAAAGTTTAGAGCAATTCAATTTTAACTAAAACAATTTATTATATTACAATAATTGCATTTTCATGAATTAAAAGTACATAACCATTGAATTTATAGGCTATATATTTCTATTTTATCTGTTTTGTATATGTATATAAAGTGTTGAATAATTCAGAGTATTTGTGTAAATATTCATTCTTTAAAGAAAACTAGTGCAAAGAACCAATTACTGTAAATTAGTGCCAGCTCTGGTTAGTTGAATAAATCACATTACAGTGTGTGTTATATTTTCATTAATTTAGATGATTAATTGATAACACAGTCCATCATAGGCATAAATTATACCTTTCCTTGCCTGATGTAAATCCTATTTAACCCTACATTCTCCCCTTAGGTCAATTTTACTGCACGGATAAATTTGTTTTTCTACCATTTGTATGCAGTTACTATATGCTAATTAAAAATTTAAATGTACTTTAAAATTGTCAAAGATAAATTAACTGTTAAGATTGCAATTCCTGTTACATCGGTAAAACCAAACGTTCATTAAAAACGCGCTTTAATGAACATACAAATAATATAAATTATGAAAATGTGTTCCAGTAAAAAGCTCCTGTTCGCACTCCAGAAGAGAAGCTTCGCTCAAGGATTTTGTTCTGGATCGTACCCGGCAACGCTCACCGCCCTGCCTCTCGGTAAATGTTACGTCCGACCGCTCGTCGCTCACCGCTTTTATCGTGCCCGATGCCTAAGACCCCTTATGAAAAAGAAATGTCTATCTTATTATAATAAAAATTGGGAAACATAATTTAATTTATTAAAATCAACAGTAAATCTATGAAACCCCTTAACATTCATTTATATGTTAATATTAAAGAAAAATACTAAAGAAGAAGAACTAACATTGGCCGCCGAAATTGTTCAGACTGACATTGTGAAATCGTTAGTCACATTATTCAGATGATTGGAATCAATTAAGATTATTTTTCTCTAACAGTTGATGCATCAAACCATTGGAATTTGAATTTTTTTTCTGTGTGCATATAATATTTTGATACAAAAAAGGGTGTTTATGTATGAGGGTTGCTTTTAAAGTAAGTATAATTTGGAAAATTTAGCTTGTTGTATGAAGCACAGTGGACAACTTTCCCAATATTGTAGTAGGGGTTGACGAGATTTCACTTATACTCCATTTTTTGTTAATACAAGCTGGTACTGTAAAATCATTTCTGAAAACTTGCCACTAGAAAATATATGCATATGAATTACATCAAAAAATGCATATGTGAAAGAGACATTACCATGGTCTTTTAAAGTATTGTAGTTGTATTGCACCAGCTAGTCTCACAGGAGAATACCTCTTCATCTTTTGTTTTCTCTATTGTGCAAGTGATACACCATGCTAAACCTCCCAATCTGTACTACTTTAACATTTTGCTGCTAAAACGTTTCATGCACAATAACATCCCCCATTCATTAGGAAGCCAGACAGCAAAGAAGTATTGTCGTTATGTGGTTTGAAAAATAATGTTACATTATTTATTAAATAAATATTGGTACTTCCTTTAAAAATAGCCCTCATAATAGATTCAAAAACAAATAAGAAAGAAACACAGCTGGAATGTTCCTATGTTTAAATACACAATGAAGAAACTGGAAATAGATTGGAACAGTACTTCAGCTTTTAGTGCAGACAATGCTAACAGTCATTTTGAACAAATAAGACTCCTTACATACCAACACTATTAAGTTAGATAAAATATTATTAAATCAAATTGTTAGCACATATTCTACATAATACTTTAAAGTATACAGAAAATTTGGTTTAAAAAAAATATGGACATTTCTCTATCTTGACAAAAAGGTGTGTAACTCTGTTAGAGTTTTATTAATTCACTGATATAGAATATATAGAAATCATCTGCCTTGTATTAATAGATAACTGCCTTTGCTTCTATGTAGAAATGAAATTTTATTTTGTGGAAGCTTTGTAATATTACTTTTTAAGCAGTCCAAAACATTGTCCCAAACAAATTATCAAAATTCTTACACAATTTGTCAAATTATATTTATTATTTCTATGGCAAGTGATTCATTATTTTATCAGAAAATCAAAGATCTAGAAAACAATGTAACGTGTACATTAGATATACAACCACATAGAAATAAAAAATTACAAATTAGATATGAAGAAGATCTTTTTAGTTACATAGTAAAACAACATGGAAGAAAATCATAAAATTAACGATGATTTTAAATTATTTTATACATTGTAATTCAGTATTTCAATTGATGAAAAATAACATTTTACTCAGAAAAATTAAAATTGATACAGCTTTCCTAAAATTGTCTAAAAACCAAGGAAAATATGATTAATTTTTTCTAATGTTATATAAAATTTCATATTTATTTGTGCAACTAAACTATTTACAAATTTCTATCAAAATTACTTGGACAAATATCATTAAATAAACCTCAAGTAACTAGGATGATAATTTGGTGTGTTATTTTTCTCTCCTAACTGGATAGAACATATGCTAGATAAGTTACTGATTCAATGATCAGCTTGTATTGAAAATCCTTGCAAAGAAATCTAAATTTTTGCAGGGTGTCTTTTTTTTTGGAACTTAGTGGGTAACCCTAACATAATACCATCAGTAGTTATGGTTCTTTGTATGTACACTGTTGTAATTATTCTGTAGATATGAACAAGAGTATGGGCAACTAGAGATTGTTGCTGACGATCATTCCCAATTAATAATATTAACAGCAAATTGAGTAAATAAGTCTTGTAGACAGATTGGAGGAAACTAATAGCAAATGTTTACAACAAACTGATTATAAAGGGACTTAGAACATCTGGAAAGAAATTGTTAAAACACCTAAAATGAATATACTTAATATATTCTTTTCAATGTATACTATAAAAATTAATTGTAGAAAGAAAATGTATGGATAGAAGAAGCCACAGTTTTTTATTTCTACATTCAATTAGTTTTCTGCAAAAAACTATAAAGCATTATATGTGCTATGTATCCTTTATACAATTTAATTATTACATGAAACCAGTTTTAACAGATTTATAAAATAATAATTAAGGCTTCTTTAATATGCCATGTGAGAAAGTTGCACAACACTTACCAGCCTGTGATGAACTTCATGAAGGTACAAAGTACTAAGACTCATATCAGCAGCTGTTATCTCCGATGGATCACCAGGAGCCGTTGTTGAGGCAATTGGGGGCTGCAGTCGCAAAACATCATCTATTGTTCCACTAGAGCCAAATGTTAAAGGTCCAAATACAGATGCACCCATCGAACTACCAAGAAGGCCTTGATGAATACTAAGACAGGAAATAATTATCAAGTTAGTGCTCAAGAGCAAAATATAATGAGTAAAATGTAAGTGTTAAGCCTGTTTAGTAAATTTTAAATCACTGATGTCTCAAGAGATAGCAATTCAAATTCTGCCATGGAATTTTTTTTAAGTGTTTATTTTAAACAATTAGTTGAAGCACTCATCTCCTATATCCGTGTTCATATGGTTGAGAAATGGATTTGGTTTACCCATTCCAATTAGCGGAAGGGAACAAGAAACCACAGCATTATAAATTTTTGAAGACATAGGAAAGATTCACAATATTAAAAATGGAATTGAACTGAGAAATTTCCACAAATCAGGCTTATGACTGATCAACAAATCTTGAGCCACAATTCAAAACTGGTTTAAAATAATCATTCTTTTTCTTTAGTACCCATGTTTCAAATTATTTTTTAACATCCTTAATTAATAAATTAAATACAAAAAATTAATGGCTTTAATAATAATAATTGTTATTTTAATGTAACAATTGATATTTTTAATGAACCCATGTTTGATTTTTCAATATCTGTGTATGTTCTTTTGAACCTTAAATTTTTATACATTAATGTCTTCCTGAATTTCCAGACTCAAATAAACTTATATGAATAACAACTGTATTAAAATAACCAATAAATTAGAAATAAATAATCAAAACTTTTTAAAAAATTTCCCTCTGTATCCTGCCTTTATGAATCGTGTTGTTTGAAGTCATTTTATAACAAAGAAATACTTTTACTAAAATATTAATAAAGTAGCATACTGCTCCTCTGCTGCATTATATAAATAACAAACTAAAAGAAATGCATCAATTTATTACTAAAGAGTCATAAAATATACCTGTAAAGAAGTCCGCGATCAGGGTTTAGTGGCCCCTCAGCTCTGTTAAGCCCACCTCTATGTGCAGCAGAGCTTAGCATAGAAGTATTAAGCGTTGTTGTTGCCTGTTGAGCTACAGGTTGGGATGTTTGTGGTAGTGTCCCAAACAGAGGCTGAATGGATGGAGGGCCAAGAGAAACTTCTGGATGTGCTAAATTATGCCTTAGGGCACTTGTAACAAGACTATTTAGCTAAAAAGTATAAAACAAATATTTAAATTCTCTGTAAAATTGAATAACAATAACTTATTATAAATATTAAATTACTAGATAGTCACAAGAATATTTTGAACATTTCTTTACCATTCTTATTTGTTTGCGTGTGTTGTCATTTCTTTTCATTGATGCATTTTCAATGTGTGAGGTTTTTTTTTTATAAAATGAAATGGGAATTTCATAGATGACAGAAAATACTGAAGTTGAGGAATAAATTGTTAAGATGATTGGATAGTTGTAAAAACCAATGCCAATATGAAATGAATTCAACATCCTAATTGGTCAGACATAAAATTAAATTTAGTACATAGTAATGACAATGACATTGTTCCTTTAATTGTAACTTCTTAATGTGTGTTGATTAATTATTATAAATAATTTATTATCACATCTGAGGTGGTTCCAATGAAAAGAATAACACATTGTGCTATTGCCATTACTATGCACTAAATTTTATTTTATTTCAGAATAATTAGGCTGTCAAATTCCTTTATTTTTAATGGTCAGATTAATAGTACCTATCGATGTGTAATTTGTTGACTGATTGGTATTTATTTTGTAAAGCCAATAGAAGAAACTAGAAATGATTTGTACAATAAATCTTAACACTTCAGGAATTGAGTATCTCAAGTTGAATTGCTTTGAGACCATAGTTACCAAATACAGCGTACAGATACTCTGCCATGAAAATTTTACTCAATTTAGATTTAACCTTGAATGTGATACTATATGGAACAAGAATGAAGAAAAACAAACTCTTTGAATGTGGTATGCTGACATTTGAATCCTTATTATTATCATTATTGTTGTTTCTTATTATTTCAAACATGAATTAAGTGAATGCCAGTTAAAACTGCACTGTTTTATCTTATGAAGTAAACAAGTATAAAACTTTTACAACATATGTATTGTTTAAAAGTCTATTAGGGTTGCATCAGACCTGTCTTAGGACTGAATACAACCACAACAACTTGTTTTATACATCTGAAACAGTCTTTCACAGCCTATTATCTATTCCACAAAGAAAAAGTATTACTTAAATAACTTCTCATAAATTTATGAATGACAGGAATGTATATAGATCATTTTACATACCCCAATTCCTATACTTGACATGGATGACAAAGATGTGGTCAAAATATTAGCTTGTGCTGTGGTTTCTGGACACTGCTGTCGAAGCTGCCCTGTTTCATGTATAACTCTGTCTCGTAGTGCTGAGACAAAGTTTCTGGCTCCTAATGTAGGTGGGCTCCAATTAGGGTTAGTTAGAGTAAAATGTACCAAGGACAATTCCGTTTTACCATCTTCTGCCTGTAACAATTTGTTTTAGAAAAAGTATTATTAAACAGTTTTTTTTGAAAAAAATTAAATCATCATACAATAAAGTTTATTGAGTGAGAAAAATGTGTAAAAGAAAATTGTTTAACTAACATACATAATGAAATATTAATTATTATTGCCTGGCAAAATAAAATGATTTCAAAATTATTATGAATTACTTTAGATATGAAAACATAAGCAATGGAAGTCTATATTATATTTACAGTTTAATTCAAATCCTGTACATTTTATATAATAGTGAAATTTTATAAATTCGAATATATAATTTAAAAAAAAATTTTTGTCTATAGTTAAGATCAGTTGGATTATTTATGTACCTGAAGAAGTCCAAAACCCTGGACAACATGTCATTGAAATCATTTAAAAAAGTGATAAATAAAAGAGCTGATATATTGACGGTTTGCTTATCTTTAAATTAATGACTATTAGATCATGGATTTCGGTGAGTGTTAAAATATATTAAGAGTTCAACTGCAAATTATTATGCAAGATATAATATATTTAAAATAAGTCAATGAAGTATTATAAACAAAGTTGCAAATTTATTTCAGCAATTTATCTTTACACTAACCTGAGCATAGTGTGTCGGTGCTTCTGGAGCAACCTCTCCCTCATCATCTCCTCCTCCACCCACACCCTGCCAAGTAGGACTTCCATGACGTCGAACATCCATTTGAGCAAAGGAACATACATCTCCAACGCCAACAACTTCAACAGTAAAGTTGCGATAAAAGTCAACTATTTCCAGTGCTTTTGGCCGGAACAAAAAGCAGAGAACAAATGGTGTGATGATGGGAGACAAAAGTTCTTCTAATAAATAAACCTGTAATGAAAAAATCAATATTTTTGGGGTGAAAAAGAGGCAGAAAAATTACAGTAACAGCTAATCAGAAAATTTGTTATATTTCTCTCACTTCAATTACTTATATTTAAAGTAAGAAAGAATAGTACAGAAATATCTAAATATTGTTGTATTTTGACCATAATATGTTTTAGGATACTGGCTAATTTTATAACAATTACCGAGTACAAAAAAATACTACATTCACCAATTCCACACTTTTACCTTTCTTTTATATATAATATCAATAATATCCTACAGCTATTAGTATAAGTGGAGTCTCCTTTTGACTAATATAATAGTAAGTTGATATAACAGACAAAATTACATAGTTCACTAAAATATAGTAGTCTTGAAAATATTTCAATTATGTTAACAACAAACCAAATTAAAATTATTGATGAATGCATATCTTATCTTGTAATCTTTCAATTAATCCTACATCCTATGCACCACTCCTCCAGCACAATTACTGGTAATTTATCTTTATAATAATGAGAAATATTACATTATACAGACAAACATTAAATTGAGAAACAAATACATTAAAAATTAGTAGTCGGATGTTTAGATGTGAACTTAGCAACTTATTTATTCTAATGCCTAAAACCTGAAGACTGGAATTTATACATGAGATATGAGATATAAACAACGAAAAATCAAAGAACTCAAAATAAAACAGCTTATCACTCATTAAGATAATCATTGTCACTAAGAGTATTGGAATGATTTTAACATGGAACATTGTCAAAACTGAAACTGATTAAATGTGATACAGTCCTTGGTAATACTATTGTGTTTACACAAGTGGACAGTTTGAAATTAGGCTCTTTAATTCTTATATTCAAAGCTCTCTTCATTTGGCTAATATAAAAAAACTACAACTTGAACAATTAATTGTATAAACAACATTAATAGAAGAAACTTATTAGTGGGATCTTTGTCTCCTTTAATTATATCAGAAAAAAGAAGTTGTTTATTTTTACTTAAAAATTACAGATAACCGTAGCTTTTAAATTGTGTCAGTTTGTTTTTGATAAAATACCACAAGAGAGAAAGAGAAAATAATTCATTGAGTGTATTACTCTTTATAACATTTTTTGGTTGTGACAGGAATTTATTTGATAATTTGATGTCCATGTACTTTGAAATAAATTCCATAGGGTAGAGGTTGGTCAATAAAATATTTTTAACATACTTCAGATTATCAAAATGATGGACAGGATTGTATAATAGTATACAGCTTTGTCAATCAAGTTGTAAACAATGGCTCAATTCTGTGTAGCAGGATGATTAGATAAGAAATTGAAAACAGGGCTGGAAAATGTTGGTTTTTGGTACCAATTAAATAAAAACAATAATAAGAATCACCAACATATGTGATAACTAACAAGTTTTAAATTAAGTTTCTCAGGGCAACACTTCTCCAAATTTATCATTACTAACTTCACAAGAACAAGAGATAAGGTTATATTTCACACTAACAATTTCCTTTTGATGTGAACGAAAACAGTTAAAGGTATCTGTTTCCCAACAGGTATAAATGTAATTGTTTGATCAACATTCACAAGAGGAAAACCTACATACTGTAAGAAAAAAAAATTACTGAAAGTAAATTGCATGTATATGAAAAGAGAAAAGATGAGATAATATTGGTATGAACACGAAAAAATTAGTCATGAAAAGAAAAAATTGTTTACTTACAATATGATTGCAAATTGCCTCTCCAGCAAAGTTTGTAATAAATGCTCAAAATTGCAACCACTGAAGTGCCGAATGGAGTGATTGGTCAAAAGTTCCAAAGATACCCGCAGATGCATCAATCACAGATGGCCAAGCACATTACCAGCCAACCACAGCTTCCTAGTTTTGGTTGTAATTTTGAGCAATTATTGCAATTGTTGCTGGAAGTAGTACTTTGTGATGATACTGTAAATAAATAATGTTATTTTTATATGTCCAATTTTTTGTTTGTACCTCAACATGTCACTTCCAACCATACATTCCTATAGAAAAAGTATGTTTCAGAGAGCTGCACCACCTATGAAATTTTGTCACTCAGCATAACATATTATATGCTTTTATAAGTGATAGTGGTTTTATGTACCAATTCTATCAGACAGCAAGTCTATTCACAGGAAGTGAAGAGAGCATATGAATAGTAACGAACAGAAGTGACAATTGAAATATATCAACAATAATCTTTTTATTTTATTAAAGAACAGAGAAGACAACATTTTTGGTAGCAAGTGTGTTAACAGCAAATTTAACAACCATAAGCCCAATAAAAATTTTTCTTCAATGAAGTAAGAAAAGAGTATCTTATAAGTAATTATGTTTGTTCTTAGTAAAATTGTAAAATTTAAATTTCTTTTACTTACAGCCTTATACTGAAAGAGCTGAGAAAACTCCTGACGTACTCGATTTGTGTGTGCTTGCCCTCTCCAATGATCTGGGAAATAATGTGCATGAGCTAAGACAGCTGTCATTAATTTTTCTGGACACCACACCATATTTTCATCAGGAATAAAAGCCCTGAAAAATTATTACATACTAATTAACACTCCTCAGATCAAGTTAAGTTGTAACACCACATAATAATGATAACTGAACATTCAACGTGACACAGAAAATTTTTAAACATGGCTATCATAAATAACAAACATATCAAAACAAATATTTAGTATGTAAACTTGAATATACATCAATAACAACAACTGATTTATATTAATTTTCTTTATACTAAAAAGAAATAACTGTTTTCCATTTTCCAACTATATTGTAATGACTTTATAAAGTAATAATAAATTCACATTTCCATCAAACGAATTGCATATAAATTCCATTCTTATGTATTTATTATGTACACTATGAATAAAGACAAATTAATATACCGCATTACTAGTGGTCTACAAAAACTCAACTCCTTTCTTCACCTGGCCTACATTGGATTGCACTACAACCTGGATATTTCCCACAGGAGCCCTCCACAACATCATGTAGGTCACAACCTCACAGTGTAGCACTTAAACTGGGTTCCCAATTCTGTGGTAGGAACAGGTGTCATGTACGCCCTAAATTTCCACCTACAATTTATGTACTTCTCTGCCTACCATAATCCTAAAAAATTGTCCCCAAATTGCACATTTACGCTACCAGTTGAGGTCTACTATCAATTTAAGGTAAGTCAAGTCTATCTTACTTTCATATCCATTTTATTATTTTATTGACTTTGTCATCTTATTGTTCCTTTTGTTTTATATACATATAAAACTGTTAATAAATATCATTACATAAATAAAATAATACAATAAAATTATGGTTATATAATTGGAGACTGAACTTACCTACTACCAGCTACAACTCCTCCCAGAATAGTCATAATTGAAAATAAATGTTCAACTGTTAAAACATCTTCATCATACACTGTCAAAATTAGAAGAACAGCAAGGCAAGCACCAGCAATAAATGCAATATTTCTGCAACAAATGCCTCACTGCAGCATTACAGTTACAAAAATGTATACAATATTGTGTTTAATAAAATTATTTGAGATTACTTGAGTTGTAATAAAGCTGAAATTCCCAACTGCTGCAATACAGATTAATAGAAAATTAATGACCCATTATTGCTCCTCACTTCACTGCTAAGCAACAAAGAATATAACAACCTTAGTCTGTTCGTCAGCCCCTCTAGATTCTACTTGCAATACTATTAATTATACTAAAACTAATGCTGAGTAGAATTTCTATGGTAACAGTTTACACAATCCAGTATGAATATATAGAAGTTAACCAAGAAAATTTACAGAATTCAAGAAGGGCAGAATGTATTAATATTGAAAAAATGAAACAGAATGTTTTATAAGCCTCACATTCGGTATTAATTGATCAAATTAATTAATGCTAACCATAATACAAAAATCTTGTTTATGATATTTGCGTAACAAAGCATTATCACTTAAGACTTGCTGGTTGTCTGGGAATTCATTTACATTAGCCCACTAAAGTGTGTTTGTGTAATTGTGGGTATATAACTCAGAAACTGGCAGGGATTGTCTAGCCATGAATCCAGCCAGTCCTCATTAGCCACGCATCTTCTTTTTCCTACTGTATTCACCATTTAAACAGGCTTCAATTAAAACTGCTAGGTTTAATGGAGGTAATGGTAGATATTTATTTTGATGGCTCAAAAAGTACTTTATTGTAAGTAGAGTTAAGGGTTTGTTTATGATTTAAGTTTAATGACCGGGAATTGTATTTTTACTTGAAGAAGTGAATATGTCAAAGAAAATTGTAATTAGTTCTAAGTGAGTTTTTGTAAATATTATGTAATTTTGATTAAGGGCGTTGGTTAGTCAAACTGTTTATGACTGTGGTTCAGTGAGTGTCATATTAAAAAATTGTACAATTTTTTTAATTCATTGGGGGCGGGGAAAATGTAACATGAAAAGTTACACACAACAATGCAGGCCAGCTTGCAAGTTGCAATTGTTGAGTAACTGATGCAACACAGGCCAACAATGTGGTCTGGTGAGACATGGCAGTTATCAGGGAGTGATTGGAGAAGCGGGTTGTGTCGGCGGGACGAAGAGAGAATTACCACGCCCTGCAGATATAATTATTTTTCATGCTCTGATTGAGATTAAAACTGTTAAAATCAATTTTTGGTATTTTTTATGAAAAATACCTGGCGCTCTAAAGGAATTAAGAAATCCTCGAATACAGAGGAACGACGTTTCCGCTACAAGTGATATTATACTCATCCATTGTTTGGAAGAAAAAAAATAACAAATGGAGGACACAACTTTTCTGCACAAGTATTAAATATGGTCAGTACATTATTTTGTCTGTAATCATGGTTAAAGCTTTTAAAATATTATATATTATGTGATTTGATTGAAATATATTTATGTAAGTTAAACTAGGAAATTAATTAATGAAACCATTTGTCATAATCACAAGAAATGTATTCTATGAAATCTAATTGTGTGTATATTTAGATTATTCTGTGAAGTATCTTACTTCGCAAAGACTGTCATGAGAGGAGAAGCAAAGCTGCCCATATACTTTGATGCAGGACGATAAGCTCTATTCAAACGAGCATTTAGTTCATGCTCCAGCTCATTCAAATGTCTCAAATATAGTCGTCCATACAAGGACCACCGTCTTGAACCTAAACTACCAGGTTCACGCTTTATGACCTGAAATTAGGAAACATATTACAATTATAATGTTTTGGGAGAATTTGTAAACTATAAAAACATGGCTCGCCAGCTTATTAAATTAATAAATTGTTTAATTAGTTCTTGGCCATCATTATTAATGGCAGGTGAGCATGTAATTATTTTCCATGCTCTGCATGGCTTGTGCAACATGGCAAGACCATACATAATAAAGAAGTTAAAAATAGAATTTGTCTGAAATTTATCAAATACTAAATTAGATATGGATACAATGAATTACCTCAGCATAGTTGAAGAATGAGTAAAGTATCTGCCACAACAGAATTAGAGGACATAATAATAAATTTGCAATGCCAACCCATAAAATATGTTTCTCTAACTGTTGTGCTAAGTCTTGACGACGTCCAAATTTTTTATACTCTTCTTTGAGATGCCAACTGTTTTCGAATGGTGCCCAAGGCCCCCCTATAAAAGATTAATGTAATATATTAATAATATCTCTCACTATATTTTATTAAAAATCCTTCATCTGTAACTCTAAAATACTTCATTAATGAATTATAGTTATTATTAAAACACACCAAATTAACGTAATATAGGCTATAACTTTCCAATTTTATTTTCAACTGATTCTCTGTTTACTGTATACATTCTTTATTAACATAATTCTGGTGTTTATAAAGCCACAATCCTTAAGGATAAAATTTTAAAGTAATATTGATCAGAAATAGTGCCTGTTCAGCTGAATATTTATACTGTGTTATTTGCCATTGATAGAAAACAAATTTAAATTAATATTTTGGCATAATAGAAAGAAAGCTCACAGAAGAGAAGTAGCTCAATATTATACTTGAGTCCTCTGCTAAGGAAGACAACTTCTCCAATGAAGGGTAGTCTTATGCATACAGGAAGAACGGACTTATTTACCATAGCAACCATGTAGTTCTTAAATCTGAAATAAAAGTTAAACAACTTGTAAATAAAACAAGAATAAATATTAATTTTAAGGAATGTGTTGAGACAACTTCATGTTGACAACTTCTCATATGAATATGAACCAATTTCTTATTAGAAATGGATTGTTATTACCAATGTAATTGATATAATTTTTATGAACAATGACTAAGTAACACAGTCATCAGAAGAAAGTAATTTTGAGGGCATGTGTCTCACATAAAAAAATATTCAATTTTGAAAGATATATATACAAATCATTGTAGAAGATACTTCTGAATAATCTGCAGCAATGTAAAATGATTACACAAGTGTTGAAAACAAAAAATATTAAACTAGTGAAAAGTTTCTCTGCATGGGAATTTTCAATAATACATAATCATCATGAATATATTTCTCTACAGAAAAGAATGTGCAAAATTATTAGCAAGGGACACTTATAAAATACTGCATGAGAAAATGTGGCAAATGAAATATTTTTATTAACAATATTGTGGTTTAAAATTTAAAAGAAACAACATGAAAAAATATAAAAAGAATTTAAACTGTGCAATTAAGGGGAATAATCACAACAGAAATTTTAAGCAGTGCTATGAAATTAATGACTAGTAGTAGTTTTCTATGGAAATGTGAAAGCATTGATCTTAGTTAAGTACAATACAAAATTACAAAGAAGAAAATAATTTTAAAAAGTTTTTGTAAATTTTAACAAAACTTTAACTCATCTTTATTATTGAGACTATGATAATTTTATGTATGACATAAAGCTTTTAATGTTTATTTGTTGAAATCAATGACTTTATTATATAGTTAGCTACATGAGTTAAAACAAATTCTGTTTGTTAATGCTCATGTGTTTAAAATATACTAAATTAAAAGATTAAAATATTTGTTGATTGATAAAGATAAATAACAAGATCTAAATAATAAATTTCTACAAATATTTTATTGACTACAAACCTAAGTATACGATGATAAATATCTAACTCTGTTAAATCTTGTTTATGTATACACATCTGCTGTTCTCGTTGAACTTCACGAACTCGGCTTTGGACTTCATGCCATGTTAAGTTATCAAGCTCCGACTATGATACAAATAAATAAATACAAATATAAACATAAAATAATGTAAAATGACCTATAGTTTATGAAAATGGAAACTGTTACAGATTTTTCTCTTTTGAACTTGGTGGAAAATATTAACAAATATTTTAAGTAATGTATCACAAAATTGTATCCCAAGTTTGCAACACTTAGACATCAAATATAAATAAACCATAAAGCAATAATTTATAATACAAATTAGAAAAAATACAACTAGTAATCACGATTGAAATAAAAAGCTTGGCTATGTTTCAAGAATTTGATCTAATAACCTGTTTTATGACATTATTTCTTTCAATTTCTTCACCGATTTTCTAAGTAATAATTTCCTATTCTTACAAGCAGTACATCGATTTAAAAAGTTACACTTCAATTTGTACAAATGTACAAATGACTGAGCTTCAAATGGAAGCAAATTTTCTGTCTTTGAAATAAAAAGAGCTTATCAAGATGTATTTATAATATTCAGGTTATTTCATACTACTTTTAGCATAATGATTTACTTGCTTTTGAATTTTATTTTAGACATATAAAAGTTCATTTCAAACCTTTCAAAAAACAAGTATGATATAAGTACTATCATGAACGAAACATTTTTAATGTAAAATACAATAACTTACATCATTTATTTTTAAAGCACTATTAAAAAAAGCTTTGATGTCCAGAAACTGAAGGAGATGATAAAAAACTTTTATAACTCTCAGCAACCAGAATACTACAGATACAAAAAGGCAAATCCAAGTGATAGGTGTGAATCGTGATACGCACACTCCACCACTAACAATAGCATCTGATAGGGAAATCTTGGTACTATTTTGTGCATGCACAGGTATTTTATCCCTGAAAAATATTACAGTAAAATGTTAAAATTTTGCAAGATTTAGATTAACTCAATAGAAGTCTTAATAGTAATTATAGTTTTCCAAATCATATAAGAATTTTGGGCACTGGGTAGCAATGTTGTTCATTATTAACATCTAAAAAGCAGAAAAATGATACAACTAAGTTAATCTTGATATTTTAAATAATTTCAAGTCATGATTATTTGAATGTAAGTAGTATATAGCTCCTCAATGCACCTGTTATTATTCTACTTTTTAACAGATACATGACTTCAACAAGTCTCATACTCTAATTTACATGTTCACTTTATTATCTCAGAACTGGCAAGACTTTAATCAGAAAATATGAACAAGAATCTGTAATTTGTAACAGAGACTCAAATGTATTGTAATAACTTACTTGAACAGGACTGGATAATCTACACAATAGAACAGAAATGTAGAAAATCCTGCTACAAAAAGAAATTGACCGAGTTCTAATGTTTCTTGAACCATCATGCAAGAAAATCCATGTTTTTGGTGGTAATGGTACATGCGGGTAAAAAATGCATCCAGGTCTTCCACATGATTCCATCGGGCTGCAACAGAAATATTTTTATATGGTAGTATATATACATTAGAAATTATTTCCCTTAAACATATAAAAGTGCCAGTATTAGAAGACTAATTATATAAAGAAGTAGCTACTTAATAGAAAATTAAGCCATCAAATAAATAACACACAACATTTCTACATTTTTAAAGCAACAAACATGATTGGTACTTATTTTGTCACTTAATCAGAAATTTCTTTATCTAATAAAACTGACTTTTTCACTCTTTAAAACATTATATTATTGTACTAATGATACATGCAAGAGTAAACTTGTTATGAACCAAGAATTAAAGATTAAATAGTGTTTAAGTTACCAAGTGATAAATATCTAGCAAACATAGTTCAATTGATTTCAATTTTAACTATGAGGAAGTTTTCCTGAAGGACAGTTAATAATTTTTAACTATGATAAAGTTCAGTAATAATAAGTCTCTTATCAAGTAAAAATTCTGAAAAATTATACCTCTACCACTTTCTGGAACAACATGAATCATGACTCCACTTTCCTGGGGTGTTTCATCTCCTTCACCCATATCAACCCCAAACGGTTGTAGGGGTTGATAACTAGCTTCAAGTGTAGCAGTCATGACTATTTCTTGAGAAGGTGAATGACTGTCAACTGAGAAAACTACAATTTAAATTATGCATAAATCCGACAATTATGCATCTCACTACTGTTCTACAGACGAACTAATCGTTTGGTTTTCTTCTAATATTCATATTATCTGAAAGCAACGTAATGTATCGTCAGTACTTTTCATTGTGTTCTCTGTGACCTTTAATGCATTACACAACAAAAAAAAATCTAGGTTGACAGCTGATGTAGTAAACAAAGTATCATTCTTCTATTTCACCGTCCGTAAATGTCATTTGAAACTACACAGGAAAAACTAATTTGCAGTTATATCCCCACAGTGTACCATGAAACATTACTGGAATGAAAACATACACATAAAACAAAATTTGAAGCTATATCGCTAATACCAGAATACTTCGTTGTCGCACCATTTTTTGCACGTCTTTGTTAGGAGCGAAATTAACGCGCCCCACGTGCAGACGAGGAACTATAGAAGGCGCGGGCACTGTGAAAACTCGCGACAGAAAATATGGATAGATCTACATCGTTTGGAGGAACTGTTGAAGACTAAAAGTATGGATGAGAAGCCGTGAGTCAAGGAGAAACTATTCGTTGCTAGTGATCAGACAATGAACTGGCAGCCCGTAAAAATTTAATGTATATATTATATTTGAATCTGGAGACTGGAATATAATGAAATAAGACGTGAAAGATGTTAAGAAACAGGATGTGTTGTGGTTATTTAACCATTTTATGATTAAATTTCAGGAGCAAACTCGTTTTGCTGTATCGAAAGTTTTTACCGGGAGTTCGGTTGGAACCCGAATACTCGCGGCTGCGTCTGTGCACGACGACAGCTGTGATTTGGGAAATACCAACCATGAAAAAGAAACGTGGAATAGCATGGGCGCGAAGTATCGCGTAGTTGTCAAAACATTGCCTCGTTAAATGTTATAAATTTAAATAAATACAGTCTCGAGTGTTCGGTTTCTAGACGAACTACCGGGATACAAAGTGTTAATGATGAGTTACAATGTCCCTATAGAGTCATTAATGACTAGTTCGATGCCGTTCTGCACCTTGTTCTCCATGTTACAACTTATTTGAATGGCTGTATATGACATATATATTAAGTGATATGTATTCTGTAGCTATTCTCTCTACTAATATTCTGCTCAGTAACCTTGGGATCTTCAATATAAACCACAAACATTCGAACGTCTTCTTTTCCTTCCCTTCCTGGCGATAATTTCGTACAATATCTCAGTCCCTATTTGGTCTATCATTAACACACATTATTCTATTATACCACGTTTTCAAGATTCCAGTCTGTAATATCTATACAATCACGGGTAGTATACCTCATACTTTTGTTTTATAAATATTTCTTTCAATCTGAATGCTGCGTAATGTAAATGAATAATAACGGAGGGATTATTTTAAAATTATGTAACACATTATTTGCGCTTTCAAAAAAATAATTATTCTTGTTTTCTTTTCCAAATTTATTTCTAATTAAATAATTTATTTTTTAATTAAACTGTGGTTACCATGTAATTTATTGCAATTAATTTGTCGTATTCTTTCATATGTGAAATACGAAACGACGATAAGAGCAGAAATTTACATATAACGAATCACTAATGTTATTGCAAGTTTTTATATTGTATTCCTCGCCCTTTCAACGTCTTGATCAACTCTCCTCATTTTTAGTCTTCTTACCGCCTATTTTTCCCGTCTCAAACGAAAACGCCATCCCACGTGACGCGTCTCCGCCAATCTATTTTCATCTTTCGCCAAACGCTGGAAATTTTTCGCTGATGAAGGAGGGGTTGTCCTTGGAGCGTTTTTCGGGGTTATTGTCCCTGCCTCGAAAACAACCTTAATCCCTTGGACGTGCAGGCAGACACGTTTTCTACGCGACAGCTTGGCGCCCAGGTTTCCCACCTCTTGCCTGCCTGCTTCTAAATATTCTTTCTTACTGAAATTTGATCGTTTTAAATTTAAAAATGTGAATAAAATTAGGGAGGGTCCTACTACGCTACAATAGGTAATTGAAAGTTATTGATTTCCTACTTTTGATTATTTCTTTCCTGCAAGCAACATTGGTATTCTTGTTCTATTAATTGTATGTATCTTTAGTTTCTTCTCCCAAACCAGCTTCAAGTCAAGAGTGTTTGCTGCGAAATAATAATTCAATTATATACTCGTATCATAACAACATATAAATACCAAAAGCTTTTATTTAATTTAAATTGGCCCACGCTGGACACCAATAAATGTAATATGTAATTATTAGTAATTTTCACTTAATTAATTATTTAAAATAAACCACAGTTGAATGTTATTTTAAATATAGAAAAACATTTAAATGGTTGGATTTCGAAGACTTTCATCAAGCAGCGAAAACCAGCACAGGATCCTGAATAAAATACTGTCATCATGTTTGGCTTATTTCTAAAATAATATTTATTTATAATCTGTACGAAAGAAAAAAATTCACTCATTACTTGCATTAGTTAAATGATCCACGCACGTGCCCGTTAAATTGGTTTTCCACAGCCTTCGTACTACTGTAGTTCACTATCTAGTCACGCGGCAGAAGCGTGCTTCCAGTTTGAGTCACGCACGACGCAATACTATTGTCCAGCATTTATACTCCACGAACTGCGAAAAATTAACAATTTCTTTAAACAGATAGGGAGATAAATTAATATTGATTATGTATTGATTACATATATTTTTATAGACACAAAGTTTGCCGAATCTCTGTGAATGGGTTAAGAATTATGAATATTGTTAGTGTAATGCCCATGCTTTTTAACATATATATAGAACAGGCGATGAAGATCTTTAAAACGGAATATGGAAAAGGAATCACACTACAAGGAGAAGAAATAAAAACCTGACGCTTTGCCGACGTTATTGTAGTATTAGGGGAATCAGAAGAAGACTGGGAAACCATAATAAATGGCAGGAACGGAGTCCTGGGGAAAGAGTTCAATATGAGGATTAATAGAGGGAAAACCAAGGTAATGGAGTGTAGCTTGGGAAACAGTGGAATAACAAATGGTGTTAGATTGGGAAGGGATATTTTGAAGGAAGTTAAGGAATTCTACTACTTGGGAAGCGTAATAATTAGGGATGGTAGAAGTATAGTGGACATAAAGAGTAGGATACCACAGACAAGGAAGGCTTTCGCGAAAAAGAGGAATTTACTTTCGGGAAATATAAGTGTGAATATTAGGAAATCGTTGCTAAAAATGTTCCTATGGAGCGTTATATGAGTGCGAAACGTGCACTATATGAGCTCCGGAAAAGAATAGGCTAAGCAGATGTAGGATGTGATAGTTACGAGGAAATGAACAGGCTTGCGCAAGATAGGTTAGCATGGAGAGTTGCATCAGACCAGTCTTAGGACTGAATATCACAACGAGAACAATGCACGTAATTTTCGTGATGTGAATGTATTTAATTTGGATTGACGGGAAAGCAGTTGAGAGTTTTTAGAGGGCTGCATTTCACAGAACTGACGTGCCATTAAGGATTAAGGTCTGTGCTCATTAGAACGTGCCATACTAGGACTGTAACCGAATGCAATTGTCTGCAACTGAACTCAGTGACTTATAATTAACAAATCCGATTTTTTTACTGATGAATTAATAATGTCTACAGTAAATGAAACAAATATATATCGAACAGAACATTTAGAACACTTCAGAGGAATTTTACATGGGAACCAATTTAATTTATTGGAATGAAAGCATATCCTGGTACGATATTAACTATGGCGCTAAATCCCAAATCCTCTACGAAGAATTACTTTTCTATATAATAGACCACAAAGGGTTAAATATAGAATTGAAAAATTAATAGATTGAGATTCACTCACCGTAGACACACATCTAGTGTGGTGACTCATGTCCCCCACATTGAATTTAAATCGGTAAATCAAAAATAATTTAGTTTAATAGTCTGCCAAGTCGCAGAAAGGTGGGCGAAATCGAGAAGGGCCGTCACAGTCACGTCGGTGTGAAGCCTCGCCGATTACGGTAAATTTTGCCTGGGATGTTTTGTTCAGGCAGATGGTGGAGAGACGGCCTAGCAGCAGGGCGAAAGAGAGAGATAGTTAGACTGGGCAGAGATAGAACGAAAGAAAAATTATAAAATTTGTTTCTGAATGTTCGAGAAGGAATTTTCTGGATCAAGTATTGGGTCGACACATAATATTTTAGCATTCTACACGACCGGCGTGAGAAGCAGAACATCTGCTAAGAACATACAACGAGACCAGCTCCGTGCAGATTCCTCGACTGCATATCAACTCCGGCGTTAACATCCATGGTAACGGCATTTTATCCGGCGTAGATTTTTAAAAGACCATCGTCGTTTTTGAAGCGGTTGTTTTATTTTTTATATATTTTTTATTAATAATAATTTCCACCCGCGTTCCCTAGAGCAGGCATTTTAGAAGCTGCAAAAAGATTATTTCTGCTTTACGAGATAGGTCAGATTAATAATTCATTTTCGTTAATTGATTTATACATTTGAAATATTTAACTTGAGTTATTTTATATCCTTCATTAAAATAATTATATAAAAATGTTTACAGAAGTTTCGATTTTATAATCAAATTAGGAAAGTACTTAATGGTACATGTACTTGGCACTTTCTTGTCCAATTGCAGTACAACTGGGAAGTCAGAAGAAAATTGTTCTCACGAACCACTACCACATCGAGTTAAACTCCAACGTGCGTTGAATTGGGACGTGGAAAAAGCCACGACCAGGTGGGCTCAGGGGCTTCCGGATAACCCTGACGTACCAATTTCCCTAAAGGACGGATTTGGTTGGTCACGCGCATAGCTCTTTTCGGTTCAGGGTCGCCCAGCATGAAGGAGTTGCACTTGCCATTTAAATGGCCCTTGAAACTTGTTTTTCGATTCTAGCGAACCAGCCGACACCACGTCCGGAACCCCCGATGATGCACCAGTCTCCACACTTCCGACACCTTAGTCACGAATGACTTGACGACCGCATCGAGCCAATCTCAGCTGCTGTCACCGGCACCGATGGGAAGCCTGCTTCCCAGATTGACCCCAAGAAGAACCACACTACCTCCTTTCATCGTACCAGAAGATTTCTGTCACCACCCTATGGTGACTTAACACAGGCGCCGCGAGAATGCATTCCCCTAGAGCCTTGAAGGAGCAGAGGTTACGACATCGCTTGCATCCTCCGTAGCATTTAACCTAGCTCTTGGGACAAACTCCATTGGTTCAGTAGAGGTGCTACCATAGCCACCAAAAGGATAGCTACTAAACGACAGACGTAACTAGACTCGAAGACATGATCCCCGAACACGACAATGCCCAATGCCCCAGTTATTCTCGCCGTTTACCCGCTGTTCATGTGGACTCTGCACCAGTATTAAGGACCATTTACTTCTAGACTAACGAGTTTAAACGAATTATACCACAATTCAATGTTGACAGTAATCACAGGTTACGCAGCGAGCACATGGGCGCATAGATTGGTTAAACCAGTGTTAAAGATCCAACAAATTCAGCGGAAAACTTTGTTGAGAATATCAGGTGCCTTCAGTACAACCCATTCCGAAGCATTAACAGTTTACCTAGCTGTTGTCCCATTGGATCTAGTGATCAGGAAAAGGAGCGCACAGTACTGGCTCAAAAAAAGAGAACCAGTGCAAAGCCATAGAAATTTTAGGCAAGGAAGCAAACACCAAATATTAAACATTTGGCAATAAAGATGGAATTCATCAAATAAAGAGAGAAGGGTGTACGAAATTATACCTAACATACAAGAAAGACTACAGCTAGACACCTCAACCCATACATTTTCTTACCGGTCATGGACAATATCTGGGAGGAATAAATAACAGATCAATCTATGTGCCTGTGGAGAGATAGGAAAACCGGAACACGCCATACTGGAATACACCAATTATGAAGTCGACAAGACAATAAGAGAAACCTTAAGAAAAGAAAGACTATGGAAATAATAAGAAACCCACCACTCACCGGGGCTCAGATATCCGCTATAGAACTGACAAAATACAGGACTCTAAAAACATAGACACTTAAATACAGTACCTTAAAGCAATGAATATGAATAATAATAAAAAATTATGCATAAATTACCACATCATTAGACTCACTCTACTCATCTTCGGACCGGACTCTCAAATCCTGGAACATCACAACATAAAATAATATTAATTTTAATTATTAATTATTATTCATGTTCGTAATTTACGCATGCGGTTTATCTTAGAAACGAATTTTCAGGGTATAATCTCTAATAATTTCTACAATATTGAAGCTCAAAAGTGACAATTATGAAAAGACGTCGTCTCCAACGAACCGCAGACTTCGACGAAAAAGCCCGTATATCGCCCATAAAAGCATATTTCAAACTAAAATTTTGCACATGTCCATCTAAGGCTTCATAGAACAAACTGTCAAAGTTTCATCAAAATCTAAAATGGTCGCGCGGGAATCGTTCCTCAAATTGTGAACACTTGATATTGAATGACCCAATTGCGTCCACAGGTTTCTGCTGTCTGCTTTCACAAATTTCTCTCCATTTCATAAACATTAGAATTTTTGTGCTTTAATAAAACCAAATTGATCATAAATAACACCAAAAACGCCGAGAAATAGCAAATAAGTGACACCTTACACAAGAACGCTTAAAACTTACCCATACAACACAGCAGAGTACCAACTTGTGACGTCACTAGGCCTGCAACCAATCGTGTAGCGTTTCGGATCACGCGGCCGAGCACCGCGAAAACTTTATTTATTTATTGCAAATAATTACCATTTTTGGGGGGAAATAGATAAAATGTGGATTCAGCGTAATAAAATCTTCAAGAATGACAGTAAACTTTGATATATTTTGAATAAAGTCAAATAACCTATTATAGTTTATGCAATAACTTCAAAATTAAATATTTAAAACTTTTTTTTCTGTAAAGTAATTTGTGCTATTTCATTAAAAATATTTTTTTCTCCTTCTAAACAATAAAATTATAATCGTCTTCCCCAACTACTAATAATTAAAGCTGAAACATTACAAATAAACGTACAACTTTGGGACTTGTTTATAAATCCAGTGATTGACATTACATTGCATATATATATATATACGTTACTTAATTTATCAGACTAGTCACATAGAAAAACATCGTTCATCCCCCTTCAACGGCAATCACCAAACTCCTCTCCCGTCATTCGGAAGGGCGTGAGCACCCAATAACCCGAAGGTTTTGTAGGGGAAGTAATTGCGTTATTAAGTGCATTCGTATATAAAAAAAACATTCTACAATATTTTTCTCTGGATTGTACTCTTGCTTCTGTGTATTGCACCGCTTAGTTATCAAAATTATGTCGGAACGAGTGATCTGGCAAACCTATCTACATGATGACTCCGCCACACATATTATGAATGAGGGATACGTGATCAATTTTGGGAGGTGTGTGAACTGGAGTCGAAGACCATGGGCAGACTGTAGGGGTTGTCCGCTGATCCCATTGGATCAATCAACCTGCTGCCTTTTAAAACCGGTGGAACAAGGAGAAAGGAATGCTGCAACCCCACAGCACTCTTACCCCCTCATTCGGCAGAGCGTGAGACAAGTATCTAATAACCCGACCTACCTCAGGTAGGTTTCTCAAGAGTTTTCTCTGCACCTCTCTCAGGTGGTAACCGGGTAAGATTCTTTAAGCTGTAGCTCGGGACCCTAATCAATCGGAAGAATATGCCAGTGGAAGATTTCTCTCGCAGGTATTGCACCCCCAACGCTATTATAGGGCTTAACTTCGGGGATGCCTCGTTCTCTCTCTGTTTTTTAAGGTTCTCATAAGTCGAGGCAGTTTGAACGCTTTTGGGAGGTGGATGTACTGGTTTGCAGACCTGTAAGAGTTGTCCCACTGTCGACCAGCTGCCTCTTAAAAGTAGTGAAGGTACAGAGAAAGGAATTCTGCGATCCCACAGAAAACTCCTCTCGCGTCATTCGGAAAGGCGTGAAAATAGTACCCAAAAGCCCGACCTACCTGATTCAGGGTTTCTACGGGTTTCCTTGCATCTCGTTTAGGTGAATCAACTTTTGGGACCCTTGTCGTCCCTTGACTACCTTGCTCTACCTTCCACATCATTTCAGTTCTCTTCCTATGCTATTAAAGAGGAGTTGCCTGTTTCAGGATCACCCTCATGCAGGCTTGTACCAAAAAAACCCTAGTCAATCCTTATCTGCCTTCTCCTCCCTTTCGCATCCTCCCTTTTTCAATTTCCCTGCCAGTTTCTGGATCATCCTCATGTAGCTTTTTACCCCATCACAAAATGAATTTTAATTTATGATTCTAATAACGCTGTAAAAAATTGGTAAATAAACGAATCAGCGTACCAGAGACATAAATGGTATCTTAAAATTTGGAAAACACTTTTATATGAATATAGCATATGTATAATTGGAAGTTATTATTATTTGTATTGAATATCTCTTTCTAACAATAATGTTCCTTTTTATACATTCATTTTCCATAATTTTTCTATTACATGTTTATTCGTTCCTGTTTTTATCATAGATGGTTAGATTTCATTGCATTGGTTATGTCCGGTAACAATGTTTAAATTACGTAAAATGAATGTACAAATGTTATATACAACAATATAAATGAATAATAATATAAATAAGGGGATAAAAATACCACTCCATTATAAGACTATTGTCTATATATTAAAACTGCAAACTATTAATAGCGTCCTACTGTTCTCTGCCCATTTTTTTCCCGCACTAAATTCACATTACTTCATAGACTATTATATTTAAATATAATTTCATTTTCCACTTCACCTCAGTTTATTAATACCAACCCTATTATTTTTCCTGTACCCCCTATCAGAATTATTATTTTTGTATTATTTTATATTATGTGTACAGACTTGCAGCTAGTACATTTGCAGGTAGACTATTACAATACCGAATGTTCTATTTAGAAATAAATTTTTTCTATATCAGTCCGTATGTATTATATTTATTTTTTACGAAGTGGATTTAAAAACAAAGGAATTTATTTCTACTCACCCATTCATATTTAATGCCGACCTGCTGTGGTGTAGTGGTCAGCATCACCGCCTTGCTTTTCAGACGTCCTAGGTTGGAATCCTGGATTGTGAATGATTGTTTGTGCTCGTCGTGGTGAGGTAAAAGTTTGAATATAAATTGCAGCTCTGGTTACTCAAAAAAGATCCGGAATGTGCCATGGAAGATGACTGGCTGTCTTCCCACCAGGCCAAGGACTGTAGTTCCAAGAAGAAAGAAAGAAATTTATAATTCGTATTACTTCACATTTAAAACAAAGGAATTTACATAATATAACAGATACAAATTGAATAAACTATTCAATGACCATCATATTAAAGAAGATGAAGTATAGGATATATTGTAGCAGAAATGCAAGGTAATGAACCGGCATTGATGATCTCAGATCTTTGTAACTATTTGACTATATTAAAAGTATACCAAAGTGTACCGTCATTCTTGAAGGTTTCATTACGCTAAATCCATATTTCTATCTATTTTCCCAAAAAATTATTTGCAATAATGCAGTTTTCTTGGTGCTCGGTCACGTGATCGGAAACGCTACATGATTGGCTGCAGGCCTAGTGACGTCACAAGTTGGTACTCTGCTATGTTGTATGGTTAAGTTCTAAGCTTTCGTGTGTAAGGTATCAGTTAATTTGCTATTTCTCGGCGATTTTGGTTTTATTAGTGATAAATTTGGCTTTATTAAAGCTCAAACATTCTCATTTTTATGAAACGGGGACACATTTTGTGAAAACAGACAGCAGATTTCTGCCCAAAGTGGACGCAATTATAATTAGGTTACTCTTCAGAAATAACCCCAACTTTTATGCTGCAGAACTTAAAAATATTAAAATCGCTATGTAAGTATAATAAAAAATATATAATCTTCATTATACTGAATAAATATTAAGTTGTACATGCCGTGACTGTGCAGCTTCAGCTGGAGGATGTAAACATGCAGTGGGCTTTTTAATGTGGGCTCATATAAATTAGTTGAATGCTATTGGAAAAAGGCCTTGCTGTATCGTGTTGGGTTAATAACAGTGCAGGAGTTGTGTAAAAGGAAAACAACCTCTTGTCAGCAACGCTGCACTCCTCACAGAGTTAAGTAAGGAATCGAACATCAGAAAAGTAGAAAATTGTGAAATATCAAAATTATTTCATAATGAAACATTGTGAAAAAGATGTTGAAAAAATGCTTAAATTGATGAGAGATTTCAATTGAAAAATCAACTGTTGGCCAAAATAAAATAAGTTTGTGGGATGAATTGGGGAATGACGTACAACATCGTCCAAGGCATATGAAGTGAGTCGTTGTCAAAGTTACATTGGAGGATTAGTATCTGCAGTAATGGGAGCGATCACCTGACATGTCTTCTGAACGGAAGGTAGTAGGTTGTGAAATAAATAAGATATTCAAGTCTTGTGGGCTCTACATTTCTAATGAATACCCAATATAGCTGCATCTCCTGATGGTATTAGAAAAATACACTAATTGAAATAAAATGCCCAACTAGCGAAAAAACTAAAAATAATTGTATGACAAATTGAGTGATCTGTGAAAATTACAAATGTTCACTAGTGGTCTAAAAGAAAAACTTTTTGTGTAGCTTACTCTGATTTTGAAAAATCAATAAATGTTGATATTATTTTAGTAAATTATGACAATTAGTTTCATAACCTATTAAACGTTTTGGAGTCATTTTGAAATAAATATTTATCCAATTTTGTGTGGAATAAAAGAATAAAAGTATTTTAAATTTTTTTATAATTTTAATTATTTGCTTCATATTATTTTATAAGAGAGTCTAGCAAATTAATAAGAGCACAAACTACAAGTATAATATCATCTAGTACTGTAAGCAAATTATTCTATACAACAGAATGTTGCTTTAACATGTGGAACTCTCTCACACGCCTTATTACCCTTTTTACATGAATTCTTAAACTAGCAATACTTTTTGTTTGTCGCAACTGCTACTATCAATCTCATGTCCCTTTCAGTTTTCCATTTCTAAGAACATTAACAAATATTTTTTATGGGTTATTCTTGACGTATTTGTACATTGCGCCACTGCACACCATTTCTAGGTCATTTCTTCGGAATCGCAACGAACTAGGCAAAGACGGTCTCCTTGTGACGTCACAACTCCGCGCCCGATCCAAGGCAGCGTTTTCGTGGTCTTTTTTCTCGTTTAAACTTTATCGCGAATTTTTGGGTGAATTAGGACCGTAAACGGTAAAAAGTCCAATATAACTAGCATAAATTGACGTAATAAAAAATCTAAGACGATTTTCTAAAAGTAGTCAAATAGCCTATTATGCTTGTGGATTAAACAAAGCAAAAGTACCCAAATTTACCATTTCTGTCTCCTGATGTGATTTGTTTGATAATAATAAATACGATTTAAGTGTATGCCTGTGATTTCAAAATAAATGTCTAAATTTAAGTGAAAACTGCTATTTAAACGACGGCTCATCACAAATGACTGTTTTTAGAAAGTTAGTCTGTCTGCCTTTCTAGAATAGGCTCCGAAACTACATAACGAATCTCATTGAAAATTTTAGGGATTAAAACAGGAATTTTAACTTAAACTTGGGTGAATTTTTTATTTTGATATCTTTCGGGGTTCAGAAGATACGGACATAAACGTTTGTAAGTAGCCTATTACTGCCATCTAGTGGCTATCATAACCAACATGCCTCACCAAGAAATGCGATAAGTAAATACAATTACAATCAACTAAATAAATTGTATAATCATGTACGAAAAATGAAATAGATATTTAAATGATAACATAATTATTCTGTTGTATTATTACGGTAAAACTTAAAATGTACCTATTAACAAATTTCATACGGAGTGTTACTCGGTCTAGACGAGCGCATTTTAAAATTTTATATTCAATTAATTCAAGTTTGTCTAAATTCTATTACTGTTGTTCCGTTTTTAGGCCAAAATAAAAAGGTGCTATTTGTCCAAGTTCTGAGCGAAAGAAGTCGCGAGCACAGCTAGTCTATTATAAATAACAATTTAAAATTAGAAACTAAAACAAGTATTTTATCCAAACAGATTTTCTTTCATTTGGAAAGAGACCCTGGTTTAAAAAGCAAAATGTCAACTCCGAGCAAAAAAAGTAATTGCAATTTAAAGGAAATGTAATGACGGACTTAGCGTACATAACGCCGTCATTCGTGCGGAATACTTGCCGGAGAGTGGTGTCCTTCTGCACCCTTGACGGTCCAGTTGCGAAGTTCTTTTGCGGTTGGATTGCCTGCATGGTCTTGGATGTTTGTGCTCGTCATGGTCTCGAAGACAGAAGGAGATTCCCTACGCTGTCAATGTGCCACTTCAAAAGATCCGGAATGTGTAATGAAAAGTTGGCAGTCGTTTGGTATGCCGTAGCCCTAAACAGATCTATAAAGAAGAAGAAGAAAAAGACGACATTTAATATTGACATTACTCACGTCAGTCATTTTTCGTTACCATTAGCAAAGAATTTTATTCAAGGAATTTTTAAATTTCTTTAAATGACTGATTTTTTACTTTATATTGTAATTGTGAAATCCCTACGTTTTATGAGTCACACCATTTATTAACCAAAACTATAGATTAATTTTGATTCCAAATACACTCAATTTGGCAGGAGCTTTCAGCATTGCCATAGTCATCTACAACTTTAAGAATACAAATTATTTGAAACATTACAAAATTTTATGGAGTTTTTACAATATAAAGGTTTTTATGATTTCAATCTTAAATCTATTAGACATACCCTCATTTGTCAAATAATTTTGTATATATATTTATGTATATATATAATTCTCAAGTTTCCTCATGGAATGTACACGACTCCCGACTGTGCTGGCCTACACAGGGCATTTATCGATCTTCGGAGTTCCAGAAGTTCAATAAATTTTTCGCTTCTGTATAATTTTTTGTTTCACTTTTTTTTTGTAAATTAGCCTGTAGATGCAGCAAAGGTTTTCAATCTACGTTCAGATATGATTGAATTTTTAATACTTTCTTTTACAGATTTTAAAGAGTGCTGATCCTTTAGTTGTCCAATGAATTTAATGTTTTCAAACAAATTTGTTTTGTAACTGAATTGTTGGCCTATCAAAAGCACCCTGGTGGGACCCGGGACACACGAGCGATGAACTACAAATAGAATCAATAACTTGAGGGCTGTCCGCCATAATTAAGAGATCGTAAACTGTACTAGGAATATCACAGATTCTCGTCCGGTGCCGCGCGTTCAAACGAGATATATAAAATTAGTTGCTGACTTGTAGCAAATATGTCGACGTGTTTGTTGGAAAAGAGATTTGGGCTGGCAGAGAATATACTTTGCCAGCAAAACGAAAGGGAAATATGTGACACGTTGTAGTTACTGTGTTGGAAGTAAGAGAGAGGGGGGGGGGGTTAATTGAGAGCTCGGCTCTCAGCGAGGCGTTGTAAATCTTTCAACTGGAGGAGCACAGGAATTATAGGCCCACTTAGTCCCGGAGTGTTATTAATACGAGGCAGCTGCTCCGCCGCGTCAAGAAGCGAAGAAACCGGAGAAATTTCTCGGCAGTAAACAGCACACGAAGCTCCGGTTAATATGTTTCGCAAAAGAACGAACTGGTTCACGAGTCTTGCTAGTGAGGCGTTCGTATACGTTTTCTGTATTCTTGTCATTCACATTTATGTAGATCAAATTTTAAACGGAGTAACAACTTTGCAGGATTTTTGGAAATTCGCGCATGAAGATGACGAAGATACTCTACTTGGATTCTGGAACGGTCAGATACTAGATTAAGTACACCATGTTCAACTGGCGGAAGAAACGGAAGGAGCTACTAGTAGAAAGAAAGGATTTTTTGTCTGTCTGGATATTTTCTACCGAGTATCAACGCCTTATCGAATTACTACGGTTCAAAATATTATGGGGGGGGGGAATGAGTTTTTAAATCTCAGATTTCCGTAAATAATTAACACCAAGACAAAAAAAGAAGAAAAAAAGAACAGAATATATGGCCGTGCAGTAATATTTAGTTACAGATTCATTTTTCTGTAACTCCATTACTGAACCTAACAATAAAACATATCAAAATACAAATATATTTCTGGAATTATCTAAATATTATTCTATCATATAAAATTGTAACCTTTTATAATGTCAATATATAACAGATTATCTATATCAATGATCGAAGATTTTCCCGGTGTATATTCTGGATAAACAGTTCTCGGGTTTCCACCAGGTTTAAATAAAGCTTAAGCCATGACGTTTCGATTGCGCTCCACTTGCGAAAGACGGCAGAGTACGCCACCGAAGCGTCGTGGCTTAATCTTTCTTTGACCCTGGTGGAAACCCGAGAAGTGTTATCGAGATTAGCGATATAGCATGTTTCCAGAAGGTTGGCACTGCCATCTCACGGCAGTCAGGGGACTCGGTGTAATTGTACGAAGGTTTAACTATGATAATTTACTGACAGTAGCTTACGACGAGAAACTGTGTGTCATATAAAGAAAACTGAAAGTATGGTTGTAATAAATAATACTCTGAGGATCAGTAACTATATATTCGATACTGCAAAACAATTTAAGGCTTCGTATGTCTAATCAGTAAACAGCCACCAAGAGTTGCGTAAGGCATGGAAATTTCGACATTAATTCATGTTAAGATTTTGGTGGCATGAGATTTTTTGACATAGTTCATTGGGAGATTGGGGCGGATCGGTGACGAACTGTAATTGTTAATTAATGAGTATGCAAGGCAAATTGGACTATTTACGAGTTGCAGGAGCACGTTACTGACGTGGCAATGATGTAACTTGGTTTTGTTTATTGTTACTCCTGCCTCATCTTAGGCCAATTTTTATGTAATTGAACACAATGATCTCAAGCTGCAATGAAATAAACATTGAAATAAAAAGTAGGATAGACATGGCTAACAGATGTTTCTATAACCTTATAAATCTACTTACATCCAAATTAATTAGCACGAAAAGTCTTTTTGATAACATCTGGGGCCCAGAATACTGGACACTGAACAGGTCTTTGAAAGAATAATCTTAAGGAAGATTTATGGAGCAATAACTATGAAAATAACTATAAAAAATTGGTGAAAAGGCAACGTAAAAATAGTAAAAGCATCTCGCATTGGATGGTTGGCCCATATATTCAGATAGTAAGAAAATTACCTTCTCAAGAATAAAGGGAAAGCGACGAAGAGGCATGCCATTAACCATGTGGTAGGATGAAGTTGAAAAAGACGTTCAGAAGTTAGGAGTGAACCGGGGAGTTGATTGTTTCACGTCCATCCTTAAACAAACCAGGTGAATAATATGGTCTGATACTTAAAGTTATAGTCCGACGGCCCTAACCCTTTTCCCTATTCGCTCCCTTCGCTATTAAAGGGGAGTTGCCTGTTTCAGGATCACCCTTATGTAGCCTGTTACCCAAAAAAGAAAACCTTGTGAACACTTGCCGCCTTCGTGTCTCTTCTGCATCCCTACTTTTCAATTCCCTTCTTTATACTATTAAACGGGATTCCTAAAAATTAAAAATATATTTAGGTAAATAAAAGTATTTTATTTTTTATTCATATTTTTAATGATTCAGAAGAAAATCATACCGTTAATTATTTTTCCTCTTTCTAAAATTACCCTTCAGTTCATTTGTTTACAAAAAAGCTTGATGCATGAATGGCTTATTTTATTATATAGCTTGTGAACTAATTCCTCATGAGGCATAGATTTTGTAATCAATGAAAAAGAATTATCTTACTTTTAACTTTTATTTAATACTTGTAAGTTCGTAACTTATCAACTAGGTGAAACTAATAATGGAAATTTTCTTGATCTTTTAGTTTTTCTATATTTGAGATGAAACTTCATTGCATTTGGAGATAGAATAAACTTAAGAAAATAATAAAAAGTTAATACTTCCTAAGAAATTTAATGATTCCGTCGTTGAAATTGTATGCCAATTTGCTATTCGAATGAAACTGGTGTACTGTGCCATTACATAGTGTACACTCAGAACAGACATTCAGTCAAACGAATACAGGCATCTGAAGCATGCTAATTTAACAGACCAAATTGCATAAACTTGATGTTTGTGGGTTCTCGTATTAATATGCAGGCTCACTGAAAAACTTTGTGTATATACTAAGAATTTTCAGTGGTGTTTATAAGTTCAAAAAATAATCAAAATTAAAATAAATGACTAATCTTTGTAAATTGATACGTTGTTAAGGATTGTTGATAGCTTCAGAATTCAAATTCGTGTTAACTGAAACACAGTTTCTATTCCTAAGAAACCCTTCCAATTGTACACTCATAAATATGGGTTACAGTCAGAACAATGCCTGGAATATATTCTATTTTTTAATAATGCATTACTTAGCACTTGATTTTCAAAAGAATTAAATTAAAAACGACCAGTTCACAGAAACACCCAGATTTGTTCAATTCCTACAGCGTTTCGTCCTCAAATTTGGAATTTCATGAGGTAAATTTATTAATAATTTTAAGTTTTGAAGTACGTAGTAAAAATTAATTTTTACGAAAAATATCCTTGTCGGCATCCAAGGACAGTTAAAACCGAATTGTTGTGATTTCTTGCACCAATACGTCTACCTATTGTGGATAATCGCACTGCGTCGGAGGAACATAAAAAATCGCATATTGTTGTCGTAGCTAGTCATCCAAAATCAATCTTCTTGGACGATGAAATATTGGATTCTATTTCAAAGATATGATTGTTTTATTCTCACAATCTTCTCAGTCAACTGACATGTCGCATTTCTGTATGTTTGCAACTTTAGTCCTTCCACTAAGTGTTTCGTAACCTTAATGGTACGTTACATTATTATAATTTATTTACGAATGATCTCAATCGGATTTTGTTATTCGGTATTTCAGAATCCTATGTTATTCCATATCTAAATTTGGCAGTTTATGTCATGTGCAGGTTTGATGTTTCCGCTGCTGTGGCGTGGCTGTATCCGTGACAGCTATTGAAGGTTGGCAGCTGCGAGGAACTTTAGCGAAGTAGCTACTTCCGGCGACGCGAAGCAGTCCCCTGAGAGCGAAGATTCGAAGCGCGGACCGGAAGCCGCTGGCGCCTGCTCCCACCAAACACTCGACATAATGGGAATCGCAACACCATGTCTGAACCGGACGGCATACCGAACACATGGCAATATCAATTGGCACACTTCTGAATTCATTTCATTAGAAAATGTTATAACATTGGGAACGACCGTGAGCGTTACTAAATCCATTGCCAGGAACTTATAATCGCAGGTCACACAATGCAGTGAGTTGCCTAAAGGCCACATGGCAAATGTTATTCACTATCTGGTTGAATCGGAAGGGTGGACTTCGTCTATTATCCTTGACTCTTTCTTAGATATAGGGAGAGTGACAGGTCTGTAGCCATATTCTCCACTTTCGACCATCATTTCCAGACATATCACTATAACCCTCGGCCAACTTTCGTCAACCTCGTTCTGTATTGAAATTAAAGTCCTTATTTTTCTCACGCTGTTTCAGTTGAGTAGTGAGAGTTTTGAGGTGTAGGGAGAATGAGAGTTAAGACGAATGACATACGTGAGAGAGAAATGAATGATAGTTTTACGCTTCAAAACGAATAATATTTATTTGTCTTCAAAGAAGTCTGCGTCGTTGCATCGTAGGAGCGTCAGGTTCAGAAACCGTATCATATTGAAACTTCTTGGAGAACAGATATATTTTTACAACTCTGTCCCTCTCATCCATCAACCTGTTTGCTTAATAAGCCAAAATAAACACCCAAGAAATAATTCCGCAGTTTTATATCTCTCTCCCACTATTGCCAATAAAGAGTATATTATATTTAAGATGTTCCACATCCCCATTTTCAGTTCCCATCCTATGATATTAAAAGGGAATTGCCTGTTTCAGGATCATCCTCATCTAATCTGTTACCCAAAAATAGGACGCGCTTGTGATTCAGGGGATAACCTGTGTGAACTTTTCTCTTGCAGTTATTTCTCCCTGCAGGAATGATGGGGTTTCCCGTCGGAGATGCCTCGTTCTGTCTCTCTCAGGTTTTAAGGTTCTCACGTGCCGAGACACCTTCATCTGTTTTTGGAGGTGTATTTAATGGGGTTGCAGACCTTGAGTATACGGTAAGAATTGGCCTCTGCTCATATTAGATGAGTCGGCCAGCTGTCTCCTAGATCTATGCAGGTTTTCTACGGTTTGTTCTACATCTCTTTCTGGTGAATCATCGGGTAGGATTATTTAAACTACAGCCCTGTGGCCCAATGCTATTAAAGGAGAGTTGCCTGTTTCAGGATCAGCCTCATTTAGCCTGTTAACTAAAAGAACCTAGTCAGCCCTTGGCTGCCTTCTTCTCCGTCCCGCATCCCCCCTTTTTCAATTGCCTTCCTATGCTATTAAAGGGAAGTTGCCGGTTTCTGAATCACCCTCACGTAGCCTCCCCCTCCAAAAAGAAACCGTCGGTTTCAATTTTAATTTCCGTAGTCATATAAATGTGTCAAAACACATTATTTCACGCTAACCAGACCAAAGAAATAGTTCAGTTATTTTTTCCTTATAAATATAAATGACTTTCTGTGTACTTTTCTGTATGTCCTTATGTAAGGTACCAGTAGGTTTCTTTACTCTATTAAGATACAGAGTCATCGCGGTGGTTAACATGAAATTCTGCTCTCATTAAGTAGGGGATGTGAAAAGATTAATATTCTATGTTCTGCTTTTAATCACTTGATGACAAAAAGATTACTATTGATTTAAATACTGCAGCGGGTTACTGTAAATAAATTCGCGGGCATCGCCGGGCACCCACCTAGTTATAAACAATCTTGGCTGACATATGCCTTCCGTACTAAGCCGAGCTTACCCGACCGCCAACCGGTCACGCATTCATTCAAACCAACCGCATGTTGCATTATAGATTGTCTCCAACATAATACCGCGTGAAATGTTCAATTGTACCAGTCTACATTCTATACCTGGAATAGGACACTAATTTACTAAATGTCAGAAAATAGAATTTTCTGAGGGAGAACTCAGATACGAAAAGTCAAATAGGTGACCCTCTATAAGCCTAGGCCAATTTAGCCTGCATTCATGAACATTCTGACTTACGTTCTAAAATCCTTACTTAATCTCCGAAACGTTAATCGTATCATGCAATTTTCTTTCTCTTCATGATTCATTCAGCCGAATATTCCTTCTTGCCGGATCTTATTGTCCAATATTTCAATCACTTTGCTTCAGTTTCACACTATTATTATTGTCACATAGAAGCATCATTACACCATTGCTAATAAATTTAAAATCCCGAATAGGTGTTTTTTGGGTCATATTCAGTTATAATAAGCTCAAACACCATTTATCTATAATAGAACAGTACAGTCCATACTTAATGCTGAAATCGCGCGAATCCACGTTCCATCTAGGCTACATTTCTTTCGGTTTTTTTGATCTCCTGTATCAACTTATCGATTAAATGATTAAAAATTGGTCATAGTTTGGATCTCGTGAATGACTGTTAGCTGATACCGTTGTATATTAATATTTACAATTTAATATATTCAATACAAACCTGAATAGGGCCCACAATAAGACTGAAACATGTAGTTTAATGTTATTCTTAGAGAGACTTTATAGGCTAAACAATTATTAATAGACTACTTTATTAGTCCTCGTAAGTTATTTTACTCTTTTTTTATTAATTCGTCACAGGTCACAGTAGCTTAGGTTCCAAATAAAATTGCTTACACAACGTTTCGACAGCAAGCTCCGCCATCGTCGTCAGGACAGCATTCGCTCTCTAATACAGCAGTAATTATCCGGTGTCCGTGTAAAATTGAATGAAAAACTTAAATGCTGTTGTTTTTATTATTATATTGTTTTTACTGTAGAATATGGGATTGTTAACTTCTGTGAGCTGAGCCAAATTAATAAAAAACCATAAAATAATTTTGGAGGACTTGAAAAAGTGGTTTTATTAATTAAAGTTAAATTATTATTTTTAATGTCTATTTTTGACCGAATTACCAACAATTTACTGCACTGATTATCTACGTGTTCAACGTAATACATATCGGTAAAAGTCTCATTATAATATCGTACAAAGGAGAATTCTAAAATTTGATAAGGCAGTTGCCTAATATTTGAATGTCCCTGTTTGTGGTTGGAGTTAGTTTTAGTGACGTGAGATTTTTTCCCCCTCGCTTTCAGGTTTGGGAAGATTGCCGACGTTCAACCGGATGCGTCTCTTACTTTCCATTAACATGACTTTTGTCAGTAATTTTATATTCGTATTCAAATTTCAAGACAACAAATCTGCTACTACCCACATTTAATTTCGGACCTTTGCGTAAGGAAAAATATATTTAGCTACTATACTTAAATAAATACATGGAAATTAAATGTAAGAGACAAGCGTCCAGGCAGGATCCTTTCCCTGGGGATTTGGGACAGTGTATTCAGTATTAATATTTTAATAACTAATATGCAGAAAAATAACGTGGAACGTTGCACTGCAAGATTTACAATTTCCTCAAGGACCGTATAGAATATTTTACTTCATTTGTAAATAATATCTTTATTATCCTTCACCCTTTGTTACATTCTATTAAGTTGAAGAAAAATTGTGATGTCAGGAGTGTTATGTAAAAGATTAATGTTATTCAATGGATATCTATAATTCATCTACTTACTATTTATGAAAATATAAACGACGGATGGATTCGTCAAGTCAACAAAAAAATCGTTACTTTCTTTAAAATTAATATCACACACAATGTCGTAATATAATAGAAGTAAAGATAAACGTAATACTGGCAAAGATCATACAAGTAAATCCCAAAGATTATACTCTATTCCCTTAACATTTATTTGGAGACACATGCAACATTAAACATTTACAAATTTTAATATACGAATCGTAGAACTGAGATTGATTACTAGATTCACACTTTCCAAAATTGATTGATCAATTTGGCAATGAATAAATCTCTTCTTTGACCAAATTATATCTACAAATTTAAATTCCCCAGAACATTCGTCAAAAAATTCATGCATTATATCTACTTGAATTATGGTTTAGTCATATTGTTCTTCATGTCCTCTAATTGTGCACATTTATTCTTCCCGCTAAAAGTTTGAACACTAAATTGGCATCTCCAAAATTTACCAAAGTGCAGTGAAACCATCACAGGAGGTACGCACCCAAGATGAAAATTTTTGAAAGGAAGAACTTAAATTTAATTATGTCTGCTTTGTAAAAACAAATTACACAATAAATTACAGTCCTCGCTGTTAAATTAAGCAGAACGAAAGTGTGACAAGAGCAGGTGCCGGTGTGTATAATTGCCTGGCTCGTTTCCAACGCACGTTGTTTTCAAATGAGAGCATTCTAAATATTTTTCTTTATTTATGCATCAAATTATCTCGCATGTTTGATACAATGCGAAGTAAATATTCTTACTTGCTTTAGAAAATTGTTTGAATTTTTTTTTATTCTGTGCCAGACGCGGTTAGAACACTGCGGCAGATTTGATATACAATAAAAATGAATATAAATAAATATAATAAATAAAATTAGTTATAATATGTGATTGTTTGGAATAAATAAATAATACAACAGCCTATTAGTCAGAAATTTTAAATATATAAACAGTGTATTTTTAACTAAGCAAATACAAATGGAAAATTTTTTATGACATTTAATGAATCTGAAAGAATATAATCATAAATTTGTGATAAATTATTAATAGTTTTCTTGTTGTTTTCATGTTACGCCTCTCCGGCGTCACTCCAAGTTTCGTGCTGAAAGGGGTTGAGAATATACATTAAGTGTGTTAGGAGAAACTGCCAAAGTAATTGACATGAAAAATTTTCATGCGACGGAAATTTAGGCCAATTTTGCATGTTTAACAATTTTTCCCCCTCCACCCTTATTATCTAAGAATGAAGAAAATATTACAGTGCTTGAAATTATAAATGCCACTATCCCGGATATAATGACATCTCGACCGGACATAGGTTTAATTTCAATGAGCATAAGTTAACCATTTTTAGTGCATACATAGAATGTAGTGAATAAGTCAACATTTTTATCACAGCTGTTTGGTTTTCAATATGCCTACTTCTTATATCTCGATGAGTAGGGTAAGTTATTATGAATTTCAAAAATGCGTTTTTCTACTTCCTGCCAATGAAATTGCTATTCTGACACGAGAACGCTGTCTGCAGTCTGTATTTTTGGATTCTGTTAGAAGATCTTTAAAGATCTTCACTGAAATTCAATCATTCTTCTCCATAAAAATTAGTCAGATTTAGAAAAAACCCAACCAAAGGAAGTAGTTAATCTCCCTTCGGGCCGATTCCACCTTCACTCTACATAAGTGAGAGTACATTCTAAGTTAAAACTTGAGGACGTGCTTAAAGTCGCATTCTCAGTACTGGCTTGTTGCCAACCTGGGTTCAGTTTTCGCAAGAACTTTCAGAAGAGGAAAAAACTGATAAACGCCAATACGTCAAAAAAGCGTTTATTTCACTCGTACACAATCTTATACACAGATTACGTAATATTATCTGTTATTGTGGGGATAATTACTCTCAAATATCATTAGCAATAATAATTTCGAGAAAATACAAAACATAATTATTGCGGTTGTTTAACTTGCTTACCCAAACTAACTTTCTCTTAACACACTTTTCCTAGCGATGTTCAATAGCTTCGATAAATTTCTTTTCAAGCGAGAATCATTTAACTCGTAAAAACAGTCAATAACCGTAAAATTCTCTTCATACTTCTTAAGTTTTCTTTTAACATCGATTTTTTTCTCAAGTTTGGAAAGAGAAAATAACCCGAGAGAGCTAACGGATGAATAGGGTGCGCGGGGAAGAAAATAATTTTGGTCATTACAATAATGGACGTGTGAAACGGTGCACCGTCGAGACGAAACACTTTCTTTTCGCCAAATACAGACGTTTTTTTATTGCATTTCTAAAATCCTGCGATACGTTTGCCGTTGATTGCTTTTCCTTTATGAAGACAATCATTAAAAATGAATCGACGCGCATCAGAAAAAATCTGACTTATCAGCTACGACATTACTTGGCGCCAATTCTCTCCTTTGACTCCAATATTTTTGAGAGTGCATTCGTCTCAGGTGGATCCATATATGAACCATTGTTTGGTAATGGCGCAAAAATCGGCTCTAATGATGTAAAAAATCACCAAACACTCGATGGAAACATCTTCACCTTGCTGTTTTTGTTCCATAGTAAGCAAACGCAGCATGCCTCTTGCGTATTTATTTCTCATTTACAAATTTTCAATAATGTGCGATGTACAGCAGTTTTTTTAAGTACTTTAACTGTTAAACTCGTTCAATTTCAGTCGATGGTCATCCAGTAGTATTTTTTTTGGATTATCGTCACAATTTCTAGTGTGTTCACTTAATTAAATTAATTTTGCCACCCAATATTTTATTGTTGTAAACTAAGAGCTCGACGTTGATATTGGTTGGACTGAGAACTTTCAACCGTTACGTTACGATTACGTTTTTTTTCTCCATATTTACAAATTCGCTCACCATTGATGGTTGTCAAAGAAATTCTAAAACAATGTAGCGTTTTCAAATATGAGCTTTATAAGTTTGGTACTTCAGACATTTTTATTTATTTATATTTTCCCCTTTATGCCGGGACGGATTAAATTTATTTGACCTACTGTACCGGCATTATTTAGCCCTAGTGTTTGCCTTTAATTGATTGACTTTTTTATTTGCCTTTATAAAAAATATGTAAAATCAGGGCTTTATTTCACTGTTTAGAGAGTTTTTAAAATCACTATTGCTTATCTACTACAATAACTTTGCTTTAATTACGATATTTTTTGATTATTCTCCTTGGGAATCTAGTAGTCTGATCTTGGAGGTCTTCTTCCTATTTCTTTTACTCTTATATTTCTGTCCATTTTTTTTATTTAATGTCATTCTAAGAAGATTTCGCTGGTCTTTCCTATATTTCATATGATAACCCTAGCCTTAGTACCATCCTGATGATTGTTAATTTGTGTCTCGTGGCTAAGTGCTTGCTTGTAGAAGGTGTAAATATATACTTTAAATTGACATAATATTGTTATTAGTTTCGTGGATGTGTTGTATTTATAGTATTTTCCTGTCTAAGTGTACCACTAGATATTTACAGGAGTTCTCTCACTGAATTTCCTGTTGTTCTATGTTGAATTTTGGAAGACCATCGACTGATTTTCTTCTTCTCCCTATCAACAGGGCTTGGTGTTTGTGTTCATTTAGCCGCATTCTGTTGATGTCACACCAGTTCACCAGTTTGTGGAATTGCTCTTGTAGAATTTCTTGTAGAAAAGGAGGCCTATCGTCCGTAAAGCTGAAACTATGATATTACAAGCAAGATAATATAAGGTATATTCTGACGCAATATTTTTTATCTCACTGACTATTTTAACAACTGCTTTTTTGTGAATCAAAAAGTTCCTTTATTTGTTAAAAAAAGTTCATTAATAACGTTTAATCTCCCCCTCGTAAAAATAATTTTCCATTTTTTTCTTATACATTGGCTATTTTAAATTACGAAAGTAAATTAATGTCTAGGGTTACGTCTTCCTCTATCCGTTCTGGGTCTGATAGCTTCATCAATTTTTGAAACCGCCCAAACAGATATGTTAACTTATGTTTATTTTTAGTATTATGTACGATATTAATCCACACTCTACTTGTACAATTATAGCTTCATTTTACAATTTATCCACATAATATCTATTTGGCATGGATTTTCTTCTTTCCAGGACTGATCCCTAGCATCATCGAGTTAAATAATTATTATACGTTCTATTGCTCACGAAATTATCCTTTTACTTATCAGAAATGAATGTCTTTCTGTTACTACTAGTATTTCTAGTATTACAGTTCAAGATTCGTTCCACACATTGTTGAGAAATTTGGATTTTGAATCAGTTTGTCAAAATACTGGCAGTAAAATTTTGAATTATTCATACCTTATTTGACATCCATTGTATTTCATCGCTTATTGGTACAATAAAGTACTCCCCACTATATATATATATATGTTACAATATAAAATTTATTTAATTATTTGACGTAATTTTTTTTCGGATCAAAAAATGAAATATAATTTTGTATAAAACAAGTGAGTGGCCCTGTCGTTGACAGTCTGAGATTCCCAGCAAATGTAAATGAAAACACGTAAAACACCCAAAATCTTACAAAACTGTTATAATGTAGTAGGTATATACCAACATTTTCCTTTAAATTCCAGTAAAATGATAATACACACACGATATAAAATAATTGTGCTGTAATGATGTGTAAGACGGAAATTATTCAAAGAATAATTTGGTTTTGGAGAGTGTCCAAGTGTAAAGGTATCGTCATGATCTGAAAAATAGCCAGGATTTAAGTTCTAGACCGTTTAAAGCTTATCCGAATACAGAATTTTACCCTCTGCAAAATGAATTGCGGGTTCGATCAATGCAATGTTGCAATTGCATGATAAATTCACCAACACACTCACAGATTATTTATCAATTCTGATGACGTATAAACTCGCTCTTCTCTGCGGGCGACGAATTCACATAATCACAACGAATTCCATGATTGCCAGCTGTCAGTGTGAAGGTGAATATATGTTAATAGTGAATCGTCCTTGTGACACGAAAAATCTGAACTTAAACTTTATCATTTAATACAATTAATCTTCAATGTTGATTACATGATATGTAAAGGTATGAATATACTATTCGTCGTGTGGTATGCCTGAATGGGTATTGATAGTAAATTAGCGGCACTGCGTAGGTTAGATTCATAGGTTCAGAGTCTTATTAATTATATCACTCCTCTTTCATCTTCAAACTTCTTTTTAAGCTTTTCGTTCTTTGCCAACCTATGCTATCTTCACCAAATTACTATCCCACACAAGAAAAAAAGGGGAGGAGGATGTCGCGATACTAAAGGGCCGTAAAAATCAAATATATTATTGCGGAATGATCATGATAAGAGAGGAAACGAATGCGTTTTTGTTTATTTAGGATAATGTTGCGAGTCTTGGGGTCAATTAACTTGTGTGACGTAAGAAAAGTCGAATGCATCTCATTAAGCTGTCGAATTGTGACGTAGAAGGCTGTTTTTAATAAAAACTGAAGCAATTGGCAGTACTAAAAGTGGGAAGCGTTTGTTCGTGAGGAGCGTGCCGCAGAAGGTCTGAGTCGTCGAACACAGCAGCTATTGTTCCACAGTCATTGACCCAGAACCTAAGATATTGGGACTAGTCGCAGCTCCTTAGTGCTCAAGCTCAACACTATCAACTTCCGTGTTTTCGCAACGCGCGGATTGCTCGGAAATTGAGTTTTAAAGGCATGTGGACTTCATTAAGCAACTCAGACTAACGATTTTGATATACATTGTTCCACTCAGTTCCAGGGCAATATCTTTACCACCATCTTCCCCTCTTTGTCAGAACAAATCTCTTACAAACAGATGTGCAAATATTAAGGAGGGAGTATATAAAGCTCATAAGATCTGTACAATGAGAACGGATTTAGTCTCAACATTGACTGTGGATATCAACTTATGGTGACGTTTGGGATATAACTCAATTAATTTGCATTGAATATAAAGTGGAAGGTTAAATGACTAGCTTTAATATTTAACGTAACGACTTGCGTAATTTAAAAAATAACAATTTATTCAGTCACAAATCGGGCCTGCTACTTCTCAACTTAATGGAGAGAAAAAGACATTATATAGGCTATTTAGTGAGCATAAAAACGTAAAAGTTTGTATCGAATTTTAAGAACACTCATATATAACGTGAATCATACTGCATCACCATTCAATTATCGATCAGCAGCTTTCAGGATGTTGGTGATTCCTTGTATATCCTCGCATAAGCTTGTTTGTGAGATTCTACATGGCATGTTTACACGCGCAGACGGGAAAGGAGAAGGAAAGTACTGTCGTTCGAGGAGGATCTTCCCCTCAACGGCCTTCCGGAGCGTTAATGACACTGTTAAAACCATTAATTGTATTCATACAAACAGGATATGGAAACTGCGACAACGTCTTCTTAACACACCCTATACTTATTACCTATTATATTTTACGGATGTGTTTCTTGACGTACAACATATCCTGAACTGATGGCAATATATTTCCTAGCGCCAATGTTTTTAGAATCTCTTTTACACTACCAAGTTGCGTTAACAAATCTTCAACGACGTATACTGAGCTCCACTACAATATCTGGGAAGTTGTCTACTGCGCATCGTGCTGACACACGACTAGTTAATTCTCCCGAACAATAATTGACGGAATAAAGCTACTCGTTGGAGTCTCGAACTCCAAAATTCCGCCAAAAATCCTTGAAGACAATCATCGAAATCATTGCCAAATCTTTTGGAGATAATGCTTCCAAATCTTTAGAATAATCAGTCTAAAATATCTATTTTCACTCTTAAGTTATATAATAATCTCTTCGAAACTGTGTTATTTCTCTCAACAGATGAATATTTATATTCTGGCTCCATCTACATACTATTGGCGGGGATGAAGGTATGCCCTTCGATGTACTTTTAGAGAGCGTTTAGTGTGATCTTTTACAAATGGTCGTCGCAATTTGACAAGCGTTCTCTTCAACTTATGCTCTTTGCTCCAGTATATATTTCGTTACGTTATGATTCTCTTCGAGTCCATTGCGTCCCAAAACTTCTGGAGATATTGACGTAGGATTTGAAAAAAATTGTGAAAGCAGTCATTCATCCCGGCCGCCCATGTCTATTCTTCGCATTCGAAAGTGTCTGGCCCAAAAAATTGGTTGGTAATTTGTCCATGCGTTGGTAGGCCTCTAGATACTGTCCTGTCACTCTTTCACACAAAATATTTAAACAGTCGTAGTTCTCCTGGTCTGGCTATACCGGAGGCTTAACTAAACCAATCACCGTTGCCTTGAAAAGCATACACACATTTTTACACAAAATTGAAAAAGCATACTGATTAATTTATAATTGTGATCATTGTCTTTTATTTTAGATGTGTGTGCTAATGCACCATAAGCTTATCAGATGAGAGATAGAACACTGTTTCTCTCAAAACAATTCAGTGAAAGGCAGAGATATGGCGGCCCTGGTGTTATCATCACGATGAAATTTGATGGATGGGTGAATAAAAATGCAGGAAATGTGTCAGTTTGTAGGCGATGTTGGCCGTGATTATATCATATTGTTCCCTGAATGCATTATTGTTAATCGATGGATGTGACGATTTTGACAACGTAAACAAACAGGAAAACATCACATCAACGCGTGACTAGTAAATTAATACGTCCAAGGAATAAGACTGCACTATGCTACTACTTGTACATGGCCCTTCAACTGTTGTCCACCTATTAGGACTTCAGTAGGATAATAGGTGTGCGTCAATCTGTTCATACATGCACAAATAATGTAAGGGCCTTCCTGATTGAAACACGCAAAGCGACTTAGGTTCCGATGTTTATTCGACTCCGATTCGCTACGAAATAAAATTGTTCATCCATTGCGGCCAAACCTCTTCCTTCACCTCGGGTGTTCACACCGTCAAAATAGCTCAAAACGACCTGGAAATCTGGGAAAAAAACTGGAGGGTCAGCATAAACGCTTCCAAATCTGCAATAGTTCCATTCACCCTCAAAACCAAACATCCTCTTACTCATTCATTCTATCTTTTTGGCTCCCAAATCATAATAAAAACTCCATCACTTACCTAGACTCCAAAATTACCTGGAAACCACATATTACCCACCTTTCATCCAAAATTAACACTAAAATAAAATTACTCTATCCACTCCTCAACAAAAGACTCATTTACTTGTCCCTAATCCGCCTCATATGGTCATACGCATGCTTCATTTGGGGATCAACTCCCAACTCATATTCAAATAAAATTCAAACCAAGCAAAACAGAATCCTTAGAATCATTTCCAACTCCCCATGGTACCTTCGAAAATCCTTAATTCCGAGAATCTTTTTTTCATGATCTAAAAATTTAAATACAAACCAGTAAACTGTTTCTTAATGCTGTATACTTTAATAAAACGATGCCTTTTGGCCACAGCTTCAATCCTTGCCAGTCATGTAATTTTCTTCAGATAAATTGTTGAAGAAAAATCGTTGTTACTTATACAATTATATACACATTATTTATGCTAGTTTGTTGCAACAAGAAGAGACAGAATCAAAGCCGTCTTTTGTCAACCCCAAGCTTATTCTATACCGTCTCAAGTCCATTACTCCATTTCAAATTCGTACCTCCAACAATTCTGCACCATTAATAATTGAAGTTATCTTATCCCAACAATCCAGTTCGCAGATGGCGGGTAACAATATTCGGGATGGAACGTTTCGGTGCGGGAAAATCTCGCCGCCGGCCAATGTATGAAATTAAATTATTATGATGGAACACACGAAACTTGCTTACATGTAATTATATACAAATCATTTTATATATACCTACATACTTGTAAAGCAAGAAACAAAAACTCGATAACAACAATAATTATTTGTAGTGTTTTTTATTAATGAGTGAATTTGAGACATATTTCTGGTCTCTAACAATCATAACCGTGATTATAACAGAAAATGACCGAAATAAATTTCATTATTGAATGAATATTATTTGACATTCTTGAAGTATATAATATAAACGTTAATAAATATAATATATACTATAATAAAGAAGTTATAAATTATTCATTCGAATTTATAGACATACGAGGTTTCATCGTCTTCGGGTATTAATTAAGAGAAACTTGAACAATAAGACTTATAGATATAAATTTTTAAAGTATTTAAATATAATAATTATAAATATGACCATTAGGAGTTAAAAATTGAAAAGAGAACATTGCTGAAATAATTTAAAAGGGTCGAACGTTTCGATGTAAGCTTAACATTTTTCTCCAACGACTATAGCTTAAAGACTATAATTTGAATACGGGAATATTGAAGCTGGAATAGTAAAGGACCAAATAACTTTAAATAATACATCGTATAACGTATTAAGATTATCAGTGCCATGCTTAACATTACAGTATAACGAATATGTTTAATATGTAACAGAAAGTAATATTTTTCTAAAGTTGAGATACTGAGTGGTCAAAACCAAAACAATGATCGATATATAATACATATACAATGTTTGGTGATTGGATTGTGCTTACAAGTAGACAGTTTAATTCTTATAGTCAGAGTTTTCAACGTCTGTCCAATATAAAATAAATTCCAATTCATCTTATAAGTCAGGATTCTAACTTGGACCTCTTGGAACGAGTCGGCGACGCTAACCACTACACCACAGGAGGCCGACATAATAGTTTTATTTACTTTAGAATATATTCCTTTAAGGAAGTTATGATAGCCCTTATATATAATACTTCCACTTTCACCGAAATATGCTAATTGTGCTACATAACAATGATAGCCACATATTGACTGAAATGATAACTAATCAAATTCTTACATCGATTGGATTATTTTGTATCGTCAACAAAGGGTTTTTATTGAGAAACTAGTTGAGTACCCGACGATGCACGGGAATTCAATTATATTAGTCTGCTACAGTATTTAATTCGACAGTAATCTCTATGTCAACACGTGATTAAACCATAAACGAGATCGTCAATTTTTTAAATTTTACCTTTACATGCCCCCTACTTTATGAGCTCTGAATTTCATTGTAACCACCTCGATGACTCAGTATCTTGGTCCAGTAAGTACTAGTACTTTTAATAAGCACAGAAACTTTAAAAAAGTCTGAAAAATTGTACATTATCCAGAGAGAGACTATCAATCTCACTGGCCGCCATAAATCTTTATTCGCGGCACATACATACTAAAAATACAATGTAACAGTCAATACTTGAATCATCTGTTCGCTCTGCTTATCGTAAAGTAATGTTTATATAGATACATATCTACGAGAAATAAAGTTGAATCTGTGCGTCCCGGTCTTTATAATAAAATTACACTATGACTTATAAAATATTTTGCATTATTATAAACTAATTAAAAAGTATAATTAATTAAATAAAATCTTAGTTAAACGTAAGCATTATTTCACTCTTAACAGCAAATTTATTATCTCGTTTGACAGGCTTGACACGTGGCGTCTATCAATTTGCAAGTTCTGTCTTTTTTTGGCCTGAAAGGGGGGACGGAAGGAACATAATTATTAAAAGATCGACAGAAAACTTATCTTGGATGATCAACGCTGAGCACGAAACTTGAGGACAGTCAGGCGAATGGTATAGAAACATCTAAGGGCAAAACTTATAACTCGCAATTAGTTTTTAACAGGTACGGCTTTGGCATGTAAATACAATGGATTTACTAATATTTATATTAATATCTTCGGATCCCTGCAAGATATCAAATTGAAACATACACGAAAATTTGAGTTAAATTTCCTGTTTTTTTTGGTGTTTTCAATTTTTATTTAAAGTCGCATCACCTACAATGGGTATTAGCGACTACGGTAGGCGGAATCTGCAATCTGTAGCTTCACAAACCACGGCAGGACTCGAACCCAGGCCCTAAGCGACGCGAGGCAGCAACGCTGACCACTACACCACAGGAGGTCGGCAAAATTACTGTTTTAATGCCTCAAATTTTAATTGAAATCCGTTGAGCCTATTCGAGACAAACTTCCAGAAAGAAAGTTCAATTTTATTTATTGGTGTAGATTATGCAAACAGACTGGATGTACACAGTTTGATTTTGAAATTTTATTGAAGCGTTAGATTAATTATTAAAAACTATTAATTGTAATTGACGAGAGACGTATGCGAATAGGATTGTGTTCTTTATAATGTAAATTACTAATACTGCTGTATACAATTCACAGAGGTTTCTTAACCCTTTCGCGGACAATATGCAGACAATATGCATATGCAGTTCTGTCCGCGAAAGGGTTTATCTCGGAGACGATTCCCTAAATGTTCTTCTTTCATGACGTAGTTGAATTTGATAGTTTTCAGAGTCTTCTTAGACTGCGTAAATAATAAAAATGAACACTTGTCATGGTTTGTAAAGTATTTGACACAATTTGTCGCTTTTAATAATTCACTGTCAAAAGATTTTTGCAATACTTTATTATATCTGCATTATGATTACGGAATTTATTTGAATTAAAAATCGTATCATATTTTGCTAAGAGCCTTCACGCGCAAAACGCCGAAAAAAAAGACGTCACTGACATATTTACTACAAAACATTCCATACCTGTTTCTATTTTCCCGTCGCGTTTGTCGCGGAGTGATATAATGGATAAGAGGGAAATGGCCGCGCTGGAAGCTGGATGCCACTGGAAGTGGAGATTAGTGTCGGAAGCGAACACAGACACTTGTTGCGTTACTTCGGCGAAATGAGCTACAGTGACAGGCGAGCTCAAAATATTTTCGGGAATAATCTCGTCGGCTGAGTTTGTTTGAGGCCGGGAGGTTGAGAGGTTTACATAATAAGCTCCCTGTTTGTTTTCAAAATAACAGCGAGATGTTTGCTTGTTTCGGCTTCGTAACGCGCGAGGACTGCTCGCTGAAATGTTTTTGTACACAGACGCTCTGACTACACTCATCTTAGCAACTATTAACGGTGTACTCGATAAATCACTCACTCAAGAGCGACATGACTCGTAACAAGGTCCTCATTGTCAAATAATCGAGGGGCCCTTCAACCAAGAGCGATCAATCCTGCTTGGCTTCTACTTACTTACTGGAAACCTTTTTTGAAACGAAAAGAATGCAACTTGTCAAATCATTAAAATAACAAGAAATTAATTGAAAAATATAAGACAAAGTTAAGATATACGTTACTTTTCGCATAATTAATTGAGTCATTAATAGGATAATTGTATTATTTAAATTAAAAATAATAATTGAAACGATGATTCATTTAAGTTTAAACTGAAAAAATATGGGCACAACGCTAAGAAATCTATCTTAGTAAGTTGGAGTAATCGTTAGTAGGCTAAGAAACTGCAGAAAACGTATCAGTTTTTAAATATCGTTGACGAAAAAGGTTCCATTAACTCAGGCAAATATAGAAAAAACATGTAATTTGGGAATTTGTGTTAAAAGTTTTTAAGAGCAGCACAGCTTTATACAAAATAAGCAAAGCTAATAACTTATCCAGGAATATTCACACGTTGCTTTGAAACATTTAAATAGCATATTGTAATATATTAACCAAATGTCAGCTTCCTACAGCATGATTTGAATAAGTAATTCAAATTACAATATAGTTTTCTGAATTTAAAATTTACAATTAATAAAAAGACGGCAAATAAATTAATCACTATTTATTCAAATACGACGTTTCGTCTCCTTTTTGAGACTTCCTCCGGCGTACTACAAACATAATATTTCAAGAAATTAAATATGGGTTTTATGTTACAATTTTTTAATTCATATTTAAAAACATGGTTCAAAACTTACAAATTTAGCAGTTCATCATATTATTAAATATTATAAATTTATATGCTGACTTATTGCCGTCTTTTTATTCCAATGTTTAACTTCAGCATTAAGATTGTATAATGACGAAACTTTCAAGATTTTATATATTTTGGTGGAACATGTGGACGATCAATTATGTAAATAACAACCAGAACGTTTGCCAAATCAAACAAACTATCGTTAGTTCTCCCACGCAGATAAATTAAATCGAATGGCATATATATAATCGAATTCCTCAACAAACACTTATTATGAAGCACTGATTCAGGATTCTTGAATTCTGTGTAAATAATTCACCGAAAATGATAACGTTTAATTTCCCCTTGGAATTCATAGAACTAATTTTTATTATTTGGCAGCTTATTAAAAATACAAACAAATATTTCTGAACTAAATTTAATTTTAAATAATACATATGAGCTTTCAATATTTGTCCGAAGAGATAGGATTCTCCGATTGCCAAAAATTAATCATAATACATGCCATAAAAGTTATTAATAATTAATAGTTGTATTTATGTGACACTAGTTGAATCAATAAATAAAACGGCCAATACGTGAGAAACAATTTAATACGATATAACAAAACGTTTTTTTCCTTCCTTTTTTGGAACCCTCAAGACTAAAAGTATAAAATATAAAATATTGTTATTGAATTCTACAAGTATGAACATGTAGAAATTTAAGTAAAATAATTTAATTGCAAAGAACAAGATATTAAAAAATGTATAAAACAATTCATCAAGAGGTTACTGTTGAATGAAATACTGTAGTGGGATAATATATATGTATATAATTAATAAAATTTAAATTTTACCTGACACGAGAAATAAAACCAATTTATGTATACATCGTATCGACGATCCAAAGAAGTTAATTTTTTCTCAGCCTGTTTGCAACAATAGATGGTAAGTGGGATGTAACGTGTAATAGGACTTATAACTCGCAGTTGGTTTACATGCCGTTTTTCGGGCGGCAATTCCAAGAAATCTTCCCGTAGAATTAATATCTTTATATCTTATATTCATTGGTAAATTTGTACTGAAGCACGAGGAATAAATATTTGTGCTATCTTATATCATACAACTTTATGATTTTCTTTTGGGATTTTTTCTGTAAGTACATATTATGTAATTTATATATAGGCATATTTAATCGATGGATATATTTTTTCATCTCATTACTCAAAATATAATTATTTTTGTAGATCACCTGAGGAGGTTCCAAGCAATGGAACGAAACGTAGATTAGTAATTTTATCAATAAACAATTTTAATTCTGACAATTTTTGGCCGTAAATTTTTCACCTTCATTAATAGAAGTATAGTCAGAACAATTATAGAATTTACCTGAAGAAGCCCACAAAGCTGGATGAAACGTTGTATTTATATTAATTAAATACTAATTACATTTATTTTCTGACTTATTTGATTGTTGTTTTATTTATTTATCACTGCCAAAATTAATGACCCTGAAGAATATTTCTTCCACTCGAATATCGGTCGTTATTTAAAAATTAAAAATTCTTCTCCCTCCACCTCTGCCCTAGCAGTTTGTCGCTGTGTATTATCCCGATAATTTTTGTTTTCTGATCACAAGAAAGATGTTCCTCTTGTCTAGGTTTGAACACGGAACTTTGTTTTACCCCCTTTCAGGTCCTATTAGGGAATGAAACGCAAGTTACGCGACGTGCTGAATGTCATAATATACTGAACGACTCCCATAATCGCAATATCGATCGTTTTTTATTATTATTTTTATGTTATCTTCCCCCTAGTTATAAATACTCCTCCCCTCATTGCAGTTTAAATTATACAAAAGCAACATCGGGAGAGGTACTATAAAACTGACTGACTCCGAAAAATCGTTATTCGTCGAGGAAGATATTGGTTGTTTTTAAATGTATTAAAATTTCTATTTCCTTCATTCTAGCCCCTGGGGGTGATAGTCACATGCTACTTGACAGTGTTAGTTTCTGGGTCGCAAGGAACAATTCTTCAAAATTTGGACGTTTACATTTATATAGGAAACATACATACTCACATAAGACATACAAATTCACATAGGAACTTGAGTATCTTTTACACACAACGGTGAATTTCATTTATAAGAATAAAATGGTTTTTATTTACATTAATTAATTATCAAATTTTATATATATATATATATCAATAATTTTCTTTTCTTTCATGAGCAATTTTGTTCATGGTTTCATAGATAAAATTTTGAACTTTCTAATGAGGCAAATTGATATATTCTATTCTGAATTTTACATAATCTTTATTATGTTTATATTTTTTCATACATAAATTTAAGGATTTATAACCGTCTGAAATTACGTTTCAGACAAATATAAATAATACCAATAAACGGTTTTTTCCAGGCAGCTATAACACCATTAATGTACATATTTTAATATATTGTCGACGTTTCACTTTTCTTTTTTTACGATGCCTTATACAATATTGGTTATACCTCCACGTTACCAAGTAACAATTTATGCCTTTTAAAATGTCACGAATTTCACTACAAAAATTATCATCAGTTGTTGACAAAATTTATTTTGAGTTGAAGATGTTGCCAATTTATTTTCTCACTTTAGGTTGTTATGAATAAACAGTTACAAAAAAAACTTTCTACTGTGGGGTCGAGGAATAAATTTTTTTCTTCATCGGTAATGGAAATGGAGTTGTGGTACATTGAAATGAATAAGGGGGATAATAATAATTTAGTGCAATATTAATAATGAGATTTATATTCAAAAAAGGAAACAATTTACTTTATCCTAAACAAATTCACATCAATATTAAAATGCTATTATTTTCAAACTTTAAGCCGGCAATTCTTTCTTAATTAACGCTACACATATATTTACAAAAAAATGATACAAATAAATTGCTTAAAACTAATAATTCTCGATCTCTTCATACCTTCATAGATCAGAATATTTCACACAAAATCTACTCGGACCTGGCAGTATAGGAAATCAGCAAAACGTTAAAGGGGTAAAGTCCGATCATCTGTCCAGCAATCTCTCTCGAAATCTCTCCCGAAATCTATATGCAAGCCTTTTTAATATCTACGCCCTCCCCCCACTTCTTTAGTTCATATCACCAAGGTGGCAGCGATGGATACTAACCAATAACCTTTTTGGCTACTCTTCTCTGGGAGTCTCAGTTTGCCCCTCTCCTTCAAGACATTTGGGAAAGAACATCAGCCAATGCCGCTAAATCTCAACCATAGTTGGGAATCACACCTGAGGCGCTCCGTGTCGTCTGGGTTTTATTTCCCCAGCTCAAATACTGTCTCTTTTCTTTTAACTCCTCAACGCCAAAGTCCGAGCAGATGTGTTTGACCACTACAACGTCAAGTTGTTTAGTTCAATAACTAACATTAATAACTGATCAATTTCTTCTATAGATATTTTTAACATATTTTCTTTCCATTAATAGGTCATTTCTATAACAATTTTGTATAACAAGGATTGAAGGTATTTCATATTTTTGTATATATGGCTCCACAACTAGGAGACAGGAAGATACAGATTTAGAATGTATATTTTTAGTAGTCTATTATATTAGTATTAAAGCTGAAGGAAATTTGAATATCGAACCCGATCAATTCGCAACTTGAAACTGTTTCAACTATTTGTTGGGATTGGTTTCAGAATAGAACCTGTTTCATATATGCGTTACCTAGAAGGAAAGGTGAAGAGTTTCGAGTTACTGTAAACTTATTACGGAGAAAGCTTATAATGTGTAAGTTACTTCTAAAAGCCTCTGACTAGAAACGGTAGGAAATTTCACACAAAACACAAGGAAGAGCCGATTAATATGAATAAAATGTAATTTATTATAACATGACATCTGCTTGAATTTCAAATGGAATATCGTTAGTAATTACAACAATGACATCATCGGTCAACATAACCCTGTCTTCGTTCAAAATGAAACTAAATTTTTATGGTAGAATAATATTTCATAAAAATACATTTATTGGACTAACTGGCTAAATCAGAAAAGAATTTAGTTATTTGACAGTTTACAAATTGTAACATGAAAATAATTTTTTGCTTTTATATATCGTAGTTGATATTGGTAAGACTTGAAATAACATGAATTATTACTTTTAAGTTTTTCTAACACGTTTCTTTCCCAAGTAAATAAAAAGCGACAAATCGCTTTTAGTGTAATTTAGTTGCACTCTCGGGCCTCGAGAATGGCTAATTTATTTATATTCTACATATGATAGGGATGGTCAGTAATTATAAGCGAAACAACATTAACAGTTATATGTATCTGACGTCATTGAAGTGAATGAATACATCAGCCATATTAGCCAGAAATAAAACTTAAATTAAATTAAATAAAAATTAGACCGTATTAATAAAAATATCATGGTGTATCGTTCCCTTCTTTCGAAATAGTTCAGATGAAAATATGAATACTTTTTAAATCTGATTATTTCATGAAGTTTTGAAACGATCGAAATTAGTTTGTTATGTCAAAGATCTCGTTTGACATGACTTCTTTTCCGCGACTGAATTTTTCAGGTTGAGAAATAGTAAGCGGACGCAGGGCGCCAAATCCTGGGATACTGTCCAATTCTATTAATCGTGAAATAGAAAACAATACTCTAACTGTTTTACTATTATTATCATCTAAGACTCTATCGATAAACAGAGATTGTTATGAGTCATGAATTATACAAAAAAATTAATAATAGCATTTAATTCTATAGTTTAAAAAGTATCTTTGGTATGTATTGTAATATTATATACAGATTTTTCTAAACAATTATTTTATTGATATTTTTTAATGTTTAATGTTATTTGGGACCCTATTAAATATGATAATACTATTATAAAGGTCATTGTTTTATTTAATTGACAGCTTTTTGTATTGTTTGAATAAGTTGATTTTAACTTTGTATAAAACATTTGCACGTGTCTTTTAGGCGTGAGTAGGTATATTGTACATACCCTCATTTGTCACATAATTTAGTAAATATATAATTTATAAACATAATCTTTGATTGTACTGATTCCAGGCTCTGCTACCTTACACAGAGCATTTATCATATGTTAAACAAAGCACAGTCGGAAACATTCATCCATGTGATGTTGAAATTTAAATTGTTAAAAATGTTGATATTTATCGTAATATTCAAAACGACTTATCGAATATTGTAGAACGAGATTTGATAAGCGTAAGTCCAAAACAACAAATTATAATTCTAAAATTTTTTATTTACTCTAAAACTTTGGCTAGTGTTTAGATATTTTTTCACTTTTCTTTCTGGAATTCATACCATTTAGTTTTTGAAAAAATATATTGATTTTAATATCTTTCTTTTAATTACATATTTATATATAATTTTAACATTATCATGGGCTATGTTGTGTTTTAAGTTTAAATAGTGTAGTGACAAAGCAGTGGCTAAAATTTAACCAGATCTGGACTCATTGGAAATCATTTATCAATGTAAATTTTCGAGAACACATGTATGCATGTTGCCGACTGTGCTTGGTTGTGTAAGCCTGCACATTTTGGAATCATGATATTTAGCAATTATATATTTACTAAATAATGTGACAAATGACGGCATGTACAATAGTTTTAAGATTGTAATCATGAAGAAACCAAATTTGTTTTTATATTTTTATAAATTAAAAAAATTCCATTCAAAAAAGTTGTAATGTTTAAAAAAATTGTATTTGATTTTTTTAGATGACTGCCGAAAGCTACTGAAAATGAATAAATATGAAATCCAAATTAAACTATAGTTTTGGTTAATAATGCGACTGATAAACACAAAGAAATTGCTATTATCATACTAAGTAAAAATCAGTCTTTTAATAAAATAAATTTCTTGAAGAGATTAATTCCATAACCTTGTAATAAATGCTCTTGATGAACGTCATCAATATTGTTCGCTCTACCCCTATTCTGTTTAGAACTTACTCGTTAATGATTTTATCCACCCATCTGATTTTCAGCATTCTCCTATAGCACCACATTTCATAGGATTCTATTCTTTTCCTTTCCGCAATTCCTATCGTCCACGTTTCGCACCCATATACCGCCACGCTCCATACGAACGTTTTCCTAATATTCACACTTATATTACTTTTATGTAAATTCCTCTTTTTCCCGAAAGCCTTCCTTGCCTGTGCTATCCTACTCTTTATGTCTACTATACTTCTACTATCCCTAGTTATTACACTTCGCAAGTAGAATTCCTTAACTTCCCTTATAATATTCCAATGTTTCCCATACTACACTCCATTACCTTGGCTTTCCTTCTATTAATCCTCATATTGAACTCTTTCTCCTTTACCACGTTCATGCCATTTAGTATGGTTTACAAGTCTTCTTCTGACTCCCCTAATACTACAATACCGTCGGCTAAGCATAGGGTGTTTATTTCTCCTCCTTGCAGTATGAGTCCTTTTCCATATTGCGTTTTAACTTTCATCACCTGTTCTATATATAAGTTAAACAACATGGGCGTCAGACTGCATCCTTGGCTCACTCCTTTCTTGATTTCTGCTTCTTTTCTTGATCTTCAATTCTAATTACTGCCTACTGCCTTCTTTCTCGATATTTAGTTCTTATGTTCTTAAAAATCGTTAAATATTATCAAAGGCTTTTTCTAAATCTACAAATGCCATGAACGGTGGCCGGTGTTTTCTTATCCTGTCTTCTAAAATTAGACGCAAAGCCAATATTGCTTCTCTTGTCCTTACATTATTCCTCAAAACAAACTGATCTTCTCCTAACTCGCATTCTATTTAACGTTCCATCCTCCTATACACTAGTTTCGTTAATATTTTTCATACATGAGATACTAAACTGATTGTTCTCCTGTTCGTTCGCATCTATCAGCCCCAGTCCTCTTCGGCATGGGTATAATTACGTTGTTACTAAAATCTGGTATATTTCATGTTTCGTAGATTTTGCAAGCTATTCTGACCAGCCCGAGGCTCTTGTCAACTCCGCTGAAATGTTATAAATTCCTGGCGCTTTACAATTGCTCAGGTCTGTCAGTGCCTTACCAAGCTCCAACCTTAAAATTTTGTACCCCAAATCTTCATCAACCTCCTCCTCTTCTTCTTCTATTACTGACTGATCTAGATTTCCATCATGATACAACTCTTCTAGATATTCCTTCCATATTTCTGATTTTTTTCTTTATCCATAATTAGCTTCCCATCCGTTCTTATGAAGTTCTTGCTAATATTCTTCCGTTAAATCTTCAATCGCTTTGCATTTCTCTTGTAGCCAAACTTCATTCGCTGCTTTGCACTTCCTATCTATCTCATTCTTCAAACGCCTGTATTACTATTTACCATTTTCATCTCTCGTGCTTTTATATTTACGCCTTTCATTTATCATGGCAATAGCGATTGAAATTGTTAGAGCCAATAGTCAACGGCATCTGAATATTGCGTATCAGTTGGGATAATTCAAATATCTCGCCGAGACCCCATATTTAGTACGTTTTTCAACAGCATGCATGACAATATATCTGGCATTTCCACCATAACGGTTAGACGAATTTTACACCACGTGATACAAACAAGATCAAAATTGTTTAGACTCTTCAAGAAACAAATTACGTGAGTCGAAGATGGTTCTGTGAAATTTAATTAAGAAGATGAAGATTTTTTTGGAGGCTGTGTGAGGAGTAAGTTTTATCAGTTAAGGAAAGAATTCAACAGGAAGTACTTCAAATCCCTCTGAAATTGTCACGAAATGTGATGAAAAACGTCAATGCTCACCTGCTGAAATATCGATTCCTGGACGGACGTCGTCTTGTTTGCGTTACTTTTTAAAAACCATAGTCACATTTATTTAATTTTCTTGAATGGTTTTGTATGTAATTGAAGGTAGTAAAAATACAATTTGGGGAAAAGGATTATATTTATGTACAGCCTTTTCAAAATCGATGTATTTTTCTTTCGAATTCCGTATATTAGAAGAAGGTAACGTCCCTGATAAGAATCTTTTAGAGGCACCCCTTTATTTTATCGTTATAAAGATCAAACAATTTTCTTCGATGTGAATCCTTCAGTGTGAGTCATTTTTCTACATATCACCTCCGCTAATTTTCCAACCCACCTACGTTTTTTTAAGCAAACTTAAAAGAAAATCGGTAATGAACGCATTTATATTCGAAGCACAGCCACTGATCTTACTTCCCAATCATTTTTGACGATATTTTTGTTGATTGAGAGACCTTGAGGTTTGCTTGTGTTAAATTAAAAAAAAATTGATAAAAAATATATGCAAATATCTATCGTTTTCCCAGTGAATACAATTCAGAAACACTTCTCGGGTTTCCAACGTGATAATTTCGACGCTTTCTCAACAGAAGCGTTATTAATAGCCATAAGATGGAGACAGAGAAAGCATCCGAAGCGATGCTGCCTCATCAAATGACCGTGTTGGAAACTCGAGGCCTCTTTTTGATCCTTTACGCATGTATAAAATCAGGAAGAACATAGTTATGAGACATGTTTTAGTTGTTTATTATAAATGCCATCTTGATTGTTATCAAACGAATAGTTTTAGCTAATAAATAAAATAAGGCTGGCTAAATTCCAAGTATAGATGATTTGAATACCTTTTTAGAGGATTTTTATTCAGGGATATTAGGATAATACTCAAAACCTGAGGGAAATCGGTACGTTCTAACATTCAAATGTTAAAATAATCATTTTAAGGTACTTCTTTTTCTCGGAAACCGTTATCGATAAAGCGCTGAAATTTTCACAGTTTATTTTTAACTTATGGATAAGAAAATTCTAAAATTCTCCATAAAACGTGATCTTGTTAAATAAATAATTAAAATTCTAATTAAATGAAATCTGCTTCCCCACAAGCACCATAAAGTAGCTAAAAATAACTATTTTATGCATTGGCAAGATAGGGCTTACCGAGCTTGTACTGAAAATTTTATAATGAAGGAAATGAAAACGGTTTAACTGTTTTATTGACAGAATGCAAATTGTATACAGATATTTATACTCATGTCCGATTCTAAAACAGGTATCTAATAGTATAGAAATCATACAGGAAATATAGTCAAACACAGTAATTGAAAATTAAACAATTAGTGTATTCAAATGAAATATATGCAAATTCGAAAAGTTCACAATTATTATATTTCAGAACATGGACGGAATACAGCTTAGGAAGTAATTATTTAAACCTTTCAGTTACATAACAGAAACTTAAATATGTTATAACCAAAACAAACAACAACATAAAACATACTATCATGAAGCTAACATAAAATAAATTACACTTTATTTCCACAAGAATGTTTGAGATTATATATAATGATCTCTTCTTTGTTACACTGTCTGTATTCAACGTTTTGAATTACTATTTTTTCACACAAGTATTTCAAATACTTTTGGCGTTGTTTTACGGAATCAAACATATATTGACAAAAAACAGGAAGGCAGAATCATACGTAGATTTAATGCTGGATGTTATTTGTTGAAAATTGCTGTTCATTGGCTTATAGCAACTTTCTTCCAACGAAAATCGCCTCAGTATTAAATGTATTGCATTTATGTTTTAAATGTTTGTACGATTCTTGAAAATACTGAACTCTGTTTCTTTCACTTTCACATGCTTCTAATAAAAAAAACTGTTCGCCGGTGACGATTTTGCGCGCCTTAAATTCCGCAGGGGTTTGCGACAGGAGAAACTAATATTTAAGTAATATACTTCACACTGACGCGTATATTTTGGTGAACTCTTTTGTTTCAGATATTGTGAGCTGTAAATACAGCCGGCCCATCTGCGGGAGTTATTTATTAGGTCTCAAGAGTTCTTAGGATGCCATACTAAATGCTGTCACGCGCACCGCTGCCGAAAACAAAACAAAAAAACAGCCAACGTATATTGGTGGGCGTTAGATCCCCACTCACAGAAATAAACTGCGCAGCCGCTTCGCTTAATATATGTCGCTGTCATTGAGCTAATACTCGCCGCCGTGTCTCGGGAGATTATAAAAACGGAACGAGCTATGCCATTTGTTTTACGACGGGCAGAGACACCTGTCGGCTCGTATGTCAACCAGTCGGGGGCTGCCAGGGGCGGAAGTGGGGCTTTAGTGCACAACTTAACACATAATTAACCTCACATTATTACTCGCACATAAATTGACCAAGTAAACATGTATTTACAGCATCATTGCTTTTTTTCCAGAGTAGATCTGTACATTAACTCTTAACAATACTTCCTTCTCTTATTTAAACTCATATCTTCCTTCACGTTCTTGGTGACTAATTGCCCATCATCTTGTTAGTTTTAATAATTCAAAATTAATGCTACTCGGCACTGAATCGGTGAGACCAAGAAACCGGTCAACAAGCCAAGTTCTATATATTCTACTCACTTAACGGATCGATGCGAATCTCACTCGTTATCCCAGTATTTCATTTCTCAGCTTTCATAAGTAGTTGTTAATAATGAATTTATCGCCTCCAACTAAGGCGTCGTTCTTGTCTGAACGTATGCTATTATTGGAAAATTACACACGCTTGAGAAAGAGAGAAAGAAACAGAAAAATCTTTTTCATAGTACTCGTTCTTTAGGGTAACATGAAAATTAGAAATGCACTTTCTCGACTAATATCAAACTATAATTTTAACACCTCACATTTATCTCTGACAACCATTCAACAAAATAACAGTTTCGTAAATTAGAGTAGTAATCTTTCAGTACTCGTCCTTCGACTTTGTTAGGCAGAGTTGCAACTGTATCACGAGAGCAAATTTCCAAGTTTAACCAATCGTTACTTCGACGTCTGATATTATAACAATATAATTTCAGTGACACATTCAGGTGATTTTGCAACACATTTAGCTTGTTTTATTTATTTCGTTTCAACATTTCTTCGATCCACAGCATCGCCTGTCTTTACCTAAAAGGTCTCGAGTTGGATGACATTGCATGTAGTTCGAAAATATACAGTCCCAAACTACATTTGGATTTAAGTACGTCTTTAAGCGAGTCAGCACTGGTTCGGTGTTCTACATGTAGCATTTCGACCTCGCCTGGCTGAAGTCTACGCCGCTGAACGCTGAAGCTGCTCCTAGAGGATCCTCCTTCAAGGAAATTCCTGTAACAGAGAGTGAGAGAATCGTCACATAACTTAAAAATACTTGCTTATTATGTATCATAAAAATTGACAACAATATATTTACGAGTACACAATAAATTTTGATTCATAATTACTCACATACACATATATATGCATATATAAAGTAATTATCATATGAGTACTGAACTTACCGCTAAATACCATTACTTTCTTTTAAACATAGAATAATGTAGCACAATAGTTAATATTTCTTAAATTCTTAATATAAAATTAGCGAGGATTGGGAACTGAAATTGGCGTCAGCATGTCGAAACTTTATGCCGCCATTAATCTCCAGGGATGGCAATTCGGCACGTAGGGATATTACCTGTGGGATTTCCGTAACAACGCTCATGGGGGAACCGAGAAGCAGGTAAACAGAAATATTTAAATACCACGTGGTTTCGTCAAACAATGGGATTTCGTGGTCTAAAGAAAATGGGTCGATTTTTCGACTCTTTTTCACACGGTGGTTAGGCTGTGTGAATGGTCATTCATCTCAAGTTGAAGGGGACGGTGTTTGGTTCCTGACGTTGGAACAGATGAACCGGTCGATGCTGAGGAGAGCGTCCTACGGAGAAGCTGAGAGAGAGATTATTAAGAGATCTTACAGCTTCGCTATATACCCGAAATTTGTAAACGTTTTCTTAGTGAAGTTTTTTTTATAAAATCCCCATTTATTTAATTAATTACCCTTTTAATTTATTCACAAAACATTACACCCTATAATAAATAATAAACAAGTGCGACTGATAACGTGATAACTTTCCTTTAAAAATTATGTTATATCACAGTCTTAATAAAATAATAATTTCGAATGATTTTAACATATTAGTGACTGAGTATGGGTTCATTTTAACATCACTGGAGAAAATAGTATAATTCTAAAATAATTAAGTAAAATAAATATATGAAACACGGGAACACATTGAGCTGTCACACAATTAAAGCAAGCTCATAATTGAAGTATATTTTGAGCAATGAAGTTATGCTTAATTATTTGCGTTAACAGAAGAGGAAAAGGTACATGGCTATGTCAAACAAGAACAGAAACCAAATAGGCCTGTTTGAAAAGTTGGATAAGGCTGATGCATATAGCTATACAGAACTTGTACTTTGTCAGTAATAAATATGTTACTGCAAAAATTGTAAAAAAAATACTTCAATAATATCACATAAAAATGAATTCTTAAAATTTACAGTTTCTGAATAATTTACTTGAAATAAATAATATTACCTACAGATTATAAGTATGTAACTATAAATTAATTTTACAAAGAATCTAATCTGTTCCGCGAAAAATCTTAGTCAAGATTTGTATTACTTTTTATCAAATAAACAATACATCAAAAATATATTTATTAAATGAATTTTTCAAGAACTCTTTAATATATGTTTTATAGATTAATATTATTCTCTTCATGATTTGTAACTTTTATAGTTATATTGAGAAGTTTTCAATTGATACATTATATTTTTTGTTTTCTTCAAACAACTTTCAAAATGGATTAATATTATATATTCTTATTTATTTTAATTACCCATTTTTCCACATTGTTAATTTGAGCTGTATAAACCTCATTGTATTCTTAAATCACATTTCGGTTGTAACTGACCTTGGAGGCAGTCCAGTAATTTTTTTATACACATTAGGATTTACAATTTCTTTGTAAAATCAGTTTAAAACGGCATACTTCAAAATTATAATTATCTGGTTCATCTTTCCATCTTTAGTGGTAGATGAAGGTTTTCACAACCTGTGAAGGTTTCCATTTATTGTAAAATTTTTCTTCAGGGCATGAGATAGAAGGAAGAATGTAAAAAATGTCCTATATTCAATGTATTAAGTACGAATATTGGGGTATGTAGCAGGAAAATGGAAATGAAAACAGCCGAAATGAAGTATCTGAGAGGAATAACAGGAAGTTACGGAGATCATAAACGAGGAATTGAGTGGGAATGCTGGGTTTCTGAAATTGCAGGACAAGAAAGAGATTAGTAATCTTTATTATAATGGACGTATGATGTTTAAGTAGCATACTCCAGGAATGTCAATTTTGTTTTGATTCGCAACATGGGATTGGGAACCTACGAGAGCGGACAACATGACGTCAAAAGCATAGGCTTCAACGCATGGGTAAAACCATGCTGTTCCCAGGGATACAACTTGACTTTGGAAGTAACAGCCACCTGGATTGGTGAAAATACTGATTAAGCCAAAAAGAGAAGGGGTTGTTACGACTGAGTCAACGTCTACCACTGGGAGTTCCAACACAAACCAAGGTCAACATTTCCAAAACAAATATTCAGAATGGAAAAATTTCACCGATTGGACATAATTCTATGCTGTAATCCTGAGCCTACATATCTGTTAGTACGTGTACGTAATTCTAAGAACGATTTTAAGGAGCAAATTTTCTGTAAAACCTAGAGAGAGATTCTTAGAAAGTGACCGACTGCACGCGCCAACTTCAATCAAACCTCGGAAAACAATCAGCAGTATGCATACGAAAACCATATCTCTGCTATACAAACCCACACGTGCAAGAGATTAATTTTAACCCATACGAAAGAATAAATCACTGAGTCCGAACAAGTGATTTTATGTGTTACATAAATTATTTTCATGTTATTTTAAAAATTCAGTGAATTTATAAAATCAGAATGGAGAAAATCAGGACAGAACCTGGGAATCGAACCCAGAACCTTCCGCTTACCGGGTGGTTAATCAAAATTAGTGTTTAAATATAATTTAACATTAATTTTTACTGTAAATTATGTATACATTTTCATTAAACTCTTGTTTAAAATAAATTTAATACCAAAGTCCGGATAGCTTTGTTTATTACAAATGTGAATGAATGAAAATAGAGTTCCATAGTGAATATTTGGAGACAAAATAATTTTTAAAATATTGTGGGAAGGTCTGACAAGAGGTTGATGGAAAGCATAGAGAAGAGGAGAGGAAATGTAGTAGAAATACGGAATTAATGAGAAGAATGGTAGAGAGATAGGCAAATGTGTGGGCCCTTGATTCGCATCCCGACCCAAAAGACTGCAAACGGAAAATGAAGAATATGTAGACTTACCGTCTGGGGCGGCGGCAGTGGGCCAGTAGTTGTACCTGAGCTGTTCCTGGGGGGAAGGCACTTCCAGCTGGCGGTGTCTGGCCCCCACGCCCCCGCTGCCATTGCACGGCGGGGAGAAGCCTCCGGAGGCCGCGGCGCCGTTGCTCCCTGCAAAGCGAACGCAAACTCAAACTCACAAACAGAGAACGGGCATCAGAGTAACCAATGGGATAACATGAGAAGCAATGATAATATTGTGGTAATAGGGGAGTCAGAAGAAGGCTTGGGAAACAATAAATGGCATGAAAGTGGTCCTGGTGAAAGAGTACAACATGAGGATTAATAGAAGGTAATGGAGTGTAGTATGGCAAACAGTGGAATAAAAAAAGGGTGTTAGATTGGGAAGGGATATTTTGACAGAAGTAAAGGAATTATGCTACTTCGGAAATTCTAAGCAGAATAAGGGAAGTGTGGTGTTTGGTCTTCGTTTACACCAACAAAAATATTATTATAACAAGGTATTGTTCAATAATAAAAAAAGTATATTTAATTTGAATATATTCCATTTAATTATGATATTACATTATAAAATTTCCAAAAGAAATATAACTCAAATTAAGTTTTAGTGAAAAAAATATAAATTTATGAATATCAAATTGGCTTAGTCGGTAATGCAAAAAAAAAAGAGAATCTACGCAGCTTCTAAATGACGAACGATATAATTGAAATTTAAAAATCGCGAATCAAACGAGAATGGTTTAAGTGGAAAGCCGAGTAAAAATGCCGTTACCAGATGTTAACAAGGGCCTGGTGACGTCGTTCCTGGTTTGCCGTGCTGGATGTTCCTTTGCTGAACACGTCTCCTCTAGCGCTTCTTCTTCAGCTTAAATCTCCATCAAATGTTATCTTTTTGTTTTGCGTACTACAAATGAATCTTCTTTCTCGAACATGCCGAAATTAACTTTTACGCAGGCATAAATTAACTTTTACGCCTGTTCAGCCACTGCTGTCCCATTCCGACCTTCTCAGGAAGCTCCCGGGACCAAGTGTCGAATACAATGCACCCCAGGCAATAAATAATGTTGTAAACGGCGACGTTTCCCACCCACTCGGCCTCACCACCATTCTCGTTTTTCGTCCTGCTGTACGCAAATAACAAAAACTAAATTATTTTTGCTTTACCCGTTGAATGTAAGGGTCATGAATCACCACAGAAGAGAGAATATTATGGGCGAGTTAAGCCAAAATAATAGATAAATTAATAGATTACGTTTTGAGACTTTAGGACCTTATAAAATTATTATTAAAGGGAAGTGTTCGGCCATGTGATTCCGTCATGAAAGCCTACGCTTGAATTTGTTCTCTCTACATAAACATTGTAATGATTTATTCGCAGAAAGTTATAAGTTGAATTTATAGTCTATTCAGTTTGGGCCACAGATATCTCTTTCCAAGGAGCGGAAACCCTGTCGTTGGTTGACTTTGCCAGCTGGAGTCAATAAATAATTTAAAAGCTACATGTAAAGAAAAAAATCAACATGATTGACATTGCCGTTTATAGAGCAACAAAACAGCAGTATGTTATTTATTAAGGTTCTTTGAATAACTGGCTACAGGTGGTGGTCCTGAATCAGGAAACTCCCCTTTATAAGCATAGGAAGAGATTTTAAAAAGAGACACGCGGAAGGTAGAGTAAGGTAGCCAAGGGTTAACTAGGGCCCCCAGGCTATAGTTTAAGGATCCTACTTGGAAATTCAGTTAAAAGAGGTGCAGGTAAAACCCTAGAAATCCTGCATGAGGTAGCTCGGCTATGGAATACTATTCTCACGCCCTTCCGAATGACCGGAGTTGAGTTTGCTGTGGGGTCACAGCTTTCCCTTCTCAGTGTCTGCACCAGTTTTAGGAGGCAGTTGGCCGAATGATCCAATGAGAGCAGAGGAAAACTATTATTGTATTCCCAAGGTCTGCGACCGCAGTACATACACCTCCTAAAAGAGACGAAGGTGCCTCGGCATTTGAGAACCTTGAAAAAACCTGCGACAGAGAACGAGACATGTCCAAAGATTAGCCCATCCTCCCTCTGTCGAGAAATACCTGCAAGAGAAAGCTCCCAGTGTTTTTTTTGGGTAGAAACCTACATGAGGCTGATCTTTTTAATGGCATAGGAAGGTAACAGAGGTTTGGTTTGGTGGGTAACATGCTAGATGAGGGTGATTATGAAGCAGGAAACTCCCTTTTAATAGCATAGGAAGGGAATTGAAAAGGGGGCATGTGCAAGGTAGAGCAAGGTCGCACATCTATGTAACCTTGTATCACACTTTAACTTTAAAGTCACAGTTTTTTCATTAATTTATTTCACTTTGAATAAAAATAATTTTCACTGTTGATTGTGCAGACACGTGGCTGACTTCTCGTTGTCTTATACTACGCAAGAGGTTGGTTAAATGTATAACGTTGTAAATGGTTCTATAAAAGAATTCAAATATACTGTTTTTCAAAAGATATATTATATTTGAAGTTAAATTTAGTATTTTCTTGGCTGAGACAAGTCTATATTTGTACTGAATTGCTAAACGCCTTGTTATTGGGATACAATTCTTTTCTTTCAAGATCAACCTGAGTCGAAAAATGTCATGAACCAAAGATGTTCTAATTACGGAAGGTGTTCCGACTATGCAGCGAAGAATTTACTTGTAATCATCCAGTTCTGTTAAACTTATTCCAACATCAATGTACCACTCGCTGCTCCTTATGCTACTTGTCTTTGAATCTTACAAACTATCATCACGGCCTCCTCTCAACTTCAAATCTTCAACAGCACTTCTTCCACCACACATCATGATTTCCAACTTCCACTAGATTCTCTTTCCAAGAATGTCGAAGTGTCAAGAATCATTTTCCTCTCATTGTAAAGGATTGTTAAATACATCCTCGACTTCTAATTTTGCAAATTTGCCAAATAACCCCCAAATAAAATTTGATTACGAGGAAAGTAGAGTTTTTTTTGTTGTTTACCGAAACTGATTTGGCTGAGCAAAAATCACCTACCAGTTAGAGTTATACAAACAAATTACGCATTTTTAAATCATATAGCACGTGTTTCTAGCGGACGTACTTTCCAAAGACGAGATCCTTGAGGACAATACCCATTCCGCCGTCCACTTTCATGGGCCAGGTAATGGAAACGTGGTAAAAAAACACCACGTGAGAAGTCACCAGTAATATTTTCCTAATGCATTTGTAATTGTGGGCTGAAATGAAGGAAACTCCTCTGATAACTAATCTAAGCGGTAAAATAGAAATTATGTTAAGTTGGAAAAATGGACAGCAAGAAAATCATACAAGCATTTTAAGTAAATTTCAATTAAAAATACAACAATTACCGCTTGTGAACTTCAACAGGCATATAAAGACTAATCTATTAATTTTACCATATGAGAAAACAAATTACCTAAGGATGAAGTTTATTAAATTTTAAAAATAAGCAATTTGAACAAAAATAGTTGTAGATTAATTTTTAAAGCTAGAAGTTTATGTATCGTGTATTATAGGGCTGTAAATATTGGGTAAAGACGCTGTCCTGGTTTTAACATTAAGTGAAAGTACAATGTATAACAGTTCAGAAAGTAATCTGAATTTATAATTACTATTATGTTTTATAAATAAATAGTTTTGTCTATTATTTTGTCTTACGGTTACGTGCTACGTGTATTGACTAAGCTATGTATGTTTTTTGAAAATAAATTTAATAAAGCAAATAAGACGGCCAAAAATTCAGCATTAAATATATCACTATTTATTCAGAAAAGCGACGTTTCATCTCCATTTTGAGACTTCCTCAGGCTTAAAATTTAGCAATACATCCTATTTACTCCTTGACTCCCTCAGCCGAAAAGATTATCGAATTTACATGTGATGGATTTGGTGCCGCGCTGGACCATTCCCAGCGACGGTTACGGCCGAAATGAAAACCTGAGGAAGTCTGAAAATGGAGATGAAACGTCGCTTTTGTGAATAAATGTGATACATTTAATGCTGACTTTTTGGCCGCCTTTTTATGTACTGTAAATTTTAAAGTCAGATAATTTTGTAGTAAATTTAATAAATTTGTCCTAATATACCTGTGGCGGGGTTGAAAGTGTCTGCGTTTATGGGTAATGGTGAGGGAAAAGGGGGGTGTGGTTCAAAAACGGATGTTCAAAGTTTCTTGTCAGCTGCAAACACGCCACCAATTTGTTTTACTAATAATCTCAGTGGCCTCCATTCTTTAGTTGTCTATGTAGTGTTTAACCGTTCAATTACAATATATTTAATGACAGATAATCAATTCGCACTTGACCGAAATTATCTGTGAATATGTGCTATTTTTTATGCCAATTACATATTTTTATACTATAAATTGTTTGACGATTAACGAAAACAAGTTTCAATGCCAATTTAAGGAGCCATTTATCTTGTACAAACGCTTACATTTTCAGAATGATGAATGTAAAGGTTTATTGAATGCTTCTTTTTCTTTTAATACAATGTACAATCACCACATTCAAAAAATATCGGGAAAACTCAGCAAAATTTGCTTTACATTACGAGTGTTAGCTCTGGAAGCCGACATAGCCACATCAAAAATGATGTACCATGCATATTTTCATTCTGTCATGTGTTACGGTATCGCAAACTGGGGGCATTCGCATCACGCGATTCACATTTTTAAACTACAAAAGCGGGCCGTACGCATAGTATCTGTATCTAGTGCGGAGTGGAAATACCACTATGCAAATCTTTGTTTCGCAAAACTTGGATTTAAACGCATTAACATGCACATATATCTATTCTAACAATTTAAAATTTTGTATGGATCGAACAACTTCAATCGTATTATGATCTAAACGTTCAAGCCATTCGTACAATACAAGAAATCGCTCTCTGCCCCCGTGTTGAAAAAACATCGTCTAAGTCTTTTTGAAATAAGCATTCAGTATTCCGGTATAAAATCTATACAATACTCCCCGAAGAAATAAAAAGCTTTAATTGTTCAATATATCATTAGTAAAGAGTTGTAAATCATTGTTAATGAATGGAGCGTATTATTCCACTCAGAGTTCTTAGAATAAGAAAGGACTAAAACAGTTTGCATGTTCCTATCAAATTCTTCTATTATTATAGCACTATACTCTACCTAGAATTTAATATGCTGACTTATTTTCTTTATCCAGTTCTGACGGAACCCTTACCACGTCATCTGGCTGCCCTCCTCCGTCGACTGAAAATTGAAGATTGAATTTTATCTTTCCTTTATTGCCAATTCTTAGTTGTAAAATTTTGTATATTTCTTGTAATATTATATTTGACGTATCCTATTTCCTCAACCGAGGACTAATGGATTGAATAATAATAATAACTGTATTTAATGTAAGTGGTTTGTTAAAAAGTTTATTAAAATATGTTTTTGACTTAGTGCATCATGCCTCATGGTTTTACCACGAATGGTTCGTTTCTCGGCGCAGAAGAGTCTTCATGCACTTGCCGTGAAAGTTGGTTCAGCGGGATAGCAAACGAGCCCATTGTTACCCAGGTTATAGGCCATTTAGATAAGCTATGACAGGTACCTAGGATCGCAATTAGCTCTGCCTATTTTAAAGTTATTTTTCGCACCTCGTTCATAAAACTTAACGGGTCGTTCCGGACATATTATGTGACTGTGAGAGATAATTTTTAGTATCTATGAAAGGGCAGTTTTTAATCGTCACGTGAAAGCGAATCTTGTACGCTGGAATGGACTAGCAAAGTTATCTTTTACTATAAGATGTAGTCCGACTAATAAGACGGTATTTTAATTGTGTCAAATGTGAAATATGCCTTTCGCGGAGTCGATTATAGCTGAATCGTAAATAACGTACTCAGAAAATGTTTATTTCTATAAAAAAGAGCATCTTAATCGAATTTGTATAACGTTAAATACTGGTACTTCACAATTAAGATAGACTATGCTATATATTTTTACGGCTGGGATGTTTGCCGATGTACAACATTGAATTTAGCAACAACGATGTATTCCAATTTATTACGAGCCATTGACGTTGAGAAACGGAATCATTACATATTTCTTACATCTCCTCAATTGAGCTGTGAAAATAAGTAGTAATGTTTTTCACTAATTTGATAAGCATTATGGTATATTCATTAAATGAGTTAAAACAACCTCTTTATTATTTTATTTAAATATTGAAATAATCCACTAAATTGAAAAAAAGGTTGTTCATGGAATTTTATTCTATGACTTAGTATACCTGAAGAAGTCTCAAATGAGAAACGAAACGTAGTATAGTTAAATACTTAAATAAAATAAATGTAACAAAGAGGTTGATTTAACTCATTTAATGTATATTTAATTGTCAGATAAACTATTTATTATTGTATATTACTTTCCAATTGATAAATTAAACCATTTCATTAAAGTATGTGATTTAGTCTAATTTTAATCGGATTTTCTTGATATTTGGTATATTGTTGTACTATCAGATTGCCAAGAATTTTCCATATATATATTCATCTTAATTTCATTAAACACAGGAAGGAATTTATTCTTTAACATCTAAGTTATTTTGAATATTTTATAATTAACCATTCTCATCCTGTCGCAACTGTCTTGGGTTGAAGAAATGATTTAGCCGACATGGAGTGTCACTTTTTATCTGAACTACGTCAAAAAATATTGATTTGACAACAATAAAGGCTAATTTGGGCAAATTTGCTTCTCCAAAATACTTTTCATGTTTCTGATTGCATTGTTTTGAATTCCGCCAGGGAGGAAGAGGGGATTACCTTGTTTCCTAAAACCCTGCAAAAAAAAAGTGTCCTACTCCAGATCGAAGGGGAGGAAGTTTTTTCGTGCGAAAACATGCAAGTCCGACTAGAATGCAATGGGTTGGGACTTAAAACGCACCTAGGTGGGGTTCAGAGTCCATAGAGAATATACCATGTACCAAATTAGCAGAAGAACGGCTTTAATATGCCGCGCACATTGCTCCGTTGCTCAGCGGCGCCCTGCAAGGAGGAGTTTCACTAGTATTTGAAAATTTTCAGCCATTCATGTTACTACTATCTCCTATTGTCGACAATAGGGAATTGTAGGAGAATTGTGGTTAAGTGATTTCGTCATCGGATTACTAAGAGTATGGGGATAGAACAAAATTCTCCCGACCACCTAGGATAGCGTTAGTACTAAGTCACCAACACCTTTCCGACCCTTACGATAGAACTTCCACCCTGAGACTATCTTTACCACTTCACTGGCTGGAAAGGAAGTAGCTTCTAAGGCTACTTTCAGACTTGCCCAGCAACAGTTTGAATGATTTTCTAGCCGGCCACACCACAAAGCTAGCTACTTTTCACATCTACACGGTTGTTCGCCCGAGTTGCGTTACTGGCTTGTATAGACTTTTAAGAAAGGCGATAGAATAGAATGGGTTCATGCAATGGATACGAAAGAAGATTGATTTGGGCATTAAAATTTATTTTTGAGGAGTCGAGGAAATAGGAAAACAAATTATTTAAATATAAGTATATTTCGTTAAAATGGCAAATGTCATGCATTTAATATGTATTTAACTATATAAAGAAAACTAGAAAATTTCATTCTTAATAAATATTTTTAGGTAACCAATACAGTCTACGTATAATTTTTGTTATATTTGATCCTACAATTAGGAAGCTTTCCACAAGTTCTGTCATATTCAACCTGTTTCTTTGGTTTTCTCTATATGACACACATTACCTCATCATGGACATATGTCACTCTACTCTCAGTATATTAAAAATCATAGTTAAACCTTCACATTATTTTCACTGCCTAATAATGTTGCAGTTTTTGTAGTGGACACAGTATAATCGTACAAAGTTTTAACTATTATTTTATGTATGTATATGTGGAGGCACTATGTCATATAAGTAATAAGTATATACTCACTCATATGCAATTCTAAATTAAATGCATAAATAGTTAAATATTAAGTATTTCAAATTTCAAGGTGTTAAAAGTGTGTTAAGTAATTAAATACACTGTAATGTCTTCTTCCTCCTCCTTGGCTTTGCAGTCCATTCAGGGTCTTGACCTACCGGATCGACAGACGACTGTTATCTTACATGACACATTCCGAGCTTGGAGTGATATGTGGTTATTGTATCGATTCTCCAGCAGTCTTAATCCCAGTCTCAGTGACTGTACTTTATTTGTCGTATTCCATATTTTCTTTATCATTCATCCGTTCGTAATTCCTTGAAAACTTCTGCGGAAGCATTTCTGGTCTGCATTCTGTCTTAATACATGTCTAAAATTTTGTCTTTCAAAACGGGTGGATCGCTAAATAGGTTTTTCAGTAATACTACTTCTACATAATGTTAATAACAAAAAATAATCACAATAATATTGTATTTAAGGAATACATTTGATGAACTGACGACAAACTAGACGAATTGTGACGGGTAAATCTGAGGCACTCCATGTATTAAATGCCCCTGAGACTGGCTGACTTCACCGACATCCGGGATTGTCGCCTGATGTCTGTCTGACCTAGAGTGAAAGATGTCATTCGATTCTGTCGCGTATCTGATTGTCGGGTTTCTATGAAAGGGGCTTAGACTGACTCATCAGAGAATCATCCGGGAGTTTCCTCTAGAGTCGCACCTCTGGAAAATCCTAAAGAAACCTATTGTCAATAACTAAATTTGAGAACGCGTACGGACACTCAACCAGACACGTAATACTTTATACCAGCAGTGAGACTAATACCCACATTCGTGTGATAGAAACAATTGCTCTGGGTTGACCTAAAAATACTATGAATTCGATACCATTCTCGATCATATTGGACATATTATCAAAGATCTCCATCCCTACGATACCAACGGTGACTGACTTATAAATATTTAACAATTGTCGGGACTGTTACCAATCAGATAAGGGGAACTATAGACTTGAGACACAAAACGGTCAACGTCGTCATCATTTTATTATTTCTCCATTCTCACGAACCACACAAGTGGATGGTGAATTGAAATCGGGGTTTAAATACCATCATGACTGTGACAAATCCCCTCAGTGACTCCAAAAACTATTGAATCGTCTCCTATCACGGTGGTTAACCACCGTCCTGTGGCTATAAGGATTGAAATTGGTCTTGAACTTCAAAGAAAAAACCACCACTCATCTCAGCTATTAATTGGACACTAAAACACGTAGTTTAGTATTATACCTACCCTACCCAATCTAACCCCGTGGAATCTGGAGATGTCTTACCTCCACAGTTTTTTTCCCTAGAATTTCAATCCTATCGTCATAACTGATCCATTATATTAATATTTTTCGTAGATGTATGAAGCCAAAAATTCAATTCAGAAATTAAATGTCCATTTTTTTATACTCGTTCGAGTTTCATCCTATATTCACAATAAATTCCAGATATTATGGTTGTGCGGTATGATTTCAATTAAATTGAAAAACTGAAAGATGTGGAAGAACGCGGAAGCAAGTTATCCAGGACACAAATTGCAAACGAAGAAACATGGGAACTTCTTTCGAAGACGAGAGAGCAGTCAATTTGCGATATTGAGTCCAAATTACAAAAGGGGATTTTAAACCTGAGCATATACAGAGAGTACCAAAACTCGACGGCAAAATTCCTCTTATTGAGAGAATAAAAGTGTGTTACAACATGGGTCCGGAAATGTATTTTTACTTTTATGAATGTAAGTGAATGACGACATGCCGTCGTATATGCGAAACTCCACTTATGATCAGGAAAAATTTTTCGAATAAATTTGTCGTTGGCCTGAATACTTTTTAGCACCCGCAAATGATTATGTGTTGTGAACTAAGTCTCCATGCAGCCTGTCAGACAGTACGCACTACACCAGGCATGTTTCTTCTTTGAAAGTCGACGAGATGCAGAGCAACTGCCTGTATTCACTTAAAATGTGGTCACTTTGAATATTTCATCTGATATGTGAACAGAGCGCCCCAACTAATCAATCAGTTAAACTTCATAAGACGCGACCAGACACAAACTTGCTTCCTCGAGAAACAATTGTAACCAGAGTTTCATATTTTAGTCCGTATAAAAAGGAATGACGTCATGCAACATTCATAAAAGTTTGGATAACTGTAATTATGCATTTCCCGACCCACACTGTATTACATTTTTGTTTTCTCTCCATATATGGTATCTATTCCGGAAAATGTTTCCGTCGAGTCTTTTTAACCCCGCAGGTTGCAAGTTTATATGGACTTGAATTAGGGACGGGTTGTAAAATTCGAAAAGTGAAGACTGGAAATCTTTAGTTATTAACGTGAGAATAATATTAAATGTATCAGAAATTTTACTATATTTATTATGAAGGAAGGTAAGTTGATGTCTCTTCTAAAAATAGTGGTATCTTGGAAGATATGAAGAACTTTAAAGACAAATATTACAAAGTAAAATGATGTAACTGAAAATGCTGAAATTTGAAAAGAAACTGATATGATCAGCAATTCTCCTGACAGAATAAAATCGAGAATCACATCTAAAATACTTATGCATGTTATGTAAGCAGATGATTTGTATTGATAGGAGTAATGTGTGCATTATTACGTGAAACGATTATGAAATAAATGTGATCCTTTGTTTCGCAATGGTAAAATTAGTGAAAGCTACCATCCACTCAAACTAGGAATACAGAAACCCCGCAGCAAATTGCGATGAAATTCTGAGCGTAGAATGTTGGAGACTTATTGGCGAGTTCTTATCCGACACGTTTAATTTTTACGCTCAGCCGTAAAGCCTTGAGAACAAGGTGCGAACTGCCCATGCTCAGTTATTTTATGTCTCTTGCAAAATGGAGGTACTTCTATAAAGATATAAAATGGGCTGCAAAAGTTATTTACTTCAATAAGAGCAATTTACCTTCTCTCGAATTATAATTTAAGCTTTATCATGCAAATCCTACAATATTCCTATTACACCAAGCGCATCAGCGCACATTTCTGTGGCGGCTTTCTAATTTTTAGATACTATAATTGCTCCTTTGAGGTATATTTCAGCGAATTAACCATTCCTTTAAAGAGCAAAGCAGTTATTCTTCTTCGGTTTGGTATTTATTGTTCTGTTTCTATCATAATAAAATCTAGGACGTTATCAACCCGTCAAGTTTTCACTTAAAGGTTTCGCTCGTAACGGTAAAAACTGAGGCTGTTGGATTCAACACAAAAATTTATTGGATTCTTGCTCGTATATCTCTTGGAATGATTTCCAATTTATTTTTATTTTAAGGTAAGTGACATAAAAATCCTCTCATCTCTCGATCACGTCTTATTTCCTATATAAGCATGACAATAAGGTAAATAAATTTGTACAAATAAAAGTGTCGATGAAAGGTAGGGACTCGCTAACACCATATAATCATCTAAGGAATTACATAAATCTGAAAGACGAACTGAATAGCTAAAGTCTACTATGATAATAATTATCGTTCCCAAATTCCGTAGTTCAAGAAACGTGGAAATCAAAATGTTTATTATGAAATAACACTTTAATAACGCAGTAAATAATAATAAAGAATTACGAAGAAATTGAAATTCGACTTGAGAGATATAAGAGCAAAATAACCACCTAGTATTTGACTAATCATCATCATGCTCTCAGGCATGTTTACACCTGATCACTATCAATTTTATTTTATTCCTTCTGCCATCCTCTTAACACCCATATAATTTCCTTTCCCTTTTATGTCGGCTTTAAATTTGTATCACCTTCTTCCTCTCAATCTCTTCCCACAAACTATTCCTTCCATAGGTTCTGTTACACAGTCCCGCCTCAGTAGGCGTCCTATCCAATTCTTATTTCTTCCACTTATATTTTTTAGTATCACTCTGCTCTCTCCAGCCCTTTTCAATACTTTCAATAATTTGTCCTCCCTTTCCATCCAACTTATCCTTTCCATTCTCCTGCACATCAACTTCTAAAAAGCTTTTCTCGTTCTTTCTTATTAATGTCCATTTCTCCACTACACTCCATACTTTCATAATCTTTCCCAAAAAATAGCGTCCTTTTTATGTTAAATGATTCCATCGCTGTGACAATTCGTTTTTTATCTTCTTATGGCATCTCAAGTGTTTTGTGATTATACTCCCCGCATATCAAAAGAAACTTAGTAGACTGATGCTAACTTGCCCTATCGTAATCCTCGTTTCTTTTGTTTCTTTACTTAATCACTGTGCTATTTCTTTTGAGCTTTTATTTTACGTCATATTCCTCACAAGCTTGATGTAAATCTTATATCACTTTAATTGCCAATAGTTCTCTTTCTGCTAAACAGAACCACGTCACATGCGAATTTTATCCACTCTAGTCTTTTTACACATACCCATTTTTCCATCTAAACATTTCCGTATCTTCTCAATATAAGTTGAAGAGCAAGGTGAAAAGGCAACTCCCGTATCTAACTCCCCTTCCAATGCTGCTTCTTCTGATATTTCATTTCCAATTCTAATCCTTACTTTCTGATTTAAGTACAAATTTTGTATTTGTCTTCTCTCCTTTAAATCTATTCCTTTCATCTTCAAAAAATCCAACAGATTTTTCCACTGCATCCTGCCAATCAGAACAGCATATATTTCTCTGTTCTTCTCGATATATCTCTCCCATTTAGTTCTACTAGCATCTCATTAGTATTGAAGTAAAACTTTAATAATAATTAGTTACAACATTCACAAAATGTAATGGACATTTATGTTTGTAATTAATATCAATCATTATTGAAAGTATAAGAGTAAAGAACAGAATTTTTGACTTGTTAATTGGACCTGTATATGACATTTATGTAGTCATACGAATAATGACATGCTACACGAGGGTGATCATGAAACAGGCAACGCTCCTTTAATAGCATAGGAAGGGAATTGAAAAGGGGGGATGTGGAAGGTAGCCAAGGGTTGACTACGAACCCTGGGTTTATAGTTTAAGGATCATTTCCGGTATTTCACCTAAAAGAGATGCAAGGAAAACCCTAGAAAACTTGCATCAGGTAGGTCGGGATATTGGGTACTATTATCACGCCCTTCCGAATGATGGGAGATGAGTCTGTTGTGGGGTCGCAGCATTCCCTTCTCCGTGTCTCCACAAGTTTTAGGGGGAAATTAGCCGACTGATCCAATGGAATCAACGGACAACTCTTACCGTTACTCTTCGATCCCAGTACATGCACCTCTAAAATAAAAGCTTGAAAAAACCAGCGAATGAGTACGATGCATTCCCAATTTTTTTTGGGTAACAGGCTACATGAGGGTGATCCTGAAACAGGCAACTCCCCTTTAATAGCATAGGAAGGGAATTGAAAAGGGGGGATGCGGAAGGTAAAGCAAGCTAGCCAAGGGTTAACTAGGGCCCCCGGGCTATGGTTTAAGGATCCTACCCGGTGTTTCACCTAAAGAGATGCAGGGAAAACCCTAGAAAACCTGCATCAGGTAGGTCGGGCATTGGGTACTATTCTCACGCCCTTCCGAATGACGGGAGGCGAGTCTGCTGTGGGGTCGCAGCATTCCCTTCTCCGTGTCTCCACCAGTTTCAGGAGGCAGTTGGCCGACTGATCCAATGGGATCAGCGGACAGCTCTTGCCATATGCCCAAGGTCTTTGACCCCGGTACATATACCTCCTAAAATAGGTGAAGGTGTCTCGGCATATGAGAACTTTGATAAAAAGTACCCAGAGAGAGTGCGAGGCATTCCCGACATGATCAGGTGAGCCCCGCAGTCACTCTGGGCTGAAGCGCCTGCGAGAAAACTCCCGCAGCGCCCTTTCTAAGGGAATTCAATGCAGTCAAGTGAGCTTCGTAGTCAATCTGGGGAGAAACACCTGCGAGAGAAAACTGCCTCAGGTATTCTCGCCTATGTGGAAGGTATTTTTTTAGAGGGGGGCGAAGGGTAGGCTAAATGAGGGTGATCCTGAAACAAGCAACTCCCCTTTCATAGCATAGAAAGGGAGGAGATGAATTTGCTTTATAAATGATGATTTTTTAGCATGTGCGAGAATTAGCTAAAATTAATTTTAAGTGGGAGGAAATGAAATGAAGATGCTATGTTTATAGTCCCAGACGGAATAAAAGGGAGGGAAAGAAGGTACATCTTATGTATTGACGGGTTAAGTATTATGTCGGAAACTCCTGAAATAGTAGAAGTACTTAGAATATATATATATATATATATATGCTTTACGCAAACGTGTAATAATGGCTCCGAGGAATTTTACCGGATATTTTTGATGATTAAAGTAGGGGAAGGTGAGAAGGATCGGAAACTCGAGCAGATTTCTTTGAGAGGTGCATAATTTATATTGTAGAGATGAGAACTTACCGAATCCCTGCCCAAGCTGAGAGTATCCGTTGATGGACTGTAGCTGCATGGGTGGCACCTGCTGGAGCTGAGGACAGAGAGTAATTCGAGAGCAGTGTTTGAGGGCTGCAGGTACGTGGTGGATAGGATTTCTGAGGCTCACCTGAGACTGCAGCGGTGAAAAGGCTGCTGCGTGCTGCGCGGCGGCTGCACGGGATCCCATAAGTCCTCCCTGGCACGGAGAGTACGTGGGGCCCTGCAGGGACCAGCTGCAACACCATATCACCATACATGTAGATTTAACGTTGTAGTTTTGTCTTTGTCCGACAAGTGGAAGAAAGTCACGAGAAAAAACTAATTCTTGAGAGAAGTAAAAAAATCAATTAGCATTAAGCGAATCCTAAAACAATAGGGGTATATTTATAAATCTGCTTGACGACCGTTCACAGTGCTTCCTGGCAATATTTAATATCATCAATCAACAATCTCTTTTCAGTGATTTGTGAATTGTATACAACTTTTCAGTGCAAAAATTTGCACCGTCTAGTTGGTTAAATTGAAGTTCTAAATCGAAGTGCCACGCAATTTTAAGCTAAAAACTACTAAATAATAATTAGATCAATGTTCACTTTAAAAATAAAAGGAACTTGACCGTCAAATTTCGTAATTGCACAAGTAATGTTATCAACCAATTGAATCATCCACAGTAATTTCGAGGCTCGTTCAGTCTTCCCTGTTTCACGACTGCGCACATAATAGCTGAGGCAACTATTTGTATTTTTTTTGTAAGCAATTAGTTTTTATAGTTAAATTATCTATTATTCGGTAAATTGATCTACTGAGTCTTTATTTCACCAACGCCATGTTCAATAATTAAGTTCATAATTAATTAAATGTCAGTCAATTTGTTAATTAAGAGAACGTGGGCTTTCCCGGTGTATATTATTCATGAACAATTCTCGGGTTTTCAACCGGGTAAGTATAGAGTTTAAACACAACGTTTCCATGGCTTGCTCTGCCATCTTCTTCAGAGCAAGCCATGGAAACGTTGTGTTCAAACTCTATACTTACCCGGTTGAAAACCCGAGAATTGTTCATGAATTTGTTAATTGTTTATTGGTCGGATAATTTATCAATACTCACCTACGTATTTAAAGCAGCATTCATATTAAAACATGTTCCAGCGTGCTGGAAAGTAGCAGAAGTGATCATGGTGCTGAAGACAAGAAAATAACCCAGTGATGTGAAATCCTGTAGACCAATTTCTCTATTGCCAATAATCTCTAAACTGTTTGTGAAACTGTTACTCAAGGGGATGCGGCCAATAATAGAAAATAATAAGCTGTTGCCACAATTCCAATTCGGAATCAGACAAAAGCACACAACAATAGATCAAGTGCATAGAATAACTATTATTGAACGAACACTGGAAGAAAAACAAGTCTACTCAGAATTACAAATCCACCTTGGACTCCCATGAATATCAAAAATACATTAAGTTTTGTAAGGACAGTAAGAATTTTTATTTAATATAAATGTATTGTATTTTGTGTTTTAAATTTAAAAACCAGATTAATGAAGACAAATAATTAATTACTGGTTAATGAACGTAAAACTGGACATTACCAGTATCTTATTTTGTAAATGTATAGTTGTAAATAAATAATAGTATAACAATATGTAAATAATTGTCATTGTGATCGCTAATGACCAGGCGACCTTTATAAATAAAAAAAGTCTGCTTTCGATAAAGTATGGGATGAGAACTTGATACACAAACATAACAAAATGCTGCCAAGGGAATATATTTCAAATCATATCACAGAGTCAAAGAAGAAGCTGAATACTCTGATTTGAAAGAGATAAGAGCAGGAGTACATCAAGGCAGCGTACTGGGTCATATTCTATACTTTTTATAGACGAATGATATCCCAAAACTGGATGGCAACATATTCAGATGACACAGCGGTACTTGCAGTGGAAAAAAAATCAAAATGCGTCAACTAGAAGACTACAATAGGCTAGCAATGCAGTAGTTGACTGGGCTAAACAATGGAGAATAAAGTTAAACGAGCAGAAATCAATCATATCACCTTTAAAAACCAAGAATTAAAAAATTCCACCAATTCTAGAAATAAATAACATCATTTTGCCGCATGAGAACAGCGCCAAGTACGTAGGCATGACTAAGGTGGAAAGAACAAGTTAAGAAAAAAAATCGGAACTAAACATATAGAATACACTAATATAGAAAATACTAATGGATAATTGGGAAAAATTCCAAGCTTTAAATTTTCAATAAAATACTGATTTAAAATTAAATATTGAAACCAATATGGCTCCATGGTATTTAGCTATGGGGCTGTACAAGAGTTATAAACATGGGTAAGTGTATGCAAACGCTTCCAAATAAAGTGTTACGAAACATGGTGAAAGCTGCTTGATATATCAGAAATGCCGATCTCCATAGAGACCTCCTATCCTTCTTCTTTTCTTCTTCCAATGGCCTAAGCCTACGAGGCGGTTGCGGACTGTCATAGAGACCACCTATCCAGGAAGAAATAAAAAAGTATGCTGGAAAGTAGGAAGCGAGGCTTCACCTCCACGTCAACTCATGGTTACTCAACACCTTACCAGAAGACTCAAACGAAGAAAGGCGCCTGAGCTTGTGTAATGTGCAGTGAATAAAAGCAGAGCACCGTGCTTGAGGGAAGTGCACAGAGACAAAAAAAACTAGAAAACAACATTGGATAGACTCTAGTTGATAAGTACGTAGTTTAATAGTTGTCAGAAAAAAATTAATGGTTAGTCTTTAAAGACTAGTTTTAATGATAGGCACGCTGATGCTACTATTAAAAAATTTAAGATAGTTTATTAATTATGAGTAATAGTATGACAAAAATAATAAGAAATGAAACAGTATAAAATTTGAAAGTATTACATTTGAAAGCACATAGAAATGTTGTGTGTAGAACAATATATACATGTATATATATATATATATATATATATAAGTGGCTAGCGTTGCGGCCTCACAATCCTGTGGACCCGGGTTCGAACCTGGCATGGGCTTGAATATTTGTGTCCTCATGGTCGCGAAGACCGGGATAAGACTGTCGGAGGATCGATACGCTGACCACGTGTTACACGTCGCATCCGAACTCGGAATTTCATGCAAGATGACAGTCCGCAGTCGACTCGGTAAGCCCAGGCCCTCAATGGGCTGTAGAGTCAAGGAGGAAGGAAGGATATATATATATATATATATATATATATATATGTTTTTTTATTATTTTATAAAGGGTAGGGGAAAATCTTCCAAAGACGCCGTGAAACCCGAGTTTCACGGTGTGTGGGATTTTTACCCACTAAAAACCACTTCCCTTTACAACGTACCCCCTAGCGGGAACAACCTACTTCGTGAGGGGCGGATTGCCAATTGGCTTACAACTGAGTACTTAAGTAATTTCTAACTTATCTTATGAATATAAATATCTTTATTAAATACTAACACACTCTCACACGTCGCATCCTGCTGCCCTAAGGCATCACGCATCACACTCACGCACGCACTTAGTCTTCATTGGCACTCACACTTAGGTACACATACACTTCACTTATACACTTCATAGATATACATATGTGTGTGTGTATTGATGCAAGTGTTAATATTTCCCTGATTAATAACCGACATTTTTTGCTGTTCGAAACTTTAATCTCTCTTTCACTCTATTAGCAAATTTACCTTATAACTCATTTCCCTTTCTGGACTATTTATTATTTACTTCCTATAAACTTTGCTCAATAAATCCGTCTGGTTTATGTTTTGTTCTTGTTTCCTCTACTTCTCGTTAATTTTTCCCTTAGTTCTTCCTGCCTTTTTGGTCTATTCTTCGTCAGACGAATACTTAAGCCTAAGCAAATTTGCAATCGGTGGTTGCATATGGACAGGGTCTGTATGGGTGGAGGGAAGACGGACACTCACCTGTGGTCGTACCTGGCGGAGTAGTGGGGCGGCGCGTAGGCTGGCGGGGGCGGTGGCGGCGGCTGCGCTTGTGCGGCCTGTCCGAAGAGGTTGCGCGTGGCGGCGCTGAGGGCGTGGTGGTGCGAGCCAGCGTGGAGGTGATGGTGGTGCGACGCGAACAACGCGTTGGCGTGGTAAGGCACGGCCGTCGCCGCCGACCGGAAGGGGCGCTTCATGCGGCGCCGTCGCCGGAAGTTGCCGTTCTCGAACATATCCTCGTACTGCGGATCTGCAACGGTCCAAATCTCAGCTCTTACACATTACCTCGCGTTAACCACTGCTCATGAGAGAAGAAAGTATCCCTCAGGATATAAAATGTAGGGCGAACACAGAACTACAGAAATGAGGACAGGATTCGGAATAACATTAATGCCGCGGTAGCCGTCTATTTTGGCTGAACGTTGTAGTCGTACAGGAGAATTCGGTTCTTCTGTGCAGTAACTCTTCAAACGATCTTTCTTCGGATCTGCACTGGTCATCAGATGTGGACAATCCGGCATGCAACAAATAGCAGGTAGCGGCGGCTGCCCTACAGCAGGCAGAAAGTACCTTCCAGAAGGTTACTTAAATGGCGGACTTCTGTCAATTATTCTAAGATTTATTGTATTTGACTTTTATTTTTAAATACGTAACATATGTAAAGCCTATGCGCCATTACAAGAAAAAAAATAGCAAAAAAATCTGTAATTTACTCAATATGAGCGAAAAATATCAACTATGTTTTCTGCAGAGTTAACTTATTACTTGAATAAACTTTTAAATGCAAATATTATTCTTTTTACCAAACATCTATTGCTGTTTATATCATTAACGTAAATTTTAGACAGAATCTTTAATTATAATATATTACGAAGACAGTCAGTGAATTTGGATTATTTTTCTATCGACGTGGTCCATTTCATTATTAGTTTGTTTATTATCACATACCCTATTACTGAAAAATTGATTATTTTTTCCGTGAGCCAAATTGACTGATAACAAATCTATTAAATTGATTCTGTGGTATTCAGTCCTAAGACTGGTCTGATGCAACCCTCCATGCTAACCTATCTTGCGCAAACCTTTTCATTTCCTTATAACTAGCACAGCCCACATCCTCCCTAATCTGCTTAGCGTATTTCATCCTTGGCCTCCCTCTTCTGTTCTTACCCCACACACTTCCCTCTAATACTAATTTTTCAAGACCATAGTGCCTTAAAACGTGGCCTATTAATCTTCTCTTGGTCAACGATCTCCATAATGTTCGCTTTTCCCCTATTCTGTTTAGAACTTCCTCGTTTCTGATTCTATCCACCCATCTGATTTTCAGCATTCGCCTATAGCACCACATTTCAAAGGCTTCTATTCTTTTCGTTTCCCCAACTCCTATCGTCCACGTTTCGCACCCATATAACGCCACGCTCCATACAAACATTTTTAGCAACGATTTCCTAATATTCACACTTATATTACCCGTAAGTAAATCCCTCTTTTTCGCGAAAGCCTTCATTGCCTGTGCTATTAAATTACAATGATTAAAAAACTTACCCTTTGATAGTCTATTTCATAAAGTTCGAAAATTGCGATCGAAATTATGAATTACGGTTCACTGTAAAAAATAGCGAAATCTAACTCTTAAATAAAGAGAAACTATTAATTATATGTAAATGAAAATATTTCATCCCGCTGGGATTCAAATTGCGTGGATAATCTAAAATTATTGACAAAACTAAAACACAGCAAATCTTTTGAATTGTAATGTTTAAAAATATTACAAATTGTTTATATCATCCTTAGATATTTTGTAAAGTTCCAAGATATAGCTGTGCAAAATATGAGTCTGAAATATCCCGAGCTTCTGTCAAATATGATATAATTACAAGGCAACAATAAAAGGAAGTATGTAAACTTATGTATTAAAAAAAGATTTTTGTTTGTATTTTGTATCCTTTAAATTTCGTTTTACCTGTAAAGGAGAAAAATGCATTTTTTCCTCATTTTTATGCTCGTAGTGAAGCCATTTACGTAGATAAGCTAACCTTTCAAAATTTTATTTATACTAGTGTGGTAAAAGTGTATATATAAGCGGAAATATAGAAACTACGTATTAAAAAATCTTTCGTATCGTTTATTATCATTCTTATGTGTTCGTATTTTGGAGAAGAAAACACCATATGACTTTTAAATATAGCGTACTAATCCATATTCAGTACGTGAATGGTGTGTCACGCGTTGATATAGACGTTTATTATTAAAAATATAATTCCTTCCACTTTATTCTAGGGATTTCTTACTCCAGAGTATTTTCCCGTTTTTATTTAAAGAATATAAGCAAGTTCTGCTAAAATTTGTTCGCAGGTTTAAATTTGTATAAAGAAGTACAAACAAATATACGAAAAACTAATACTTTTTTATTACATAGAAGCTACTATAGCGCATGATTATAAAGGAAATAGATAGTTTTACGACAGTTACGTAATACGCCAGTGTGGAGAAGCTAGTGTGGATTACACAGCAGTTCTTTAAGCGTAAATTAAATAGTGAATAAAAGCGATAGATTGTGTTTGTTGTATATGGTTGTCTTACCAAGTGTCCAGAAGTTGCCCTTCCGCTCGGCACCGCCTTCTCGGGGAACCTTGACGAAGCACTCGTTGAGGGAGAGGTTGTGGCGGATGGAGTTCTGCCAGCCCTTCTTGTTGCGCTCGAAGTAGGGGAACTTGGTGCTGATGAACGTGTAGATCTCCGACAACGTGGCTCGCTTGTTGGGCGACTGCGCTATGGCCATGGCGATGAGGGCGACGTACGAGAAGGGCGGCTTCGTGCTCGTGTCTCCCGAGTCCGGCGCCGCCTTGTCCTTGCCGCCCCCGCCAGAGCTCGTGCTGGTCGGCGTCTCCTGTGACGCCCCCGCGGGCACTGACGACGTGCTGCTGGGGCTGCATTTGCCTCCCCCGGAGCTGCGGAACAATCTGTTCTCAATCACCTAACTTCGTCTCTCCACCCAAATCTTAGTACAATAATAACTATTATTTTTTCAATTTTCAAGGAATATCATTTCGAAATTGTTTAATTACTAGTTTAAATCGATTGGAGAAACCCACTGTTTAGACTATGATTTTGTCTCTATAAAATTAATGGAGAATCTATGTTTCATAAAACCTATTAGAATGAAGGTAATTTATAATCTGCTTTTCTCGTAACATTTTCTATTTGCCTATTATAGTTGTGGGTTCCATCTTGCGAGTAGATTACACTTTTGTCATTATGTTGTTGTAGTACTCATTCCTTAGATGGACTGATACAATCCTCCATGATAACCTATACTGCGAAAACCTTTTCATTTCCACATATGTACGCATCCCACATCCTCCCTAATCTTTTTAGCGTATTCCATCCTTGGTTTCCCTCTTCTGTTCTTACCCTACACACTTCCCTCTAATTCTAATTTTAAAAGACCGTCATGTCTCAAAACGGACCTATTAATCTATTCCTTCTCTTGGTCGAAATCATCAGTAGTGTTCACTCCTTCCTTATTCTGCTTAGAAATACTTCCTGGTTAGTTACCCTATCCAACCATATGATTTTTAGCATTCTCCAATAACATCAAATTTCAAAAGCTTCTATTATTTTCCATTCTGCAACTCCTGCTGCCAACGTTTGGTTCCCATATAACACCACGCTCCATACGAATATTTTTAGTAATGGTTTCCTAATGTTCATTCTCATATTGACTGTAAGTAAATTCCTCTTTTTTGCCAGTCTTTCTTGCCTGTGCTATCCTACTCATTTTGTCTACAATACTTCTACCTTCCCCAGTTATTTTACTGCCCAAGTAGCAGACCCTTTGTTATTCCACTATTTTCCATACTACACTTTACTTTGGTTTTTCCTCTATTAATCCTTACGTTGTACTCTTTCTGTAGGTCCACGTTCATGTCATTTATTATGTTTTCAAAGTCTTCCTCTGACTCGCCTATTAGTACAAGATTATCGGAAAACCGTAGGATTTTTATTTCTTCTCATTGCAGTATGATTCATTTTCCATATTGCTATTTAACTTTCTTCATCGCCTGTTCTATACATCTAAGTTAAAGATCATGGGCGGCAGACTTCATGCTTGACTTACTCATTTCTTTTCTTGTTCTTCAATTCTAAAACTGCTGACTGCTTTCTGTAGAGTTTATAGGTAATTCTTCTCTCTTGTCATCATATAATATTACTTTTACAATGAACGATTTCCGGTATCAACACAAACATTATATATATATATATATATATATATATATATATATAAATTATAATTTTTTATGATATATCATGGCTTTTAGCTTTTCTAAAGCACCAAACAGTACTTGAAAGATTCCATCTGAAAATAACAAATTACTTCAATCACCAACTTTCGTAACATTCAACTGGCCGTGGCTTCAGCCTTGCGCGACATTTTTCTTAATGTCTTTTGCCTCAATTCCGTCCTCACTTTTATAACATCTCGGCCCTGCCAACACCAAATTCTAAATTCATAGATAGAATCGTTATAAACAGTACTAAACATAACATGACTCCAGAAGCACCAAGAAGGAAAATAAAATCATCTCAACGGATACGTTTGTCAAAATAAATACATCTATAAGATTCGAAAAGAGTTATACTGGTAAAACATTTTCCGGACTGAACAATAAATTCAATTTGATAATATTACAAAACATTTCACGATAATGTGTTGAGTCTAAAGCCATCATAAGTTAATACTAGAAAGAATTTTTATAATAACGTTTCATACAGTAAAATTAAAACTAAGGAAATTAGTAACCCTTTTTGTATTTTATTTAATATATTTATTTTGCGTATTGTTGATCGCTTTATCAATTTTTTCGCTAGCATTTTTCCCTTTTCTCCGTTCCTTTTCTTTCTTAATCTATTCTATTTGGGTACGGCGTCCTGTAACTCATTCTTAAAAAGTGAGAGTGTCACATTTTTCCTTTTTCTTTTCGTTTCGCCACGTTCGCAGATTTGAGTTTAAGGCTTTTCACCGAGACCTAATACAAAAAGATTGAAACCTTATACATATATGCAGCTAGAGACACCTAATTTACGAATATGTACTATTAAAGAGTTAAGAGAGAGGAGGTTTGTTGATTACTTTCTGTCGAAATGCTACAAAAATTATAAATTCAGAAATGCCAAAACAAGATCACAAGGTGTATTCAGAACTTCGTCAAGTCGGCTGCCAGGACTTTTCTTCCTTGACCAGCTATAATGTTCCATCCGTATTTTCTAAACTATCCAGTAAAAAAGAATAAGGTATCCCGTTCCCCTATTGTTGTCTTAATTCATTTTTCAGAATCTTCCAAATCGTTGTCTGTAAGAAAATACATAGCATTTCTAAAATAGAAACAAAAGTGGTATTGGAGGCGAAGAAAATTATTCTGTAAACGCGAATCTGAGAACCCCAACGCAGAGTGTTCAGTAACAGCACGTATCTGGCGAAACATAATCAGTACAGATGATACTAACCTGGAGCTTGCTGGTGCTGGTTTCGTTTCCATGGGAGTGAGGAAACGTTGGGAAGACCGCTCCTCAAGAAGAGAAAAGTACTGCTGCTGAGAGCTGCGAACATAGAGGTAACTATAAGCTACCTACATTATACACACACACCTAACTCTGACTGTGGTGACTGACGTCCTCACCTCTGTGCGTCGGGAATGCCGAGCATCTGCACGCAGGCGTCGGGACTCTGCTCCGCCTTCAGGGAAAGGCCTGCGTCTCTGTAGCCCACTGAAAGGAAAGCATGAGGCCACAAATTAAAATTACTCTCTACATTCGATGTGTGGTAATCTCAAAAGTCTCAACATCTTGCATTGATTAAACAAAATTTTGTAACTTGTTAGTTACACACACAAATCCGAATGTATGCTAGTAGACATGTTTTTCTACTTTTTATGTAATTGAAAATTTACAATAGTCTTATTATCTTAACTAAGTTTCTTTTTACAACTCCACAGCAAGATGAAGTATATCTTAGCAACAAAGTACACAGTATTAGAAAACTTCCAAAGAGAAAAAGGATATCAATCTCAATTATTTATCAAATGATAACAGCATAAATTGACCATATGAAATCCTTGACCCCTCTCCCCTAATTCCAAAAATAAATTTATTGTAATTCATGTCATTTTCAATATTACTTTTACATATTTTGAGAGTTTAAAAAATTGAAATTTTAAGAAAGAAATTACGCGGTGAAGTGAATGTTTGAGTCACGGATAAATAACACTATTTTGGTCAAAATCTCTTCAACTTCATACTGATCTTGTACGACGTGTGTTCAAAAATTAACGGGAATTTATTAATTTCACGAATCAAATTCAAGGATTTTTCTCTACGTTGTGGTAGTATACTTAACTGAAAGGTATAATGTTAGCCATATAGGATGTTTATTCTGTTGTCAGCTGTTAAAAAGATTACATGTGATTCGGTACCTCCGTCAGTTATTTATTTACTGACACAACATTTTCATTAAATTTTAATAAAAAAATGGAATAAAATGTCAAATGTTTTAAAAATGTTAAATATTGCCTTTGATGAGTCTTCTTTGATTAAAAAAACGTTTTACGAGTGGTATAAGCTTTTCCAAGAAGGCCGTGAAGACGTTGAAGATGACGAACGCCCAACTCGTCAACAATCGATGAAAATGTGGGAAAATTTAATCCAATTTGTTTAGTTTTTAACCATAAGACTGGTGAATGGAAGTTGCTCAGGAGTCGCTAAAAGCAGAACTACCGAAACGTGTCGTAACAGGTGATGAAACACGAATTTACGGATATGATGAAGAAACAAAGACGTAATCGTGCCAGTGGAAGGATTCTGTATCGCCAAAACTGAAAAAAGCTCGACAACTGCGTTCGATTGTGAAATTTATGCAGACTGTATTATTCTATTTTAACGGCATACATCTTGAGTCTTTTATTTACAAGTAACCAACGGTTACGTGAAGTAATCCGAATTTGGTGGTTTTACACCTTGACAATGCATCTGCTAATATTTCATTAATAGCCGATCGGATATCTAAAATGGTTGCCTAACTCCCAGAAAAAATTTCCCATGACTTCATTGATAGCTGGAAACTAGCCTAAACGCCCCTCGCCCTACACTGGAACCAACAAAAAACAAGCAGAACCGTTAAATCTATCAACAACGTTCGCGAGATCTACACCAATACGAAGACATTAAGAAGAGATCTAGTTATATTAGCCAGAATAAAAAAAACACGCCAAACTTTCATACGTCCATTTAATCAATAAGAGTCCCCCCCATCTGCGATTAGAAAGAAACCAAATACTTGAAAATTATATCACCAACTCGATCACCCACTCAGCATATCAATAAAATATATTTCAGTTCCTAAAAAAAAATAAACCGCTGTGACGAAATATAAGTACCTCAACAAGCTTTTAAGACTTTGTATCCATAATATGCCATTCTATTCCATAAAACTGTCACTCATGATTCAGATGTTAATACGACATAAAATTAATTAAATACTTCATTGCTTGCTCGTAACTTTTTGGCTAAAAACAACACTAAAACACTATATTCGCCAGACCTGGTCAAATGTGAAATCTTTCTGTCATCCCAATGAAAAGAAAACCTTACAGGGCCGACGTTTTACAAGCATAGATGCGATTAGAAGCGTATCACTGAAAGAGCTAACCGGTATTCCAAAGATCGAGGTCCAGAAGTCATCCGGGGTTTGGAAGAAGCGCTGGCTTAAGTGCATAATATTTAATAAGACTATTTTGACGTAGACGAATTAATAATTTGAGTGGAATATTTAATTTTGAAACAAGTAGATGAATAAATAATATTTTTTCCAAAACTAGACAACTGCCGTTACTTTTTGAAAACACTTCGTATGTATGTACAAGCGTCATTCCAAAGGTAACGCACATTATTATTTTATTTTAATTCATGTATGAAGTACATAGATAGAACCTTCCAACTTGAGTTCAACATTAAATCAAATCGTTCCGTTGAGAGGCTCTGACATAGTATGCTTTCAATATGGCTGCTGCACTTAACATTCGTCAAAAGCAACGTGCGGTTTTAGAATTAGTGTTCTGTGAGAATGAGATAGTGGCTGAAAGGTTGCATGGAGATGCTGCTGACGATCGCAGTATAGTTAGTCAATGGACAAGTAGATTACGACGTGAAAAACGTCACGCCAATATTTGGTATACTCCCCGCAGCGGCAGATCCCACCCTGACAATGTGCAGAGAGTTAATGTTTTCGGCTGACAAACGCATCACAGTGAAAGAATTGTCACTTGTACTTGGGTGTTGAAGATGTTTGTGCGAGGTTGGTTCCACGGATGTTGGCAGAGGTTCACAAATAAACACGAAAAACTTTTGGAACAGTATGGAAATGTTGATGACTTTCTTACAAGAGTTGACAGGCAATGAAATATGGACGAGATCAGAAAACTTGGATAGACAACATTAAAATATCCGCCATACAGTCATAACCAGGCATATCTTTCATAACGTGAAGGAATCCTATCGTGAATCGAGGTTTGCAGATAATGACTCCCAAGTGAACGCTACCAAATAGTTCAAACGTGCTGGTCCAGATTTTTACATTGCCGGTATATATGCATCCAATTACAAGATGGCGTAAGGTAATTGAAAAGGATTCAGGCTATGTGCAAGAATGAAATCTTATTCCTAAGGAACAGTCAAATTAGGAAAGTCGTGGGATGAAAATTTAATTTCGAATAAATTGTGCGGATTACTTTTGAGTTTTCACTGAATAGAATAGACCACGGTGACAGTTAGAGAACAAATACATAAGTGCGATCAATAATTAATACCATTTTGAAATAAAAAAAGACTTAGAAATGTGTCCTGAAATTAAACAACACTTATAAACACTTCACTTAAAAAGAAAATAAGGTAATATCTCACTGGCTTCATGAATCGATTTAGAATGTTTTTGAACGTCATTAAATACTGCAGATAAATTCTCCTCAAACAATGACCTAAATTATTACAATCGCTTATTTTTTAAGTTTAAAAATTAAAATTTCCCAACGTCTCTTTTTTACATTAAATTTTAGTCTGCTATATTTTCGGGAATAAAATTGTAAAAATGTAGTTTATGTGAGGGATAATGAGTTGGGGTTTATTGAAATTGGGTTTAGGAAGAATTGTTCGTGTTTTATAACTTCTACGTATAATGCGTAAGTGAATGCAATATGAAATATTCGGGGATCAAATATGATAAACTAGCCGTTATAAATAAAATTAATCTAATATACACTTTAAGCGTTACGAAGTGAACAGAGAAAATAGATTAGAATTCGACAGTATCTGAAGGAACGCTTCAGTAAATAAATCAAGAAAAATGCAACCAATGTTTTTTAGCATTAATAAAGATTTGCAACAATAAAAATACAGCTTAGGTGCTTGCACGATGCCTTTTATTCCCCTTTTATCTGTGGTGCGTTGAAACCTGCAATAGCTTCTAATCTAACGTAGTATGCCTTGAGTGGTGTAATTCACTTTCCAGTTTCCTTGTAGTGTCTAAAACTGCAACACCCTCTACATTGTCTGAGACAAAACAACAATAAAAAACTATTTTTATTCATTATATTCATAAATTAATTTCAATTATTTAAACTTAATTTTTCATTGTAAAAACACAAAAAGAACTAACTGGTATTGCAAATCGATATTTGGTAAATAATTTTGTAAATGATACACGAACTTCTCCCGAAAAGAAAAGGCCTTTCCTGTCGGTATAATCCTTTAAAAGATCCCCCACACCATAAAGGAATGCGGAAAGATTACATTTAACTCGTCAGTCGGAGAGTGTTCGTGATTCAAGTATAAATTTGTTAATAAATCTTTGTGCTATGTGTGATTATAACAGCATTTTCGATGATTTTTGGTGTAAGTGCATCTTATGTATTTTATATATAGGAATATATTTTTATTTCATTCCATTTACTTCAATTATAATTATTTTTATAGATTGTTTCCCCACCATTTCAAACAAAGGAACGAAACGGTGTGTTATAATTTAGTAAATAATTTTAATTATGACCAATTTTGGCCGTAATTTTTCGCCTACAATAAAAATCTATTCTAATTTATTTCATGTTTTTCCTGTCGTAATTCCTATATAAATAATAATATATTGGGTAATATTACAGTTTTCATATTACTACATTAAAAAATTGAAAACAGTCATGGTTATTTTTCTTCTACTATAATTACATAATTATAGATAAGGGAACATACTCCTGTGCATTCTTAAAAGTAAAAGTTGAGATATGATCCAGGATCCATTTAATCCGAAGCTCGTCTCGGGGCCTTTAAAGCGCAGCCGAAGCAAGTAACTTAATAAGGCGAATCCCTCTTTAATTACCGTGTGCCTGCAAGCCAATGGGACTTTAATTTACGCGATAATACCGGTTGAAAGTTCTGCTACAAACCTACACGTTTCCTGTTACACGTCAATTAACCTTCCAACTAACACGTCTTGAGTCATACAAGTAGCTAGACAACATTATGAAGTTATTTCGTGTAAAGTTCAGAGCACAAACGAACTAAAGAATTAATAATGCTTATAAAATGCATGCAATATCATCGAAATTTTTTTTAATTGCATTCTACCGCTGAAATAGCAGTTTATATTTATATCCGATGGGTTTATACGAATAATACAGTAAACCTGTATTCTAGGATGAAAACAGTTATGGTAAATTCACAATTCTTGAAAAATATTATATTAAAGAAACCGACTTTTAAACACTTGTAAAATATTATAATTGATAATCTCACTCCTTTAAAGGACGTTATGAGATGATTATGTTTCATTTGGGGGATAAAATCGTACAAGTCGTGAACCTGACCCGGCTGCCGAAGCGTCACGATAGTACATTTACGACAACAGAAACAATGCTATTGATACACGATGGCTGGAAAAGTCGAATGCTTTTCTGCCCCCACATTTTAAATGTTAAAACCAAGACATAGTATTTAATTAATATTTACAATCTTATAATTCAGGATTTATACAGCTCGAATTCAAAAAATTAATCTCCAAGTAATTTAGTCAAAATGATTATTACTATTTATGATAATGTTTTTATATCTATAATTAATATTTGTTTTATATGCCTAGTATGGTACCGAAAAATGTTGTATTTCTAATTGAAGTATATTTAAATGTGGAAATATCTCGCAAATGATCCTGGCGTCGACTAGGACTACCACAGTAGATAGGAAAACCGCCTGCTAAGCTTGAAGTCCCAAGTTCGATTTTTCCATTCTGATCTTCTAAATTTAGTTTCATAACCTTTGACTGAGCTTCAAATGAAGCAGTTCTTCTCATGCACCTTCGATCAATTTACACAATGTCAATTCTTCACTAATTTTCTAGAGTTAGGTTGGTAACAACGTGATAACCCTGAGCTTGAGGTATACAGGGATAGAGAGATATCGCATCGAATCCTGGCGTCTACTCGCACTGACGTAGGTTAGAGGAACGCCCGGTAAGCGGCAGGTCTTTGGTTTGGATTCTCGGGTCTGATTGAGATTTTCCATTCTGTTCTTGAAAATGTTAGCGTTATTTGGTTCACTATTTTCACCAATTAATATCTTAACGAATTCGCATTTTAGTAAAAAGTTACTTTTTGAGAATAAAGGTAGTAATCACATGAAACACCATAATATAATTTATACAAATCACATTTTTGGCTTTCTGGACTCCGACTGTGGTTGAAGACTAGGAACAGAGGAAGATGGGAAGGTCATGTCTACCTGGTCGTTCAGTCCTCGGGAGTGGTTACGGCAGGATTGTGGTACTTTATTCGCTCTAAGCAGGACTTTACCGGGGTTGTTCTGAGCACGATCGCTTTCATCACGGCACTTGAATAAATAGCCGAAAAACAGTAAAATATATAATAAATCAGTTATATCAGCCTTTTTGTCAGTATTTTTAAATTTCAATATTAAATGTTACAACGTTTCGTCTCTGATTTGAGACCTCTTCAGGTAAAAATTTAGCTGTACATGGAACCTCACTCCACGACTCCTGCGGCCATATTACTCACCAAAATATTTAAATACAATTTAAGGACAATGAGTATAACTTGAATTTAAAAGTGCCTGTGGGAGTTTTCTCTCGCAGGCGCTTCTCCCCAGAGTGACTGCGGGGCTCACCTGATTATGTCGGGAATGCCTCGTACTCTCTCTGGGATTTCTGAAAGTTCTCAAATGCCGAAACACCTTCACCTGTTTTGGGAGGTTTATGTACTGGGGTCGAAGACCTTGAACATAAGGCAAGAGTGTCCGCTGATCAATCGGCCAACTGACTCCTAAACCTGGTGGAGACACGGAGAAGGGAATGTTGCGACCCCACAGCAAACTCGTCTCCCGTCATTCGGAAGGGCGTGAGAATAGTACCCAATGCCCATCCTACCTGATTCAGGTTTTCTATGGTTTTCCCTGCATCTCTTTAGGTGAAACACCGGGTAGGATCCTTAAACTATAGCCCGGGGACCCTAGTTAACCCTTGGCTACCTTGCCCTACCTTACGCATCTCTTCCTTTGCATTTCCCTTCCTATGCTATTAAAGGGTCACCCTCATGTAGCCTGTTAAACCAAAAAAAAAGAGTACAACTTTCTGACGATAGCATAGGTACAAATATAATTTTAAGCGAAGCGTGATACGTCACTGCATAAATATATTTTACCGTTAAATAGTTTATCTGACAATTAAATATATAATAAATGAGTTATATCAGCCTTTTTGTCAGCATTTTTCGGCCGAGTGAGGTTTACCTGAAAAAGTCTGAAATTGGAGATAAAACGTTGTAAAATTTAATGTTTAAATTAAAGAAACTGACAAAAGGCTGATATAACTAATTTATTATATATTTAATTCTCAGATAAACTATTTAACAGTGAAATATATTTATGTAGTGACGTATCGCGCTTCGCTTAAAATTATTTTTGTGTCTATGCTATCGTCAGAAAGTTATACTCGTTGTGCTAAAATCGTATTTAAATATCTTGGTGAGTAAATGGTGGCCATTTAAATTAGTACTGCACAACTGAGTAACTCTGCCGTGAATTTGGAAGCAATATATTGATAGAGTCTTTATTTCAGTATTATATGGTCTTCGTTAGAGAATAGTAAGAGATGAACTAAAAGTGCAAGAAAGGTGATAAGCTGAGAAAAGAATGTGAAAACAAAGTTTTAAGAATAAGGACACACGAGTCCGAGCATTGCTTTAACTTATACAATCAGCTTTTTTTCAGAGCGCTGTCAAGGCTCTTAGTGAGTGAGTCCCAATTTATTCACACCAGTGGTAATAAATTTCAAATCCAGAAGCAAGAGTGGAGAAAAGAATCGGAAAGTTATTGCGACTGAATCGTGGAACTTTCGCAACAGTAATCATGCAAAAATAACGCACAACGTAGTCTTAATTATATTTTTGAACCGAATATGGATTTTAAAATGGTCACTATTTTATTGCCAAATATATACAAGTGTGAACCGTTATACGTTTATAATCCAAACAAAATTTTCATCGTATAATACTCAACAAACATGCTTTATACACTACACGCGAGACTTGTCTTGCAAAATATTAGGACCTCATTTCTGATTGCGAACGTCTAAGTTATTTGTAAACTAAATTTGGTAACTAGTGTTTAGATCTTGTCCTAGAAACGGCATTGCCTAAGTCTGGTGTCAGCACGATGCAAACACTAACATGCAGGCCTATGTGGGTCGTGTTTAAAAAAATGCTACGGCACACTAGAAAAAAAATATATATTGTAACTAGTCGGAATTGAGGTCAGTGTTATGGTGACAGTTTTGTTTTAAGTCTCTTCATCCTTGGACGTTGTACAGTTACGTCCACTACTTCCGTTTCTCTGCGTGGTTTCCGTGTTTCGCATGTTTCAAGAACATTAATTTCAAGCCCAGGCACGTTATGATTAGGAATCTACGGACTTTGATACACAAACGATTGATATACAGTACCAGATTATTGTTTATTCTCCGTTAACATTTTAAGACTTCAAGAAACATTAATGGAAAATATAACCATATGTTGCGACCTGTCCCGGTAATAAACGCTAGAACAAAATTAATACCATATTGACCTATTGCTTACTGAATTGTGCACATCGGCTAATTAGCTTAATACGAGATTAATTTATTGATGCTTTGCATTTTATTGAGTTTACTTAATCCAATTATCTTCAGATACAAGAATAGGACGAGTCATGTATAGTGACAAATTAATAGTAAAATAATATGAATTATGTACTAAATATTATGTGCTAAATATTAACGCAAAAAAGGTTCAAATAAGGCCAATAAAGTAGTGAAATATAACAAACTATAATTAGAATCAACTACATGTTTCGGTCCTGATCTGGACCTTCTTCAGGTTGAACTAGTTAACAATGCTCAAAAATTACTACATTCCAAAGATATCGCAGTAGAGCCAAATAATACGGTAACTAAAGAAACAAAAGACAGAATTTTAAAAGCAAAGATAATAATTATACATTTGATTTCATGAACTAAGACTACTGAGCAAATCCTTGTCCATTTTTACATTCGGAGTATTAATGTTGTGTTTAATGTGAAACATTATAGAAACTAATCGGGATTTGTAATTACTGTCGTTGTATGAAATTTGAAAAAATCCCAGTTAATAGTGAGGTTATAATCTAAAATATGTTTTGAATATATGTGAAAGCTTAATATTGGATCTGTGTTCTTTGATTCTGGTGATGATGGCTCGTTTAATTTGGCCTATGTATATGCAAGGAGAGTTATTACAATGTAATTTATAAACTATATAGTGAATTTTGTTTTCAGTAAGTAGAACCAATTTGTCTCACAACCCAGAGGCCCCGGGTTTGAATCCTGGCATAGGCTTGGACGTTTGTGTCCTCATGGTGGCGAAGACCGGGATTAAGACTGTTGGAGGATCGATACGCTGACCACGTGTCACTCCAAATGCGGATTGTGTCATGCAAGGTGACTCGGTAGGCCCAGGCCCTCAATGGGCTATAGAGCCATGGAGAAAAAGAAAGGAAAGACCAGTTTAGGAATCATACCCAGCATATGTTGGAGGAAAACTATATAAAAACCTGTATAGGGTGTTCAAGCTCTCTGCACCTTTTTTACGCCTTTCTCGTGGCTATGGATGTAGCTTCCTATGAGCAAGCGGTTTTCCTTTAACCATGCTTGCATTATAAAGGATGTTGGAGGTATGTATATCCATACGTGGACAGTAATAATTCATTACAACATACAACACGTGTCCGGAAATGCTTCGTTCCTGAATTATGGACGTTTTTCTTCTCTTTGCAGAGGTCTTTCAAAATGTCCAGGACTCGCATTGATGTGTCACATCAATGAGATCAACACGATTCCAAATTCCATGAGGGTTGCCACAGCCTGCCAAAAATCGTTTCGGAAGGTATTCCACGTCAGGCACAAATGATTTTAAATGGAAATCGATTATGTTCAACTCAAGAGAGCGTGGAGGTCAAGAAATACGACCACCTCTACCTATCCATCGATCAACAAACGTTCGATTCAATTACCGTCGAGCCGTAACATTACGGTGAATATCACGGTTTTGAAGGCTATAATTCAGAAACGAAGCATTGGTGGACATAGATTGTCTTCATATGGGAAATACAACTTGAAATTATGCAGTCAATTTTTTAACATACTGTATATTGATGCAGCTGACCGAAGCTCCAATGTAAGAAGAAGTAAATCTTCACTTAGGTCAACGTCTGCAATAACAGTGCACGCAGTTGAGAAAACTGATCATGGTGTCACTTTTTTGTGGGGGTAGTAATATTATCCGAATTAATAATATAAATGAAAAACAAAGTGGCCAAAAGTCATAAAAGGAAAAAATTAATTAGAAAACGTTTTGTTCCCAAACTCTAGGGACTAATCAGTTCTTTCAATAAAAATATACAATTAAATCTAGAGGATATAAATTAATAAATAAAATTATTATTTTTTGGGTTTACAGGCTTCATGAGGGTGATCCTGAAACAGACAACTCCCCTTTAATAGCATAGGAAGGGAATTGAAACGGGGGACGTGGAAGGTAGAGCAAGGTAGCCAAGGGTTGACTAGGGCCCCCGGGCTATAGTATAAGGATCCTACCCGGTGTTTCACCTAAAGAGATGCAGGGAAAACCCTAGAAAAACAGCATCAAGTAATTTAAAACCTGTGGATAACTTTACTCCTCATTTAACTCCATCATAATTTATTTTTGAGAAACTGACTACGCGATGGCTATCGACGTTGTGAACACAGGAAGGGATAATTGAGGTACGTCTATTGAGAGAGATACTAATGAATAATGTAAATTTAAAATTATCTGCCGTTGATGAGGCGCGACTTATGATTGATTCTTGATCATTGATTGTAAAGTCAGTTATCTCCCATTTTACGTCACGCTCCCAAGAACTTATAGTACCGCGATAAACATTATTATACGTCTAGTTTTATGCCACTTCATTTAAGTGGCAAATATACAAAGAATGTAATACTATTTTTTTGGATCTATTGCAATTAATTTTATGACTTCACTACACGACCCTAAAGTGCGATTAAAATTAGATGGCACTTTCTAGTTTACGCGAGGAAGGGAGCGCTGATGTCAGGTACACGAGTTAATAAATGGACTTCGTAAATAGCTCGCTGAAAACATTAGAATGCACTGCTGTTGCTGGCCAACGCTGCTTATCCCCAACTTCAATTTCAGCATTCTGATTGGTGAATTCAAGGTCACGCATTTTACGTGAAACAACGAAGGAACAGCCGACCTCCTGTGTTGTAGTGTTTAGCATCGCTGCCTCGCACCGCAGAGGTCCCGGGTTCGAATAATGTGTGAGTTACCGTACTATGATTCCCTCACTTAGATATAACGTTCCTCGTACTTGTGTATAGCCGGTAATTACCGTAGCTGTTGGTGCGACTTAAAACAAAACAGAAAAAAAACAAAAAAGGAACATCTAATTTTAATCACACGATAGGACATGAAACTAACGTACAGTCGATAAATCTTGCTGAATAATTAAAGTAATTTAAGTCTGTATTTTACATTTCTCATGTCCTGGGAAACACAAATTCGAATATACTTCGAGACAAGTCATTTAAGCTTAGCCGTTCTGTTCAGAAGTATGGTGACTTGTTCACCTCAATATTTAGATGGATAATTAAGAGCGTTAAATTTATCATCTCTGATTTTCGTTTTTATTATTTTTCAACCAGGCGTGAAAGAAGCGAACACGGGAATTGGTCGTCATGTTTATTTTTGGGGTTGCCTTGACAATTATAACTGACACTTTTGGATTCATTTGACAAAGCTCTGAACGTAAAACAGAAATTGAAGGACTGTTTGTCAGGAAGCTGAAACATTGGTCGGAGAGAAGTAGCACCAATAAAATTACAAAATTAATTCGTTAAAGAAACTGCCTCAACATTTATATTAACCAACCGAATGTGTGTCAACCTGATTGATTCTGCCCGGCGTCCGAAACGCAGACGGGAAGGCGTCGGACGACATCGACCCCGTACAAGTCCCAACACTTACATCGGGAACATCAAATCATCTAATGGTAATGACATTCTCCCACTTCTGTTTTGAAAAACATTCTCGTCTAAGTCTGCGATTACTAGCTTCTGATTTTTAATTATTTAAACTCCACCTACGTTTCCCTGAGAGTAGCCATTAAGAAGCTGCAGAGATATTCCCGAGTAATTTCGTTTAAATATTATTATTTTCGTTTAAAATCCATATTTAATTTGAGTAGAAAGAAAGACAAGAATGGAAAAATGTCAACCGGACCAGGGAATCGAACCCAGGACCTAGCAAATCCAGCCGCATGCTCTACTAACTGAACTAATCCGAGTCGACGTCCAAGGACCGACTTTACACTTCTCCATTCGGTAAACCTAAGCTAGGCTCACCTACCAATAAACTAATCACAATCCTCACGCCCTAATTCTAAGAAATACGTGAAGACGAATATTGCGCAAATTGATGATATGTGCATTGAATTCTAATCTAATTTAGTGCGAATGCTCAATTGAAGCCCAGTAAAGCATATAGTTAATTTTAGAACCTAGCTTAGGTTTACGGAATGGAGAAGTGTTAAGTCAGTCCTTGGACGTCGACCTCGGATTCGCTCAGTTGGTAGAGCATGCGGCTGGATATCGTAAGGTCCTGGTTTCGATTCCCTGGTCCGGTTGACATTTTTCCATTCTCGTCTTTTTTCTAAAATTAACTATATGCTTTACTGGGTTTCAATTCAGCATTCCCACTAACTTAGATTTTAATTTGAGTTTTATTTAAAAAATAAATATGTAAATTTGTATATAAAAATGTGTATATCGTCTTTTTAATTGAAGAAATAATTTAAATTTTATCAGCAAAATATAAATACGCAAAAACTGATTACATTTCTTTATTTAATCACAATTCCTGAATAATAATTAGTGTGGTGTAAGGCTAATACCACACTAACCGTACACGGTCCTCTTTGCTTCATTTTAAACGAGAAAAATCTATTTAGAAGGCTTGTATAGTTTTCTCCAGGCTGGTTGATTAAAAATCGTGAAACGCCTGGTCTAAGTGGGATACATATTCACAGTACTTATTATTTACAGGTTAATTTCCTTACATTTCTTGCAAAGGAAGAGAGAAAATCAGCAGAGCAGAGCAGAGTAGAGAGAGGTAAATTGTAAGACGCCGTGAAGCTAGACTGGGTGGTCTAGAATTAATTGAAATTGGCTAGGCGAGCATGGCGCGCGGGAAGCCGTAAACTCGTAATTGCAGAGGTTATTTTACTAGCAGTGCGAGCTCGCTATTAATTTAATGCGCTGGGGTGGCGACTTCCTGCTCGTTGCGTGTGGTCCGCGCACAACAGAACTCGCAATTCCTCGCAGGAGCTATGTTCGTTACCTTTGACCCCGAGGCACCGCCTTCTCAGTTTACCGGTCCCCTCCCGTCTCAATTAGCGGCCAATTAGCGAGGAAGAGCCGGGCGGAGGATAGGGTATCATGGCCGCGGGCCTCCGCCATCCCCTCCGTATCTGCACATCCATTTCAGGCGATAGCCTAACACTCTATCTATCTTCACCCCTACACCACTCGCTTCAGTTTTCTTCTAGTCTCCATTCTCATCCCAACCAACAATAACGATTTACTTACGCCTCACAGTTAAATACACTAACATATTGACAGCCAAAACAGAAAGCATTTGTATTTCATTTAATGGGTAGATATATTTCGCATTTACAGTCTACTTAATAGATAGATATATTTCGCCCTGATGTGGAACTTCCTGACAGTATCTATGTATTTATATGCCCGATGACCAGGCATGAATTTCCCAGCTTACAATTTATTTAGGTTTTCTTTTCTAAACCTCTTCTTTCACACACCTAAAGAATCCTGCCCACTGCAAAATCTACAACGTTAACTGTAGTCTTACTATTACTTAAGATGTTGTTGTATTCAAACTTTAGACTGGTCTGATGCAACCCTCCATTCTAGCCTATTCTGTGCAAGCCTTTCCATTTCTTCATAACTACCGCATCGTACATCATCCCTAATCTGCTTAGCCTATTCCATCCTTGGCCTCTTTTTTCTGTTTTTACGCGACACTCTTCCCTCTAATGCTAATTTTACAAGACCCTTATGTCTTAAACCGTGGCCCTTCTATGGTCAAAGTCTTCTCTCGTCTTATTCTGCTTAGAACTTCCCGGTTAGTTACCCTATCCTCCCATCTGATTTTCAGCATTCATCTATATCACCATATGCCAATAGCTCCTATTCTTTTCCTTTCTGCAACTCTAACCGTCCATGATTCGCACCCAAATAACGCCACACTCCATACGAAAATTTTAATAATGATTATCTAATACTCGTACTTATATTATCCGTAAGAAAATTTCCGTGTTTCTACTACTACCATTCCTAATTATTATGCTGCCCATTGAACAGAATTCCTTAACTTCCTTCAAAATATATCTTCCCAAACTAACACCCTTTATTATTTCACTATTTCCCATAATACACTTGGTTTTCGCTCTATTAATAGTCATGTTGACCTCTTTCTCCAGGACCACGTTCATGCCATTTGTTATGATTTGCAAGTCTTCTTGGTACTCCTCTTATACTACAATATCATCAGAAAACGTTGGGGTATTATCTTCTCCTTGCGGTAAGAATCCTTTTCCATATTCCTTTTAACTTTATTTATCGCCTTTTCTGTATATAATTTAAAGAGCATGGCGACAGACTGCATCCTTGTCTTACTCCGTTCTTGATTCCTGCTTCTTTTCTTTAACCTTCAATTACAATTAGAGCTGACTGCCTTCTGTAGAGGTTATGTATTACTCTTCTGTCTTTATTATTGTCCTCTTCAAAATGTTTAGCAGTGTGCTCCAGTTTATATTATCACAGGCTTCTTCTACATTCTACAAATTCCATGAATGTATGCCTACTTGTATTTTGTATTCTAAAATTAGTCGCAGAATCAATATTGCTTGTCTTGTCCCCATATTCTTTCTAAAAGCAAACTGATATTCTTCTAATTCCCATCATATTTGATGTTCCATCTTCCTTTATACTATTTTCGTTATTAAATTGCACCCATAGGATACTAAACTAATTGTCCTGTGCAGTTCGTATCTATCAGCGCCAGTCTTCTTCGGTATAAGTATAATTATGTTCCTTAATAAGATACATATAATTAGCATCATACTTCTTCTTCATTAGCCCTACAGTCCAATTTATGACACATTCTGAAATTGGAGTGCTGCATGGCCAGCATATCGATTCTCATTTAGTCTTAACACCACTTTTCGAGAACCGTAAACAAACATTTAGCATTGGAATCCGGTGATGCTAACCGTTACCTAATAGAGATCGATTAACGGTCATAAGACATAAATATAAAAAAATATTAAGGATTTATTATCATCAACAAATGACTGTTATTTTTATAAATACATATAATAGTGTGATGAATATTATAATCTATATTGTATAAGCAAGGAAATGATATACGATACATATTAATTAATAATATGTGAACATAGCATAGCTTACATTGTGACAGTCACAGCAATCTGTTTATCCTACAAAATGTACGGATTAATATTGATTCATAATTTCATTTGAATTTCGAAGTGTTACACTGGTCCTTACATTTACCTCGTTAATAAGAAGCCAGACGCAAAGCCAAACCTTGGTACTTTATTACCACCTATCTTCTTGTTATCCTCTTGTTCTGTCATTGATTAATGGTTACTGTAATAAAAATACTTTGGCAGTATAAATTATGTGCTCTAAGCTGGATAATACATAAACGATAGGAATAATTGTGAAATATTAAGTTCAGGATCCGTTTCTCGACAACACTAAGAGAAGTAATGAACCTTACGTCAGCTACTGCATCGATGAACATGCCTATCGTTCTCATAAATACATTCTGTAACGGCTCCTTGTTGATGATAAAGTTGAATATATAGCGATGTTAAGTTGTATTTTTATGTACAATGGCGAGGACTGCTTTACAATTTAAATTTTCTTTTTAAAAACGTCACCAATTGAAGTTGACCACATTAACCACATATTGAATTTACGTACGTAAAATTTTAAACTCTGAACACACGCGAAAATAATTGTTTAAAAGATAATATAAATTGTTTTCTAATTTCCCAACTATTAAAGCGACGCATTAATCTACATTAGCTTCTTCGTTATCCTATTTTGATTCGGTCTGAAGCACGTGGCGCTGGAGTAATCCGAAAAGTAGTACATAGAGGGTTTTCAAAATTATTCAATCAAATACTGGAATGAAGACTTGCATAACAGTGACAAGGCCGCTCACTCGCCAGAATAAAAAAAAACACTAAAACCTAGGACAAGATTGATAAGGAGCAAATATCTCTCCAAATCCAGAAAGTTTTAAGTAAGCTTTAATGCATAATATATTTCAGAAAGATAAATTAATACCGCATTGATTGACGAATGACAGGTGACAATGTATAGAAATAAAAATATTACGTATTTACTTTTAACATGGATGATTTTTTTATCGACAAGGTAATCAAGATGGAGGAAATCATTTAGACAAATGCTTCACTGAATATTGTCAAAAAATTCCAAGAACGGCCAAACAAACCGAGGGCAAGACTATTAAAGCTGGGGAAACTGGTAACTGGGGTCTGTGTGCGTTACTTTCCTCACTGGACCTTACAATGCGGAGTTGACTTCAGAAACGTGGCGCACAAAATTACAAGTTGTGCGAAATTTCTGACGTTAACGTAGCTTTAATTCTACAAAACAATATCCATCTGAAGTCAACTCCGGATTCTAAGTTCCAGTAACGAACGAGACTGATTAACGAGTTTCTGACTTTTATTATAGCGGTATACTCCATTCCATTATGCTTACACTGAATAAATATAAAATGCCTTCCTGATCAACAATTTATTACAAAATAATTCAAACGAGTTTAAACGAAGTTTAAATACATTTTTACTAAACCACTCTTATGAGTTTATGGACCCAAAAGTCTTCTAATACTGAATTATTAAGAAATGTTGATAGGCAATTCTATGATATTACTATTAATAAAAAGTGCTAAAATAAAGGAAAGAAAATTGACACACAGACTCTTAATATTAAGATGGAATACAATACATAAATATTACTATATGTAGCCCGTTTTGCAGTTATTATATATCATTTATAAATTGCTGTAGAATTTAAGCATATCTCATTTTAGAGAAAAGGAAAACAAATCATATGGAATAAAGATCTTAAACAAGCCAGAATTATCAAACATGATTCATGGAACATTTAATTTAACATGTAATGGGCATTAAAAAGTATTTTACGGTCACTTTTTTGCGAGTTATTATATTTTAAAAGAGGAATCTTTCGGCAGTTATACTGACATATTCATCCTAATTGTATAACAAATCAATCAATATATTATTTATAATTTAATTCTTAAAAGAATTATACAATATCAGATATAAAAACTCTTAAAAAGGATATAAACACTTTTACATACCTTTTACTTACAAACTATTTTATACTATCCTTATTTTTCGTACAAAGTACGTTGTTCTTCACAAACTAACATCAAACAATATTTTACACTAGTCAATAACAAAAAAACTGACAATAAACAACCAACCAGATATTTCTGAAGAAAATATTAACACACAAACTACAGAGAATATTACCAAAATTAAAGAGAAACCTACGTACATAAGTTTCACTTATGTACACACTTTAACGTATAAAATTGTGAATATTTTAAAACAATTTGAGGTAAACGAGTTCATTTTCACTTTTAAACCTAATAATCATATTAGAAACCTATTAACGAAACTGAAAGACAATATTACAAATGTAGTACATAAAATACCATGTAAAACCTGCGATAAATCATATATTGGCTATACCATAACTAATATTAAAACCAGAATGTACAATCATAAACAAACATTGAAAGCCAAATCGAAAAATAGTACAGCATTATCATGCCACGTAAAAAGTAACAATCATGTGTTCGCATTCGATAAAACACATATTTTATACATACACAATTTTAAAAGCAAACTCAGAATCAAGTTTTATTAATATTCTTAGAGAGGAAATAATTAATTTCAGAAGTGAAATAAGCGAAATTGGAAACTATTACATTGAGTCGATCAATAAATTATAATAACGCTCAATATTATACGTTAATTTAAAAAATATATATATAATTCATTGTTACTATCCATGTATATATATAATTATGATTACATAAATAATCTATGTTAATAATACACTATCGATCAACCGATAAGAATAGTATAAAATAGTTTTTAAGATATTGTATAATCCTTTCAAGAATTGAATTATAAACAATATATTGAATGATTATATCATTAGGATGGATATGGCAGTATAACTGCCAAAATCTACCTCATTCAAAATATATTAACTCGCAAAACAGTGACCGAAAAAGAGTTTTTATTACCCATTACATCAACATTTAAACGGTCGAAGAACGCAATGCATATAGTTTAACTTTATTTTTCCCATTTAAACTAAGAATTTCGAACGAAATCCTACCGATTCTAGATTATTTGAGGTTTTGCTTCTCTATGCGATCTATGGAATATTGTAAACACTAATAAGTCTGAGGAATAAATAACTTTTTTCTGCAATCCAATAAAAGTCATACAGCACTGGAAAGAATGACTAGAGACGTTGACTGTGTCTATTTGATACATTTTTTAATTGAGATAGTGTTGATTTATGAACGTTTTTAAGTATCAACGTTTGCTTTGAACCGTAGAAGAATAACGTTTCGATTATTGATTGATGGTTATTCACCCGTTGACTTATGGAGCCAGGGATGTAGCCTGAATGCTGTGCGCTATATGGGTGGTGTATTTGTATTTTGGGAGCGTGGAGCAGGGGAGCAGGGGGCAACCTACTGACTTGGCACTGTTCGCCCTTGACCCGAATATGCGACAAACAGCTGATGCGTACGTGCTGCGCCACGCATTCTGTGTCAAGCTTGCGTTAACACTCCAGTAGCTTGCTAGGCGTACTTGCAACACGCAACACGAAAGCATGGGGCAAGTTCCAGCAAACAGGTCTAGCAAATGCGACCGTCATTTACTCACGGAAAAGTGTAGAAAATCCGTCAAATCAGATAAGGATCTTCGATCCCATGACATGGAAGTGCTGAAACATCATTGGTGAAACGCTTCAAGCCAAAACCCGCAACAGTGGGATTTATTCGTCCTAAGTATCCAAGAAAATAAAGCAGAAATCAAGAAAGGAGTAAGACGAGGATGCTGTCGCCCATGCTGTTTAACTTATATATAGAACAGGCGATGAAGAAAGTTAAAACGGAATATGGAAAAGGAATCATACTGCAAGGAGAAGAAATAAAGAAATAACGCCTTACCGATATTGTAATATTAGGAGAATCAGAAGAAGACTTGGAAACCATAAATGGCATGACCGTAGTCCTGGAGAAAGAGTTCAATGTAAGGGAAAACCAAGGTAATGGAGTGTAGTACGGGAAACAGAGGAATAACAAAGGGTGTTAGATTGGGAAGGGATATTTTCACGGAAGTTAAGGAATTCTGTTACTTGCGAAGCGTAATATCTAGGGATGGTAGAAGTATAGTAGACATAAAGAGTAGGATAGCACAAGTAAGGAAGGCTTTCGCGAAAAAGTGGGATTTACTTACGGGTAATATAAGTATGAATATTAGGAAATCATTGCCAGAATGTTTGTATGGAGCGTGGTGTAATAGGAGTTGGGGAAAGGAAAAGAATAGAAGCCTTTGAAACGTGGTACTATAGGCGAATGCTGAAAATCAGATGGGTGGATAGAATCACAAACGAGAAAGTTCTAAACAGAATAGGGCAAAAATGAACAATATGGAGCACGTTGACTAACAAAAGGCCATGTATTACGAACAATAGATGGAGGACAAGGATGGAATACGCTAAGAAGATTAGGGAGGATGTGGGGTGTGCTAGTTATAAGAAAATGAAAAGGTTTGCGCAAGATAGGTTAGAATGGAGGGTTTCATCAAACTAGTCTTAGGACTGAATAGCACAACAACAAGTAGCTTCGGCATGGTGCAACCGTCCTCATTAAGTAATTTTCCCCATTTCATTACGTTGCTCCTGTTACCTCAATTTTGCCTATCAATTACCGACATATCTTTACCATTGTCATATTATTTTCGCAGTTGTCCCAACACCCCCGTACCTCTCGTTATACTTCTTCTGAATTCAGTTGTCTCATGAATCAACATAAATCCAATAAATTAGTTCCCGATACTAAAAAATAAAAAACAATTTCCTATGGCTCAAATGCCCTCAGTCATCTGTCGTGACACATTCCGAATTTGGGGTGATACGTGGTCAGTGTATCAATTCCCAGCAGCCTCAATCCCGGTCCTCGCGACCATGACGACACAAACATTCAAGCCCATGCCAGGATTCGAACCCGGGACCCCTGAGTTGTGAGACAGCAACGCTTCCTATAGACTATACATAATTTAATAATACCGACGGTAACTGAATTTAACTCAGATTTTAATGTAAAATACATCTTGAAATTGTAGGACATCCCATCATACGGACCTACAAATGGAGTTACTTGAGTGCGGGGGAAGACTGTATCCTAAAATTCTTTTTTGACGTCATAAATCTGGAAAAATAATGTTCACTATCAATACCTACGAGAAAACGCCTGATTTGGAAGGACTAGCTGCTGCGAGTCAAAATCTTCTCTAAAGACAAAAATTAAAACTGTTTAAAGAACGAAAAATACACATGCTCACTTAGAGTATCAACTAAGGCTGTGTGTTACGAGTCTTGATCCGAATATTTAATTACTTTTAATCAAGAAACAAATTCAAATTTCCCTCTAACGTAAATTTTCCAAAGGATTAAAAATTATTTAACGTATTGCTGGTGTGATACATAATATTAAATTTTCCTTTTTCGTAATATAAATAATTTATGTAAAAATACTCCTTCTAACATGAGTGTTACTCCTACTTAAATTTATAATTTTTCTTTTATGTAATAAATTTATTTAGAATTCTTTTTCTTTATTATTTTTATTTGATGTGCTATTTAAATATGATTAAAATGATTAAAGAATAAAGATGTACTAAGTTATTACCCTTACGTGAATACAAAAATATTTAATATTGAATTTTTTTGTGTTTAATAATAAAAATCTATTTATTTATTATGTCATGTCTAAAAATGCGATAAATTGATACAACTATACAAAAACTATTATAACTTTACAAAAGTCGCTTGTATTGGCATATCAACTTATGTGGCCTCCTTTCTTACAGCCAAATTTTAATGTGGCATATAAAGGTGAAAAGGTTCCACACCTCTGTTCTAGAGTAATCCAATATGATTCGTTCCTTGCCTGTGAAGCTTTCAATTTTATTTTATTACTAAGTGGCAACGTCCTTGAACGTCCTTCTCCAGCTTGCCCTGTTCTAAGCTTCATAAACCAATATATTCTTCTGTACCCTTTCAAAGTTGTCTGGCAGATATACTCTTACACGACCTGCAACTCCAACCACGTGTCATTCGATGATTCCATGCAGCAAGCAATTTCTCGCCCCCATATAGTTTTGCCTAAGTTTGAAAAACTGTAGTCAAGATTTATATCTTCTCATTTAATGATCTTTAAAAAAAGTTAATTTTTTACCGTATGCGTCCACCGTAGTCAAAGGAGTCCAGGTGTTTATTCTCTACCTTTCTTAATGTCTCTGTTTCCCATCCATATCAGCAAAGCTCTGATCCAAATGTAGCACTTTGAAATTATAATAGCTCCTTTCTTGCCAATTTTTGCTATTTTTATATACACATTTTATTTCTTTTCTGGTAATGCAAATATTCGTTGTACAAATAAGAGCTCCAGACATATTAGATCCGAATACCTTCCTAATGTCTTTAAAATAATAATAGTCGTTTATTTAATTAATGTACATACAAATAGAGTAGAATATATCAGCTTTTATACCGCATTAAAATAATTTTAGATTAGGATACTAATATAATTAAGGAATGTGTTCATATTGTATGTCATAATACATTGTCATTTTGTTAATATAACATGTTTCCAGAAGCCTAAAAATACTGAATTTGTATAAATCATAATATATGGACCATGATGGAAATTAAAAACTAATTAACTTGGTACTAATTAAAAACATTATAATATACAAAATTCAGAAATTGTGATCAATGATATTCTTCAAATGTGTAATCAATTTTTAATAGTATTTTAAGATTTTCCATAACCTCTACAGATGGCAGTTAGCAGTAATTAGGATTTAAGGGAAAGAAAACAAAGTAGAAATCAAGAAAGAAGTAAGACAAGGATTGAGTCCCATGCTCTTTAACTTAAATGTAGAACAGGCGATGAAGAAAGTTAAAAATAAATATGGAAAGGGAATCAAAGTGTAAGAAAAAAGAATAAAAACGCTATGGTCTGCTGATGATATTATGTTACAAGGGGAGTCAGAAGAAGACTTGGAAGACATAAGAAATGGCATGAACATTGTTATGGAAAAAAGAGTTCAATATGAGGATTAATAAAGGGAAAATCAAGATAATCGAGAGTAGTATGGGAAACAGTGGAATAAAAAACAGTGTTAGATTTGGAAGGGATATTTTGACGGAAGGTAAGGAATTCTGTTGCTTGGGCAGCATAATAACTAGGGATGTTAGAAGTGAAGTAAAAGTGTAATTTACTTACGGCTAATATAAATAAGAATATTAGGATATCATTACTAAAAATGTTCGCATGGAGTGTGGGGTTATATGGGTGCAAAACGTTGACGGTAGGAGTTGCAGAATGGAAAATAATTTGATGCTATAGGAGAATGCTGAAAATCAGATGGGTGGATAGGGTATTTAACCAGGAAGTATTTATGAGTAGAATAAGGAAGGAGCGAACAATATGGAGGATTTCGACCAAGTGAAGGGATAGATTAATAGTCCACGTTTTTAGACATGAGTCTTGTAAATTTAGCATTAGAGGGAACTGTGTGGGTTAAGAACAGAAGAGGGAGGAAATGGATGGAATACGCTAAGCAGATTAGGGGATGTGGTAGCTGTGTATAAATGAACAGGTTTTCCGCAGGATAGATTAAAATGGAGGTTTGCATCAGAGTTCTGGAAGTTTATTAAAAGAACTGTAGCACATATTGATACTGCCACCCTTTATTGTCCTATTCATTTGAATTCCTAGCAACATATATCACGTGAGGGTATATGATCCCCTGGCAGTAATGTTTTTGAATTTAAATAGATTTCACATAGGTATTAAAGAATAAATGGCCAAGGTCACGTTAGCATTCCCAGATCTTTAAAAAGGGTCTACTCCTTTCAGTGCTGTCAATGACACATTTTATTCATATTGTTTTTAAGTATAAACATTCATTTTTCTACAGGAAAAATTCCTTGTATTTTGGTAATATATGCGATAATTGTCAATTATGAGACCATTTTTATGTGTCTCTTGTAAGTGCTTCACTTATAAGTGTTTTTTTTCGCTTTTTTTCTATATAATTAATTATCCAATGGAAGCATATACTTGTGCATATTCCTCGTTGGTGAGCTTTTAACTAAATAAAAAAACTTTGCGAAGAAGTTAATTCATTGAAATGATGCCAAATAGACAAGGTGAAAAGGTAAAGGTGTAATGAAAAAACCGCGTCTTTATATTCAATCTTAATATTTTATTATAAATTACCTGTCTGTTTGGATATTATATAATTTAATAAACATCTGAAGAGGCGTAACATAGTTGTATGAAGAAGTAGCACGAACTATTTCCAAACACCTGCACGTTGCCAATGGTTCTTCACAACGTATTTTGACGTCTTTCTTCTTCTTCTTGGTGAGTGCTACAGTCCTTGTAAAACCTTGGCCTCCTTTATCACCTTCCCATAGCTTTCCTTTTCCAATTCCTTATTCTCATTCTTTTCAGGTTCTCCTCAATATCGTCAAGCTACGTTTTACTTCTCCTTTTCCCGCCAAGATTTCTTATACAGACTTTGACACTCCGAGTTTCTGGCATTCCTCTACTCTATATAGCCTACGACGTATCTTGAAAATAAGAATACGTATATCAAGGTTTACTTAAATCTGTTCAGTCGGTTGTAAGTTTTTTCTGTTCGAACGGGGCGAAAAAATGGCACGTTAGCGTTTTGTTTATTTAGATATTCTTATTTTTAATACCTATCGTGGCTAGTGAGACATGAACCGAGAATGATAAACTATGTGATGCTCTTCATTAATTTTCAATCAAAAATACAAGTAAGATACTCTTCAAATACTATTTAACGTTCACTGCAGGAGACATTTGGAATTAATAATTCTACGAAGTTTAAGGAAGACGAACGTATAAGGATGATCTCCCGACAGATTGAAAAACGCAAACTTTAAATACCAACTGAAATAAGGAACAGGGCGAATGAACTTAGGAACGGAAGGGAAATTTTCCCATCGCCCCAAGACCCACACGATAATGTGAAGTAAATACTGTGCTTGTTGACGATTCAACGCTTCGTTGGTGACAGCATTGCAAGCAGTGTTAAGTTTCATCGTGCAACTGTGGAAGCGACAAATCAAGGGAACTCTAAACCTGAACAGGCATTTAAGTCTAACAGTGTATTTGCTTTAAAGGAACTTGACTAGCTTTGTACCGGCGTTGCAATGGAATTAAATTTTATTTGCACGCAGTAATATTTAATTCGACAGTAATCCCTTTGTCAACATGTGCTCAGCGAGAGCATCACAAATTTTAAATGACAGCTGACGAAATATTTATTTCACTGTAAGTAACGAGATAAATCAACAGTATCATAATCGAGTTATAAATATACTGGTACCCTAAATAAGCGCAATAACTCAGGAAAATATTGAAGAAATACTAAATTTATTCTTCGGTACGTTAACACAGGCGAAAATACTCCTGATACTCTACGAGAGTCAAATATACTCACGGTACTTTGATAGAATGAAATATACTCCCGGTACCTTAAGAAAGTGAAAAATATTCCCGCTACATTCATAGAGTCAAGCCTACTCACACCAATCCCGGCAGTTTTCGAATTATTTTTATATCAGATATCTTTATCACTAGCTTCCCACCCCCACCCCACCCTGTCGCATGATAAATGTCAGAACTGAACTCAGCGACGTCCATGAGCTCAGATTCGATACGCTACTCGAATATTTTTATGTAATGCAACAGTATGGATGTTCTCCTCCCATGGTAAATGGGACTGAAATTATATTGGGAGAAAATATAGTATGACACTATAAATATATAGACTCTCGATGGAAAATGTCAAGAAGAGGAATATTATGTTCGAAGAGAGGGGATAGAGATCTCTGGTGACCATCCTGTTGGCTGGAGATTGGAGTTAGTATTGGTCGCTGAATGTAAAAGATTATGTAGGAAACTATTTGGTAAGGGGAGATATGGAGAGAAATATTTTGAATGGAGTATTAAGAATGAATTATTATCACTACATATATAATGGCCCTGTTTAACGCTCTTCGAGAAACGCTAGAATAAAAACACGGAAATGCTCGGCTTTAGCTTCATCAAGGAACTCACGTTGCAGAGAGTAAACTTCAAAATAGTTTTCCACAATAACATTTACGTTATATTACTTAATATTTAATTTAAAGTGATTGAAGTATTTCAAAGTTGTTCCTTAATACTTCTATTGATTGTTGTAAGTTATAGAATTCCATAAATTTTAAAGACATGCATATTTGATCTCTGTTGTTTTGTTTAGGGTGGTTGAATAGGGTTAGATTAGAAAGAAGAAGACACTTGGTTAAGACAGCCAACTTCCGAATTATTTACCCGGAGCTGCACTAACACACTGCGAGTTATAAGGTTTCTTGAAGGCATTCCTAAACCAATCATCAAGAGATTACTGTGGAATGAAATACTGTATCGGGCTAATGTCAATTAATTCCAATGCATCGCTGGTCAACCAGCTACTCTATAAATTTGCAATAAATGTTAACCATTTATGTGTGGAAAATGAGTCATTTTGTTAAATATATTGTTTAAAAGTATGTAAACTTCAATCATTTGTAGTTAAAGTACGTTATTTGATTGAAAAATCCAGGCATTTCAACATCGATAAAACAGATTATATGACCTAGGTGTCCAAGTCACTTTAAACTTTAAAATATAATAAAAAAAGATTATATAATATTTTGGATGCGCGGTGTGATGACGTTTGTTTGTAATACGTATATAAATAGTATGTAAGTCGTAAAGTTCGGTCGGGATATTGGTAAACACTATCAATGGCACTAATCCCGAAAAGCATTTATTCACCGCAAATATCAGCCGTTTATGCACGTTTTTAATTTCCGTCCCCTCTACCCTCACCGCCAGGTTTAATAAAAGTGTGTTACCATGACAGTGCTTGTTTATGGATCACAAGGAACACGTGTACAAAATTTGTTTTAAACTGCACCACGCGTTCTAATTTGAATGCTGCACATACGTACACAAAAATACACACAAACGTTTATATTTATAGGGCGAATATAATTGAACCGTCCCTTCGGTTTGATTAACGAGAAATAATGTGTATACTCCTACTTTAAAAATTTATTAATGAGGAAAAAGTTATAATTATATATAATGTTAATATTTAAACATATTTTCTGTCACAGCACGTGAGGGTTGTACTTTCTCCTGCTGTATTCTACTCACCAGGCATCTGACGGAAGACGAAAAACGGTTTCAAAAACTTCATGCAAATCGCGTGACATCTTTTGAGCATTTTTTGAAACTGCATTGAGGGTGTGACTTTTTTTTATCATGAAATGGGAAACCTAAACCTTCGAAAGATCGACAGAAACCTTCCTTGGGGTAAGCACTACAACTCACCAACATATCGTCGCAATGGTTTAGGAACGCATACAGAACAGACTTAAAAATATATATACTCTTTTATAATTGCATAAATTACTATCTCTGACTAGAATATTTCCACTGACGCTTCCATTATTAGTCGGATAATTTCCCTCGTCATTCCAAAACGTACGGTAGATGTATATATTATGTAGAATTTTCTGTAACTCTTATCGGTCGTAGACGTGGACGAAGGTCCAAAAACGAAATACGAGTACAATTTTACTTGGTTCATGGCATTCGTGACCTACTTCAGACACTAGAAACAATATTTTAACATACTACGTCGCATATATTCAAACATATCACGATTTAAGCTACATTTCTTCATAACTTTGGATGCAGAAAGTAAACATTCCTTGTGTTTAAAAAGAAAAAAAAATCATATTTTTGTTCAAGCATTAAAACATGATTTATCATGAGTATTGTGCAACGACTTTACTTGCTTTGTGCTGTAAGTCGTTCTTGCGACTCCCGCGTTTTGCCTTCATCTGACTGTATTTATTTTATCACTGATTTACTGTCTGTATTTTGGTTACTTCTTTTTGTAATTAGTATATTTTAAATACAGACGATTTTCTTTTAAATTGCGCAACACTCCTTATATTAGGCATTCATAATCATTTTAGCATGAATTTCATAACTAATACATAGCATATATAAGATAGGATAAGGCAATATTATGGCTGCAGCTTCTAATTTTTATGCAACTTTGAAAACTGCCATTACCGTAATTAAAAGTAGCAACATTTGACGAAAAATCTAAAATTAGTTTTGGACCTCAAGGAAAGTGTGCTTTTCTTTTTGTAATCAGAGTTTGCTCTTCTCATCTTTATGGAAGGAAATGCCAGTAATAGTTATAATCATTCTTACTATAATAAATAAATTTATATATTTCATAGTATAGATATACAATAACAAAAATGTACTTTACTACCAAGAAATAAAATCTTTTGAATTACCCTTGATTTTTAATTTAAACAAACAGAGTATTGTTCTACAATCTGGCAGTGAAACACCTGAATTTATTCTTTACTGCATTCTGTATCCAGGTTAACCGTAACTTTACTTGGAAATGTTTCTTAGTTTTTTTCTTTCTTTTCGTGTATAAAATGTCTTCAGATTTTCGAAACATAGGCTATGCAGCCAGTTTAGATCATCTTTTCCGAAAAATATTTGCGATTTTGTGGTCAACGTCAATATCCGTGGACGTGGATTAAGCGTTCCGGCTTTGGAGGATACGTTTACGTTGTGTCGATTCTGTTTAGACTTGCCTTCTGGTGCCTTTAACTTTTCTAACATGTTCATGCTTTGTTGGAGGCTAAAATTATATGTCGTGAGCGGCGATGCGTCACAAGAGCATATTTACGTCAACATCAAAGAAATATATTCATGCTGGACATTAGTGGTTATGAGGATGAAGTAAAGGGGTGTGAACCTGTCTTTTTATTTCAACTCTATACCAGCATTTTTATTAATTATTTGGCAATAGAATGGAACAATTACGTTATAATGAGCGGGATGTCAAATCTTGCCAATGTTAAAATATTGACTTTTAGGTACCCCTTTCTCGGAAACCGTTACAATACAGCAGAATAAATTATTTGAATTATGGTTAAATGAAAAAGATCTTGATAATAAATTCTTCTTCTTCCTTTGTTCTGCAGCCCATCGACGGCCCTGGCCTACCGGGTCGACTGCGGACAAATTATAAATTTGGAGTGATTGATCAGCGAATCGGTTCTCCAGCAGTCTTAATCCCATTCTTCATGTCCATTACGTAACATCTAAGCCCAAGTCAGGATTCGAATCCGGAACTTCTGCGCTGTGATGCAGCGACGCTAGCAACTAAACCGCAGGAGACAAATAAATTAATAACTATAAGTCAAATTATAATAAATCATTTATTATTTTCCACACACATAGCACGAGGTTGAAAATAAACAATGAAAATTCCGTCCTGTATTTAAGGTTTCCAAGAAAAAAAAGCTAATTAAAAGTCACTACTTTAACATTGGCAAGACGAGACCTTCCGAATTCCCTTAGCAAAAAAATCAATTGTCTTTCCTTTTATAACAAAACGAAAAGCAGACATAAAATATGAATATATGCATGGCTTTTAAAATTTAATAGTGAAGTCGTCATAGCCGCTGCCTCGCATAAGAGGATGCGGGTTCGAATCCTGGCATGCTGTGCGTGAGTTTCCTCATAGAGAAACCAGTACACCTTACAAGAAAACGAGTTCCCCCATTGCAGTCTCTAATAACAATAGTAGTTAAAGCAACTATAAGTAAAGATGGAAAACAAAATTCATTTAATTTTGATGTTATTGGGGCTTGCTTTGGTTATTAATAAAGAGATTTAAATTACGTATGAAGAATTAACGACACGTGTAACAGACTTAAACAATAAATTTTTTAAAAATTTTGAGCATAAAGTTGACGTTTCGACCATTTATTGCGGTCCTAGTCAATAAACTAAATCAACTAAAGATATAACATAAAGAGCATAGCCAAAAGATAAAATTAACTAAGACAATTTAGCAAACCATCATATAATTTATTAAGTTGTAAAGTGTCACGTTTAATATTTATAGAATTTTTTTTATAATATACAACATTTTTTAAATTAATCTGTTCATAATTTCTTCAAGGGTTATTCACCATTAGCATATTAATATTTTCTTAAAATTCGCTTCTTTATTATTATCAAATTAAAAGAATGATTTTTTTCTAAACAGTGGTTAGTAATTGGAGAATGTTTATATAATGGAAATTTTAAATTGACTTTATGCTCCTTAACTCTAATTGACAGAGATCTCTTAGTCTGACCAATGTAGCAAGACGAATAATTATTACAACATTATGACAATCAAAAGTACTAAGTAAATCTTTTATGTTTTTTAACAATGAAAGGTAAAGAATTAATAGATTTGTAGATTACCGAAATATTATACTTCTTAAATAGCATTTTTAATGTGGTAAAAAATTATTATTAAAGACAGACTTTGGAACACAATTATTAGAACCACTGAGAATGAAATTACTTCTGTATTTACTAAATTTACTACATTTGTCAGACTAAGAGATCTCTGTCAATTAGAGTTAAGGAACATAAAGCCAAATTAAAATTACCCTTATATAAATAACCTCCGATTACTTATCACCGTTTCGAACAAAATCATTGTTGTGATATTTCACTACACAATGTGATAATAATATGAGTAATACATGAGTTATTTCACAAGCTTATCAGCAGTGCGCCGTCATTAGGTATATGGATGAATTAAAAACATTAACTCTAATGTAAATAATTACTACTCCTGTATGTTTTTTCTATAAATATTCGTTAAAAATTATTTATGAGCAATTTAAAACAATTCGAAGCTTGCTCATTTTATGTTTTATTAACTATGTCAGGCAACAAATGTGAAAGGCTGTAACAAATTATTTTCGCTTTTGTCAATTCTGTCCCGCAAGAAATGATGGAAGATCATTGCAACGTTGTGTACTTCCCGCGTATTCCCGTTCAATGAACCGACGCCTTCCTCCCACCAGATGTACATATAAACAAAGTAATTTGCAGTAGCACGGAATTTTCACAGATAGTTAAAAACACAAGGCTAGAGATATTGTTGTTGATGGTGTCTCTGAGTGTAAGTTATATTTAAATAGCTGGCTCCGTGAAATGCGTTCTGGCACGGTTAATCTTATTCCCTCACTTCATCCAACTCTAGCGATAGAATTAGCTCCGTGAATTGGGAAGTTAAAAGTCGAAATTCCCGTCGTGCAGGAGAATCAGTGAGCAAGGATTAGGACAAGACCATAATCATGTCTGAAGGTAAAGGAATCATTTTCATTACGACTGTTTAATTCTAAGTACATTTGGGTACTCTATACCTTAAAAACCGTCTTTGCTACGCTATATTGCAGATTATATATTTAACGGAAATAGTTCACCTTATTTTACCCTAAAAATGAAACAACAGGAACAGAACTTCGATAAAGTTGAATTAATCGAACATGTAATAAGTACGGGATCATTTATTTATGATCGATTCAGGGTAAACCTTGTAACTCGCAGTTGGTTTTGAACATGTTTCGGAGCAAATATCGACGCTCCAAACCTGATCATGTCGGGAATGCCTCGCACTCTCTCTGGGTACTTTTTATCAAAGTTTTCATATGCCGAGACACCTTCACCTATTTTAGGAGGTTTTTGTACTGGGGTCAAAGACCTTGGGCATATGGCAAGAGTTGTCCGCTAATCCCATTGGATAAGTCGGCCAACTGCCTTTTGAAGCTGGAGAAGGGAATGCTGCGACCCCACAGCAGGCTCGTCTCCCGTCATTCGGAAGGGCGTGAGAATAGTACCCAATGCCCGACCTACCTGATGCAGGTTTTCTAGGGTTTTCCCTGCATCTCTTTAGGTGAAACACCGGGTAGGATCCTTAAACCATAGCCCGGGGGCCTTAGTTAACCCTTGGCTACCTTGCTCTACCTTCCGTATCCCCCCTTTTTCAATTCCCTTCCTATGCTATTAAAGGGGAGTTGTCTGTTTCAGGATCACCCTCATGTAGCCTGTTAAGCAAAAAAAAAAAAGTTTACTGTTTCTCAGGTTAGTTCCCTGCCAACAATAGGTTAATTACGGCGTGAATCCTATTGCAACAATAGATGGATTGAGAATATTCGACCTCCCCCCTCTCTCTCATGCTACCAAAATTATGTTTATACTAACACAGTAAGTGGGATGAATGGTATAGGAACGCCTAATAGAACTTTAAACTCCCAGTTGGTTTTCACGCCTCCTTCTGCACGTCAATTCAGAGGGTTTGTAAATATTTACATTGATATCTTCTGAACTCTGCAAGATATCAAATTAAACATACGCGAAAATTTAAGATAAAATTCCTGTTTCAATCACTGAAATTTACATTTAAATCCGTTAAGCCGTTTCAGGGCATAAACAGATCAAGAGTATAGGCAACTCGCATTTACTTCGGAGACTTTAATGCACGCATGAGAAGAAATATTTATATTATATCATTATATTAACGTCTTCTGCAGTATATTAAAAATGAAATATGCACGAATATTTAAGTTAAATTGTCTGTTTTTAAACCCTCAATTTTTAATTGAAATCCGTTGAACCGTTTCGGAGTTTATTAGTAACAAACATAGACACAGACTGTCCAGACTGACACTTCAATTTTATTTATTGGTATAGATGACTTTATATATATGACTTTAGATATAATTAAAAACTTTTAAGAGTGGATCGATTAATTCCCAATTTAAAAACCGTATTGTAATTTCGTAAATCAATGAACTACAGCTTTATTTCAAAAATATTATTTCCTTCCTTTTAAGAAATCTCCAACAGTTTCTTATTGTAAACGAAAGACAAAGTAAACTGCCGCAACGTAACCCGCGAAACATGAAACGTGAAACGGCAATGTGATGCCGAAATAAAGCGCCTGACCCGCAAAACGTTCGCAATTGTAGACGAACTGTATACTTATCTAAATTGTCAAAAGAATTGGGTCAGTCCAAGCCAAGTGGTCCAGGCAAAAGGAAATTGGTTGCCGCACCATCTTAGAGAAAAAAATTAATATTTCGTTTGTGCATTGCCACATGTTTTGACAGTTGAGAACTAATTTTGTTTAATTTATATTGTGTCCGGTTCAAAAATGGCGGCCGCTTTTGTTGTAACGCGCACTCCGCTTTTCGCGTTTGCAGGTATCTACGAATTTCTGAGTTATCCACGACTGTGTTGACGTATTCTTAGCACATAAACTGCATCGCGTTCAGTATATTATTGCCTACAAGTTGAACTCATACTTACTAACCTAATTTTATTTTTTCATGTACTCTGTGTACCATGAAGTTGTCGATTCCAAATGAAGAAAATTCCATTTTCGTAGGCTAATTTCCCCAAGAAGAAATAGTTTGCTAACATCAATAATTTCCGTGCTTTTACACATAATGATGTAGTTACTCTTTATAAATTATCAATTACAACATCCCACATACTCCCTAATATTCTCAGCATATTCCATCGTTTGTCTACCACTTCTGTTCGTACCCCACACAATTCCTTCTAATGTTAGTTTTACAAGACCCTGATGTCTCAAAACGTGGTCTATTAATCTATCCTTTCTCCTAGTAATATTGCCATAATACAGATTATTGTATTATTTGATAATTATTTAATTAAATGAGTATTGGAGTAATCAATAGCTACGTGTTGTCATGACGGACATAATCTGTATAACGTCGCTATTGGAGACGAGTGTGCTGTATTAATACCGATATAGTACATCTAATCATATAAGAATATTATGGTGGTTTACTTTTAAGACTGGTTTATTTTATGTTTTTATGTTGATACAATTTTTATATTTTCTAATGTTGATCCTGTTCATGTAATTGCGAGGTTGGAGAGAAACCATTTTCTCGTGTTTTGAAGTAGAAGGCCTAACGTCTACTCTGACGTCATCCCCGTCCTAAAACAGTCTATGCAGCCTGATACATTGCCTGTCTGACGCCTGGTTCCTGTTTTCGTCCTGGCATAGCGTAGTCTGGTAAACTTAATTCCGGGAATCTAACTATACTAACGTGCACGTAAGCCCCTCTTCCCTGAGAATAGAATATAATGTTTCTACAAAATGCGCCCAATATCAAAGACAGAAATTAAAATATAATCTATAGGGCTGTAAGCAGAAGATTTAAATTTAATAGTTAAAGTTAATGCAAAACCCTAATATTCAATTATTTAATAACTATAAATGTGTAGGCAAAGATTTTTGTTTCAAGTTTGTCAAGTGTAACTAAATGTTTATGTACCCAAGAGTGAAGCATATATATAATATTTTTGGACAATAGATACCTAGTTATCAAGTTGAGATTTTGGTCTCATCGAAGTATCATCGACATAAAATTCAAAGGGTTCATCCTTCGGATCATATAAAAGAAGAACAATAAAAATACTGCTCACATAAAGTTTGACCTTCCACGCAGTTTTAATATACCTGTGGAAGTCATTTACCTCCAACTCGTTCTTTACAAAAATGATAAACGGGAAAATTTATTCGCGCGCGATTAATAAAAGTGTTTGCCGACCTCCTTCGATCTAGTATCTAGCGTCACTGCCTCACAACTCGGAGGTCCCGGGCTCGAATCCTGACATGGCTTGAATGTCATGTAAGATGACAGTCTGCAATCGATCACGTAGGCCAAGCCCTCAATGGGCTGGAGAGCCAAGGAAGAAGAAGAATAAAAATGTTTTAATATTTCTGTAAGCTGTGTCATTAATCAAATATAATTAACGATAATATTTATAAAATCTTTGATCAACAATGTTTGTTTATTTCTACGCTATTCAAGGGATGAAAAAACGTTTCCTGAGACTGTCTACTAATATTAGTATACTATAAAATGTATAATTATTTAAATAAAGACATTATAATAAATATCTGTAGACAGACTGAGGAAATGTTTTATTCAGTCAACTTGAAAAGGGTACAAATTCTATCGTTCGTTACATTGTTTTCAATAAATTTTATTATAAAAATTTTAATGGTCTTTTACTGGTCGTTAAATATATTTGATTAAGAAAAAAATACGAAATAATAAAATATTATATAAGTAGTCTCCTGTCTATTTCTTACGCCTATCAATATGTTTTTTTCAGAATTATCTATCACCTTTACTTGATACGATAAAGTTGTATTACTTCTTTTAAACAAGGACTTACTAACGAAGAGATTAATCTTCTTTTCGACTAAACATTAACAACAAAATTAATATACTAATAAGATAAGCATAACTTTATTTCCATACAATTACATAAATGCAACATGGGAAATCGTCAAGCACATATAAATACATAATAACATAAAGAATTGAAATTAATAAGTTTACAGTTTTTTTACTATTGTATCACCATTTCTTTAACTTAACATATATACTACTTTATTTACTAAACACTCTTTCAAAGCTCTTTCAAACTGTTAGCCTTGCTGTTCTTTTATATACACTGGTAGTTTATTATAAAATAACATTCCTTTCAAAAATGGGTCATGCTCAGTTTTTTAAAATTAGTATGTAATCTAAAATAATCTGCATTTCCCCTAGTATTATAAGGATTAGTTATAGTTTGTCCTGGGAGGATTTTTTTCGATTTCTTTACCATCATAATAGTTTTGAAAATGTATAGAGAATAGATAGTATTTTATATTTGCGGAATATAGATTTACATGAATCGGTTATTTTCATGCCAAATATAAATCTAATAACTTTTTTCGGTGAGATTAGAAGCCTGTCCATATATTTCTAAGCAGCTCCTTCCCAAATTTATATTCCATAACCAATATGGGAGTATACATTGCCATAGTAAATGTTCAGTGAGTATTTTATTGGGAGAACAGATGACAGTCGTTTTAATGCATATGCATTTTTGTTTATTATGTTGCATACTTCATTAATGTGTTCTGTCCATGTTAGTTTACAGTCTGCATTAATTCCTAGAAACTTTGTGCACTTAACAAACTTTATCTCTTTTCCATCACAAGTTAGAGCATTTTCTATTTCTGCAGTCTGCTTGTGACTTAACGAAAATACTACACTTCTTTAACCTTTTAATTAGAGTTCCGGTTAAATATTGACACTAAATCAAAAAACATAAAATATTTGGGAAGTGTTATTACGACGAAGATGAGACGTTGAGATATTGTCTAATGTAGAATGTTAAAAAGTTCAGACTATTTGCTTCTCAGAATAGAACTGTCGAGTAAGAAAACGAAAACCTCATGAGAGATTGGCTTTGTCAAAGCCTCCTTACGTAGCTTGTATTTAATTTCCTGGTTCGGTCAAGACCTCGTGACAGAGGGCAATGACCTGCCCTCGGAAATGAATTTCCAGCAACCTGCAATGTTTCCTGTTTCGTGTCAGCTGTTGTTTATTGCACTATTGTCCAAACTGCAGCGGATACCTGTCGTTTCTCTGGTTGGAACCAAATTATACCACGCTTATTTTCAACCCCATCAGGAATTAATACACGCCAAAATTCTTTGGTAATTATGACGTCTTGTAAAAAGAGGTAATAAAATTCGGACGAAAACAGGTGTCTTTATTCAGACCGTTTGTAGCAGATCGATGCTTACAAAAAAGTTGAGATTTTTAATTCGTGATCGGAAATGATCAGAGTACTGTAATTGTAACGTGGGCTTTAATAATTGTAGTCTCGTAGTTGATTCGTCGCTTGACCACGTGCACAATGGCAGGCTCGCGCTGTGAGAACTCCCTCTACCTGTCCGTGACGTCACGGGCGGATGTCCCTCCTCTCAGAAACAAATTATCCCACACATTAAGCTGAGGCGGGGCAATCCCTCCCCTGCACTGGCAGCCTTCCAGATCTCACATTTCCGCCGAGATTTGGACGTTACACATGCAAGAGGCACGCTACCATTCCTGCTTTTTCAGTTTTCGAGGACTCGATTTATGTCTAACTGGATTATTTCGATTTGAAGTTAAATGATCATGCCGCGTTTATGTCAGAATAGGTGCAGATCGTCTTTGAGAAATAAAAAAAAATTAATGGAAGAATTATACGGATGTGAAATCTTAGTGACATATGTGTACCTTCATGTAGTGTATTTTAAGCATTGCCACCGGGCTTTCCCATATGCAATTCAGTAAACCTATCTTTGAAATGGACACAACGACGAACTTCGTTGATGACTTCGTAAGCATCATCGCAAGAGTGGGAACAATGGCAAATTGAAAGCCCTTCTTTTGTTATTTATTATAAAACGTGTCATATCACTTCCCTGAAGAGCAGGTCTACACGTAAGTGAGAACACCAAATTCAGGTCCATAGTTCACGTCAAGTAGCTGTACGTGAATATCATCGTATGTAATACGAGGGTAGTTTATAAGTACCGACATTTATTTAAAATATAACAGAACATTATTTTCCATACATTTTAATATCAATAATCACTACTTCTTGACATGACCAAAGCCTCGTCGTTTTGTGTTTCCATTTTCTTAGAGCGCTTCGAAATGTTGAAAACAATTGAACGACTCGCCGAGGTGAAGTGAGGTCAATGATTCGTTTCTTGAATTCAAAGAATGTTCCGCCATTCGTCGGCAATTATGTGAGGCGAATGGGAAAGCAAAAATGAACGGTGGAATTGTGAGGAAATGGGATTATGCTGCTTAATAAAGGTCGTGTAAATGTGTTCGAAGAGCCGCAGTACAACCGACTGTCTGTGATCACAATGTCGCATCTTTCCTTGACAAAATGTGGTTTCTCGTTACGAGAAGTACCTGAATAACTGCGTTGAATATGTGCAGAAGTGGTCAAAGGTACAAGTAATGATTGATGTTAAAATGTTTGAAAAATAAAGTTCTGTTATTATTAAAACTAATATCAAAGCTTATTTAAAAAGCAACTCTCGTACACGGATTGTGGAAGCATACCCTTTTTCTTTCCGAGCTGCAGTTCTTGTGAGGTGGCGTACCATTCTATGAAGGAAATTCAGAATGTGTGAACGACCGGGTTCAACGGTGTGATCTAAGAGCATTGCCAATAACGAGATATACAGACAACCATTAAATTGAGAACAATTTCAGGCAGAAATACTGACGACTTTTCCTGGTAGCCTAAATAAGTTTAGGAATAGGCGAAGGAAGTAAAGTGAACACTTTTTAGAATCAGTGAAGTGATTTCTGGGTGACTCCTGACTTCTCTTTTCTTTTTCAGGTCAAAACGTCATAAGACATTACAAAATTGTTGCTGAGTGTAAATTGTATTCTTTGTAATTTTATCATATGTGCTTAATATTATTATTATTAATAATAATAAATTTAGTAGTTCCAGACGTTTCAATGCGAGATTAGCAAATTATTCAAACAGCTACTATATGAAAGATGTAATTTAAACATGAGATGTAAAATGAAAGATATGAACAGTAAAGAACCAAAGAACTGAACATTATTGAATTTACTAAGGCCCAAAGAGAGAAGAATTGCTTCTTATTCGAGCTTCCCCAAATACCATGTTTCTGAATTTAGAAGATCAGTGTGGAAAAATCTATACCGGACCGGGAATAGAACCCAGGGTAACCGGCTTTCCGGGCGGATGTTCTAAATCTGAGCTATTCCGAGTCGAAGCAAGCATCGACGCGTGATTTTTTCATCCTCCAATGCCCATTACTAACTAATATCCTAGAATTAGGTTGTGAAGAGTGTTATTAGTGAATTGGAGACGAGTTATACAAGGATGGAGGGATGTCGCATCAGTACTTGCTCTTGGTTAGAGCATCCGCCCGGAAAGCATGACGTCCTGGATTCTATTTCCTGTACGATGGAGATTTTCCACACCGATCTTCTAAACTTACTAAGATTATCAGTGTCAAGCTTAACATTAATTATTTTTAAAATGCAAAATTTAAGAAATTAATCCTTTACGAAAAAGTGGTTCTCTGTCTACAATAATAGCGTTGTGAAAATTTAAGTTAGAGCTTGGTGACAGTTTAAAATTAGATTTACGATCTTTAATTAATATATTCAAAATTCTCTTTGTTTGGTCCATACATAGAAAACCACTATTTATAAACAACAATAGTAGTAAAAACTTATTGGAGGATCATCGTGTCCTTTGACGATACGCGAAAATTTTTAGTTTTGAAAATTTAGCACTTTTGTTTATTAAAATACCAGATACTTTATAACTTTGTTTTGATTTAGACTGGAATTTGTCTCATATAATCTAATTGTCACGTACTTTGAAATAAATTCATTAAGGTATCGGTTGGCCAGTAAAATATTTTGAGCATAGTTAATGTTATCAAAAAGGTGGATAATATTGGATAACAATATAAATTTGTCAACCAAGTTATAAAGTTGGTCCGCTTCTGTGTAGCAGACTCATAAAAAGAAGCTTGGCTTGTGGTACAAATTAAATATTAATTTCCCCCAACGGGAAAAAATACCTGTAAGAAACTGATAGAATAATTTTGTTCATATTAAAAAGTAATTTAATAAATAAAGAATATAGCTAATTTCTCAGCAATCAATTTCATTTTTATTTAACAATTCACTACGTTTCAAAAGTAAATTGTAAATGTGTACTAAAACCGTTAAGCGCTATTAATATTTCAGCACTACATTAATAACGGATAAATGAAAAAATGTAATCCGCATATCTGTGATGAGTAACAGTTTTGAGATGAAGTTTCTCAAGCTACCTTTTCTCGAAATTTCTTATTATTATGTGCCAGAACTCATACGTTTTAATTGTATTACTAATGAACAAAATCGGGTCTCTAAAAGCGTCAGTGAACAGATACGTCGTGGTAATAATGATCTCATTGTAATAGCGTCTCAATATCTGCCGCTTTTTACGTCGTCCCCAATATAAAGGCAGCTGGGTCGCCTTATCTGTCCCATTCAGTGACGCTTCAGTGGCAAAAACCCGACCTCTCAACATATTAGTTAATGTCTACAGTCAACTGCTCTCAACTAAAGGAGATATCTGCTCTAAAATTCGAATTTTTATAAGTATTTCACCCGACTACAGCAGATAATGAATTATATAAGTGATTTTGTGGACATGAAATGACAATAAATGAAAAATCGATTCAGTAAATGAGTTTCCTAAGTGAAAAGTGTTAAGAGTCGGATTACAACCCGATGGTTAGAATCTCTAATAGGCATCGGTATACTTTATTCTGTTCCGCTCTTGTGAGGAAGTTAAATGAATCGTGTTCATCTCCAGCAGAACCTAAGAGAAATGATTCCTGCGTCAAGATCTCAACTTCCTGCTTCGTTGCATTACATTCAATTTGGGTCCATTAGTTTCCTTTTATTTAATGTTTTCTCAAGACGTTTACAAATTTGCATTAGTTTTGCAGGAGTGTGTAAAATGCAAATAGTGGACTGTTACTGTTGTGCCTGAATGAGTGTGACTATTATAAGTGATTCTTGAATCGCGTTCCAACGGGAAGAGTTTCTTCGACCAGTGTCTCGCTCCTGCAATTGTATTACGTCTGTTGTATGAAGTGTGTGGTACGAGGGCTGCACACACCGCAGACAAAAGTCTGAAGAACAAATATGAGCTGAGACTTTAATTGACTCTCTGGCTTAAGTTAACGTTTAGATGCGTTAAGTTGTCAAAGGCGTCAGGCTATAGTCTCGCAGAGCGAGGAAATGATTTAAGGTTCATATAAAAGACTGCGATCGCGGTTGCTCTACCTTCCGCATTCCCCCTTTTCAAGTCCCTTCCTATGCTATTAAAGGGGAGTTGCCTGCTTCAGAATCACCCTCATGTAGCCGGGATTAAGACTGTCGGAGAATCGATACGCTAACCACGTAGCACTCCAAATTCGGAATGTTTCATGCAAAGATGACAGTCCGCAGTCGACTCGGTAGGCCCAGGCCCTCAATGGGCTGTAGAGCCGAAGAAGAAGAAAATACTGCAGATGTGGTCTGTCTCCACCTTCCGCTCGCCACACACACGCCAGATTTATCTGTACGGTACATATCACAATCTATGTTACATATGTATTTGGACTCTGTATTTCATATATACTACATGAGGCAAGAAAAATCTAAATGAGGAGGATTTTTCAAGATTATAACTCTTATGCTGCAAGTTACACTGGAGTTCGACTCTTAGATCTCGATTGCTAAAATTACTTTGTATATGGCGCTCTTGTGGTAAGGGTTTTTAATATTTATGTTAGGTTGTGGAAATGAATTTAATTTTACGATTATTATTACAATCGGTTATATAAGGGACAAAAACTATGACTTTTTAAACTTAAATTAGGAAAGGGTGGAAATAAAAAGTAGCAATATAAATTTAATTGGATTTGAAGTTAATTTGACCCTCGCCGACGCAGGCAGGAACGTGAATATCTTTTTCTCAGGGGATGCTAATGCACAGTGGGTATAATTTCAATATATGGAGGAAAACGAGAACACTTTAAATAGACGCGACCAGAGGCGAGAAACAATTAAGGTCAGTTGTTCACAGGCGCCGTCGATGGCACAGGGCGTCACTGATCGTTGCTGTTGATGACTGCGCTTCGTTCTGTAGCTGCTCGTTGGAGCTAAAAATTCGGATTGTCTTGACTACTCCTCAATGCTCTTCTCTCCAAGAACGCGCTGGTTTTCCTCTGCAAGTCACGCCCTGTCCTAATAAATTCTTATCATGAGCGTGTGATTTTCTACGCCTTCTTTATGGATGGGTAGCTTGCAACATATTTTTTCAGAGGGTGTCCTTCAGAATTTTGGGACGCCGGTTTTCTTCTTCGTCTTTCTGGGCCAATAATTTTGCCCTTACTCTTGTTTTGAAATTGCTTGGCCTTATTATTAAAGTTTCCGGCCTCTACGGCAAAACCCACCCGTCGTTTCACCGTTGACAATATAAGCGGGCGGAAGGTCCAAAGCCAGGTCACATTCCCTTTCTTAACCTGGTTGATCAGATAGATCTGTGGCGCTTTCAATCTGTCACCCGCATTTGTGCCTCAATCTGGCCTTCAAGTCCCCTCATCCAATCACCTTTCCGAACCTTAATGTTTCCATTTTCTGGCCGATAAGATGACTTCAATTCGTCATTTAAATAACCAATCGCGTTCATTCATGGTCCCGACTTCGTCTAGCTTAGGTCTAAATTGTTACATATAATAATACTAAAGAGTTAAATTCATTTTATGTGATACGCAACAATGCGATACCACACTCTTTAACAAAATGAGCTATCAAAGTAGAATCCCCTTCATGGGAGTGGACCTGAGCTCAGGTTCACATATGACTTACTATAGCTCATTTTAGAAAAAGAGCATATTTATTAAATTCGACTACATGACATAAAGACATATATGGCGACGCCAAACGGCATCAGCAGCCTCTTTTCGCGTCTCAAATAGTTGCCTGTATCAGGCTGGCTTGAACTTCATGGCTGGCGCAAACCTTCTTGCCTAAGGCACCTTATTTGCCGAACTGTGTTCCCTCACTTCCAATATTCATCTGCCAAACTGCCTCCTCTTACTTACAAAACTAATTTCCCAACAGCCTTCTCCCTCATAAAAATTCATCTCTCAACAATCTCTGTGTCGCGTCGTCTGTCGTGTCTCTGTCACCTCTGCTTCTCTTCTCCTATATGTATCTCAACTCCACCTGAGCTACGCCAAACACTGCCCTTTTCTCGTCAGCTCCTTCAATGTATCAATCATCTCCTCTGCGACACACCTATTGGTGTTGTTGGCCGTCAGCAGAAGGAGCGCAGGCCAGCGGGACTACGAGCCTTGTAGCATAAATACACACGTGGTCAGCCTCTGTCTTAACAACCAGCTCCGTCAAATCTTTCAGCTTATGACAAGATTATAACTTGAAAAGCCTGAAAGGCGGAAGGTACGGAAGTACTGTCCATCATTGTTATGACAGCACAACGATAAATGTCAAGTTTTATCAATCCTGCATCTGGTAGAGGGTATCAAAGGCACAGTTAACGTGTGACGAAAGTCATCTGATTGTTTCGTTAAGCTACCTGCAATAAATATTCTGTACAAACATTTTTCCTGACATTAAGTTTAATAATAGATAAATGAAAATAAGGTAAATAAGTCAGCAAGTAAAATTAATTAGTATTAAATAAATATAAATACAACCTAACTTTGTGGACTTCTTCAGATAATATTTAAATGGATGAACTAATAAATTGACTAAAATTTACTATAAGAAGTCCACAAAGCTGGATAAAACTTTGTATTTATATTAATAAAATACTAATTAATTTTATTAACTGACTTATTTGGCCGTATTTTTATTTATTGAATATTCTTGCAGTTGAAAGTCATCAGATGCTAATTAATTGTTAAAAAAAATAATATGTACCGGGGTCAAAGACCTTGGGCATATGGCAAGAGCTGTCCGCTGATCCCATTGGATCAGTCGGCTAACTGCCTCCTGAAACTGGTGGAGACACGGAGAAGGGAATGCTGCGTCCCCACAGCAAACTCGTCTCCCGTCATTCGGAAGGGCGTGAGAATAGTACCCAATGCCCGACCTACCTGATGCAGGTTTTCTAGGGTTTTCCCTGCATCTCTTTAGGTGAAACACCGGGTAGGATCCTTAAACCATAGCCCGGGGGCCCTAGTCAACCCTTGGCTACCTTGCTCTACCTTCCGCATCCCCCCTTTTCAATTCCCTTCCTATGCTATTAAAGGGGAGTTGCCTGTTTCAGGATCACCCTCATGTAGCCTGTTAACCAAAAAAAAATAAAAAAATAAAAAATCCTGATTGAAGGGCGCTGCGGGAGTTTTCTCGCAGGCGCTTCAGCCCAGAGTGACTGCGAGGCTCACCTGATCATGTCGGGAATGCCTCGCACTCTCTCTGGGTACTTTTTATCAAAGTTCTCATATGCCGAGACACCTTCACCTATTTTAGGAGGTATATGTACTGGGGTCATAGACCTTGGGCATATGGCAAGAGTTGTCCGCTGATCCCATTGGATCAGTCGGCCAATTGCCTCCTGAAATTGGTGGAGACACGGAGAAGGGAATGCTGCGTCCCCACAGAAAACTCGTCTCCCGTCATTCGACCTACCTGATGCAGGTTTTCTAGGGTTTTCCCTGCATCTCTTTAGGTGAAACACCGGGTAGGATCCTTAAACCATAGCCCGGGGGCCCTAGTTAACCCTGGGCTACCTTGTTCTACCTTCGGCATCCCCCCTTTTTCAATTCCCTTCCTATGCTATTAAAGGGGAGTTGCCTGTTTCAGGATCACCCTCATGTAGCCTGTTACCCCCAAAAAAACTCCGAATCCCCCCTTTTCAATTCCCTTCCTATGCTATTAAAGGGGAGTTGCCTGTTTCAGGATCACCCTCATGTAGCCTGTTAATCAAAAAAAAAATTTTTTAAACCAGTCAGCGTGTATTTTTACTATTTAGTTTTCTTGTGAATTTTTCACATATGAACCGCAGTAGAATATCAATGTTCCAGCATGAAGTATTAAGTCCGATGACTGGCTATGAGGAGGGCACCAGGGCAACATAAAGGAGAACAGGCGACGCGGATGCTGTTCCGACACAACACCGGACCCCACACTAAGTTGTTCGCTTTCTCTCGCCTTCAGATCTAATAATAACTTCCTGTTCTGTCACAATTGATTGTTTCTTTCTTTCTGACACATTTCCTTCATCAAATCGGTTTGCGGAGATTTGAAATTGACCCTGTACGTTAGTACAGTGGACGTTTCGAGGCCATGTCCACGCTTCCATTGACAATCTGCCTAACAAGTTGAAAATGTTCTACAACTTCAACGGAAAACAATTCTGAGCTTTTCTGATTATGTCTCGAACGTCTAGTATCATACTAAAGCCATTGTGGCTTAAATGTGATGTGCTATATTTCTGTTTGTAGAGATTATGGATTGAATGCATATAACAACAGAAAATTAATTCTTAACATGCATTTGACTCGAAACTTTACAATTAGTTGGAATAATTTATATTTCCTCAATAAATGTTTTTTACTGTTATAAAAGTACGCAGAGTAAACTAATTTCATATTTTTCAAATTATTCTAATATCGAGCATATGCTAAAAGGGTATAAATGTAATTTGTTCTGATTTAATTGAATGCTTATGGACGAGCCTATGAATTTTGGACAGTAACTACCTGTATGTACTGCAGGAAACATTTCCACGTTATTTCTTTTAAATTCCATGAAATGTGTATTTTTCAGTACTAAGAGTTACGCCATTATCTGGAATACAATGGAGTAAGTGACTGAATTAATAAGAGGTTGTTACTTCTCCTACAGCAGAATCTCTTTCAAAATCTTTGATCAAACACATGAGCATCCATGTAGCCTATCAGTATAACTACCTCTTGCCCGCGACTTCGTTCTCACGGAAATAGCTCTTTTTATTTTGCCCTAAAAGCTAAAGTACGATATCATTTATTTATGATCGCTTCACATCAAACCATATAATTCGCAGAGGGTTTTGAACAGGTCCTGCTTTCACACGTTTGCAACAATAGATTGAGTGAGAATGCTCGCCCTCCCTCCCCCACCCTCTCTCTCATGCTGCCAAAATGACGCTAATAATAACACAGTAAGTGGGATGAACGGTATAAGAATGCCTAATAGGACTTTTAACTCTCAGTTGGTCTTCACGTCACATTTCGCGGGGCAATTCAATGGATTTATAAATTAATATCTTATTAACTCTGCAAGATATCGAAATGAAATATACATGAAATTTTAAGTTCAAATTTCTGTTTCAATCCCTGAAATTTTCTTTGAAATCCGTTAAGCCGTTTCGGAGCATAAACGGATCACGAGGCAACCCGCATTCACTTTTGGATACTTAGACACGCGTAAACAAAGAAAATATTTATATTATTATACTAACATACCTGCAATATATTGAAATGAAATTTGCACGAATATTTAAGCTAAATATCCTGTTTTTAAACTCTCACATTTTTATTCAATTCGAAGCCTATTCGAGACAAACATACGGACGGTCAGACAGACACTTCAATTTTCTTTATTGGTATAGATATGGCATTCTTATACTGCCTTAATATTTACTTGCACGTTTGGTCAAAATATTAATAATTCGACGTTGCATTGGGTTTCGAATTATTTCACTATATAATAAGAGCAGACGTATGTCTTGTGGAATGAATTTATAGTTAATAGATAATTGTGGTGCTTTAAAATTAAAAATTATTACATGAATCGAGATGTTAACTTATGAAAAATATGAGCGCTTCATTCTATATGCACATACTTTATTCCCCGATCCTCTTGGTTTGTAATAATAAGACCATTGCCCGAAAACCAGCCTTTTCTGGTGCTATAAAATACGTTTGTTCTTAAATTCAAATACAGAGACTGAATAGTGAAAAATAAAAGGACAATTTATTAACTAGAACTATCACTTTTATCCTCATTTTTACAAAGTAAAAATTAAAAGAAATGTAATAAACATAATGCAAGGAAAGTAGTCTTACAAGAAAATTGAATCTAGAATTGTGGAAGAACCAGGTAAAGTGCGATATCTGGTGCAATGAATTGTAGTGTTAGAAACACGTACATGAAGACGAGGGAGCCGAAATACACATGCGGTAAAAGAATGAAGAGGTTCTAAGAAGAGTAAATGAGAAGAGTTCCATCTTGACTACAGTGTTTAAGAGAAAGGGAAACTGGATCGGAAAAATAATATGGATTAACTGTTTACCTTACAACTTCATTGAAGGACAAGTGGACGGATTTACTGACAGTGGAAGAAGACGAAGAGTACAGCTGCTAGACAAGTGGAAGATGAAAGAAGTACATAGGTGATGAAGGAAGAAGCCCACAACAGGGCAAGGTTGTGAAGGAATTTACAGACGAAGTCTAAGGTTGGCTATTCATTTGAAAGAAAATGCTATAAAAACTTACACGTATAAAATGAACTATTATTTTATTTATAAAATAGCTGAGTGCTCAGTTTCCAAATATTATTGATATTAGCAAAGAAGATCGAGAGGAACACTATCAAACTTATTGATCCAAAAAATATTTATTCGACGTAAATGTCTGCCATTTTCGAAGGTTTTTAGACACCTCCACCCCTACCCCTAGGGGTGATGGATAATATATAACTCTCATAGCTTCTGCCTTTGAGTCATAATCATCATACGTTCAAAATTTGGTTGAAATTGATACACCCGCCTAAGATTTACGTGGCACTTTGTTTTGCAACCTTCCACTCCCTTCCAAGGAGCTGAAATTCAACAAATGGCATATTGAATGAGAGTGACCTCCATAACTATGAAAAAATATTTGATTGTTTTCATGTTATAAGTTATTAATGTAACGCCCCTTCCCATGCGTAAAGGGATTGAAATTATACATAAACAACATCGGAAGTAACACTATCAATATCATTGACCCGGAAAATATTTATACCACTGTAATACCACACTTTTTGCTCTCCCTCCCACGCCCCTAGGGGTGGTAGTAGTCACTTTCTCCGATAGAGCTTGTTTCGCTTACGTACAAAATTTGGTCGATATTGATCGACACGTTAAGATTATTTAAACACGGGGTGTCCACAAAAGAATGGTCCTGTTTTAATGGTAGCGTATATCATAACATTTTAATTATCTACAAATCACGCATTAAAGCGAAGGTTTAATAACCTTGTTTTTCATATAAATGTTCAATGTTCAGATATACTGACACACATGAACCTAAAGTCCAAAGTAATTGCATGGCGTGGTGTTTGGTTAACGTAGAGGCCAGCTTAAAAGTGCTCCGTCGTTTTGACAACTACGACTAATCGTACGATCAGGGACTTCGACGTCCAACCATTCTCGTACAAAGAGATGGTGGCAGGGGGACGGTGCTCCGTCATGTTGCCTAATAAAATTTTCAGGTTCACCTAATTGGAGAAATAGCCATTTTTGCAACATATCCAGATGAAGTACCCCTGTTACGGTAGCTTCAGCGAAGAATATTGGTCCATACACTTGACGTCGGGACGCAGCGCAGAAAACGTTTCACTTGAGGAACCTCTTTGATATTGTACAACTTTATGAGGATGTTTGTTCCCCAGATTCGAACATTACGAGTATTTACCTTCCCACTTAGATGAAAAGTTGACTTATCACTCAACACCATGCAATGCAAAAAATCTCATTTTCCTTCTGCAACACTTAACGTCACATTATAGTCTTTAAATCATGTACCAAATGTAACCGTGTATGTGAAAAAGTTTTCTTGAAACCTTCCTGGGTAACTGAAGATCAAGACTTTCTTTCCGAATACATTTCTAAGAACTACGAAAGTAAAATGCTTTGACAAGGACAACATCCTCTTCAGAAACTTTCGGTCGTCCTGTGCTTCTTCTTTTTACACGCGTTCGGCCATTTGGAATAGTCTATACCATGTACGAATACTAATGTCAGATAGAGATAACAAATAATAACTTAAAGCGAAACGCAGTATATTAATATTACGGATTCACTCTTAGCAAACTGCAAAATACAAAATGTTTTAAGCCGAGGAATCGCCATTTTGCGTATGTGGCGCTGCAAGTCGGTTAAACTCAAAACAGTACTCGCGTATGAGCTTATCTAAAACTGTTTGAGCTACTCTTTAGTAGTGTTCTTGATGCAGCACTTACAGTTGACACTTTCATAATTGGGACCCTTTGTGTATAGTTCATGGACTAAACATGCACGGATCAAATAACGCCTTATTTTATTTCTAGATTATTAAAGGGTACAGAAGCATGATCAGGCGGCGAATTGCAGCTATTTCTTGCAACAATTGCAAGTGTACAGCGAGCGAGTCTCAGGAACTGGGTGTAGGCAAACACTTAGTACTATTAGTGTCATGAAAAAAAATTTAAGAAGCATATTGAATAAATATTAAAATATTAGATAATGTTTTTCTGTTTATTAAGATATGACGATTACCCTAAATATTGCGACTTCTGCCACAGAAAAATAATTTGACCCAGGAATTCTGTCACATGTAACTTTTCCGTAAATAAACATTTTTATTTATATATCATTTATGCTTTGTTATACATTTTAAGACTTCAGATTCCTGCATAAACCGAACTGCTCGACAGAATCATTGATAACATACGTTAACCCCTTTCAAAAATATAATCATGAAGGAAATTCGGTATTAGCGATTATTATACTGTATTTCATGGCTGTGACCAATAAAAATTCAAGACAAACTGCATTGCTCAAAAAAAGCTCTAGTCTGTGAATTCGTCTCTCTCACGACCAGACTAACCCGGTTAAAGCCAGAGTTGATGGTTAAGTACTTGTGAGTGATACGATTATCGTAGGGAACGTTATTGGGCGGACTTCCTTCATGGCTGAAACTGCAGTTTTCTTCGTGGAAGAACATTTTTTTTGGTAATTGGCCGGTTGTCTTTCAAGTCAGCGAGGCTAATATTGGCTCTGGTGGCAGAGCGCTAAGCACGTTCTTCCCCGCCAGCTGACTGAAAGCCCCATTTGCATGCTGGGGCTCGTAAAATGTGCCTTAACTGCTTCCGAGCTAGCAGCGTTCGTTTATTTTTAAAGTTTGTAACACTCCTGCCAATACTGCAGTATTTCTTCACTTACCGTACCAGCAAGTTTTTAAAACCTCTGATTCGACAAGTACTGATGCCACCGATTCGTCACTACTGGGACTCTTCCTTATATTTCTCGTGTGACGGTGAAAAATTTAAAGTGTACTCAAACAGAAACAAGGCAGTTTTCTTTAATTAATAAAATCAAAATTCAGTCAGCGTCCTTCACCACAAGACATTACTCTGCAATTCCTTTTACGTACATTAGGAGACCATAATTTATCTTTGGCGTATACTTTTAGCTACAGATTGACTATGGATTATTTCATCATATTATTTACTATGCACTTTTCTAAGTTTTCTGTGACTGACCCTGAATCCCACCAGAACTAGAACACATTATTAAGGACTTTGAAGATTTCAGGAATAAAATATCGAGAAGGAACCCCTACAGTTGGCAGGCAGCAGTAATTGAAGGGCAAGAAAAGAAAGCAGAAATTAAGAAAGGAGTAAGCCAAGGATGCAGTCTGTCACCCATGCTCTTTAACTCATGCATAGAACCGAAAGTTAAAAAGGAATATGGAATCGGAATCATACTGCAAAGACAGAAAATAACAACCTTAAGGTATAAATATGATATTGTTGTATTAGGGGAGTGAGAAGAAGACTAGGAAACCATAATAAATAACATTGGGAAGGGATATGACTGAAGTTAAGGAATTCTGCTACTTGGGAAGCGTAATAACTAGGGATGGTAAAAGTATAGTAGACATAAAGAGTAGAATAGTACAGGCAAGGAAGGCTTTCGCGAAACAGGGGAATTTACTTTCGGGTAATACAAGCATGAATATTAGGAAATCATTGCAAAAAATGTTCGTATGCAGAGTGGCGTTATATGGGTGCGAAACGTCGGCGGTAGAATCTGCAGAAAGGAAAAGAATAGAAGCCTTTGAAATGTGGTGCGATAGGAGAATGCTGAAAATCAGATGGGTGGATAGAATCACTACCGTGGGAGTTCTAAGCAGAATATGCGAAGAGCAAACAATATGGAGGACTTTGATCAAGAGGAGGGATGGATTAATAGACCACGTTTTAAGACACGACGGTAAGAACAGAAGAGGGAGGCAAAAAATTGGAATACACTAAGCAGATTAGGGAGGATGTGGTAGTTAAGTGGACATGAAAGGCTTACGCAAGATTAGGTTATAAGGAGGGTTGCATCAGACCAGACCAGGTTTTCGATCACAAACGTACTTAGGCAATGTTACTAGAAGTTTGTTTCACTCGGTAATTTTTCACGGGCATGAGACGACTGAATTATGCTAAAAAAAGGAATACGCACTCAGTAGAGAGAAAAGGGACAATAACAACCAGGGCACCAAAACGTTTGGAAACTATTGGAGAAAAGGATCGACATCAGAAAGTATCGCAAAAAAGGTATCGGGTACTAAAATTATCATTATCCTAGGGGTCTCAACGTATGAGACCTTAACGAACTATCTTTTTTAATTTCCTTTAAAACTTTCAAGATTTTTTTTACTGTATATGGTTCAAAAGTACTGTATCAAAAGGATCTTAATATTAACTAAATATTTATACTTTATATTTTTTTCTTACTGTGGATTATTGTACACATCCGGAAAATTGAATTCATCACTACTCAGACGAGAGGGAGGTTACCTGTCAGAAAAAGTCGGCCATGGCGTGTCTCGCGCATTACAGAAAGTAGAAGGAGAAGAGGAATACTGTCGTCTTGTCCTGGGGGCTTAACTAGCGCAACGCTTAAAAACATTCATTATATTCTTTCCAATTAGGTACACAGACTTAGACAACGTCTTTTTTCCATTAACGTTTCAGCTTTTACGGAAGACTTTCCTGATGCACAATTTACCATGAACTGAGCACAATGCGATATTTCCTGGCTTTAATGTTTTCAGCACTGCTACCATCTTGTGTTAACCAAAACCGGTCTGTCCCACTGCATATTGGTGAAATGCGAATCGTGTTTACACACGACAAGATAAATCTCTCGAGTTATAAGACGTATGATGAAAACTCGATTTGAAAATTTTAAAAGTCTTTAATATTTACGTAACGATTTTCCTCCTCCTTGTTTATGTATAAATCGTTGTTTTCAATATGTTTTCTCATTGTTAAATTTTTTTTATTGCCATCGTTTTGACCCACGAGAGTCTCGTTTGACTTCTGATTACTTCACAAACCGAAGCAGTATAGCGCACATCTATTTATTTAGTTTAATTTTTTTATATCTTAATCACGTCCAATGTGTGCCGGTGATTAGTTAGTTATTATATTTAGTTTATACAAAATTTTATACTAGGAATACTTACTTGCGGCTGGAAACAAGCATGAGATGCAGGTAAAATTCTAGGACGGATTCTTCCAGGTTAAAAATAGTATAGTTTCCTTGTATTGAACCTGGAAAGTATAACTGATTTTGTTGGGGGATGATGAGCCAGGTCCCTGCCAATCAGGGGAGCCGGAGTAGGAGAGATGGAGGGGAGTGGAACTGGCAGAAATTTTGGGTTAGGTCAAAAATTGATCATTCTTGGCTGGTGCGTGGTAGAGAGAAGATGGAGATTTCGGCAGAAGAATAACTGGATCCACGTGGGGACTCAACCGTATATTGCTCCAATTCTTTGGGCAGTTATCCCGGTAAGCCGCCGAGAGGTTTTATCTTAGGAGTATTGCCACATTCAAGTTAATTTTGCCTTTTAATAGTCAATTTCTTTATATCTCATGCGGGTTTCCACCGATAAACACGGTAACCTTGGGAGAAGGGGCCTTCATGTAGAGCAGTCGGCAATTAGGCTTAGAATTGTAAATATTTTTTAGTTACAATTTTTTTGTTATAAATGCTGTAATTTTTTATATTTGTAATTCATTTCAACTCATCGTAACCACGTGAGTCCTATAGAAGGTAGCGTGTTTCACGCCGGTGGTGTTGAGTCCCAGTGGAAGATGAAGATGCATGATGTCACCCCGTATCACAGAGGTCCCAGATTTGAATCTCGGCGAGGGTATGAATGCTGTTTGTATTTCCATTTTCGTTTCGGTACCAAACCCATTGCGGAGTTCCCGCTGCCTGCCGAGTACTTCTTCAGGATAACTATTGCAAAGTTACGGGAAACCACCGCCAATTTGGTCAGGTAACCCGGTTGGAGCTCCAAAAATCGTTTCAAATCTCATTGAAACTTATTATAAATAATTCAACACAATTAATTTTTAATGTAAACAATAATATTTAGAAAATAAATGTATTGTGGTGCTCAATGGATAATATTTTAAACTAAAAAAATTGAAGTTTGATGTTCAATAAAAATCTCAAACTCCACGTCATTCTTAATGTCCCAAAATCTATTTTTCTTGGGTATTTAATAATTTTACCCTTTTCATTATTTAATATTCCTTCGGTGGCGGGGCTCGATATTTCCCAATCAAAATTCTTATGTCTTCTCCCCGGGAGGAACCGTTTGCCCCTCTCCACCAACGTTTTTGGCGCCAAATCTCAAATTACTTGGGAAAAACTCTAGTCGCGCCATCGTCTCAGTCTTTTATTACCCATGTCTGTAACCTTAACTTCCCTCACGCAGCTTGCCTTCGACTAGGTACCCCCAAATTTCGCACGTAATTGTGTTTATCATTACAATGCCCAAAAATATTATATTAAAAAGACTGCATATTTATATGTAAATACACATGTTTTTCAGCCATTTTACACTTAATAAACAATAATACCTAAAAAAGTTAAATCAGCAATCCAAATATCCACTATTTGAAAGTACACTTCGGAGCGCCAAGATCGTGAAGTCTGTAATTAGGTTTAAAAACGTTACGGGGTGAATAATGAGGCAGGAAAACAAGTAATGGTGTCCTAGTAAATACTTTACATTTAGACTTATGCCACCCTAAATCGAAAACCTAGTCCAATGTGCACTGCCGGTATCTTTGCCAAGCATAAAAGAGTGGGCTGCGGAGCCAAGGAAGGAGAAGAAATATACAGGTTCAAAAAATGTGTCCTGGACAGCGTGCAATCACGGTGATAAGAGAATTGTAGACATTTCGGTTATAATCGTCACAGGAAACCGTCAGTGACGCAAAATGTTCACTTCTGTATTTATTAAATTAAATGTATTTCCATTCATTAAAAAAATTATTTCTAGAAGAAATTTCAGACCCTAAACTGTGGATGTTGTTTCTAATGTGCTGCATAAATCGACGGCAGTTTTTATGTAAGCACCAATACTTACTAAAAAAATAAGAGAACATTGTTTTAGATGTTTTTTCTCAATCATTACCTCACACCTCTCACAAACAACACGTCTCGTAGTAACTACCGTTATTCAGACACCTGTAAACCAGTTTTAGTGAGCCTTGGAAAAAGAAAAATGCCGCCTTTGATAACAGACTGTTTAATCCACATGCCATTCCAACACCTATTATTTCTTTCCCATTCGCCCTGTAAAGGCTGATCATGCACAGACGGGGGTCATGAGATTAAATTAAAACAAAACAATAAACCTTACACAGTTGTCGATCAATGTGTAAGAATCATCGCATTAAAGAAATGAATTACTGACCTCACTTCACACTCGGCAGGTAGTCCTATTATTTTGAACATTCCGAAAACGGAAAAAATTAAGTGACGATGTTTTGACTATGGAGAAGTGTGAGATTTAAGGTAAATTTATGTATTGAATGTCTTATTATTTTCATTTCCCCAATCATATAAATGTATGTAAACAAGAAAAGTCTGTACGCATGTTGAAAAAAATGATTGACTGGATCTATTTCTTCCATATTTTACAGGAATAGTTTTGACCAATCGCGGAAAAGCGGTAACTAATAAAGCATCCTAAGTAAGTGGAACTGGAAAATAACACAAGGATTTAGGGGGTCTAAAGTGATTGATGACAATACCGTTAAGTCTACGTTCAAGTAGAACAATGTAGAACCTTCTAGAAAGCTGTGAATAGAAAAGTAAGATGCAGAAGAATGAAGATAATAGAAAGGGGTGAGGATAAAATATTTTTCACCCATAGGATACTTCTTCTCATTCCGATTTGTGTTCTTGATCGTTATCACCTGTTATGATTTTCTTCCGACTTGGAGAGTTTGTGTAAAAAGATATAAATGTTTTCCAGAAGAACACTATGATCGTTGTGAATGGATCATTACTAAACTATTACATCAGTTCTCTAGAATGAAGAATATTGATTCATGTAACATTTAACTAGTCAAATACCTCTGTTTAGAAAATATGAGCTGATCATAGCCTGCTCAGTTCAGTATGTCGCACGTCGTCACAATAGGAATGAGTCCATTCTGTTTCAAAAGCCACATAAAACAGATACGTGCAAGAACGCATTTGGACTAGAAACAATCTTACATGTGAAAATATAATGAATGTATCTGATGTAGTATTGCTGAATTTAAGGACGAATATAATTAGTGAGTGAGCTTGAGAGCTGTTCTTTAAATGGGTAGAGTGTGCCGGACCTCACAAGTTGTAGCTGAGCGAGATAAGTCACGTACTGGCGACCAGCCTGCACGTGGGGCTAATGGCAGGGCTGCTGCCAAACGCAACCATGACAACACGATTCTAGGGTTACTCGTTGGCTCAGTCTGTCAGGACAACTTTCCTTTCATCTTATCTGTTTACTAATCTTGTGGGAAAAAATTCACCGCCTACGCTGACAGAGAAACAAACACAGGGAACCAGTGAACTGAATGGAACTCAGATGATGACGGCCGTTGCTTGCGCCATTACGCCCTCTTGAAAAATGTCAGGAAAAGACATCGGCAAGCGATTCATACTTTGGATTAATGAAATGATCGCTGAAGACGGAAAACAATTATCTAAAATCTGATGCTCAGCATCATTTTTATTCTCAGGACAGGTCTTTTCAGTGATTTGCTGTTGGTTACTTAAATCCAAAGCTATTAAAATACTCTTCATGCATTCAATTCAGACGCTACATTTTTTATAAGTCCTAAACGGTTTTAAATGAAATTTTCTCTTCCGCTTTTTATCCGTGTTTAACCACACAGGCATTACAGGGATAATTTTATTTTGGAAATAAGTTTTGTTCAATGCTTTTTAATTTTATTTCATACTGTGGGAATAATTAATATTTTAGTTTTCTTGACACTTCGGTCTGACAGGATGATAAAAAACCTTTTAGCTGCTAGAATCCCCAAGGAGGTTACAGAGTTCCCTCTTCTTAAACGTCTACCCTCCTCGACGTGATCAGCCGCCATCATAGGGCACGGAGTACTTCCAGAAAGTGTTTCCGTAGGTCTTTGGGTCACTGTGGGACTTTCACCTCACTTTTCTAGTATTTAATATTTTGGACGTTTCTTGACGCTATTTACTATTCTTTTTCTGTTGTTGTTGTATTATTTAGTCCTTAGACTACTGGTCTGATGCAACCCTCCATTCTAGCCTATTGTGTGCATGCCTTTTGTTGTCTTCCTAACTACCATGTCCTCCCTAAACTTCTTAACGTATTCCCTCCTTGGTCACACTCTTCTGTTCTTACCCCACACACTGCCCTCTAGTGATAATTTTACCAGATCCTCACGTTTCAAAATGTGGCCTATTAATCTATCCCTTCTCTTGGTCAAAGTCCTGCATATTGTTCTCTATTCTCTTATTCTCCTTAGAACTTCCCGGCTAGTTACTCTATCCACCCATCTTATTTTCAGCATTCTTTTTCTAATACATCCAATTATTTATTTGGTACTCTAGTCTTTTGAATTTTTCATAATTTTCCAAAAATTCAATTAACTGTCTGTAAGTCTATGATATTCAATGCGTCAAATATTGTATGATAATTATCAATATGGTTCATACTATATCAATTTCCACGTCGTCGAGGTCACTGAGCCAATTCGCGTAAGCCTTCGGTTTTCTTGAACATTTTTGGGAGAGTTTGTATGAAAGATTCCATTTCCGGAAAAAAGGTAACATCAATTCATAATGATTCGATTTTAACTCCATTTTTCTACTTCAAGCACCGTGATTTACTAGGTAGGCTTAACTCAACTAATTTGTGTTAATAGTTAAACTCAATAAGAGAGAATCAATAGAGATGTTAACCGGTGAAGCGGTACCCAAATCAAAGTAGTGGCGTTAATTGACCGCATACATAAGAGGAAATTCGAGCCGGAAACCTCGAATTGACCGTTCACTAATAGAAACATGGAAACTATTACAATTTATGACGATTATACTTAAAATGATAACTGATAAAACTGGGTAAAAACTGTCTGGTGCGTGCTGAATCCCAGTACAACAAAGTTATATCTGGATACAATGAGCAAATAAGATACAAAATTTGAAGCCGTATCCTTTTATTGAAATGACAATTTTCCATTAGTTTGAGATTGTTTTGAAAGTCGGTGGTACAGTTCACCCGTTTCTCAAATCACACACAATAAAATGCCTACTATTTAAAGGAAAAGATACAACAGACGAATAAATTACAAAATATGGGTTCAGAAAAAAAAACAAAAAGTGGTAAATTTTCGTTTCCTTAGTAGTCACTAACAGATTGGAGTAACTACTGCAGACTCCTGCTCACTGAACTCATTATAAACAGAGATTAAAACCAGAGAATTTGAGAAGCAAAGAATTGGTAATAAACAGGACTAAGACTAAAAGTTCAATTCTGTAAATCGGATCGTCTTGTGGCGAAGTAAATGTGAGAATTATATCAACATATTCCTCTTTGAACATAATACTTTTATCTAACTTTTATAAGTATTAACTTTTTAAAATTTTTATTGACCGCAACTAACCGCAGTAAATTAATCTTCGATAAACGTATTCCATTGCGATTCGTTAAGTACATTTGGAACTTACCGTCGGCGACAATATTGAATTGCTTACTTTAGCCTACCATAAATTCATAGTCGTATTACTTTCCTATAATATTTCCCCTTATCCACATAATTGAGTTATTGTTCTGCGGAACATTAAGTTGACCACATTCGGATGAAATCACTACATCCATACTCGTAAACGCAATTCTATTATGATTACTGCTATCAGTGCGATTTGAACGGATCACTTATATTATCGTAGTTTGATTGTTTCTATGGTAATTCAACTCGATTATTAGTTTCTTACGTTTTACAATTTATTTACTATGTTTTTTTGAATAATGAATGTGTAAATAATAATAAAAAACTGATTAAAGAATATTTAATAGGAGAATAGTTTTATTATCCGCAGCTGCACAGAAAAGAAATCCCCGAATAATGATTGTACGCCGAAAGTTATGAATTACAAAAACAGATTGAACACAAGTAAATAGAATGGAGTAATTGGAAATAGATTGAAAAATAAGAACAACTTTTTTTTCTTGTTCCAAGTACCTTGAAAATTATTGTCTCGTTCAAATAGAAGCTGATAATAATTTAACTTTTACACACAAGTTCTTGATTCGAATGGTATGAAACGACGTTGAATTATACTTGAAGACAATGATAGTGACAGATTGGCAACACGCGTGGAAGGTTATAATTTTAGTGTTTATATTTATTTCTATGTTCATTTGGTTTACTTTGCTCAATATTTAATATTTTTGTGTTTTATTTGTTAATAAAGAGACTGAAAAAATTAATTTTGAAATAGACAAGTTTTTAGAGATTTATGAATCATAATATTCAATGGGATTTTGCATTGAAAAGTTATCCAGATAGAAATATAAGATATGCAAGTATGTAAATGTTGAGTGAAAATGATTAGAAATTTTAAAGCGTTGATGTTGGAGTTAACAGTAAAATAAAAAACATTAAACACTATAAAGAGAAGAATTGAGATTTGTAAGAAGAACGGAGAAAGTATGGAGAAGTTTATTACTTTAATTTGGAAAAAATCTCAAAATTGTTTCCAGTAATAGCCTTGGTTTTATAGGTTCACATAGGAATGTTGTATGTTTTTGGGGCGAATTTTCAATACGACTGATCAAATATACAATATTACTGACGGACGTTCTTAAGTGGTTTTTATTTGCTTCACCACCACCATATGAAGAAATTCCTGCAGTTGTGAAGCAGACTATTTCTTCTGCTAATCCACAACCGGATACAAAACAATATATTTTTTCTATGACATTTAAAAATTTTAATCCAGTTTTTTTAGCCCGAACCACCACAATCGAAGCCATTGTTTAACTCGGCTCTAAACTCTTTCAAGTGTCAAAAATTATCTTGAAACAAATTTTGAATATGTATGAAGCCATTTTTGACAATCACTGTCCTTGAACATCCTCCATTTTCTCCAGAATTAGCACCGTAAGACACAAAGCAAGTCGTCGCTAAAAGGGACCCATTCATCAACAGGAGAGGTAAATGCGAAAACAACGCAGTTATTCTGATTCCCCACATGATAAAAGTGATAATTGTAAACGGTTTGAGCAGTGGAAGGAACGTGTTCTAAAGTGTAGTACAATAAGGAGCTACTTTGAAGATAATCACCAATAACTCAACACTGCAAGTAGTTCAACAAAATTACAGTACCAAATTAATTTTTTTACCGACCCATGCACTTGACTGATGGCTTCAAAAACAATGAAAATTATCTTTATAATGACCGGGAAATCAGTTATGAATATATTAATTAATTACAACGAAAAAATTATTGTAATGTATATTAACAGATTATTACAAAAACTACTTTTCATCCACCTTAGTGAACCTAATCAGGTTTGAACAAACAAAGTTAAGTAACGATATAAAAAGTTATACATAACAGGAGACCAAAGAGCTTATTCAAGAATAGAATCAGAAATTTTTCTGAGAATATTTGTTTGTTTTAACATTAACTGATAAAAATGGATTTAATGTGTAACATTTGAAATATTAATATGGAATAATATTTTGTTTCTGTATATATTATTGTTACGTTATTCCAATCAAAACCATGGTTATTTGAGTTGCCAGGATTTGGGAGAAATGAGTTTTAGTCACTTGGTAGTTTATTAGATTATTTGTACCGGTTTTAAAATTAACTAATAAACATATGGATTTAATATTTGACATTTGAAATATTAATATGGAATGCTATTGGCTTCTGAATATAATATTGTCACGTTATCCCAATCAAAACTATGGTTATTTGACTTGCCAGGATTTGGGAGAATTGAATTTTAGTTTCTTGATAGGTTATCAGAAATATGTTATATAATGCGAGTTATCAATAATCTCTCTGTTTGTCGAATGCAACAAACATTGCAGTGTTTCTAAGAAATTTGGTATAATAAATTATATTTACATAAATTTTTGATGCAATTTTTGCCATAATTACAATGTTAACCTGCGCAAACCTTTTCATTTCTTAAATAACTACCACATCCCACATTCTCCCTAATGTGCTTAGCGTATTCCAACCTTAGCCTCCATCTTCTGTTCTTACCTCATACATTTCCCTCCAATGCTAATTTTACGAGACCCTCATGTCTCAAAACATGGCCTATTAATCTACCTCTTCTCCAAATTGTTCTTTCTTCCCCTATTCGACTTAGAACGTCCTGGATAGTTACTCTATCAACCCCTCTGATTTTCAGCATTCTTCTATAGCAAATTAAATAATTACATTAATTTAAAATGTACATTGTTTTTAAAACGATAATTTTTTGGTTTTTTTAGAAACAGTAAGACTGATGGCGGAATTTATAGAAGTCTAGTGTAATTATTCTTATAACGTGTTTTAACTTCTTGTCATGCGTGCAGAATCATGTAAATATTCACAGCACACTATAAGAACGTCTATGTGGCCATTAAATTGGAATTGATTTACGAGATTATGTGTCCCCATTTGTACAACATCTCCGGCTCATATGGTGTAACCTGAAGACAAGCTCAAATTTGTGTCGGTCATCTAGTAACACGAACACAGGAAATATATATTAAAACTCAGCTTGTAAAACTTATATACACAGAAAGCGGTTTAAGATTGAAAATCTGTAGCTTGAGAAAAAAAGGATGAGAAGGGAGTCGTTTATCGCTGGAACGTGGCATCGGATGGTATGTTTAGTAGGGATTGCTTAGACGACCAGGCGGATCCAAGTGGACAAATATGTGATTTAAGTACTAATGGTTTGATTTAATAACGTGTTACTTGGTAGTTATTTGTATACGCGTTAACATTAATTGATAAACGTCGGGATTGACTATTTGACATTTGAAATATTATTATGGAATACTATTTGGTTTCTGAAAATAATATTGCCATGTTATTCCAATAAAAATCATGACTAATTGAGTGGCTAGGATTTGGGAGAATTGAATTTTAGTTGCTTGGTAGTTTATTAGATATATGTTATGTAATGCGAGTTTTCAATGTTTTGACGAAATAAGTAGTTCTTTAATGCTTCAGAACAAAACCAAAGTAACGATATGAATACTCATTTAGAGTTGAATGTATGCTTTACCAGTGCATACTAAATATAATTTACATATTATTACTAGTATTGAATTAGAGAAGGATTCCATGGTAGATATTGTTGCTATAAGTAGGATTTCACTTATTATTTCCTTCACATTTCCTGAATATACGACATTGTTAGCTAGAATGGGCGGCACAGTAATATTAATATACAAACTTTCTGGCACCTGTTTGGGTTTTACAAAATGTGAATATTGTGAAAAGGGTTGAAAAATTTCTGATTTATCCATTGTAATAATTTATTTAAAGAAATACTAATCTATTCCTATCCCTATAGGAGATAAGACACTACATTCATTGTTGTTCGCCGACGATTAGGTAATATTTGCAGGAGATGAAGAGGACATGACATACACGATAAATAAGCTAATGGAAGAATATAAAAAATGGGGACTGAACATAAATTTGCAGAAGACAGAATACATGTGTCTAGGAAAAGGCGGGGAAGACATAACACTCGAAACAGGTAAAATAAAAAAAATTGAATTTTTTAAATACTTGGGGTAAATAATTATAAATGTAGGAACATGTGAGAGAGATATACAAACTAAAATACCAATGGCAAAGAATGCTACCAATAATTTGGAGTAAAAATGTAACAAAGGAAACCAAAACAAGTCTATAAGAGCATAATACAGAACATTCTAGGTGAAACGTGGCTACTGACAGAATTGCAAAAAAAAATCAAAACAAAATTAGAACAGTAGAATTCGATTATCTGAGGAGAAGTCTTCAAAAAAAAGACAGGATAAAATTAAAAATGAGCTCCTTTGGAAAGAAATGAACGTAACTACGTCCGCTGTTAAAAGAATGAAAATCAAACCCTTTAATGGAAAACGAAAGATGGCAAAAAGAAATATACCAATGGTCACCTCGTGGAAAAAATAAACGGGCCAGACCCAGACCCATGTGAAAACCATAATAGGAATTTGGAAGAGAGAAATTGGAACGACAGACGGAAATAGAAATTGAAGACGGCAAACCTATAAAAGGGGGAAAGCCGAAGATTGCTCAATATAAAGTTATAAGCCGACAATGTTCTAATGATTAACACTATATATTGACAATAATTATACAAAGTAAATTTGTATATAAAATAGATTGCAACACTTGTAATTCGGTTTATATTGGATAAACTAAACGACAACTTAAGAGTTGGATTAATGAACACCGAACTAATTATAAATTACCTTTAGAAAAATTACAAATTTATTTGTACTGATAGCCATGACCTTAACGTTGAACTTATTAATATGCTAGATTACTCTGAAAAACAATTTCCATTTAAATTAATAATAATTATGGTCTAAATGTTAAAAGTGAGAAACAGTCATTAAATAAAAGATATGACCTTCCTCTTGGCACATGGTCTTTCTATCTTTTGTATTTATATTGGCTTGTTCGCGCTTTTTTGTGTATTTTAATGTTGTACGTGCGAACTTCGTTCTTGAAGTTTACAATGTTATCAGTATAATACAGGAAAACAAATACGACAGTCTCGGAAAAACGTATATAATGTATTCAGAACAACATGTTATCAGTATCAGTAAATTTGAATAACTCTGTCAAGATTTATATTAACACACGTAAATTTCATACATAATATTAATTGGAATTACTATAACAAACCAATTGCAGTCAAATGGGCTTATTTTATTTTACAATTTTAATAGTTGCTGGAAGCACAGTAGAAAATTGGCAGCTATTTTTAACGATCAGGTTACGCTTTTCGAAGAAATGAGGTCTGTGATCAGCAATCAACTGCATAAATACCTGGATACATTAGTTGAATGTAATCGTTCTGTGTGCGATTTACGTTCAGAAGGAATGAAGTTTCTTCTGAAAATTTGTGGATGGCAAAGGAAGACCGTCGCATTAAGTTTCGAGAAAAGGCTTCTGTCTGAATTACTTCATGTGAAAATACGAGCGCGCGACGGGTGGCGTCTTTGTCCATTGCAGGCTGAAAAGTCTCCAGGAAGAACAATTTCAAAATAATGTTCGGAAATTTTGCATCGTAAAAACTTTTGGCACCGTTTTGTGCCAGTAGACGAAATAGTTATACCCTGGAAACAAAAAAAACAGTCAAAACAACGGACTGTTGAAGGTGGTAGTACGAAATCCAATTTTTTATACGGAAAAACCACATTATTGTCCAAATTTCGTCGGTTTCCTGATCTCAGAAAGAAGATTGAGGGCAAAATATACGATTGATTGATGACGTATTTGAATATAAATGGGTATCCATTCATTTTTAAAATAAATTCTGAACCAATAAAATTACGCTGGTAAAATATTTTGTGTTCAATGAAGTTGTAGAAATGAAGTAATAAATATTTTGTGTTCAATGAAGTTGTAGAAATGAAGTAATAAATATTGTGTTCAATGAAGTTGTAGAAATGAAGTAATAAATATTTTGTGTTCAATGAAGTTGTAGAAATGAAGTAATAAATATTTTGTGTTCAATAAAGTTGTAGAAATGAAGTAATAAATATTTTGTGTTCAATAAAGTTGTAGAAATGAAGTAATAAATATTTAATTTGTTACCCTCCAGCCATACCATTACACCCTAGTAATATGTAACTCCCGCCGTAAGCTATGAAATTAATTGTGTCCGAAATATCAGTTTCTATTTCTATATCAGTTTCTGTATAAAATTAGAAAAAATCTAATAAAATGCAAGTCTGACTTTTTAATTTGAAACAGTATCCGTGTGGAAATGTATAACGTCAAATAAAGTTTGTGATGATGCACGGAGAAAATTTGATGTGTGCATGATTCACCTCCGTCTCTGACTAAGCTGTCGTATGACGTGACTGTCAAGGAATTCTTGCATCCACTGTACAATTCAGGTCGCGCTAATCATGCAACAGTAGTGTGTGGACAGATATTACGACCTTGGGGGAAGGGGGAAGAAGGGACATAGCCTCACATTAACGGAAATACCAAATATCTAGAAATACGTACCATTCAATACTTCCAGGAGGATAATGTATATAAATGAAACTGAAAAGTGAGGTAGGAAATTGTATGGGAAGTCTTGGTCCAAATATCTATTTCATATTATGAAATTGGTTTTAAGCAAAACCTTAAACATGGGACCATAAATATGTTCCAATTGTTTCTGATTTCGCAATTCTGTTTCAGCCTATCGGACGTACGATAAAATTCAATCCATTCATATTAAGATGTAGACAAATTATCGGTTTTTCCACTTTGCGAGTCAAATTCATTTAGCTAGTTGAAAACCTTTAATTAACCAGTCACCCTGTAATAAAAGTCACAATTTTTGTCAGGTAAACATTAAAACGAGCTTTATCTGTAATCAAAGGAAAATAAGAAGAGTAAACTCATATTAACTCTACGAGTCTTTTGTCGGCGACAAACTAACGCTGTTTAATATGTGTTTAGACTAAAACCTTTATATCTAATAATCTGTTAATTTTCATTTGTTTCTTTTAATGAAAATTGTTATGAATTTTGGTATTTGTATTTTAATTTAAATTATTTTATATTCAGTTACTTTTGTTGTTAAATTAAGAGTATGTTATTTACCATATTATACTAAATAAAAATAAAATAATTAAATTATTTGACATAATTTTATAAATAAAATACATTGAATAGCCCAGATATATATATATAGAAGAGGTTTAATTTAAATTAAGACGTTTCGTCTCCAACTTTCGAGACCTCCTCAATTCATTAATTAAAATCTTATTGGCATTTCGTGTGCATGATTCACGTGTACTAACACGAAATTTCAATAGATTTTAATGTCCTGAAGGAGTCCTGAATGTTGGAGACGAAACGTCTTAATATTAATTACAATTCTTCTATATCTGAATTTTAGCCATTCATTGTATTTTATTATATTTGTTTTATTTTTCAATATTTATTATTTCCCACCTTTTCAAATTATTTACTGTAATTGTTTAATGATTTAATTAACATCCCACTTCTACACATTGTTAGGTTTAATGGTCTAAATTACGTAGTTGCTCTGCATTGTTGAATCACAATTCGGTTTTATCTTTTTAATAGATTGTTTTTCAAAATTTATAAATAAGTACTTCAAAATTGTAAGTCTTATTACTATTAATAAACGGGAAATATTACTTAATTTTTTAACTTTATTTTGTCATCCTTTATTTTATTAAAAATGGAACTATACTACGTTTCGTCTCTTATTTGAGACTTCTTCTGGTAAAAATAATTATCTGTTTATTGAACCTCGCTCCATGACTCCTTCGACCGAAGACGCTGTTTTAACTCATTTAAAGTATATTACTTGTCAGATAAGCTATTTATTTTAATGATTTATTTTCCAAATTTTGTATACATTTTTCTAGTAAAATTTGAAGAAATAAACTGATGAAGTCCTAAACATAGTAAGGATGAATTGAATTAAAGCTTTACATTTCTGGAATTTGGTCGTTAATATATTCTATTTTCTAGTTGATTTTTCAAAGCCTTGTAGAGGCGCATAGGTAGATTACTATTGATATTCAATATATTACTTTATAGTTTGTATTTCAGGATAATTAAATAAATGACCAATTCGTAGATAAAAAAACTTCTTTTATTCATACGGCGTTTCATCTACAATTTTGGAACTCATTCAGGTAATAGAAACGCAATCAAAGTTCGTCAGAATTATATAAGTTAAAAAATTATTAAATTTAATGGAATTTGTCAACTTTAATTTATGATTTGTTAACTTTATTGTTCTGTGGTAAATTTTTCAAGAGGACGGAAAAAGCAGTGAAATCAAAATAACTTGGAACCATTCACTATATAAAAGTTACATTTTCTAAACAAAAATAGTATTCCTACATTTTTTGTCGGTTTTTCAAAAAATAAGACTCTGAGGTTATTTTTTATTTGTAATGCTTTCATTATACTCAGAAAAGTTCCACACTATTCTGTATACTGTCATCATGCATGAGTTTTTCCTAAAATTAATGTTAGTTTCAAGACATTTATTTTATTAAAGGACTGATTGTAATTTATATATATTACAAAATTTTCAACAATATATATCTGCAATAGATTATGGGTTTCAAGTAACGAATTTTAATAATTGCCTTTTTATATTGTTATATTCCGAACAAATTGTATAATGATACAATTGAATTGGTTTTTTTAGTGGTGACTATGGCATGTGTCCAAAGTACCCTGTTAAAAATTGTAATTTCAAATAATATAATATTATTTTGGATTTATAATTTAAAAAATTTATACTAATTTAAAACCAAGGCTTTTTTTATTTCTGTATTTAATTCTATTTAAAACTAGCTAACCCCCGCGACTTCGTTCGCTCCTAAATAGTTCTTTTTACTTCATCCTAAAAACGAAACAACAGGTGCAGAATTGAGGGGTTTCCCTGCATCTCTTTAGTTGAAACGCCGGGTTGGATCCTTAAACTATAGCCCGGGGCCCCAACCAATCCTTGACTACCTCACTCTTCCTTCCACATCCTCCCTTTTCGATTCCTTTCCTATGCTATTAAAGGGGAGTTGTCTGTTTCAAGATCACCCTCATGTAGCCTGTTAACCCCCCCAAAAAAATATATATATTAAAACTTACTTGACGCGATAAATAAAATCAATTTACGTATACATCGTATCGACGATCCAAAGAAGTTTATTATTCCTCAGGGAGTTAACTCTCTGCCACAGCTCGAATCCTACTTCAATGGAGTGCTTCGGAGTAAAAACAGATATATGTATTACAATATTAACATCTGCTGCAATATATTGAAATGAAATATGCACGAATTTTTAGTTAAAACTCGTTTTTAAATCCTCAAATTTTCATTGAATCCCGTTTCGGAGCCTATTCGAGACAAACATATAGACAGACACTTCAATTTTATTTATTGATGTAGATATGTACGTTGGAGAAATACTTTCATATTAAAAATGTGTGACAACTGTTTAAATTTTTCAGATTTAAAAATTAGCCCGTTTTTTAAACGTAGCATATTACCGGTTGGTTCATTTGTAGCAGAGTATTGGTTAAAATATCGCTGTTGTAGTAGTATTAATATCTTGCTTAATTATCCTCGTAAAAATTGTTTCTAGTGGTTATGTAGTTCATAACTTAAAACACTCACGAGCCCCCACTACAAATATCTATTGCCGGGTTTCACAAACTGTGTGCCGCAGAACACTAGTTTTCCTCGAGTCCTCAAACGTGTTCCGCAAAAATTTCGAGTGATTCTATCAATACTATGGATTATAATACCACTTAATCAGTTCGTAAGAGCGTACTCCGTTTGCATGTAACGGGAGAAAATGGAATCATTTCTCACACCTTTCTTTGTTTCTAGCTTGTTTCGGAACCGATTCAACAACGTTGTGAAACCAAGAAACCCTGTTCCTTGTTTCCTGCTACAATTGGAAACATGGATAACAATAAACAAGAGTGGACGTGTTCAGTAAACTAGAATCCAGTACGAGCGAGATAGAGCTTGCCAAAGCCCAGAGTTTTACAGATAATCATTTATTTAGAAATTTTAGTGGTCCACGAAAGATAATTAATTGTTTTATTGCTAACAAACAAGGAACATATGGTCACAAAAATATCTACTAATTTACGTATTTCGGAAAGGTCGACACATTGCCATAATCATACTTTTAAAAAATATCTCTCTATTTAAGGCGTTAAACTTTCACATTAATTATGTCTTTTTACGTAAGTTCACAAAGCAAGTGGAGCGAATGAGGATCTGATGTTTTCAGAAGAAATTTAAAAAATTGTTATTAGTGAAGCCGTGAAAATGATAAACTACATAAAACCAGAACCACTTCAATCCTGATTAAATAAAATTTTGGGTATTATTCCAATTTGTTTCTAATCCACCCTATTCAACTGACTTATTCTTGTCCCCGAACTTGAAAATTTGCCTAGGTGGGATGAAATTATCATTAAATGGCGAAGTGATGAGGCAGTAACGGAGAATTTTGCAGAGTTTACAAAACGTAATTTTGTGGCGGGCTGAGAAAATTGTAAACTTGCTGGGCCAAGTGTATTGGCAAAAAAGAAGACTATTTTGAAAATTATAGTAATGTTTCTAAGAGAATTTTCGTTTTTGTCACATTTTTACTAAACTTATTAAACAACCGTCGTACCACTTCGAAACTATATCATAAATGCTTCACGTCAAATGCAATTAACAAGGAAACTACCACTATGATTCCTTATTGTTATGCTAACTTCTTTGCTTTTGTATTATCTTTGCTTTTAAGTTTGTCTTAGAGTTGGGCTTTAAGTTCGTTTGTGCGATGTGTCTTTTTTACGGGTCTTTTGCTGAAATTGTATGCGGTATTTATTTTTTTGGTTAATATGGTCTGTAAATTAGTTAATTATTTATCTAATAACCATACATTCGCTTTATATTTCTATTAGACTTTGTATGAGCAATTCGTGCAAACCAGGAACACTCCAATTATCCCTGATCATACATTGAGCATCAGAAAATTTTTCCACTCTGGATGGAATGGCCCGGACAAGAAAAATATTAGATGAAATTTGGCGCTACAGGGAAACCATCGGGCACCTGAACTAATCTTTTCAGGAGGCTGGAACATTAGTCGTCGACTACATCGTGGCCAGTGTCCATTGCTGACGAGGCTGAGCGTAACGCAATGAGGTTGCAGAGTCGGCGTCCTCATTTCAACACCAGCTCCTCCATGGCCTCGCTTCTCCTCAACCAAACTTAGGCACCGCGAAACGGCGACGTTGTACTTACTTCATCGAAGACGTATTCAGCCCGCTTTAAAGTACAAGAAAACTGACAAAGTGACAGATGCACATCTGAAGTTGAAGAAAGGCCAACCAACACAATGCCGTAACTTCAAACTTACAAATTAACTGAAGAATTGAATTACAAATTAAGATACGCCTTCCATGTTTAAAGATATCTAATGAAAATAAAATATATTCAAAAAAAGTTTTGTACTTTTAATCTTTGAGGTGTGACCGACTAAAACATCTCACACAACGCACGTTACACGAAAAGCGCCCGAATAGATTTCCATTATTTCATTACTTGTATTTTTTACTTTTTCAATATACAACATAGCGTTTATAATTTGCCGATTTTAAAGCCCATAGTAGCGTTCTATAGGAAATTCCAAACACAATCGACCGTATTCTATTTTTTTTGCATAATTCTTTTCTTTAGGAATATCTCAGGTGATTTTCATGAAGTTAACAGCCCAGTAATGGTGGATACCCGCAGCTAGGTTAGTATTATAGCATCCTTTGTTTCTTGAATAATGTGATTAACAGCCACTTAATCTTCGAGCCACACGCATAACACTTGATTCATTAATATTAAATGACAGTCTCTTAACAGTGTTATATTAAACTGAAGGAAGCATCTGTCAGTTTGATGAAGTGATGACGGAATTAAATACAAATTTTAAAATATCAGTGTTTCATATTTTTCAAGTTTTCAAATTGGATACTGCTTAACAGGTCATACATGAAGTGCGTAGATCTGGCAGAGATCTCTCTTATTATTTGGTTCTCACATGACGAGGTACCTTGATCTCATTTAAAAGGTGCATGTTCCGGAATCGCAGTTCCTGTGCATACGGTAAGAGATGTCCGCTGATCCTGTTGGATCAGTCGGTCAGCTTGATCGAGGCACGAAGAGGGGAATTCTGTGACACCAGAGAAAACTCCTCTGCCGTCATTCCTAAGGGCGTGAGACAGATACCCAATAAACCCACCTACCGGATGCAAGTTTTCTAAGGTTCGCCCTGCATTTACTTGAGGTGAATCACCGGGTTGTTGTTGTGGTATTCAGTTCTAAGACTGGTCTGATGCAACCCTCCATGGTAAGCTATCTTGCGCAAGCCTTTTCACTAACGCATAACTACCTAATCTGCTTAGAGTATTCCATGCTTGGCCTCTTCCTCTTCTGTTATTACCCCAAACACTCTAATGCTAATTTTACAAGACCCTCATGTCTTAAGACGTGGCCTAATCTATCCCTTTTCTGGGTCAACGTCCTCCGTATTGTTTACCCTTCCCCTATTCAGCTTATAACTTCCTCGTTAGTGATCTTATCCATCCATCTGATTTTCAGCATTCTCCCATAGCACCACACATTTCAAAAGCTTCTATCCTTTTCCTTTGCGCAACTCATATCGTCCACGTTTCGCACACATATAACGCCACGCTCCATACGAACATGTTTAGCAACGATTTCCCTTTTACCCTTGCCTGTGCTATCCTACTCCTTATGTCTACGGTACTTCTACAATCCCTTGTTATTACGTTTCCCAAGTAGCATAATTCTTTAACTTCCTACAAAATATCCCTTCCCAATCTAACACCCTTTGTTATTCCACTGTTTCCCATACTATACTCCTTTACCCAAATATTTGAATTTATTTTCTAGCGGTATGATTGTAATTCTTCTGGATAAGAAATTTCGAGAGCAATATTATGGTTAAATGGATTGATGCTTAAATTTGACATTACGAAAGTACATATTCGGTTCAACGTGTGTAAGCTTTAGTAACTCACCCATGGCTGGGCATTCGGAGTGCATAGGATTGGGTGAGTGATACCCAACAGGTTCCTGCTTGATCTTCAGCGTCATGTCCAGCTCCTGGAAAAATAGAACACATGTTAAAATATCATTACTCATTATTTCCAAGAATCATGGATGTTTTGACAGGTTTTATCTTTTGGCACCCACCTCCCAATTTTGTTTCTCGGGATCATTGCACATCGAATTAATTACTTTCATAATAAGTACGTTGCATCCAATGGTCCAGGACACGAATATTTTGGCAAGTAAAAGTTCCCGACCAACGATCAATAATTTACAGGGATTAGAACATGTTCATGTTCGACGGGAACCTACGCACGATCTTCTGATGTCTCCTCCGTCGACTGAAAATTGAAGATTGAATCTTATCTTTCCTCTTTTTTTCTTCAATTCTTAATTGTAAAATCTTGTATATTTCTTGTAATATTATAATTGACGTATCCTATTTCCTCACCCGAGGACTAATGGGTTGAATAATAATAATAATAACAATAAAAAAATAAAAATATATAGAATGTATGTTTTTTGTATATTTTTATGCTGATTTGGCAGAAACATGGAATAATATTTTTTAAAAATATGAGAATGTTTCAGAATTAGTCACAGAGTATAGAGACGAGCAGAATAGAAATAAATCTGCTGTTATTTGTGTACATTCACTTCGCTCATATCAATCTGCATCAGGTAGGTCAGATCAATAATATCCTGGAATTCAAACACCAGGAACACAAGGTGATAGCAACAATACTGCTATTTAATTTAAGAAATGTGTGGCATGTGTATTTCAGTTTTACTTTGAACCACCTCTTAACAAGTCGAAATAATTTAAGTAATAATTGTTTATTATACTGGGTTATGTGGATATTTTGAATTTTGTGCGTATATAACTGCAAATATTGATAAAATAATAAAAGTGAGAATTATTGAATCTAAAGTTATGTGTAATTTTAGTTTTGTGGATTTAATAATATTTATATACAAAACGATTTTGCAATCAGAATAATTTAATAGACTTGATTGAAAATGTGTAGTCTGCTGAAATATTTCAACTTATATTTTGATAGACTCATCGACATTACACAATATTATCGTTTTTTTCTATTGATATGTTGGTGAGTTTCGTTATTGTTTTACATTTGTTTATGCAAATAAACCATGATTCATATTTTTAACCTTCTAATCTTCTGCATGCGTAGGTCTGAACGTACAGCACAAATTTTAAGGTTTGCGTGCGACTGGGGTCGATGCGACCTTTGGCATACGATAAGAGTTGTCCGCTGATCCCGTTGGATCAGTCGGCTAACTACCTCGTAAAACTCGTTGAGACACGGAGAAGGGAATGCTGCGAGGGAATAGTATGCACTAGCCCGACCTACCTGATGCAGATTTTCTAAGGTTTTCCCTGCATCTCTTTCAGACGTTAAACCGGATAGTATACTTAAACTATAGCCCTTGGCTACGTTGCTCTATCTTCCATGTCCCCCATTTCAAATTCCCTTCCTATACTCCAAATTATTTGGTGAGTTGTTAGTTTATTCCTTTATATATATGTATGTGCTATATATATTTTCAAATTTAAATATGAATTTCACAGATTATAAACCTGAAGAAGGCGCGAATATGCGCCGAAAAATCGCCTGTAAAAATCGGTCGGAAATTATATAGTAACGAATTTATTAATAAACATAATATAATATTCTTTGCTGTCGTCAGTAGCCATTCCTGATCGACCTTCAGATTCCGGATTATTAAAACAAATCGGCGGAATAAAGGATTTTTTTTAAAAAAAATGAATTGATGGGTTCAGAATTTATTATTCATTCGTGAATTAAAAGTTGTGATTCGGTAAATCATGTTTGTCACCTTGCACACCTGTTATTTCTCGTTTTAATACGACGACGATTTATTGGATGTTAAATTAGTATACTCTTGACCGTTGGCCGTGGGAAGCGAAGGGTCACAATAGTACGTTTACGCACAGTTACGATTTTTCATGGCATTTTTTTGGTTACAGTTGACCTGTTATCATAGCAATTGACATCCATAAAAGTGAAAACCCCATTAATACATATTTAAGTTTCTATGTTTACATTATAACAATCCGCCCCACCCGACCCCACCGATATGTTACCAGTGCAATATCCAGATTATAGCTGAACACCTGCTAAAGATCTATTTTTTCTCCGTTCAATTATAAGTGTATTTAATTGATTTCATACAACACACGTCAACTTCCGGTCTGACTCTTACTGGGTGACGGCAGCTGTGCTCGTCACAGAGCAGGTTACAACAGTTCACTGTCACTCTTCTCACTCCTGAGAAACGGAAGTATTTCTTTAAAAAAATAACTTGTCGTATCCTTAACGATTCCTATTTGGGACATGTGGATGATGTGCCAAAATCTGTTACGTTGGAAGTATAAGATATTAAAAGAGAAACTTGAAAATATACTCTATAAGAATGAAAAGACTTATTAATAACGAATGAAATGATCACAGTCATTTGTTCCGATTTCTTAGAGCGTCCGCTAACCGCCGAAACAGTAACAAGTCGGATTCGAAGCAACAATAATCTGTTGTTGTTGTGTTCTAAAATGCAAACCTCCATGCTAACCTATCACGCGCAAGTCTTGTCATATTCATATAACTACCAAAATCTGCTTAGTGTATTCCATCAAACCTCCTTCTTCTGTTCCTACAACACACACTTCCCTCTAATGCTAATTTTACAAGAACCTCATGTCATAAAACGTGGCCCACGATTCTATCCCTTCTCTTGGTCAACGTCCTCCATATTGTTCGCCCTTCCCCTATTCTGTTTAGAACTTCCTCGTTAGTGATACTATTCACCCATCTGAATTTCAGCATCTGCCTATAGCACCACATTTAAATGGCTTCTATTCTGTTACCTTCCGAAACTCCTATTGTCCACGCATCACACCCATATAACATCCTCCATACGAACATTTTTAGCAGCGATTTCCTAATATTCACACTTATTCACGAATGCCTTCTTTATCTCTGCTATCCTTCTCTTTATGTCTACTATACTTCTACCGTTCCTAGTTATTACGCTTCCCAAATAGCGGAATTCTGTCAAAATATCTCTTCCCAATCTAACACCCTTTGTTATTCCACTGTTTCCCATACTACACTCTATTAACTTAGGTTTTCCTCTATTAATCCTCATATTGAACTCTTTCTCCAGAAACACTTTACTGCCATTTATTATGGTTTTCACGTATTCTTCTGACTCACCTAATACTACAATATCGGCAAAGCGTAAGGTTTTTATTTCTTCTCCTTGCAGTATGATTCCGTTTCCATATTCCGTTTTAACTTTCTTCATCGCCTGTTCTATATATAAGTTAAACAGCATGGGCGACTGATTGCATCCTTGTCTTACGCATTTCTTAATTTATGCTTTCTTTTCCTGATCTTCAATTATAATTACTGCTGACTGTCTTCTTTCTGGATATCTTATTCCTGTGCTCTTCAAAATCCTTAATAGTTTGTTCCAGTTCACATTATCCTATGCGTTTTCTAAATCTACAAATGTCATGAACGTAGGCCGGTTTTTTCTTATCCTGTCTTCTAAAATTGGACACAGAGCCAATATTGCTTCTCTTGTTTCTACATTCAACCTAAAACCAAACTGATCTTCTCCTAACTCGCATTCTAATTGACGTTCCATCCTCCTATATAGTATTTTCGTTAATATTTTGCATGCATGGGATACTAAACTAATTGTCCAGTGCTTTTTACAACTGTCCTCGTTACCGGTGTAATTAAGTTTTCACTAAAATCTTCTGGTATTCTTCCTGTTTCGTAGATTTTCAAATCTATCCTGAACAACCATGATATTGTTTCTTCGCCTGATGATCTCATCATCTCTGCTTTACAATTGCTCAGATCTGTCACCACCATATCAAAAATCGATTTTAAAGTTTTGTCCTCCAACTCTTCATTATCCATTACTGAGTGATCCACCGTGATACAGCTCTTCTAGATGTTCCATCTACATTTCTGATTTTTCTTCTTTATCCAGAATTGGCTTCCAATCCACCCTCCTGATGTTCTTTCTAATGGTTTTCTTCTCCCCGAATGTTTATTTGACTTTCCTATAAGATGTGTATATTTTCCCCTTCACCATGAAATCTTCAACCTATTTCCATTTCTCTTGTAGTCAAGCCTCTTTAGCTGCTTTGCACTTCTTATCTATCTCATTTTTCAAGCGTCTGAACTTTTCTTTACCATTTTCATCTCTCGTATTTTTATATTTACGCCTTTCGTAAATCATTTTTATTGTTAGTGTTATCCATGCTTTCCTATTTGTCTGAACTATTCTTCCTATTTTTTCGTCGGTTTCTGTAGTCATTTTGTCCTTCAAGAATGTCCATGTCTCTTCTATATTGTTTCTTTCTCCTTTATACATTGATCTATTCTTTGAAACTCTGAATCACCTCCTGTTGTTTCAGTTTTTCTAATTCCCATCTTTTTGTTTTAATTCCTTTATTGAGTTTATTCATTTTCAGCCGGCATTTCATAATCAGGAGATTATGGTCGGAGTTTATATCTGCTCCTGAACAATAATCTACTGTACAAATAAATAAAATTAAATTTTCTGTTTCGAAGTTTGTCTGAAATAGGCTCCGAAACGGCAAAACGGCTTCAATGAAAATTTAGGTTCAAAACCAGTATTTTCACCTTACATTTACTTGCACGTTCAAATCGATATATCGCAGGGTTCAGAAGATATTAATATAAATGCATAAAAATCATTCTACGGAAGGGTTTCATGGGCCATACATGCATCGAGATCTCCAAAAAATGTGAATGGGGGTTGCTTATACTCTTGATCTATATACTATATATTTTTTAAATTATGAACATTGAGCGCCGTAGTTAGCTTATTGTTGGCAGAGATTTGCATCCCATAGAAATATTCATCTTTTATGGATCGTCGATACGATGTATACGGTGTTATTCTTCGCTTCATCAGGTATATTTTAATATTTAGTAACTGCTTATTTTTAAAAGCAAATAAAATAAATATAATATAACAAACTTCGAGTTATAAGGTTTACCCTGAAGCTGAAGTAAAATGGATACAAAAATGATACCGTACTTTTGGTACATTCAACGAATTTGACATTTTTTAGGGCAAAATAAAAATAGCTATTTGTCCAAGATCTACGTGAACGTGTGTTGATTAGTTATTTTGAATTATTTCAGCCGTGGACAGTAAGGCAATAAAAATAGAAACATGTTTTTTTAATTGCTAGGAACACTGCTATGTCAAGCTCCTTATTGTGTCCTGCTGCTAATCAGTATTGTTTCCCTTTAATCGATGAACTGCTTGCTAAATTAAGGCCAAAAGCTATCTCTTAATGCTGTTACCTAATTAGTACGTGTGATTTGTCGTCTGATTTTTTTTAGTGTTGTGTAGATGCCTGTTTGACGGAGAAGGCTTGATTCCTTGAAGAGATAAGAATCCCCACGCGGCAAGTGGGCCATCGCCATGAATTAGGTCCCGATAACAGAGCCTTTATTTACTATTAATAAGTGACCCCGGGTCTTGACCTCTGTTACGTCAAAACCCAGTTCGGCCTCATCTCCCAAAGCGTGATTGTCACTCAGCTCGCTGGGATACAAAAGATATAAGATAAATTAATGCAATAATTATTTTCGTGTGTATAGTTTAAATTAAATAAAACCAATAAATGGAAAATTATAATTTATTACTTAATTAAATTTTATAACATGTTTCTGTCCAAATATGGCCCCTTATTAGGTTAATGATAATGATAATAAAAATTATAGATACAGTTGAACGAAGATATATGTGGATCACAAACCGACATGAAATAACAATGGTAAATAGCTAGAGGTTGGAATATTAGTTATTATAAACTAAAGTATTATAAATATTACTTAAATCAGTGCCAATTTTAACATGGACAGAATATTAATTGAATAAGAAGTTCTCGGGATTTCACCCGGGTTATGACATAACCCGGGTGAAATCCCGAGAACTTCTTATTCAGTCTATCCATCGGAAAAGCCTACATTCTCTAAGAATATTCATTATTTTTAATGTACAGCTTTTCCCAGTTGAAGGTATGGTAGGTGCCTACAATGTTTTTGTAAATGAAATATAATTTAAAACAAGGAATCAGAATGTACTTCTGTACTCCCTTATTCCAGTAATGAAGGGTCTTTTGTATTTGCCTGAGTACATGATGAAACAATCATTGCATGTATATTGGTAAGCTACAATATGAGTTTTGATTTTATCAATATTGCCTTTCAAATTTTGTATAATAGTTGATATACTGTGGGTGTATTTCGCGTTAAGGTGAAAATTATAAGATCCGAAGAGGTTTGTTAATGAATTGTGTAATGCTTGGGGGAATAGCATCTCTCTAAATTAATTAATTGTAATTTGAAATTATCTGTTCTGCCTTACGAATAATATAATTCAAAGCTACTATACTTCGAAAATGAAATGGAAAATAAAATAAGAAATTTAATTGTCTGACCGACAATCCTAGTCTTGATAACGGAATGTCGTATACAAATAGTAATGGCCCATTACTGTCTGGATATATTCAACTATAATGATGCCTTATTAATAATTTTATTATAATCACTAAAACAATGAGTTTTTTTGGTTAACAGGCTACATGAGGGTGATCCTGAAACAGGCAACTCCCCTTTAATAGCATAGGAAGGGAATTGAAAAGGGGGGATGCGGAAGGTAGAGCAAGGTAACCAAGGGTTTACTAGGGCCCACGGGCTATTGTTTAAGGATCCTACCCGGTGTTTCACCTAAGAGATGCAAGGAAAACCCTAGAAAACCTGCATCAGGTAGGTCGGGCATTGGGTACTATTCTCACGCCCTACATCATGCCTGAGAGAATATATAAAGTATTATTTGAAAAAAGAAAGTTTTGTTAAATTCATGGAGTTAATGGTGTTATTGAATTTTAAAATAAATAAAAACACGGCCAATAAATAGTATTAATTGAATTAAATTACTATTAATTAAATAGTAATAAAATTATTAGTTGAATTATTAGCCATCTTTTTATTTATTTTAAACTTGAAATTAAGAAATTATATCTGTTTTTAAATTTTAATTTCAAGTCGAAAATTATACAAATAATTTTCATGTTTCCTCTAATAGTAATCAAGTTGTATTGTGTAGATTGTAAAAAAAGCCTGGATTCAAGGTGGAATTTGTCAGAGTGTACAATTTTTCTGTAATTTAATTTAACATGGAAATAATTTCCATAAAATTGCTACTACATAATCATAGATGTTATTAATAAAACTTGCCAACTATTTATGATCATTTGATTGTTAAATTATTAACTCGCAAGTAACTTCAAAACATCCACTTATATTTTATTGAGTAGTAGTTGACTGTTTTCGATATTTAAATAATAATGAAAGAAACCTTTTTAATTTTTTATAATTATTTGAATGTGAAAGTTTTCGACTTTGCCATATCCATTCTTCAAAATTCCACCTTTTCTCACACTTTAATTTATTTTATAAAATCTTTTAATCACTGATAATAGTGCCAGAACATGAAATCCTTCTTGCATGACTGAATTGAATTTAAAGTTAAATGTGTAATTAGTATATTAAGGAATGTGTGTAAGGATTTTTCATTAATACTAATTTTTATGATTAATTGTTTCTCATTTGTCGGATAAATAATCAGACGTACTAATTATGTTAGTTTAAATAATAATATAGTATAACAAAGGTATAAGTTCTTACCATATATTTACATTATAACTTATTTCGACTTATAAAATTCGTAATTCAGATTCTTCCATAAATTCTATTAGTGAATAGGAGTGGCCAAGGTGAAACGTATCTCAATTTTAAATTGACTTTGGTTATTAGTTAACTTTTTATGATAGTTTGTAAAAGATAGTAATAGCAGAAGTGTCGCAGGAGTTAATTTACTTTTTAATGTAAATTATTTTGTTGTGTTGAAGTCATTAATATCATAATTGTTAAAAAAATAGCGTCTATTTGTTAGTACAATCAAGGTTATTAAGCAGAAACTTAACAATTAGTTTTAATTAACAATTTCGTTGAATGATTTATTTATAACAGCTCTTGTAGTTGAAATGGTCACAGTATAGCTATCAGATTCAATAGACACAACTTCTCGCCTTTTAGTTTATTTTCGCTACGTGTTAGAAACGATTTGCAATTCAAATTTGTTTCCATTATTCATTACAGCTTGCGAATGGCTAAATGTCAGATTTATGTCCGCTCTGTCCGCTGTGGAAGCGATTTTCCCGATTAATTTACAGCTTGTGTAGGCATATTTTTGCGTTTCAGCTTTGTTCAGTTTCCACACTAATAATATTATTGCGTTTATTTGGACGATTGGAAAAGTTAAACGGTTATTATGCTGAGCGGATTTTCTTTACAAACATCACGTCACGTGAGGCAAGTGGGTTATTCACTTCTCTGAGATGCAGTGACATAGTAAATAGCCATGTATTTGTCAACTACGAATCCTCGGACAAGATAAACAAATAAGCAAGCTACTTAGCAGCAGGTTTTATGAGCTCCGAGCAAGCTAAATATTTACGATACAGATTACTTTAACGTTCGCCCGTGAAGTGTATGAAAATAGAAAATTCTAAATCAATAGTTGCAACTACTGTCTTACAAGCTATGGCACACAAATGAACGAACACACTAATCATGCTTGTTTAACCGGAAAAATCATCTGTGGGGCATTGCAATGCAATCTTGTCTTATCCTTACATTTAATGACACTGATTTTTTTAAATATATGATTCATTGGAAGTCCCTGAAAACGAAATTAAAAGACGCGGGCAAAACTCGATACATCAATTGTATGAAATCTTACTGCAGTTTGTTATAGGGGTGAATACTTAGAATGTACTCAATTAAACAGCTGAATAGGAGCAACTGATGCTATGAAGTCGTTTATGCTCAGTAAGATTAATAAGAAAAAATTAGTATAGCACGACGTTGCATTCCTTTCATTCGAACCTCTTCAGGTGGTTTAATAAGTAGCTACAAATAAAATAAACTCCTATTAATAGTTTATTATTAACCTATCTAAAGAAATGGTTCCTTTGAAAGTAACGCTGTCGTTCTGTACTAATTTTTCTTTTTAATTATTTTTAATTTCTGACTGTGTTTGCACCAATTTGCTTGGTTGGGCCCGCTCTCTCGGTACAGTTACTGTGACCTGGCGGATAATTACCGGTATATATAATAATCCATTAGTTACTCTTTCGTGGGGGAGGATTTTCTTGTTTTCTCTGCATCTCCGTCAAGCGGGGTACTTATCTACGAAAAATGGACCGCAGTCCAAAGGGCGAGTCTCAGACGCTCACTGACGACTGACTCTAGCCTACTAGCGATGCTGTTCTCCGCAGCATGTGGAATCCAGCTTCTAAGGCCAACGAGAGTGGAGTCTGCAAGCGTCTCGTTTCCACTTGTTGTATTAGTGAAGCAGAGCTGTTGATTTAGTTTCTTGGCTTTGTTAAATAGGAAATTGTTTGGATTATGTGTAATCTGTTTTCTCAAATCAAGACTTAAATTCTTTATTATAATAAACTGTTTAAACGTATGTATGTTTGTTATATTTATGGGAAAGCACGGTAAGAAATTCTAACTCCCTCCCACGAAATATCGAGTGTGGAAATATCCCGGCGTGCCACATTCTACTGCTACATTCTGAAAAGGGCCTAGCACAATTTCTTCGTGTCAAGTTGCCTCTTTACTCATTGCGTTACTTGTGAAGGTAATATTTGGTTGAACCCACAGTGTTTAATTTATTTTTGACGGTAGTTGTAATAAAATCATTTCCTGAAGGTCCGAGTGAATATGACTTGAAAACCAGGCTTGTGATGAGAAAATGCATGTTTCATAAAAAGAATTTCGTCATTATAATTACCTTTGATTTCATTCTGCATGAAATCAGAATTATTCTAACGAGTTTACGAATTTCAATTCTCACCAAATTTGCGCGATAGTCGCGCGTGCGTTGGCACAACCTCCTCAGACTGATTTACGTCTCCGCTCTACATATTTGATTCTAAACGCTGCATCGTCATATTTTGAAGGACTTTTTCATGACCTTTTATAAAAACTAGTTTTTAAGCTCCTCCGAATGATTAAAAGCTGTTGGCAAGCTACGTGGGGGCGAATATGAGGGTGCTCAATCAGTGTTTGCCAATTTTCTACTCAGTGCGAGAGATATTTTTAACGTTTTAACACTGCATCTTGGCTCGAATTCCCGATTTCTTCACCGCGGCAGAAACGACCCACTTTTTTTTCTCTTTACACTTACTAGCGCAACAAATACGTGAATAGCAAAGTAAACATTTTGGGACGAATTTTATGAACTTTCACTGTCGAAATAACACCTCGATTATTTACAGCAAGACTCGAGACAACTGATTTAGTGACCAAACTGGGGCATAATAATAAAAATTTACGCAAAATACTTTCATGAATTACTATTTATATTGGATTATTAATTTCAAAACGGTTAGTCAACAATGAGAATAATAAGCCCGATGAGAGAACTATGTTAACATTGGGGAAAGCTTAGATACTCATAATAAAAATGATTACATTATTTCACAGAGTGTAATGAAAGCGCACAATTTAAACGGGAGATAAAGAGTGACAATGCAAACCTTTTTCCCGCTTGGCAGTCTTGACAGATACGCTTCATTACTGCGCAATTTAAGAAAAGAAAACTGAGAAATAAAATTTTAAAAGAGACCCTCCCGCCTTAGAACTGTCGTCAGATAAATTCATGAATTTACTTTAAAAATTAATAGAAGAAATACACTATTTTTGATTTATTAGAGCGGTTTCTTGAAAAACCTCCATTTACCTTTACACAAGGTTCACAGCGACGGATCATTGATTGCCAGACTCTGTCAAAGATTCATGACATACTACCGATTTCATGCGCTGCAACCACAAACAGCATGTCTGCGTATTCCTCCGTAGAAAATGGCATCCTAAACAAGTGTTTCTTTCGTCAAGTATTAAAGATCAACAGCAATGTTACAACGGGATTGATTGCTCAGACGGCAGCATGCGCGCTTTCCGAACTTTATTTATCAGGTTTCATTCTCAAATTGCGCAGTAATGAAGCGTCTCTGACAAAAATATCAAAAGGGAAAAATATTTGTACTGACCCCTCTATCCTCCCTTTGTGCACTCACTTCTCTTACAGCCAGTAGATAAGTTCTTAAGGAAAAGTTAGATGATATAAAATACTATGATCACATGCGTCTGACGCAGCAAGTTGAAAATATGTATCGAACAAACCAAAGGTAACAACAACAAAAAAATAACAGAATTGACTAATCACAGAGAATAGTACACTGGAACATGTGAGCTTATAAAAGCGTCTATATGTTTATCTTGTTGATTTACATTATTTTCTACATCGGCTCTTATGGCCCCTAAGGACTGCCCTTCATCGACCGTCCAGTTTTGTCTTCTGTAAGTCACTTTGTGCCATTTCACCGATGTACATCTTCATCTGTTCTACTTCTCCTTAACCCATTTCAGACATAGAAATTTGCATTACTCTTTCAACCATTTGCATTAATTTTGAATACGCTTATTTAAATAATTGTTGCCAAAACGTTTAACTTGTAAATTCCATTATTTTCCACGTCGGTTCTTTCAGCCCCTGATGACTGCTTTTCATCGCGTATGTATAGATAAATGTTTAAGTAAACTTACTGTTCTTGTAATAAGTTGTCTTATGAAAATGTGAGTAGAGACTTGTATGATTTATTACGAATGACGGGAGTGCGAAGTCGAATTCACGTGGATCCTAACTTTACCGACTTGAACGCGATAGAATTAATTGGTCGCTTGTCGTTAAATGTGATTTTCTCACAACAGCTCAATAATGTTTGGTTCATTTGCTCAAACTTGGTTCGTCCGTAAGAAAATGCTGAATGTTTTACATTTGAGACGCTAAATAGCTTTGAGGCCGTCTCAAATTGCCACCATTGTGGTGATTCATGACCCTTACAGTCGGGTAAAGCAAAAATAATTTAGTTTTTGTTATTTACGTATACAGGGCGGAAGACAGAATGGCTTGGTGGGGCTGAGTAGGCGGGAAAACGTCACCGTCTGCAACATTGTTGGCTGCAACATTGTTGATGGCCTGGAGTTAGAGATTAGACAGTTGGTGCAGGGAGGCTGCCGGAGAGAGACGCTAGGGAGAGACGAAGCAGTGGCAGAACAAGGCGACATGTATAAAATTTAATTTCTGCACGTTTCGAGAAAGGAGATTCATTTGGTGGGAGTACAGAAAACGAAAAGACAACATTTGATCTGAAGGAGAGGCACTAGAGAATCTTAATGTGAAGAAGACGTGACCCAGGAAAGGAACAACCGGCATACGAACAAAAACGAAGAACGACGTCATCAGGCGTTAACAACCGGTAACGGCAATTTACCTCGGTTTTTCCACACAAACCATTCTCGTCTGATTCGCGAATTTAATTTTCAACTATATCGTTCGTCACCCGCGTTCCCGGGAGCAGCCATTTAAGAAGCTGCGTAGATTATTATTTTTGCTTTTACCGACTGAGCTAATGATTAAATTGATATCGTAAATTTATGTTTTCCACTATAACTTAATTTGAGTTATATTTCTATTCAAATTAAATACTTTATTACTATTATTATTGTTCGTTTGATTGTACAACAATATTTTTGATGGTGTAACCAATGGACACCACACCATCCATATTAAAAATTCAAAATCTCAAAATATATTCATTAAAATTTACTTTTATTTTAAACATAAACGAATCATGGATGTATACAGCAGGGGAGAAGATAACTTTGTAGATAAAAAAAGAAGAGAAAAAATTTCTGAAATACTTGATCCTGACGGAAGGAATGATAACTAATGACCGTAATGATACTCCTCGTTTGTTTCTTCCATCTGTATAGTAGAATTCAGGGGAAAGGGCTGGGAGATTATTGTAGAATAAAATAAATATGAATATTATGTCTCCTACTCTGAGCTATTTGGCGTCTAAAAATACTGTTTTATGAACAATGCTAGTATTAATTCCACCTACACGCCAGTGTCAAATTGTTTGTGAGTGTGCACGCAGAATATAAGCAACGTAAAGTCAGGTGTGTGCATGAGTAGGTGGAAGGTAGACCGTGCTTACTTGGGAAGTAAGTCTTTCAGGGACGCGTAGACTCGGTCACGTTCCAGCATTAAAGGAGAGCTAACGTATCACATCCCTCTGGACACACAGCTCCATCACCTACGTACAGAAAGTATTGCAGAATACAGAATACTTAATCACCCGTTTCACCTGCCCTATCAAATCAGTCCGTAACAGACGTAACTGAAACATATGAGTATCGTGTAAATGAGCCTCGGGGAAGAAGGCGTGTACATAAGAAAACATGAATAGTTTTTACGTCAAGGTAGTGGGTTTTCATAGTTTTTGGAGGACAACAACTGACGACTTCTTATTATTTGGAATTTTATCTCTTAAGCACTGGGCCAGTGTCAGAGGAAGCTCGGTTTCGCAATATACGCTTGGGATAGTTGAGAAAGCCCAAATCGCCCTTCACTTCCCGGATCATTAGTGACGCCATTTCAAATAAGCGTTATCAACTCATTTCCTACGATTTAGTTTAGTCGTTAACATTGGCCACTTCCACTATTTCCATTATTATGAATTTGCGTGACACCCAAAATTGCGCTACATTTATCGTGCGATATATTGCGTAGGGTGGCATAGTCAAAGTTTCACGTAGACCGGTGTTTCACAACTTGGATATTATCCCCCACATGGGGTCAATTTGATAGTAATTAGAAAATGACTTCATCTAGAAATTAAAAACCAACCATCTGCTATGATTAAACTTGTACAAAACGAAAAAAATGGTTGTTACCTCAATTTTAATAAGAGAACGTTAAGTTTGTACTTTATATTCAGCCCCAATTGAAACATCGGAGTTATTTAAACTAGAATTTACTCTGCGAGTATATCTTCCTATTCCTAGAACCGACTGTTTCGGACGATTGATTTGTCAATACGCATCACCAAGGCCATCTCACCTTTACGAATAGGGAAGACTTGAGACTGAAGCTGAGTAAATTTCAACCCAATATAAAATATTTTAAACATTTTCTCTTTTGCCTTTATATAGAACAGGAGATAAAGAATATTAAAAATGAATATGGAATCAAACTGCAAGGAGAGAAAAAATCATAACGCTTGCTGATGACATTGTGGTATTAGGGGAGTCAGAAGAAGACTTGGAAAACATATTAAATGGCATGAACGTGATCCTGGAGGAAGAGTACAACATGAGGAGTAAAAGAGGGAAAACTAAGGTAATGGAGTGTTCTGTGGAAAATAGTGGAATAACAAAGGTTGTTAGATTGGAAAGGGATATTGTGGAGGAGGTTAAGGAATCCTGCTACTTGGGCAACATAATAACTAGGGATGGTAGAAGTATAGTAGATATAAAGAGTAGGATTGCACAGACAAGGAAAGCTTTCGTAAAACAAAGGAATTTACTTTCGATTAATATCAGTGTGAATATTAGTAAATCGTTACTGAAGATGTTAGCATGGAGTGTGGCGTTATATGGGTGTGAAACATGGATGATAGGAGTTGCAGAAAGGAAAATAATAGAAGCTTTCAAAATGTGGTGCTACAGAAGTATGCTGAAAATCAGATGGGTAGATAGAGTAACTAACCAGGAAGATTAAATATGAATAGGGGAAAAGCGAACAATATGGAGAGCGTTGACCAAGAGAAGGGATAGATTAATAGACCATGTTTTGTGACATAAGAGTCTTGTAAAACTAGCATTAGAGGGAAGTGCGTGGGGTAAGAACACAAGAGGGAGTTAAAGGATGGAATTCGCTAAGCATATTAGGGAGGATATAAGATGTAATAGCTATATATATATATATATATTATAAGGCTTGCGCAGGATATTTTATCATAGCGGGTTGCATCAGATCAGTCTTAGGACTGAATACCACAACAAAGGAAACAAATCAAGATCCCACATTGTATGCCAAGAAATTTAATTATTAAAAAAATTCTTTCATTTAAACTATCGAGGACTTGAAGTTAAGTTGTTTATTACTGTATATGCTTTGGAAACTGCCTTAGTCTTTAGTCTTAATAATACCCTAATTACTGATTCCAAAAACCGAAGTTTTTTTCCTGAAGAAGATTCAATAAGGCTTCATTTAGGAAATAAATAATTTTTACTTTAAAAATTATATGCTACATAGGGGGAATGAAAGAGTTAGGTGGGGTATGGGTGAAAGTTTGGGAAAGAATGGCTCAGTGCATCGGAATTCGATTATATTTAAATTTAATCTATTAAGTACTATGATATGAAGCAAGACGTAAAAAGAGGAAGATCTTATGATAACTCAATAAAAGTAAATTATGATTCCTTAGAATGCTCGATATATGTATTTTATGAAATGGAACTATCGAATATGAACATAAGTGAAAACAGAACTTCCTGACACACGTACTAATTGTGTGTGCAGTTAATACCATCATACACGTATTCCGATGAAGCGTTTTTCTTTTGTTATTCTTCATGACATGCACTTTATATGAAATTTACTGTAAGGGTTTGGTCATTACCGGGCTGGGTGCCACCTGTCTTTCTTGCGATAAGTAATTGTTCCCAATGCAACGTTAAAATAAAACCTTCCGTTATAACCGAGAATTTTATCACTATATTTATTATCACTAGCCCACAAGCGTAAGTTGTTGTGTTTGGGGAAATTGAATCCATAAAACTCCAAATGTCGCTTAATTCATTCAAACAAGTTCTCGAATAGAACTCGTTAATAAACGAAATCAAATAATCAGTAATATTTGTTATGGTTAAAAGTAGAATATAGTCTTCAAGTAGACCACACTTCCAATTTTACATTTCTGATAATTAGATTTAGAACAACGAGTTTACTCCACGTATCCTGAAAAGATAGTGAAATATTATACAATACATTTTCTGGTATCAAAACATTAATTAAGACCGAATATCTCTAGTGAACGTTTCAAGATTGGCTAAAACGTTTTCAATACATCTTTTATGAATTTATTGTGGAGTTCCACAAGCTACAAAAATGATAACAAAAATAATGACTCTTCACAAAAAAAGTCTGTATACGACTATAGATTCATATATATATTTCGGATTTCTAATACAAAATTGAAAGTTTGTTTTCAATATTTAAGTGTACAGTAATGTAATTCCATCGAAAAGGGTATGATAGAGAAATGCCGGGTACTACTTTCAACTTTCGAATGTAACCAAATAGTCGTAATTCGTTGCCTTTTAGGGTTACAGGCTACATGAGGCTCCCTTATAATAGCATAGGAAGGGAATTTGAAAGGGGGGTGCGGAAAGTAATTGATTCTAAACCTCATGGAGCAGATACATAAAAATAAGGGTTCGTACAAATTCGCGGAAAAGAGTTTATTGGATATGAAATAAAGCAGCACCTATTTCATGTCTTCATTCGGTAATGATTCCTCGAATTACTGTCGCTGAGTCATAAATTGCCGTCTCGAGAATCTATTCGGCGCTGGATGATGTCATTCGATGAGATAAGGTTGTATTTGATATATATTTATTAGTGAAGGGTCCTTGGCCGATATCTCACTATCCTCGGAGCTTATTTTCTGTAACAATTAATTTGTTTTGCCATATAAAACTGACGACAGAACACGTAATGAACTACACGTTGTTCAGAGCATGGAAACTGTCCAGGAAAGAATGAGCCTTTAAGCAAGTCGTGTGTATCATTTAATAAAACTAATTCCGATGTCTGTGACTAAGGCGTATGACATTCTGCGTAACAGTCATATTTATAATCTAGTGAGTTATTCGGAGGTCTGCCAGTTATTTGCTTTTCGAAAACTCGTCAAGTAATTTTCCATAATATTCGCATAATATTCCACTTTTCCTGGGAATGAGAAGCTGATATTTGTTATTAACAGACAGTTTGCGGGCTCCGCTGTAACTCGATATGTTCGTGGAAACTACTAGGCATACACTCTATATATTTCCTGTAAGCAAGCAGCTGAAAGTCACTAACTACACGGAGCTTTCTATATCCCTTTTCCGTAAATAATTCATTTTCAAATCAGTGTTATTTATTCGGTCTTTGAAATTAAAACATTCGTGGATCTGAAACGTCAATGAAGCATTTTCTTTTCAATGACCTGGTAGTGTCCAGATTCATTTTAATATGTCATTGTCAGTTATTACAACCTTCCGGACTTACCTGTTTACACTCTCTTTGACCCTTTGATATTCAATCTATTCGCAATGAGTCCACTCAGAGCCGTATTAAACTTGTATTTTATCTACAACGTCCGAAACGTCCTTCTCATGTGTCATTGTCCAACTGAACTGTAGCATACACGTGTTTAGAAAAATATTAAAGGGGTTATTTTATTCAATTTTAATTGAATAATTTTGTTAAACTAAATTATTCGAGCTGTGAAAGTCTAGGGTTCGTTACTCTTCAAGTAACATGTATTGAAGTGGGATTTGAGGGATTAAGAAACCGTATCGGACCCAGCCAGTAACATAAATGTGGGGAATAAGCTTCGGTCCCAACATTTTGACATGTCTGGTAATATTCCCACAGTAAGTGAAATGGCCTGTTGCGTGAGTTTTCCGACTTTTGGCGAGACGTGTCAATCCCGTATTGGAAACTCGAAAATGTAATATGGTTCCTATTGGCGAAAATTCGTATCGGGGAGGGGGAGGGGAAATCAGAGGTTTAGAGGTTGGTGGAACAAAATTGAAGAGTTAGTTGTTGTTGAGTTGTAATGGGGAGTTTGCAAGTTAGTTGGAGGAGTCGTTGAGAAGGGTGGGTGTTAGTAATTTAGGTTAGCTGCGGATTGAAGGAGAAGGTGTGGAAGTTAGTTGCGGAGAGATGAAGAGTAGAGTTAATGAGTTGTCGAGAAGAGTCGTTGTGGAGTTGTTAATAAGTTGTTGTTAAGTAAAGGCTAATAAGATTTCATACAGAGAGGACAGTAGTTGATAATACTTTAGTCAGTGCAGTTGTTTAAGGAACGAGAACTGGAAAGGGATGAAAGAGATTTAAGACAGTTCATTAAATTGTTGAGCGAACGTGAAACATCTGTTAGCCAGATCTATCTACCTACGAGGTTCGGGTGTCGTCGTTCGCAAAATGCAAATCAACAGTATAGATAAATGCCGCAGTAGCCATTGCCACCATCAATTAGTGTTCCACTGAGAAAAAGATTTAGTTTGTTTTGTCATATATGAATTTTAATTAAGAATTCATTTTTCCAAATTGCATAATTTTAAAAAAAAGATGTCTTTTATTTATTTTATTTGTTGTTTACTGTTGTTATATATATTATAAAATTATGAAAATTCTTATTATTTAATTATTCTGCTCTATTAATTTAAAATAAAATTGAAATCACCCTTAAAACATTACAGAACTGATCCACTATTCCCCTTCCCACTTTTTGGCGTTATATCTGGGTGTTTCGTAGTAAAGAACATTCATCCCAATTGTAGTTATATCTATTTACAGTGCATAATAGCTCCAATCTTTATTATAAACAGTTTATTTTGTTTCACCACCAAAAGTATGAAAAAAAACATTATGGGGTGAACCACTCTTGTGGAAACAGCACAATTGCCATGGGAAAAATATTGTGATTGTATAGAAAAAATCGCAATCACTAAATTTATAAATGAAGATCCGTTGGAATGAGTAATATCCGGGGATAAATGCTATATACCGTTTCATTTTCCTGCAGAAATACCTCAATCTCTTCCCCCCGATTAAATTCTCACATAGATGTATAGGGGTTTTTATAAAGTTCCTGAACGTGAGCCTAAATGTTATCGGTATTATTTGAATTTATCGTTGTAGTAATAAGTATTTAGTAGTATAATTACATCAGTTGTTCTTTGATATGATGAGGTCTTCCCCCGATAAGTTATTCCTCAAATAATTTGGTCATTATTGTTTACGTCTTCTTGCATTTTATATTTCTAGAAAAAGGTTCATAAGTGTGTTAGTATGGATCTCTAGTTTTCTGGGGCAATTAATACTTTTTTTTAGTTATGACATATTTGACGTAAGTGACTTTCAATTCTTTATGAATCGTGTCGTCCATATACGTAATATTTTTGTTTGGTTTCTTAGCGTCATTCCTTATTAAACTTTTCTGCTGTATCCCCCGATTTCACTACCATACATATATAGTCTGTATGTTAAGAGTTTATTTTGAAGTGCTAGTTTGAACCACTTCTGCATATCTTTGACTGATAAAGAGATAATAAAACACCCTTTGACAGACAGTTTTTGTAATGAATTAAATTATTAGTCAATAAAAGCGTTATAATGAATTCTTATTCGATAAAATACGTATTTTATACAAAAACAATTTTAAAAGTAAGCATAGATTTGCTTAATCAAATTGTATTTTTTGAAAGAAATAAAATAGTAAACTTCAGAAATGAATAAAAAGAAATTGGTTCTCATTATATTGAGGGTATCAATAAATTAAGATCATTGAAACATTATTTATAGAACAATCTTATTGCCAATATGAGCACCGGTTACCAGTTGTGGGTTATCACTGGCAGAAAGTGTACAGGATATACAGAAGGGGATCCATTACGCTACCCTACGGTACGCCAGAATTATTGGTTTTATGCCAATACACTTTCATTGGCTCCGTTCTTTCTTTTAAGTAATATTTTAAGAGGTTAAAGCACGTTGTAGGTAAGAAATTACTTTCTTTGTGTTATTGCCTTATTAGAATTTCTGTTGTATCCCCATAGTTCAATACCATATATTGTCAAACGCTGTACTTATATCTAAGAATGCCGATGTGTAAAATTTCTTGTTAAAGTGATTATATGAGAAACTCTGTGCGTTTACTGTATCGTGATTCTGACAAACAAAGTTGATGCAGAGGCGTTCACTACTTACTATTAGGATCAGCGGCTTTGCATAGTTTTCATGTTGTAGGTAATCTCCTGTGGTCTAGTGGTTAGCGTCATTGTCTCACGACACAGAGGTCTCGGGTTCGAATCCTGGTATATACTTTGATGTTTGTAATCGTCATGGTCACGCAGATCGAAATTAAGAATGCTGATGAATCGATACGCTGACCACGTATTCAGAATGTGAGATGACAGTCCTTAGTCGACCCGGTAGGCCAAGGCCCTCATTGCACTGTAGAGCCAAGGAAGAAGAAGATGGTGACAAGATTATTTTACGGTAAGATTATACCTTGCCTAATTTTTTCCAGACCTCGGGATTAATATAATTTCTTCAGTATTCAGTTATTTTTTAATTAATTGGCTTCAAGATTGACTTAAATAAACGACAGCTGTTTTTAAATGCAAATTTTATATCAAACTAGCTGGGGACCCGGCTTTGCTTGGGTATTTATTTATATTATCCCGGTACATTATTTAATTTCTGGTCACCACATAACTAATCCGTCACAATATGAACCTCAAATATATACCTAGTATCTCGACAGATTCTAAAAAAAACCCGGTAGAATAGCAGGAATAAACATATTTTCAGTATTCTAACAGAATAAAAATTTTCCCCCACTTAATGGTTAAATTTTTACTTAAATCGCATATTAAAGGTCATAATGTAACACAGCGACTTGCCGGTTTCGACACCAAACTCGATAGTTTACTTTTCATTTTCACATCAGCAATTACTAAATTTTAAAATTTACCTGACGCAAGAAATAAACCAATTTATCAATTTATGTATGCATCGTATCGACGATCCAAAGAAGTTCATTTTTTCTCAGCCTTTTGCAACAATAGATGATAAGTGAGATGGATGATATAGGAACGTGTAATAGGACTTATAACTCGCAGTTGGTTTACATGCCGGTTTTCGGGCAGCAATTCCAAGAAATCTTCCCGTAGAATTAATATATTTATTTATATTAATATATTATGCAATATAAATCGAAATTAAATATGCGCGAAAATTTAAATTAAATCTCCTTTTTTAAAAACCCCTCAAATTATTATTGAAATCCGTTGAGCAGTTTCGGAGCCTATTTGAGACAAACATACGGACAGTCAGACAGATAGACAGACACTTCAATTTTATTTATTGGTATAGATATAACAGAACATGATTTTCGCAGTCGGCGGGTGGGTCAATTGTTTTCAACGTTTCGAACCAAACGGAAAACACACAGTGATGATGCTTCACAGCTGCGTCTAGGTATTCAATGATTGGAGGATGAGATCGCGCATCTTCAAAATCCTATCTGCAGCGCTGCAGCGGCAACATGTTAAAATGGTACTTATTTATAAAAACAGATCTCGTATATGTAAAGAATATTAATCCTTTGTTTTGCCATGTATGCCAGGAACTTCGAATAGATTAATAACTTGAATTTCTTTCGTAGCTCATAAGTAGTGTAAAAGTCTCCACATCCAAAACTACGGCCACGACTCCAATCTTTATTATTCTGGTCATATTATTATTAACTTGTTCGCACCTTATACGGAAGGCGGTTGAACTTTGACCTAGGGTAACGTGAGTGTTCATTTCAGCGATTCCTATAACTATGAATCTGACACCATGAGATAACAATATTTTATTATCAACACCATGATTAAGCCTCTTACATTCCGAAAAGGGTTTAATTTGTGCTAAAATGCATCTGTTTTGTCACTATTAATCTCAGCGATCCATAATATTATGTAAATTGCTCGATACACAACATATACTAGTACATTAATGTCTTTATATATATATATATATATATATATATATATATATAGAGAGAGAGAGAGAGAGAGAGAGAGAGAGAGACAGAGAGATTAATGCACTAGTGTATGTTGCATACTTTCTATAATTTGAAAATGTATTATGCCGTCGTCATTAAATTTCAAAAGTTTTCTTAAAATGAACATCGAGATTCTTTTATGAGTTTTTCCAATCTGAAATACCGTGTCCTTATAATTCAAAGCCAGAAATCTACAATACAAAGAAAAGTTCAGTTTACTGTTTCAGGGACTCTAAAAGCTATATACTCATATACAGAACGTGATATGTACCATTAAAAAGTGAAACATAGAAAAACAATGTAATTTTACTACACCAAACTTTCAATTAAAATAATTTTTAAAGATAATGCTAAGTAATTATACGTTTATGAAGCCAAGAAAGTTCTTTCTGATGGATAATTATACTATTTTCCCTATACTCATGCATTGAATTGTCTTTGATGTCTGTGAGATCAAGTTCATCGACTCTTGTTAAAATTCATCTTAAGTTAACCAAAACTTCACTAATCAGACACTCTTATTCGTATCTTCTTCATAAAACAGAAGAGTGCGTAAAAATTAACATTTAGTGTTAGAGACAATTAGAATTTAAATACCATGGGCTTTTACTTCAAAAAAAAGGTTTATAGTTTCACAGGAGACAATAAAAGTCTTCATTCCATTCACCAAGGCTGCGAGATCCATTTCACTGGGCGATCTTTAATTCTACTTTTAAATGCCCCTCGCGAGGTTTTCACCCGGTACATTCCTTTGTAGTGGTGATTATTGAAATATTTCTTTACGCGTCAAATGTATGTCTATTAGATCAATTAGACAATTTCTTGAATTATATGGACTCTATGGAGAATGAGTTTGAGACAAAAATAGTTGCTTGAACTGTGGAGCCTTATATTACAGCAGAATGATGTTAAACAAGTGGCTTAGTTATTTGTCGTGTGAAATTGTCAGTTGTCATACACCTGCCAAGTTGAAGCGCGCAGTCAAGGATGACGTAAGATTGAGAACCTGCAAGTTGACGTTTTTCCCGACCACGCCGCTCGCGTTACTCGTACCCACCATACAAGTATTGCAACTGCTACTCGGCCGGAAAAGAAATATTATTATTAAAAACTCTTGCTTTCGAAGAATTAACTCCATCTGCTATGAAATTGTGAGAGACAGTGAAATGTGCACTTTTTATCTTATTGAAATGGTTTTGTTTCAGTCATTACTATATTTGGTTCATAATTTTATGTCTGCTCAGTCATCAGTCATGAAGATTGGCAATTGCTAAAATTGTGGTATTCTTTAAGTAACCTTATAGATTTCTTTGGTTCTTCTGATGTTAAGAATACTATTTCTATTTTCATCGGACCTTGGCCACTAACAGATAGTGCTAAACCTTCCGTATCGTGTCCATTGACCTCAGTAATTATAGCGTAAAATAATGAATAGTTCATGAAAGTAAGCGACACTTCAGGAAAATAAAAAGACATGACGCTTTCCGTTACAGCGAAAAGGGAAAGAGCTCTGATCCAGACCATTTCCTATTAATGTTTCATACTACCTATCAAGATATTATCTTAAATATAATTTTTAAATATTTAGAAATTCATTTATTAAGTCGGTAATAGACTCGAAATCAATGGTTGGCTTACTGTTACATTCGACTAGATAAACGTATAGATAATGGGGTTTTCTTGGCAATTATAATTGTGAAGTACGCTTATTATGCAGAACAGATGGGTTTGTTCTTCTTTTTTAATCCACCATGTTGACAAGTGCGAAGGAAATGTTTAGTTTTGTACATTTTCCTTCCCTTTCTACTATGACGCTGTTAATGGAGAAAAATCTTGCTCGTAGCTACGATATATTTAGTCATTCAGAATATGTTCTTGTAAAATAATAATCATTAAGGTGTACTAGTTAGTTGCCCGTCCTCCTTAGATTTGTCTACGGTGTGTCCTATTGATAGGATAGAAATTGTCGTTCTTCTTTTCATAGGTCAAAATTCATTGTACTAGAGATTTTTAGATTTACTACTGTATTTTACTTTTTGGTCCCATTTATCAGTAAACTGTTGATCAGCTTGTCGATTTAACTGGTTACAATTCTTTAAGAAGAATAGAATTTTTATAACTCTGTGCACAGAGGACACCTACGTAATTAACAAAGAGTTCGTGCCACTTCTGTCAGCGAACGTTTTAGTTCCGTTAATGATCTTAAGTACATTCAAGTAGCACTCAAATTGGTTATTATTTAGAAATTTTAGCTTTTAATACCCGTCTGGAATATTAAGAATAAAATTGTTCAAATAGTATATGAGGGTTTAAGATAGATACTCTGCTATAATAGAATTTCAGGGGTCTGAAATCCCCCGCCCGTTCGGTCTAAAGAGGACCGATGTCTACTGTGTTAAGTTGATGAAACTAAATGAACTCAACATACGAATATCAATAAATTTATTACAGAAATAGATTTGCCGAAACAGATAATTTTTTAAAAAATAATTGTGTCTATCTACACAATACCCCGATTCTGTACTAATTAAGCGTTCAATAATTGTGTTTTGCTACGTAATGCACAAGTTCCTCTATTCTTTGAGATTTAGCATCAAGGAAATTAACCCATACACGATTATGCTAAGGCAACTGATTTTATGAATTGTTTGACCCAGGAGAACGACGCGTTGAATGTAAACAGTAATCGGTCATTTAGCCGTGATTTGGCTCCATGTGACCATGTTTAATCGTTCTCTGAAAAAGTTCCGAACTCTGGATCATATTTTTTCAGTTTATAAGTAGATATGTAAATTAACCATTGAACGAGACAATTTTTAAAAAAGAAATCACAAGTATGAAAAATTACAATTTGGCTCTAAAGTTTAAAATTGCTAGTTAACACAATGGATTTACGTTACACAGTTGTGAGAGTATAAATTTAAAGTTTAAAATGATCAGCAAACTTTTAGGCATTTTTGAGGGTAAAATTTACCATTAATACATGAATATTATGAATATTTTATGATACTAAGTACGTTTATCGGCTGGTATTCAGTTAAAAAAATCTTCTTTAATTTTTAGAGGTGTTATGTTTTTCGTGACTAGTTTTCAATTACTTCCAATTTTTGTGAATTTGGTCTTCGTTTCTTGTTAAGGACAACATGTGGGATGACCAAAATATTAATTTTAGTCAGCAGAAAAATATCATACTCGTTCAGTGATATTTATCATTTGCTCTCCTGTTAACCGATTGCCAGATATTAATAAACCAATTTATGAAATGTTTCCATATATAATATTTAAAACAATTTACTTATACGTGTTAACAATATAGAGCTTTGAAATTGTATTTTCACTTTCGTGTGATAATTCTCTCAAGAGACAATGGCAGTCACTGACTTCATCTATAAACTGATAGAAGTACATCAGTGCCTTATGAAGTTCATAAATCAGCATAATAATTATAACGGCTGCTTTCAAACACATGCTGAAGGCAGTCAACCTAATTGTTTGCTTGTCTAATCGCTGAAATATTTTTCCCAAGGTTGTAAAAAAATCATATTTAATAATCATGGCCGGTAATCTGGATGAAGAAATGATTCGTATTTAGATTTCATTGATGGACGTTTATTAATTGCACTACCAGATATTGCGCATGCAATCTTCCAGTAGAATAAGTTTATCGAATCAAACAACCCACTTAAGTGCAAATTGTGTCCTTTACCCATAAAGGTGATGTGAAAGTTTTTCGATTGCAAATAATTATTCAGCTACAAGTAAAAAAGGTCGAGAAACTAAAGTTTTTGAAATCATTCCTCTACTCACTGAATAATTAAAATTGAATTGACTTTTGACATTCTGAGCATTATGTATCATAAAGTACGATCTGTATTATTAGGATATGAAAAAAAGCAACAACACGTTTATCAAAGTATTATTTGCTAAATATTTCATACTTGTCACTATATTAAAAATACAATAGTATGCGTTCTAACATATTTTTCTGGCCGAAGTTTACAATAAATAAAAAGATGGCCAATAAGTCACCATATAATTTCATAACTACTTAATTAATATAAATGCGACGTTTCGTCTACCTTTTGAGACTTCATCAGGCATTAAATTTAGCAAATAGTGTCCTTCACTCCTTGATTGGAAAAATGTAAATACACTATACTTGGCCAATCAAGGACTGAAGGACATGTATTTGTATTAATTGAATAGTAATAAAATTATATTCTGGCTTATTAGTAAGATTTTAAAAATTTATGCTGGGTTCTAGACTAGTTTTATCAAAATACCTTTCTTTATTTCAGATATTTTAGTCAATACCCACTTTTGACTTTTGTAATATCAATGAACATACAATCTATATAAATAAAACACTATCGTGTCTTTTTATAGGCACGTTTAACAGGATAAACTTCACATCAGCCGAGAAGATTTCGATTAATAATAATATTTGTGTTGGCCTATCTACTTTGCCGAGGCAAAACAATAGCTTCGAAGTTTTCAAATTTCAAGTCAAGAGAGAGGGTTTCTAGGAAAGTAGAAATGCATTTGAAATATTGGCCATAGATCACAGCACTGTATTTTGACTCTTATTAAGGTAGCCTAGTTAATAACGCGTCAACAACTTGTACGCAGCTCATTTCAATAACTTAAACAAGCATGTAGGTATTTCCTTTACATTCATACCTATTTTCTTTTTTTTTGCCAGTCCCACATCTTACTACAAACTATTAAAAATTAATTATCATAGTGTTGCATTAGTCCAGTCCAAGGACTCGGTACTACAAAAAGACATGTATCAATTTAAAATTATGTTTAAGAAATAAGAGAATTAAGCATAAGAAAATAAACTATGGTAATTAGTAAGCAAAGGTGAGCGCTGATGAGTAAATACACTTACGCTGGCGATAGAAAATTAGAATTATGTTGTTTATGCAGTTCGGAGCACGGAGGACAACAGATTAAAGACCTACACGGGAATCTTTTGAGGACCAGCGCTAAAAAGATAAATCTTAAAAGTTCTTAGAATTAAGCGTTACTTAAGGTGAATTACTAAATAAGCAAAGAATAATTCTACAGTGATATAAAATCATAAATAATGTCTCTAGAATAGTGGCACCCGTAAACTCTAGGGTTTGTACAAACATTTCATAAAGATATCACTTGTTTTATAAAATAGCAGATGTAGTGCAACATTACCATTAATAATTAAACTTAAAAAAAATTATACATATATATGAAGGTGACAGGTAAGTGAAAAAAATTACTAGGGAAAATTCTTTTTTGAACAAGATCTGACTTGACGTAATGACATACGGTCGAAAGATAGTCCGAATAAATTAATTCAAAGTACACAGAGAAGTCAATAAATTTCGGTTTACTATAAAATTTAAAGTAAAACCCAAAATTTATTTATTTATCTTTCGGGCCTCTTCAGAAGTTACATATTGTAAAGAAACACGTCCAATTTATTAAGAATGTTTTATATACCAAAAGATTGATGAATTTTAGTTTAACGTACAATTTAGACATTCTTAACATCTATTTGGAATAAATTCGAACGTGTTTCTTTGCAATATATAACACCTGATGAAGTCCCAAATATATGGATGAACCGCTGTGTTTTATTTTTATTGTAAATGCAGTTTATTAAATTTATAATGTAACTTATAATTAATTCAGTGAGTAAAATCGTTATGTCTTGCACATATTTCTTTTTTAAGTTACCGCCGCGGTTTCAACTGCTAAATTTACTTTCTCGTTTCATCACATCATATGTGAGACAGGCTTTTGAATCAGTTGCAGTCAGGAAAACCCTTTCCCGTAACCTCATTGACTCGAATGTGTTATAAAGTTTATTGGAATGTGATAAGTCTATGCGGAAGCGTTTCAGGACAGATAACGCCTGTGCCAAGTGCATCATTTCCTCACTTAATTATTATTTAATATTAAACACCACTGGACGGATTTACGAAACAAAAGAACTGTATTTCGTCTCACACATTTCTGAAATATCACGTTCGATAATTCCAAAACGACAAACGTGATGCATAAAGGCATCTGAGGGATATTAAGAATTATTGCCAATTAACTCGCGAAAACTATCACGCTTCTTATTAACCGTTAGTGAAACCCTAAATTATAAGCAGACATTGCGTAAAAACTTGACAGATTGATGAATGCATCCGGCCAAATATCTACAGTTGTGACAAGATAATAAATTCCTGTCGCATAGCGGACATCATATAAATTTCTTGACAATTTTAGTTTGACAACGTTAAGCGAATTATAAAATTGTTAAATATTTGTTGAAGTTGTTGTGAAACTACAATCCAATAAATCAAAAAAAGGACTCCATTAACATCGACTTCTAATACACTGTTATTGTTTGAGGCGCGGCGCAATCTGTTCATTGACTTAAATTCTTTAAAAATTATACTATTACATTATATCGAAATACTGGTTCAGTTAATTTTATTATTCTTTCCGATTCAGTAAATTAAAAACAAATGTTCTCTTTATACGAAGTAATGGGATATTAATAATAATAATCCTCAGATTTGAAACATCTCGGTTTAGAACTTAATTACTATTGCTAGCAAAGTTCATCAAACTGTAACCACGTGGAGGAAACTTATATGAAAGTGCAACCCGCATAGTTGAAAGGATGAAGCAAGATGAAATAAATAGTTACAGAAGAAAAATGACAGTAAAGGTAAGACAAATGTTAGGAAAATTTTGGGAAGAGGAGTTTATATGGCAGGCAAGCAATATTAGAATTCATCGAATCAAAAGCTGTAACGAAAAAGAAAAATATTATGCTGGTATGTAATATTTACAAAAAAGGAATATTTACAATAAATTAAATCGTCAAATTTATACGCCTTTCCATTCTAGTCCTTAGCCTTAACTTGAACGTCCCATTCTTCGTTAACTCAATCATTGTCTTTACCGCATTTTGTTCCTTTGTAGACAAAAATGATTATTAAATTTTTTTCACATTAAGCAGAAAGACGAGTTTGACATTTCAATAATTATTCCACCTAAGTGCATTGTATCTTACTACCGATTAAAGGTAAAAATATTATTTATCACCAGAAATGAAAAGTTTTCCATTTCGCACTAATCCGTCGATAAATCCGCATTACACAATTGTAAATTAATGCAGTCATACACCCACTTTTATTTTGTTATAATTAAATAATTGAGTAAAACAGGTACTTACGGGCCCGTTGACAACGTGCGAAACCATCATTTATTTGATAAATTAAGGATAAAACGTTATCACAGGAAACTTCCAAAGCAAATTAAAATTTTTGAGTAGATTAGGCGCGCCTCATGAGAAGTACGACGATGAGGTGAAAACTGGCATTTGTGGTGAGACCGTAAGAACACTAGCACTCGGCACTGAGCACAGCACAGCAAGCACGGTCAGCTGTCAACTGTGACTTCAGCCATGAGTTCAGACTTCTTAGGGGGAGGAGGGGAGAAGCCCCACCCACGTCTACTCTCATTGGCCCGTCGTTGCGATTGGCCAATCTGCCCTCTCCTTCCCGCAACCGACACCATGGGGAACTTGACATCCGCCGCTCATTAGAGCTTTATGTTATCCCATCTCCTATTTTGTAAACCAAGACATGGCTCATTTAGACAGGCTTTTAAATCCCGTGCCCCTTCTGATAGCTCATTTGACGTTTTGGTGAAACCACTGGACAACTTCTTGAAATTTATATCAAGCTTCAAACGAAATAGAGTACTAACCACTTCACTTCGAATATTAGCAGGACTTTAATTGGTTTATTTTTATTATTTTTTTAGTATACCTTTGTAGAAGCCTTTTTTGACTTTAATGGTAATTCATCTTCTTTCTACGCGATTTCTAATCGTGGTTATATACAGAAAAATTTTGAGCTTTTACAAAATTTGGCAATTGTTTGCTTGAATGTATAAATATTATAATCGTCTGTTAACAATGAACTGAATAGATAAATCTGTTGATATATCTATATTCAGGAAATGAGAGTGGTTATTTGAAAACCATATTGTTTAAGAATAATAGAACTTAATATCATGATTTATGGACAATCATTTACTCAAGAGCCAATCCTGTAAGAACAAAATCTCATACCGAATCACTAATTTGGTTTTACAAAACAACATTCTAAAATTGAACAGGTTCATAGAGTAGCAGAAATTATTAATGCCACCTTTAAGCTAAAGAACGCTGCAGTACTATATTTCTAGATGTCAGCCAGGCCTTCGACAAAGTCTGGCACAAAGGCTTGCTCTATTAGTGGCTGCCCGATAGCATTTACCTCATTACATTCATACCTAAAGGACAGTTTCTTCCCAATTAAGAAGGAAGAAGAACTTACCAATCTGGAGTGTTTTGAAACCAAGACAGTAGCTACAATCCTGGGCGGACGTTACAATGGAAACGTTTGTTAATCATACTACCCTTCTGGCCACAGACGTAGACCTAGGAAGGGCCTCCGCCAATTGATCTAAGTCAACATTGGTTTCTAAAATGACGAATAAAACTCAATCAAGCAAAGTCGGTACACGAAGAGGCACTTACTTGTTCACCCATCTCCATTAACGGAATAATAATACCACATTCTGACAATGCAAGGTAATTAGAGGATCTGAAGATCAGACAGACATTCCCAACTTTCGTTCCACAATAAACGTCTCATCTATAATGTAAACTCGAAGCCAATTTGGATTTATGGAATCTAGCTCTGCAGGGCCGCGTCATCCACTAATATAGCCATAATGGAAAGGTTCAAAACAAAAACTATTCGAACTATCGTTTCTTTTAATTTTTCAGAGCACTAGAATAAAATATCGAGAAAGGAGGCTTATACATAACATCTAAGTAATTACAATAGAGCATAAAAAAGCCGTAATCAAGAAAGGAGTAAGACAAGGGAGCAGTTGTTTGTATACAAAATTATTTTTATAACCCTAAAGAGGCTGTAGAAAAGGACGAAGCGTCGTTTTTAATTTTTTTGCGACAGAAAACATGTAACATTGATAAATTATTATTATATTATATTAAACTATTAAAAATTTAATACATTCCTTTCCTGAAAGATATTTGTCAGCTTTATTTTAAATGACTCAGGTTAAATTTAAATAAATTTAAGTATTAATGTTGCATACAAAACCATATACTTTGCTTTCCAAGACCACAAAATTAAATTAAAGTTGCGCATATTTCTTGTAACTTTTCACGTTCATTTTAATCAAAGTTGTATAATAATTAATTAGTAATTTAACTTTAAATTCTGGAATAGCGATAATACTCCACTGAATATTTTGTTTTGGCCCTCTTTTAGACCTACGTAATGCGTTTTAGTTTTTTAGCTTTAGTTTGAAGACGGTTTCTCGAGGATATTTTTGAGGAGATGCGACCTAAGTTGTACGTGGGTGGGGCCACAAAGTAAAGAAACATTATGAACTTAGCATTAGCGATCTCAGAAAAAAAACGGGTCCCACACTAAAAGCATACAGAAATTGCAACAAGTTGCCCTCACGTCGTCTATGAAGCAAAATTATTGATTATACATCTGTTAAGAGTGAAATAATACTTACATTTTATTTCAGTAATGATACTTTCAAATTAGATTATAAATAAGCAAAATATTTAATAAATCGCACGTGCAGATGATTGAGGCACGTAATGTAACAGCCAGGAGTGTACATACTCAATTTTATTTATTGTAGACGTATATACATAATAAATGCATGGACGTGGAGGAAGAGTTCAATATGAGGATTAATAGAGGGAAAACCAAGATAATGGACTGTACTATGCGAAACAATGGAATAACAAAGACTGTTAGACTAGGAAGGGATATAGTGAAGGAAGTTAAGGAATTCTGCTACTTGGGCAACACAATAACCAAAATTGTTAGAAGCATAGAAGACATGAAGAAGAGAATAGAACAGCCAAAAAGGCTTAAAAAGGAAACTTAGTTACGGCTATTATAACTATGAATATTAGGGAATCATAACTAAAATGTTTATATGGAGTGTGGTGTTATATGGAAGCAAAACGTGGACGATAGGAGTTGCAGAAAGGAATTAATTGAAGCTTTCAAAATGTGGTGCTATAGAAGAATGCAGAAATTCAGATGGGTTGATAGACTAACTAACCAGGAAGTTCTAAGCAGAATAAGAGAAGAGAGGCTTTGACCAAGAGAAGAGAGAAATAAGTAAGCCATTTTTTGAGGCACGAGGGTCTAGTATAATTAGTTTGAAGAACAGGAGAGGGAATACGCTAAGCAGATTAGGAAGGATGTGGTAGTTATGTAGAAATGAAAAGACTTTCGCAGAATAGGTTTGCACGGAGGGTTGCCTAAGACCAGTCTAAGGACTGAGCACAACAACAAAATAAATCCACAATAACTAAATGTTTTAAATAATTTTTTAAGCAACAATGGATTTGTTCAAGTGTGGAAAACAATACGACAGTACTTCTAGCATTTGTTCCTGGAAGCTACTAGAAACAGGTACTTGAGATTTTTCCATCATTGGTCAAATAGTACCTTGGAAAAATTACTTTCAGATATGAAGAGTTTACCAAGCTATTAATCCGAAAGATTATCTCGTTCCTGATGAATCAAAAATAATCTGCAAGTGAATATCACATCAAATTAAATTTTAATCTAGCTCTTCTTGTTCGAAGTTTTTCGAAAAGACGAACACTCCGAAGTAAGTCCTCCCCGTCCTAGTCCTAGTGTCTCGGCACCATCAGTTCACCTGAAGAAGATGGCAGAGCAAGCCATGGAAACGTTGTGTACAAATTTTATACTTACCCGGTTGAAAACCCGAGAATTGTTCATGAATAAATTTTAATCCTTTATTGCACTATGTAGGATTATACACTTTATAAAAATAGATGATTTTTTATGCAGCAGTGAATTCAAATATTTTCCAGGTCTGAATAAGCTTTCTTTAAATATGAGTATCAATCTTCGTGAATAATACTCCATTCGTCAAAAAATTTCCAAACGGAGTATTAAAAATGCACTATTTTTTTGTCTTTATTTAGAGTCGCATCAACTACTATGGTTATTAGCGACTACGGTAGGTGAATTCATGAACTTGTTTTTCTGTAGTTTTGTTAATGTGAAAACACATACACAACATCAATGCCCATGCCAAGATTCGGGACTTCTGTGATGAGAGTCAGCAACGCTAACCACTGCACCACAGGAAGTGGACAAATTATCATATTTAAAGTGCTCGTATTTCTGTATCGTCACGAACGTGATCTATTTTCAGTTCAATGACAAAGGAATATAGTGGATTGATACTTAGTTCCATATAAAAAATCAGAGAAACTATTAATGTTTTAAAAATATTTAAAGGAAGGAGTGACATTCTATACTAAAAAAATTGAAGAGTTCCAATCCACGAACCCGGGAATAATCTCTAAAAATGGATTCCTTAGACTACTAAACTGATAGTAATGAAATAAAAAAATTAATTCTCAAGAACCACAGTGATGAAGTAACTTTCCACAACGGTGTTCTAGTCTAAGGGGATAAAATGCAAAGCAGAATGAGACAAGATAGAACGATTTGGAGGACTTTGACGAAGAGACGGGATAGATTAAGAGGCCACGTTTTCAGAAATGAGGATCTTGTAAAATTTTTAACATTAGTGTGTGGGGTAAGAATAGAAGAGGGAGGCAATTGATGGAATACGTTAAGTCTATATATATATATTCTTTCAAGCTAATCAAACAGAATAGGCGGTTCATCTATTTTCTTTATATATATAAATAAATATATATATATATATAAACAAATAAAAATATATTTTTGTGTTTATTTCCCTATAGATATGTGCCGTATTGCAAATCTAAACACGTGGAATAATTTCAACCAAATTTTGAACATGAGGTCCTTCAGACCCGGAAACAATAAAGATCTGTCATTACTACCAAAGGAAATCTTGATACTAAAATACTCTTTGAATACTACTACCCTCTGGGAGCTATGGTGGAGGGGACAAAAATTTGAAAACTGCATAAATGAATGTGTAGTTTTGGACATTCATTTAACATGCAACAAGATTAGGTCCAGAGGGGGGAGGGAGGGGGTAATGGAGGATGTAGTGAAGCCTGCTACAGAAAAATAAAGCGAAAACAACCGAAATTGGTGTTAATATTAATTGGTCTATTAGTGTTCCGGGAATAATTTTTGGCTCTCTTAAGATACCGGAGTATATTTGATTCCCTTAGAGTATCAGGATTATTTATACCTATATTAATGTCCGTAGGATTTGTTGTACTTTTTTCAGACTCTTTAAGTTACTATGCTTATTTAAAGTACCCGTGTTTTTCTTGAATGAATAAAGATTGTGTGTGCCTTCACTCTGTTTAACAGGTCGTCAGTTCTCATAGTTCAGCAGAAATTTTTAAAATTTTCTTCGTTTTCATTGATGCCACTGACATTCCATAGACAACTTCTAAGGAATTTGACTATTTTGTTTACTTATTATTATTCAAGTATGTTCTTCGGTATAAAGTAAACACCCCCTGGTATCTAAGAAACCATTTCATTCATACACTTATTCACTAAAGAACCACCATCTCAAAATAGAGGATCATCTAGAGGATTCACTCAGGAAACATAATGTGTCTAAGTCAACGCGCATAAAGAATTGAGAATCGCAAGAAAAGTGATGTTATCTAAGGTGTCACACAGACTTCTCTGAAGACTGGAACAAGTAGATGCTTTGAAGAAGTGCCGTAGACAAGACGATGTTTTAACATTTAATTCGTATTTTAAACGAGATGCCCCTATATGTCTTCTACCATCCAAACTCCACTACATTGCGGTCCAAGGCGTGAAATTTATTTTGACAATAGGTGTTGTAACATTTTATTAAGAGGGTTATAGCCACCGAAATGATCATCATATTTCGAGTTTAATTGCATAAACCATTTTAGAATGTGCGAGATTGACGTTTCATGTTTCAATTGCTTGGACAAGATTTGACGAGACGCAAGTTAATATTGGATAAATTATGTTTAAAATTTGCCGAACTGCTGTTATTGGGTTCTAATCGCGCGGGGCAACACCGATGTCTGTGTTCGTCACAGTTGTGAAATAACAAGGAAAATCATTGAAGGAGAATCGCTACCCTGTTATATATATATATATATATATATATATATATATATATATATATATATATTTCACTCCAGTTTGACAGTGGGGCTCACCTTTGTGAATGCCTCGTACTCTGTATTTTTGAAGGTTCTCACAAACCGAGGCACCTTACTGTATTTTAGGAGGTGTATGCACAGGGATCGAAGGCCTTGGGCATACGGTAACAGTTGTCCGCTGATACCATTGGATCACTCAGCTACCTGCCTCCTAAAACTGGTTGGGACGTGGAGTAGGGAATGCTGCGACCACACAGCAAACTCAGCTCCGTCATTTGTAAGGTCGTGAGAGTAGTACCTGAGGCAGGATATCTAGGGTTTTCCCTCTATCTCTTTAGGTGAAACTCAGGGTAGAATCCTTTAACCATAGCATGGGGGCAGTATTCTACCCTTGACGACCTATCTCTACCCTTTTCAATCCTCTTCCTATGCTATTAAAGGTGAGTTTACTGTTTCAGGATCACCGTCATGTAACTCATTACCTCCCAAAAAATTTAAAAGTTAAATTTTCAGTCAAGAAAGTTTTTCAATATTTGCTATTTCTAATGCTTTTTACTTGTAACAAACTTTTAAAGTTGGAGCATTTATTAAATTTAATGGACAAACTCAAAAATATATTTCAATCTTAAATATTAGTCAAAACAATTACGTCTTTTATTTCTTGACTTTTCTCCTTTGTACCCTTTCCAAGGAAGTAATTTTACTTCCTGAGCAGGAATATTGAAGTGTATTACAGAAACTACATTATTGAACTCGATAATGTTTAATATGAAGTTAATTTCTGAATTCTCTTTATTCCTTTTTGGGATTACAATTGGAGCCATTCATGAAACGAGTTCTGCTTATTACCACATAAAATTATTAACTCAGCAAATCGACTTCAAAGCTTATATTCGCTAGATGGAGCTAGATGGAAAACACATAAGATTTCAGAACACCCAGTAAGCATCTCCTTCCGTTTATATAAAAAGGTTTTTAATATGATAATGTTGAAATCCCTGTTTTATCAGTCACACCATTTAATTATCAAAATTTATAGACTAATTTTGATTCTAAATTTCCTAAATTTTTCAGGAGCTTCGACATTGCCATAGTCATCTAAAAATTTAAAATAAAAATTATTGGAAACAAAAAAAAATGAATTTTCCATAGTTTATTGAAAGTTGCCATCTTTTTATTTAAAATGTAATATAGTCAATCAATAAGTAAACTGTTATTTGTAATGTTTCAAATAGTCTGTGTCTTACATATGTAGATGGTTGACAATGCCAAAGCTCCTGAAAAATTGAATAAATTTATAATCAAAATTAATCTATAGCTTTTGTTAATTCGTATGACTGATAAAACATAGGGATCTCATATGAAGTAAAAATCAGTCTTTCAAAACATTTTTTAAAATATTTGTATTCGTAATTATAACGGATATTAGGAACATTTCTAAGATCGAAAAACGCAAACATTAATACTAATCTGTGTATATTGTTCCGGATTGGAATTTTTGCATATAAGTTTACGTCTTACGCTCAGGCTTCTTATAAAATGTATTTAGTGCGCATTTCTTAGTTCGGTAGACTGATATGACTTGTAGTTGGATTAATTAATTATTATACTAATCAAATAAAAAGATAATTCTCTGGATCCGCAACTGATTATACCACTGATAAATATGTAGAAATTATAATTATTTAATCCTAAATGTATTATTTACATAAATAATATGTTGGTCGTAGATAACAAACCCAAAAGTTTGCTTTTTAAAAGTTAAAACCATTTCTTTTTTTAGTTTCTTTGGTACAGATAACACGAGGGTGATGCTGTAACAGGAAGGGAATTGAAAAGGGGGTTGTGGAAGAGCACGTAGCTCTGGAAGTAACTTTTTTTTGTAGTTTCATGCAGCGAGAAAAACGTTTAAAATAGTTTTACTTTTTATATTGTTTTTCTTAATGCCAAGATAACAATTGGCGATTAAATACCCATAATAAAAAATGACAGTTTAAATAAAGGTTTTAATTTTATATTTTATTGATTATTAATAAAATTAACTAATTGACAGTATACAACATTCAGGTAAATAATAAACATATAAAACCGTTTACCTTACACATCCATCCTTTTGAATTCCCATCCTATGCTATTAAAGGGGAGTTTCCTATATCAGTATCACCCCTCTTAAAAAAGAGGACCCTATCGTTCATTTACGATATTCAAGGATGATTTCCACCCCAAGCATCAAGAACAACATTAAAAGAATTTGCGATGCTGTAAGTTAAAATCGTGTCGTTAAAAAGAAACCGCGTTCTCAAATTAAAGCGCGGCCAGCAGCAGAAGAAATACGCACAATGATTGAAAATGAACAACTTTACAGCTTTCAATCAAGAATTATTATGATTAATAACTTCCTTTTAATCAATCCAATTTATGGTATGCAATTCACCGCACTGTAAGTTTAATAAAATCTGAAGACATTTACTATTAAATGAACGAGTTCCATAAATTATTTCAACACATTCGTATCAGGGAAAAGGGGAATTTTGGATTAATTGTGGATAATTAATAAATCGTTCACACGTTTACAAATATCTCTGAGCCAGAGATTAATGATAGGTCATGCATCTAAATTCTAGTAAATAAAGACTTAGTGTGCTGTTCACACACTAATACATTTTACAATTATAGTTTTACATAATTTTTAAACAATGAATTACAGTAAATATGAAAGCAAGAATTCAATTTTAAATGTGAATTACTTTGAATAAACTCTACACCAGTGTTAACATCAGGAGCCCCCATACTGTGCCGTTCTGAAGTGTTCTCGGCCAGAAACTATCTCAGTTATTGAGGTAAGGAACATTATATTATTTACTACTACATTACATGCAGACAGTTTTCTTGAGATGCAATTAAAAGCCTAATATATTCCATTCATAGATTTATGTTTTCCTCGCATCTCAGTATTCAAGCAAACAGTTATAATTGATCAGTTTTTAACTCATCAATTGAGTATTATTTTTGCAAACGACTAGAATATATATATATATATCAATATTATAAATTATTAGATACAACTTTTGTTAATGGTGAGCTCCTGAAACGAGTTTTGTAGCAGCAATAAATGAAAAAATAACACACCATTTCATTCATTATTGGGACTTCTTCATTCTTAGCAAATTAGCTATGATTCAATGCTACAATTTAAATAATATTTTTTTGAAAGTTTGTAATACAATTATGTAAACATAAATAAAATAGATATGGCCTGCTATTTCAAAGTATTACAAAATTTAAGAGAGAATTTTTGTAATGAGTGCTGCAAACACAATACTATTGATTATGAGTTACTAATAAGGCTACAACACACAATTATAAATTATAATTATTTTATTTAATTCAACATCTTTCTGTCCAGATAGGGACACTCATAAGGCTAAACATGTTTTGACGGTTACTGTTAACTTTCTGGTATATGTTAAATTAAATGATAAAAATAATTTACAATAGCAATATATCATTAGATCTTTTCGACATTTATATATTTATATCCATTCTACAGCCTCGGTTCAGAAAGTTCGGGTTGTTGGCTTAACTGAAGCAGCAATTACTGTCCTTCGAAGTAATTCCCGTCGATTGTAAAGGAACTTCTGGGAACGGCTGTATAGGGCCTAGAAACTCCTGGTGTACTCGATTTTCAGGATAACCTTCAGTTGCGTTGTAACATTATATTGGGTTTCCAAATATCCAGAAAACCTCTGGCACTGCTAGGCTGATTTCAATTTTGAGAATAAGAAAAATTTCGGGTGAGACATGTCTGGGAGGTAGGCTGGATGATTTAATGACAAAACTCTCCTGTGGGCTAGGATCTGCTGCACCATAAGGCAGTGTGTGACCGGGTATTGTCGTGGCGCAGGATCGAACCACCTTGTTTAGCGTGTTGGGAGTGCAAATGCTTGATTCTCAGGACCACAACTTTCAGTATTTCCACGTACGTGACGAAATGTTTATCAGTTGCTCTATCATACTTATATCTCATCGAAGGACTTGAGTATGAGTACAGCAAAACATTGGTGGTTGTTAGCTTCCTGTAATATAATAATCAAGAAAATTAATCCATGTATTGTTCTCCCAGTTACATGTAAATTTTACCCTCTTATGTATTCCATTTCTCCGAAAACGTTTCAACTTCTTCCTTCCACAAGATGACCAAGACATCATATACTTACTTTACCAGTAAAATCGGTCTAATCCTCGTTTATTTTATACTTTTCTGAAATCCCTGGTTTAAATAATCTAAGAAAAATTTGCAGACAAACACCCTTACGTTTAGGAATATCGATAAAAAATAATGTGGACTGAATTTCCCATCCAATATCGGTCTCATTGGGCAATTCATTTTGTGGCCTTTTTAACCGCAGGCACCCTATTGGTCTCCTAACTTTTTTATAAATATGAATTTTTTAAGTTTGTCCAGGCATTTTCTAACCCTCTTTTGAAGAATGGGCCCTGTATTCTCTGCAAATCATCCAAGTCTCTATTAAAAACTCCGTTTTTCCTTGTATTGTCATAATAACTATCTTTCTGCCTTAATTAATCTCAAGGTTTTTTTTAATGAATTTCCGAAAGTACAATTCATGCCTGTGAACGTTTTTTTTGATTCCATGTCAATATGTCTAGTTGTCACCATTAGAAAGAGGAGGCGTTTTAATCTATTTTAGGATATGTATGAACTGGGGTTAAAGACCTTCGGCATACGGTAAGAGTTGTCCGCTGATCTGCCTACTAAAACTGATGGATATACGGAGAAGGGAATGCAAAATCATCTCTCGTCATTCAGAAGGGCGTGAGAATAGTACCCAATAGCCCGACCTATGATGCAGGGATGCAAATGATGGAACAGGCTAAGCAGATTAGGAGAGGGTGGAGGTTGTGGTAATTATGCGGAAATGAACAGGCTTGCGCGAGATAGGATAGCATGGAGGACCAGTCTTAGAGCTGAATACCATACCACTACCAACTAAAGATTTTAAAGAAAATAACATGAAATAAAAATTTCAAAACATATGATAAGGTAGCTGAAGTTTAATTGCAAAATGTTTTATAAGAAAGGTTTTATTGCAATAGTTTGAATAATTAATTTCAACGTTAAACGTAATGACACTTCTGTATTCGTGTACTAAATTTAGTGAGAGCCTTGTGCTTGATTATTGTTGTAGACGGATTTTATATTGGGGTCAAATTTAGTCAGCTTCAGTGACAAGTCTCTCCTATTCAACGTTCAATGTTGCTCGTGCCAAAGCAATCGTCCATTACAGCACGTGCTATTCCTTTACCATATGCATAGTAATCAGATTGTCCGAGTAAACTTTCAAGTAAAACTCTATATAAAGCACAAGATTTAACGAAAGCTAATTTGAAATTGAGATACCAACCTTTTTCATTTTGTACAAATATAATAATAGCAGGCAGTTGGCATTTTAAATCCGAGACGAGCTCATTTGCAAATGGGGGCGTAGAACCCACGTTGAGATACGCGATCCTACGCTAATTATGGTACAATTTCGTCTTTGTTAATAGATCTGAGAGCGTCCTGGAGAAAAAATGATGTGGGAAAGGTTCATGCATGCTCTGAGGAATTTTTGTTGCTGGGGAACTCTGGAGTTAGCCGACGACGTGGCGGAGGTGACAAATGAACCTTCAGTACCTTGCACTATTTCCCACGGGCCTGAGGAGGGCAGGACCAACATCATCACCACCGACGTCAAGGACCCTGAACACGGGTTGCTCAAGACACCCGGCGGTGACCAGGACGACATCGACTTCCTCACGACCTCGGGGAAGCGTAACACAGTCAATCGCCTGTGGTGGGCCGAAGTTCAGGGCATCAATGCCTGTTAGCCTCTTAACCATGGTTTGTACGATGGCACAAACAAATTAATTTATTAAGACAATTTAAGCAAATACAAATTTTAGGGTCCATTAAAATTAGCACAGCTAGCTCAATTGCATTTAGAAAGACTTTATCTACTTAAGGATAAATTTTTGTGGGCTTATCGTGCAGCAGCAAAATTGTCATCACGCACTTTTCGATATTGGCACTAACACACCTGAGATTTATTGTGGGTTTTAACAGCACTTGTTAATAAAATGAAAATAAATTGTAACAAGAGCAAGGCAATAAGCTTTTGTAGGCGTCGCGTTGAAATAGTACTTAATTATGAGCTCAGCGGTAATGAAATAGTACAAGAAAGTAACTGTAAGTATTTGGGTATATACTTGAGCAATAATACGGGTTGGGAATATCAAATAGACCATGTGACTAGGAAAGCATTTCGTCATGCGGATTTTAAAAAAAGCAAACTGTGAAACACGGGAACTTGCATACAAATCTCTCGTGCGTCCAGTACTAGAATACGGCTGTATTTGTTGGGATCCGTTCCGAAAATATCAGGTCGAGGCACTGGAAAGGGTACAGAGGGGGGCGGCAAAATTTGTTAAGCGGTGTCCTGGTCAAGGAAATTAGGGTGGGATATGTTAGAAAAACGACGACAAAATTTACGTCTCGGGGCTCTTTTTAAAGCGTACGCAGGCCAACAATCCTGGGAAGATATTGCATCAAAGTTTTTAGAAGTAAATTATTTCAGAGGAGGGGATCATCATTGTAAAATTAGGCAGTGTAGCTTTAAAACTGACGTAGGGAAATTTTCATTTTTAAATCGGACTGTAAGGGATTGGAACAATTTACCTGCAGAAGTTTTCGAAACATTCCCTGCCAATAGCAACGTGTTTCAGGGAAGAATTAGGAAGTGTAGTGAAGTGCAAGTGTAGCGAAGTGTAGTGTAGTGAGACGAAACAATATATGAATAATGGGTACTTTTTATCTTTTTTTGTTAGGATTTAATTTCATTTATATTATATTAGTGTAATTATTATTTGTAACATATTTTATTTTTAAGTTTATTTTTTGTAACTGCCACCGAGTGCTACTCAATTGCAGTATTAATAAATTCAAATCAAATTCAATTCAAATCGTCCTTTTCCCACGCCGGTACCTTGGGTCACCCTTCCACGAATTCTGATCGCCTTCGGAGCTGTTTCCTGGTCTCTGGGAAATTACTTGTGCAGGATTGCTGTTCTTCTCGTACTTCTATTACGGCAGCAAGATTCCTCTTTTTCAATCCACCTGACTACTTCAAAGCTCATTCCTGACTGACTAATTGCTCTCGTGTCGCAGCCCAACTACCACGCACTCTTCGGACAGTTTACTTGTTCGGGGATTCGGTTTCAACTAATGAATTTCTAACTCTTCACCTCTCCAAATCGACTATTTCATCCCTCCTCCATGGGTCGATGGCGGATCACATGACTGCCAGCCTGAATCAAATGTCCAGCTTGGCGTCCTTAGAAATTCCCGGTGTGAATGACCCGGGCTCAGGTAGCGTCTGAAAATCCCCAAAACTGCGAATTTCACACGCCGATGTCCCGCTTTGCTTGTTATTCCTGCCTGATTGTCACCAATGGGGAATTTTTATAATTATATTGTTTCGAGTATTGACACAGATGGAAATAAAATATCAATTTCATCATTCTTCATTACAAATTATTATTGTAAAATTTCTTGAAATTACGAAACACATAATTCTTCCTAAATTAATTCATGTGCTGTAGCACATGAGCATATATGCATCAGCCGACACTCTTTCGTAGTTATTCTGGATTTTTATGGCACTACATGATACTTGTATAACTTAACATCGTTAATTTTTATGCCATAAATCCCTACTTAAGCTTACCTTTTCTTATACAGGCCAATGTTCATTACTCTGAACTGAAGTAATAGCCTATCCATGATCCCATCATAAATTCCCTTTGAAATTAAAATATTTTTGTTGCTGTAATTCTGTCTTGATATTTACAGATTTTCCATTAAAATTAACAATACCATGATATTAACACCCAGCATAACCAAATGATGTTCTTGTGGTAACCAGTCCTAAGACTTGACTGATGCAATCCTCCATGCTAACCTATCTTGTGTAATCCTTTACATTTCCACATAACTATCACATCCCAATCTGCTTAGTGTATTCCTTAACATCCCTCTTCTAATGTTACCCCACACACTTCTCTATAATGCTAATATTACAATACCCTCATGTCTTAAAACATGGCCTATTAATCTATCCTTTCTCTTGGTCAACATCCTCCATATTGTTTGCTCTTCCCCTATTCTGCTAATAACTTCCTCTTTAGTGATTCTATCACCCCATCTGATTTTCAGCATTCTCCTATAGCACCACATTTCAAAGGTTTCTATTCTTTTCCTTTATGCAACTCCTACATACATGTTTCGCACCCATATAACACCACACTCCACTCAAACATTATTAGCAATGATTTCCTAATATTCATACTTTTACCCATAAGTAAATTCCTCTTTTGTTGTGAAAGTCTGGGCTATCTTTATGTCTACTATACTTCTACTATTCCTACTTATTATGCTATCCAAGTAGCAGAATTCCTTAAATTCCTTCAAACTGTACCTTCTCAATCTAACACCATTTGTTATACCACAGTTTTCCGTACTACATTCCATTACTTTGGTTTTCCTTCTATTAATCATCATATTGAATTCTTTCTCCAGGACCACGTTCATGCCATTTACTATGGTTTCCAAGTCTTGGTAAATGAAGTACACGATATAATCAGTCATGTATTAATTTATTGGCAAAGTGTAGTATTCTATAACCAAATAATATTTCAATATTGTTGAAGCTAATTTATTCCTGAATATTTTGTTTCGATTTACCTTTCAGGTCCTTCATTGACTGCACTACAATAAAACCTTAGTTGTCTCAAAGACAGTGAGATACTTAAAAGACTTGTCAGAATAAACTAAACAGGAATATAACAATGATCAAAACTTTGTGAGAAAATGAAGAAGCAAACATTAGAAGACAAAAAAATAAGTATATTAAGAATACAATTGTATAAAACATTTTAGAAAAGTAAATATATTTAATGACAATATTACATAACAAATGGTATAATTTACTGTGAGTAAACACATTTAATTTTTATGAACTATGTATAATAATCTATTTAGAAAATATCATATATTTTGAGAGTTAATTATTACTTTATATTTAAATATTGTCATTTAATATCAAGATACCTTGAATTGATAGATTTAAGTCGAAATATGCTTTTTTATATATAAATTAGTCGGAAGTCTGTCCAAACAAATTGCTTGAGGAAGTGGTTACATTTTTCTTTTAATTAGAGATTAACAGAGGTAGAAATGAACAGAATTTCTCTCTCAACATTTCTAATTGTGCAATTACATCCATCATCTATTATACATACAGTGTGAAATACATTATTTATATTTGAATGTGGCTTTCTTGTGGTGAATGAAATATTAAGTAATTAAAACAAATTGCTACCACTCCTCCAATAGGATTCCACATTTCATTTTTTCAATTAGACTGAAACACTATTGTGGAAATGTACTTCACCACTGTGGCTTTTTAGAATTTATTGTTTTATTTCATTATTATGTATCAGTTTAGTAGTCTAGGGAATCCATTTTCAGAGGTTATTACTGAGGTGCACGGACTGGAACTCATTCAATTCTTTTAGTATAGAAAATGTGTCTACTTTCCTTAAATACTTGTAAAACATTAATAGTTTCTTTGATTTTTTATATGATACTAAGTATCAGACTACTATATGCCTTTGCCATTGCACTATCGTCATGTTTTTGACAATACAGAAATATGAGCACTTTAAATATGATAATTTAATCTTGGCATGGGAATGGATGTTGTGTATGTGTTTTCACATTAACAAAACTACAGAAAAACAAGTTCATGAGTTCACCTACTGTAGTCGCTAATAACTATAGTAGTTGATGCAAATCTAAATAAAGACAGTAAAAGATAATTAGTGCATCGTTGGTACTCTGTTTGGAATTTTTTTAACGAATGGAGTATTTTTAATTACTATTCATAAACATTGGTACTCATATATAAGAAAGAAAGCTTATTAAAAAATCATCTATTATTATAAAGTGTATAATCCAATATAGAGCAATATAAGGGTAGAATGGAATTTGATATAAGTTTCGAAAGTAATTACATACAAAGTACTATCTGACCTATGATGACAAAATATCAAATTTTTTTTCTAGTAGTTTCCAGGAACATTAGCTAGAATAACTGTATTATTTATTGAAGTTTGCCACACATCTACAAAGACAATGTTGTCTAAAAGATTATTTAAAACAATTAACTTTTATTGTTGTTGTAATGCAGTCCTTTGGCTGGTATGATGCAACCCTCCATCTAACCTATCTTGTGCAAGCATTTTCATTTCCTTATAACTAGCACAACCCACATCCTCCCTAATCATCTTAACATGTTCCATCCTTGCCTCCCTCTTCTGCTCTTACCCCACACACTTCCCTCTAATACTAATTTTACAAGACCCTCATGTCTCAAAACATGGCCTATTAATCTATCCCTTCTCTTGGTCAGAGCATTCCATATTGTCCTCTCTTCTCTTATTCTGCAAAGATATTCCTGGTTATTTATTCTTTCTTTCCATCTGATTTTCAGCATTCTTCTATAGCACCACATTTCAAAAGTTTCCATTCTTTTCCTTTCTGCAACTCCTACCTCCATGTTTCGCATCATAACATGACACTCCATACAAACATTTTTAGTTATCATTTCCCAATATTCATTCTTACATTGAGTAATTTTTTTTTTCGAATGCCTTTCTTACCTGTGCTAACCTACTCTTTATGTCTACTATACTTCTACCATCCCTAGTTATTATGCTTCCCAAGTACCAGAATTCCTAAACTTCCTTCAAAATAGCCCTTTCCCATTTTAATGCCCTTTGTTATTCCACTATTTCCCATACTACACTCCATCACCTTGGGTTTCCCCCTATTAATCCTTATGTTGTACTCTTATTCCAAGATTCTGTTTGTGCCAATACTACAATAACATTGGCAGTTTTAGCTGTCCAAATTTACTGTGACAGAGATACCCTTTAAAGCTTCTTCAGTAGTAAAGCATTCTATAATTTTAATTATGTAGACTAGCGAAACTATTGTAGCCATAGATTGTTTTATAGCGTCACCTTGAAACATCTAATTGACATTTAATCGAAATTATTTTTAAATTTATTTACTTTGGGTTTAAAATGGGTTATTAGGTTGTAATGAAAATATATTAATATGAAATATTAAGTGGAAAAATAAAAACATTACCTAAGTAAATAATTAATTTTCTCAATCAATAAAACTGATTCAAAATATTTAAATATTAATACCAAATTGTGATTATGTTAGGCCCAGTTTTACAATAGAACAATTAAAAACCTTATTTATGCACACTATTTACAATATATAGCTCTGGGTTTTGGTTTTAAAGAGTATACAGTATTTGAAACATGTAGCATTAGTGATATTGAATTGTTAGCTGAAAAGTATGCAGCATTTTACAGATTGGACGAAGTCACCACCCTATTTATTAATGTTACAACTTCCCTTTACAATCTGTTCCTCTTGCAGTTTTCCAGTAGCTTTTATCTTAGGATGTCAGATATATTGTAGTTATTTGTTGAGAAGATACTGTGTTAAATGCATAGGTATGTAAGTTGATTGCTTCCAACACTAATCCCATAAGCAGTTGCCCCTTCATAATTTACTTTAAATAAATAAAGCTCCAATAGTGAACTGAGAACATACTTCCAGGGATCTAAAGAGTCATCCTTTCTCCATCCATCTTTCTGTATATTCTATATATTCTGTATATCAGCCAATATCTATTCTCTAAATATTTCATGTCTCTCTAAGACTGACTTTATTTTTCATTGGCTTATATGAACTCTCTGCCACAAGCACAACACCCCATTTTTGTATCGTGTTTGTTCTTAATAGATTGGCTCTCATCTCCTAAAACAAGTTCATGTAGTTGCTGATAGGCAGTGGACATTTAATTTAGCCTCAAATCAATTTATTTGTGAGTTTTTATGTTCAAAGTAATAAACTTTCTGTATGGCTGCTATTTTATGTTTAAGACCATCTGTTGGTTCATGTAAAATGCATAAAAGCATTATCACTTTACTAATATCAGACTGCTGTTTTATGACTTTTACCCAGTGCCTTCTTAGCTGGTTCTATGGTTGGCAGCTTAAATTTTGTCAGTATAGATTTAATAATTCCATCACAAAATTTAGTTACAATCTACAATAACATATATTTTGGTACACTTTACTTCAATTTACTATCATGCTTGTGCTTAGTGTGTCAAATATATATGAATTGTGATGTAATTTTTAAAAAAATTTATAAATATATTAAAGAATTTAGAGTATATATTTAAATGGGTGGGCACCCTGTAAATCTCAACTTTGAAATTTAAAACAGTTTTATTAATAATAAATGTAAAAAATTCAACAAACTACAATATTTGTAAATTAATTAATTTTAATGAATTTTATTTACCTAACTGAGCCCTAACCAAAGAAATAACATAGGGAGAGACGTTAGTAAATTTAATATACTTAACTTAGGGCTGTATGATGTGTTTATACACATAGCAGAGCGAGATATTATTACCTCTCGTTTCTTACTTTACATTCCTCCCTAGTTGATTGGTGATCCTGGATTCAATGCAAAGGCAGCTTCAGGGTCAATATGTGATGCACGCAGGCCTCTGATGTGTTTCCTGGTTACCAGTATTGTTTACTGGTGACACTTGAGCCAGGTAGTCTCTCCTCTCTGACACCTTGAAGCCAGACTTTCCATTTCGCTAGCTCCTCTCTGACCTCTGACAATTCTCTTTTTTGAATCCTATTTTCAAGGTCCTCTCCACCTAGAACTCACCTCTTCTCAAAAACCTCATTGGTCTCCCCTAGCCATCTTTTGGGTCAACCACCTTGCTGACTTTGGTTAACTTCAGGCTTTGTCAAGCCACAGTCGAAGGACTGATACTCCTCAGCCACCTGTCAGGCTTCAAGTTTATGACTATGTTTGTTTGATGGGCTTACCCCAGAAGGGTGGTTTGTAAATATCTCAGAATCTTTTCTTTGTGGAAACTTCATACATTTTAAATTAATTTTCAGAAATAAAATAAATTTTTTACACATCAGAGTATATATATACTATAATGTGTATAACCTACCAGACCAGTTTAACTTCAAACCCTACATGGTGCATGCCATCTGTGAACTTCAAGTAAGACACCAACTTTCTATCTCTCTTTCCTGTTGGTTTAATTAGCCTGACATGTCATTTTCTGACACACTCTGAACAGTTCCTGCCAACTTCACACCTCAGCTAAGCCACCAATTTTCTTATTGTAATTATAAGGACAGGAAAAAGACAGAGAAATGTGGTGACTTACTTGAAGTGTAAAGCTGGCAGACACAATGGAGAGTGCGGGGCTGTCTTAAATTTTCAGAGACAACATCCTCCTTCTTCAAAAAATAAGGAAGAGCATTCCGAGTGTCAGCCAGCCATTATCAGTTGTTATGTAATCCTAATTGTCTGAAATATCACTATATTTCTAAAAACTATCTTTGTCTTTCTTAGGAAATCAAACACTCTACCAAGTAACTTTTCTTTTTCCATAATGAATATTCCTTCTACAAATTCTACATTATCTCTTTTTCCTTCAAAATCTCACATCAGATCCCTTCTGCTAGTCATATAATCTGATGTACCACAATCCATGAGCCAAACACCTCCTTTATTTCATTTTACTCAATGTACAAAAGTATATATGCTCTCTATTTCATTTTCAGCTTCCTTTCACCAAAACTGTTATTGTGATCATTTTTACATACTAGTGATTTATAATTTTCTGTTGGCAGTCCTGACAAATAGCTGCCAGTTGACAATCATAAAAGCCCATGTCAACACCATAATTAATATTTATAATTTTGTTGATCTTGCATACTCATGTCGTTATTTTTGATTAGCATATTCAATACTTGGTTCTAACCTCGTCTAACCAGAAATTTTATCACCACTCTGCCAAAACTTCTAATATAAAACCGTAAAACCTCACAAAGAAGAACATACTGGGTCTGAAATTTTAATTTTTTAAAAAAAACATTATAATATAAAATTTATGCTCTTCTTAATAGTTACAATGGGCATTAAACTTATAATTCAGAAATAACAGAACATACAATCAAGGAATATCAAATGAATGTACAGTCAGCCAGGTCCATAAACACATAGCTTATTCATCATTACTGTTGTGTTAAGAATTTAGTTACTTAAGACTGTGAAGACATTTATTTGATGTGAATCAGACATATTGATCTTAGGAAAGAAAAGGAAAACACCAAATTACAAGTTCCTCAGTTCTGTACACTTGGGCTGTCACCTTCAGGTGTGTCATAATCTATATTTTTCATTAAAATTCTTGAACTTAATTACAATTTGCTGCTTCATATGTTTCTTTATACTTGTTCTAACAATAAACAGTAAAAAATGGTTTATAAGTATACCAATTCTGATAAAGTTGAAAATTGTAAGCTGTAAATAAATCAACTTATGACTAGAAACTTAGGAGAATGTTTAAAATATAACCATTGCTTTGCAAAAAGAAAGTATAACTGAGACATAAATTCTATCAGGAAATTACAAAATAGGTAACAACAGTGACACAAGCATAAAGTAAGAAGGGTACATTTAATCAATGTTCTCTAAGAAGACTTGGTATTTGAATCAACACTGGTTACAGTTCAAATTGAACATGGAAATGAAAGGCAAAAAAGATTTGCTTATTGGAACATTAAAGATGAATTCCATGAAGACAAAATAAAATGGTAATAAAAATATTTTTATATTGCCTAAATATTTCTATTAGTAGCAACTACAGTAATTGGCTTTCTAAGCCATCAACTAATGATTGAATTTTTATTTGAATCTCCTGAAACATCTGATTTTTAATGTGTCAAATAATTTTATTTTTAGAGCTGCAAAATTGACTGATAACATTTTTTTAAGTTCTAAATTAAAATCATTTACAAGTTTTAATTCTAGTTTTTTAAGAAATGTTAATAAATTTTATAATTTATATTGTAATATAAATCTTTTTATTACTGATTATAATAATGAAGATAAGCGATTGTTAAAACTCCTACACACATTTCTGGCTTAATTCTTTTAAACCTTGAAATCAAGTTAATTCTCTGATTTATAAAGGTGGAGAAGAATTAATTAATATCAAAATACAAACAAAAATATTAGGAAACCACATGTTTGACAATTATTATTCGCATAGTGGAAATGAACTGTGTAATAAGCAGTTAACTGATAATGCAGTTTTCGTTTTGTATAATATCTACAATCCAACAACATAAGTTGGGACATAGTTTACCCATTATCTGTAAAACTGATTTGTAGCCACTGTTTTAAGAAGTACAAACTTTTTTATTTTTTTATTGTGTTAAATATCCTTCTTTTGGTTCTTTCTTCAAAAAGTCAAATTAACATTATTACTAATAAATACTATAATAACAAATGGATCAATTAAAAATGTATCTTACAGATACAGAATGCAAAACTCACTGCAGTTTTCATTTCACATTCAGTGGTAACATCTTTATGAAAATAAATATTTAAAACACTGATCCACAAGTATTTAAATAATTTTCTTAGATTTGACGGGTCCTTCATACCCACTTCTTCAGTCTAATGGAAATTAGATATGCTGCATAAATTTCCAGCTTTCATTTTTGGAAAAAACATGTTTTCCAAACTAATTAATGAGCTATTATTAGTAAGTATGTAATTGGAAATCATTTAGTAATTATCATTGAGCAGGTTAATCATCATACTGCATAAATTTATTAAATAACACTGTAATGCTTTGCTCATTTGACAAAAAGGCAAATACCTATTCAGACATATTACTGTAGTAATTTTCAACATTGAGAAACAAATCTGAGAGTTTCCCACTGTAATACCTTCCTCTCATAAGCTGGCTTAAATTTGGTCATTTCCAAATATCACCAACCTTTATGGCTTAAATTTTCATATCTTTTTGAAATTTACCAGTTGATACGAAAATTTTTACATCAATAATAAATTGTTGTTATTCTAGCAAAATATTACTGAAACCTTGATAAATTCTCTGATGTGGGAATGAAAGTTAGACTAAGGTTCAACCATTTATATTTCAGCAAGGTCAAACATGAAGGAAACACTCCAACAGAAAAGAATTGAAGAAATGGCTTCAAAATTAATTAAATTTTTTACATTGAATTTATTAACTTGATTCATTGTGTAATTTTGATCTATGTTATATTACCAATAATAAAATGCATTGAGGTCAAAGCAGGCTTGACCATATACATTGCCATATCTTGAAGTAATATATTTTCAGAATCAGCATAATCTAGACTAGGAATTTCCTAAATCTAATCCTTCCACATATTTTCATCACTATATGAGTTTGACAAAGATTTACCCAATCATTCAGTTGTAAAAACTGAGATAACTGGTTTCTGTGCCGATCCTCTGAAAGTAACATTTATTGTTTTTTCTTCTTTGTTTTGCTCCTTGGTTTTTTATACTCCACTGTATTAAACAAATATATTTTATTTGTGGCATTATATTTGCATACATCTCCAATTCAACATCCAATGATAAGTGTTTCATACAAATTTCATTACAGTAAAATTGAGTGGTTATGTAGTAATACAAAATTAACATTAAGAAAAATATGTAAGGAGGCTGTTTGGGTAAGTTTTGTGTAATGATGTGTAAAATGGTGTTAGAAAGGGTATTTGCTGTCAATTTATAAAATTATATTGGTTTACAATACACTACAAGAATTAGTTGTATTATACAAACAGCCTAAATGCTCTTTTTTATTATTGTCAGATGTTGTGTGTTACTTTGCAAATGTTTCATTGTTTTATATTTTTACATTTACCAGAGGAGAATATTAATAAAATTATCATTCTAGATCAAAAGATACATTTATGCTCATTAGTGTATATTCTTTCCCGCAAATCATACCAGAAAAGTTTTGAAATAAAAAAATATATTTAATTAAAAAATGATTTATTAATTTACTGCTTAAAAAACACACAAGGCATTTGAACATTCAATTTATACATTATAACTTTAAGAATGCTTAATTTACATCATGTACTTCAGTTTACTACTTCTACAATATGACCCTGTATTTTCTAAATTAATACTGATGGAAGTTATATAATACCATTGAAAACTTAGGTTACGAGTTCTGCAGAGTGATGCTAGTTTGTATGGGTTAGTCAATCTACTCTTCTAGCTGCCACTGAAATCTTGGCAGTTTCTAACAGCACAAAAGCCCAGGAATGTCAAATATATTACATTTCCTTACTATTACAGCAATATAAATATATATCTGTATTGTAGTAAACATTAAACAAATTCTACGTCTATGATTGTCTGATATAAATGTAACATATTGCACAACAGTTCTTGTTGTATATAAAACATGGCAAGATTAATACACAACAGGTTTCTTTTCAAATTGCCTGACTCATTGGAAATAAATGAAATTAAATAGCTGGGCATTTTTGCATAAATATGTTTGCATTGCCATGATTTACCAAATCGTATTTTACTCCTGTTTTATAATTTTGATATAAAATAATTAACAATAATAGGAGATTATGTAAAATTAAACACTTGTATGTGAATGTAACAGAAGTAAAAACATTTTTGATTTAACAATTAGTAAGAAGGTTTTACATGTTCCAATTACTCACTCTATTGAAAAAAATCTTTACATGTAAAATAATAGTAGGTTGTACATTTTTTTGTATGCAATGCAAATAATTAATAAATTGAGAAATAATCAGTTTCATCATACTTAAATTTTTTAATTATTACTATTTCAACCCTCAATTAATAAATTATTATTTCTTTCAGATTATCATTTAAGAATTTTGATTATTTATTATGTACTTTAATATGAAAACAAAATTTATAATATAAAAATCAATTTATATACAAACCAATCCAAGCCAAATAACTAACACTTCAAGATCATTTTAAAACCAAATGTATTAATTGATGTATGTATTTACAGGAAGAAAAGGCCATAAAACATTTAACACAATCTTTTAACAGTTTTATGAAGAGAATGATGCGTAACATTCAGTTCAATAAATTAATAGGACTTTCATTTAAAATATAATCATTTGTAATTGAATGGCAATATTTTGTTTTCTATTACTACTATTACTTCAAATATTTTAGAAAGAAGTAATATTACATTTTTAGCAAATAAAAATAACTCAAATTATAGTGAAAATGCTGAGACTAACCCATCACATGTAGAGATTTGCATACCCAATGCATATTCTTTATTGTATATTAAGGAACTAGCTGCTATCCATCAATTCATCTCAATTACTCAGACTATACATTCACAAATAGCTTTGTTGTACTATTGAAAATTAAAGTTACAATACAATTATTTGTTTTCTGGTCAACTTATCTGGAAACGCCATTTTTTTCACACTTAGAATGTAAATAACATTATAAAACATCTTACATACTATGTTCGAGCACCATGACTTTGGAAAGAGTTCACAAATATGCCGATTGTACAATAAAATTATTTAGTATCATCCACACATAAAAACACCTTTTAAAAGTTCTCATGTCATTCTTCAGAAGGCATTCAATTGGTATTCAATCAGTACTATTGTCAATAAGAAGAATTAAAATAATTTGTGCTTTAACATTGATACTGTGTTTGTTTCACAAACATGGAAGAATCTCCACATTCGTTGTTATTTCGTTTACAATTGTGCATCATACTAAGTACTTAAATCTGCACTGTTGAATAAGAACAACTGGAAAATTTATTGTGCCCAGTAAATAACAAACTGAAGAACATAGCTGATAGTAAAACTGTAATTTATACCAGCAACAGTGAAGTTAATTATATGCATATGCATAGATTCTTTCTCATATTCCACTTGTGCCATTCACTATACTGCTAGGCATGGTTCCTTGAACAACATAATGTGTCAACCTGGTGGGAAGGCGGCCAGTGTTGAGTTGATAGAATTCAACTAATTGTAGAAGATCATAAAATTTAGTATTCCCATTGTCCAAAGAGAAACAAACTGTATCACGAGCAGCATCCAGAATCTAAAAATCAAATAAGTTCTTTTAATTTTAATTATATAGCATTGTAAATAGTCAATCAATTAATGTCTGTTAGTCCAAAATACATTAAATAAATTAACAATTTAGTTGAATTGACATTTCAGCACCATACTTGTCCATGTAGACAGTCATGTATGAATTATTTAGCATTTCTTCATCAAAATTTCAAAATTGTGTTTCATTATTTTTTTTTGTAATATTTTTGTAGTAATATTACCCAATGAAGTCTTGAATATGATGACAAAATGTTGTTTCAACTAAATAAAAACTTTGTATCTGGTTGTTAATTTATTTCATCTATACAAATAAAGAATAACGACAGGAAAGAGAAATGGAAAGTTGGTGGCTTACCTGAGGTTCACTGATGCCAGGCACCTTGTAAGGTTTGGAGTTCTTAAATTTTCAGCCAGCCGATCACTAGAAATGTATTCCAAAAATTTAAAGAACTCCAAACCTTACAAGATGCCTGCCATTTGTGAACTTCAGGTAAGTCACAATACTTTCTATCTTTTTTCCTGTCCTTATTAATTGCTTTAATTAGCCTGAGAATGTCATTTCCTGATGTATATATATATGCATTACAATTTTTATATTAAGGCTATTTGATATTATGTAACAAAGTTATTTTTTAAAACTTATTTCAAGCTTGAATTAACACTGTTCAGGTACATAAAACCTTGGGTAGTCATGTGGGGTCCCCAGCTTATTTCCATGCAGTACTAAATAAATATACTGGCTGTGCACATGGAACCTAGCATACCTTTTACTTGCACATTTACCTAGGTTCTAGGAAAAGTAGAACTTTAATACCATTAAGCATTACTGAAATAATGATTGAGGACTTCCAGCATATCCACATGACTAGTTACATTAGTTTTGGCTCAGAGTTACTCTTGCAAAAATTCATCCTAATATATTCTCAATCAAAAGTGAATATTGTCAGTTATTCACTTGCAGTAAAAATGTGTTGGAAATAGCACAAATTATCTAGTGAGTATTATTCATGTTTATAGTGAAATTGTAATGAGACATTAAATCATGTACAAACATTTAAATAAACACAATTTCAAGAAATTTTTCAAGAGAAACAATAAAAAGGAACAAGTTAAAAGAGAATATATAATATATAATAAACACTAATTTTCAATGTAATAAAATAACATTTTTCAGTATAATAGAAAAAATGACTTGGGACACTACACATACCCACATGACTACTACCATCTGAAGAATATTTCAGCTGAAGGGTTAAAAATAGTAAGAACAAGTTAATTGTAGAAATAAAAAGTACAAATAATTAGCAAATTATCAAATATTTTTAAAAATGTTATTAACTTTATAGAAAATACTTACAGGTTGTATTTGTGTGTGCATCACTTTGCCTCCACATTTGAAAGTTAACACAAATGAACCCGGGGAACTGCGACTCTCTCTTACAAGGAACACACTGAAGTAAAGAAATACAACATATTCATTAATAAGGTGAAAATCACATTATATTAAAAATAAATAAGACTAATTTGGTGAAGAATGCTGCAAATGAATGTTTTTCTCTCTTTATATTGAATCAAATTAAACTACATTTATATTTGGTATTTTAATGTTATTACTTCTTAAAATGCTGTGTATTATCTAAAATAATTATAAATTATTCTATTGCCTCTTTATGTATTATCTTCCACTCACCCGTCAACAGAGCCATGCCTAGCTACTAAAGCTGCTGCTTTGTCCCGTGTCATACCAGCATGAAACCAAGGCTGAGTCACGTGAATGCCTGCATCCAAACCTCCAGCAACAACAGAAACAGAGTTAGCATTGTTTGTGGTAGTGACTCTTGGCCTCCAACGTCTCTTCCAGGAGTATCCTTCAGCTGCAGCTATTGCTCTAGCCTCTAAAGGATCCTCCACTATACGGCCCACACTACCGGTGAAGTCCATAGCAACACGTGAACGTACACTTTCCTAAGAAACAAAAATTTGCATATTTGACATGAAACCCTGACACATCAATGAGAATCTCACGAAAGATGAATGTCATAATACTCACATTGGGTAAAGTGTAACTGTTGTAGTCTTTGGGACTAGATCCACTCTCCGCAGACTTGTTCTTGAAAGCTCTGTAGTTTTCTCGAAGCTGCTTTCCATACTGAAACCATATTTCAAAATAAAATACTATCATAATGTGACTATGGAAAATATACATTTAAATGGGATAGCATAAGTGATCAAATTGTCACCATATAAAATGTATTGTGGTGAAAAATATGACTAAGAAAATTAAGATAATTTGACTTCTGATATTGTTCAACACAAAAGAAGAGCAAGGTAATGATTTACTTTTGTTTTCATTGCCAAACATTGCTTGTTTTAGAAACAATTAAATGAGAACACCATAATATGTTTCTGAGTGAAATAAAATTTAATCTAATATTTATAAAATCATTGGTCATAAAACTCCATTCAATTCACATCTATTCTGAGAATACAAATGTGACCACCATTTAACAAGGAATTGCTATGGAATGATTACAAAACTTGGCACTCACCTTAGCGAGCCGCATTGCCGTAACCCAGCACAGTCTGGCTCTTTCAGATTCACAAGCAAGGCACCTGAGATTATTATTGCCACCTCCTGTGGGTCGCAAACAGAGCCCCCACTCAGTGGGAGCCCGGAACTGATTTCGAGCGTTCAGTGTCCGGTATACCTGATGATCATCCAGAGACGCAAGCAGTTGCAATCCTCCATCCAAGAACACCTAAAACAAAAATAGGAACAACATTCTTAAAATGTTGATACATACCAAAGTATTCCAGGTAAATTGATTAATTAAATAAAATACTACAAAATTGTGACAAAAACATAAATTAAAGATGAAGTACAAGACAAGGTTGATTAAAACCAAAATCTTATTATTTTTCTCATGTTCGAGAGTCCGTTCCTTCCTCATATGGCACATGGTCATTTAGTTTTGTCATCAGATCGGGCAGCCTAAATGTAAAATACTGCTAAAGAAAATAATTCTGCATTTGATGGCATCTAGTTTCATTCCTTTAATCTATATTACTATAATTATAAGTCTAACGTCTTTATTTTACAGATTGAATGTACAGACAAAACAGGGAAAATGTGACAAATCGTCACAAATGTCACAAATCGTTAGAATGTTCGTAGAAATTGAGGCGAGACAAATTTGTGGGAAATTTTCTAGTAAGCGCTTTACAAAAAGCTAAGTAAATTAATTTGGGATGCCGGGTGTATTCACAATTCTGAAATGAAAATTACTCGGAAAGATTTACATAAAATCCGAAATATATCTGAAAAATTAATTACTGGCTCTTCCAAAGAAACGATTCGAGAAACTCATATAGTCATCGTTCACGTACTGCTGGTTATTATTGCGAAGAGTGAATGTTATTGGGAAGAATCATTGTTTCGCCTTACAATATCGTTCGTTATGCATACACATTACTTTATCTAATTGTTAATGGTTGCAACATTTCTCTCGTACGTGATCCGGCGAACTTCTTAGCCTCACGGCAAGGGTTCGCCTCAGTCGCCAAGACAAATCCATTAGTGCTGTCACTTGAGTGGAGGGTTTTCAAGTTTCCTTTCCACCGGCATCTGACATTTATAAAAAATAGTCGTCGACGAGAAAGCAGAGGAAAATGTGAAAGATCAGTTTTTGCTAAGAGCTGCAATGGTATCCATAATTCGGGCACCGGCTTGTAGCGTGAGTGATTCGTGCGTGTTCAGCTCTCTGACGTTTAAGAAGTAACAAGTCAAACTTGATTTGCTCAGCTCGTCATTACTGCTACTCCGTTCCGGGCTTGTAGATGGAGAAAAAAATACATCTTGGCCGCCTGGCGGTCAATGAGAAACAGAGAAAAGAAGTGAAAAGAAGAGAAGAGAAGAGAAGAGAGAGAGAGAGGAAACCAGTTTTAGTGACGTCACCCAGGCGTTACCTCACTCCACAGGGTGGGTCTGAAGTACGATACTCTTCTACGGGACAGGCATAAATCCGACGGAAGATACAACGCGTCTGATATGTCGAGAAAAATGAGGGAGGGTAATGGGACTGTAGTATATGAATCACGAAGTTGAATAAAACGCAAAACTTTTAAATAGTTGCTGCTGTGTGTGGTAATCTTATTTAAGAAGAGTCGAGTAAATTTAATCTTAAGAAATAAAATTAAGGAATATAAGCAGAACGGAGTGGGCGACATGGCTTGAGGGGAATCTAATTACAGCGGGAGAAGCCATAAGGCAGTGTTCGGTAGCCACGCAGCTTTCACAGCCGAATCCTGTGGAAGGCAGAGCCTCGCTGTGCAGTGCTCCACTTCGCGGGCCACTCTGGATGCCCGTTTCTTACAACCAATGGGTTCGCTACTTCGCCACATAAACCAGAAAATTAAATTTATATGACTTTGATTTGAACATTAATGACATTGATGGATTTAAAGGTTTGGTTAGTGTTCACCGTATGTACCATTGTCTGGATGAAAGAAGATAATGTGATGCGAACAAGCCAACTCAGCATAAAACAACCGCCTCAAACCAGTCGTGTATTCGATTATGGACATGTCCTTTGTACCGCGATTGGATTTCATTGGCATGATCACAATAAAAGAGGAGCAATATACTCGAAAGCTTCCTCTAGATTGCAAGAAAGCATCGATGAGCAGTGAATTAGTTTCTTTGATTATGAATACAGTAAAAATTAACTAAGAGGTGCATTTCAAAAGTGCAAGAAGAGTTTGCGCCCGCTCCTTGAACCCAAGTCCTTCCACCTTCGACGGGGTACTTTTGCGTTTAATTATTTATCAAAAGTAAGTGCAAGAAGACAGTTTCGGTGTACATTTGCGAGACAACCGTGGCAGACTTGACTGCCCCACTTTAGCGCGGAGTGCATTATTAAACACGAGCTTTTTTTGGTTAACAGACTACATGAGGGTGATCCTGAAACAGGCAACTCCGCTTTAATAGCATAGGAATAGAATTGAAAAGGAGGGATGTGGAAGGCAGAGCAAGGCAGGGCCCCCGGGCTATAGTTTAAGGATCCTACCCGGTGTTTCACCTAAAAGTAATGCAGCCAAAACCCTAGAAAACCTGCATAAGGCTATTGGTATCTGCTCCTTTCAATCCAAAAGAGTAAGTACTCAGCTTGCTTTCTTCCACAGGTGACTTCGACGGCGCCCTCTACAAGGCCTCCTTTTCGTGACCAAAAGACTACAAATACGTTTCTTCGTAATAATTAGTAATTAATTTTTTATGTAATACGACGAACTAGAAGGTTCGGAAAGTCTCCACCTGACAACGGATTTCTTTTATTTATTTACTTTCAACGGAATGCATACGCTTCATACGTCGCTGTTTCGGCTACTTTAAACTTTCAGTATAAAAAAATTCTCAAATTCTTCAAAAAGGACGTTACTCTTTCTTGGTCCTCCATGCCGTTTCTACTAATATGTAACGGGAACTAAATCTAGCGAATAGGTTGGAGTTTAGAAGCAAACAACTCAAGACGTGAGAGCGGGTTCGTTGTCGTGCTGAAAAAAGAGCTTTTTATTTGGCCGAAAGTTGCCAAAAATGCTACGTAAGATTCATCAGTGGTAGTTATTGCCTTTTCCCAGATGGGTTGTCAATCACGTCCCCGCGGGTGCCATGGCGCCCGTTGCTATTCGAGCGCAACATCAGAAACACCGATTAAAAATAAAAATTACTTTCCCATTCTCGCCTTCTTCGGATAATTTCCGTCCGCCTTACACACTGTTTGGACTGTTCTTTCAAGTCGGCAATCTGCGATCCTTTAATGTAGTATCGTGATTTTCTATGATTTTATTCCCCGGCCGCAGATGCTGACAGGCGACCTACACGCTCGCCATATAATTTGAATGTTAATAAAGTTTAAAATCAAACTGGAGACTCCTTTACCGTTGGAAACGAAGATGACTCCTCTTTTACAACTGTCAAAGTTAACCCTTTTATGACGTAGTATTTTAGAAGTGTCCCCCCCAATGGTGTCTCTACTTTGGCGTAGTAGTGGGGTTTGCGTGGCCAAATGGCCCTGAGAGAAAAGCCGGCGGTAGCATAGCTACTGGTCAGGCCTTCTAAGCCGAACTGGTCAAAGGTGATGACCCAGACGAAATAAGATGCCCTGGTTCTACAGGTTGGGGGTTGGGTGTGTTCTTAACAACCGCACCTCGTAAAAGAACTCACCGTTGCGCAGACTTTAGAATCAATAGCCGGACCGACTACTCTACGACAAAATAGCTCAGGGGTGATGAATTTTCGGAATGTCGCCATGAACAGCAGGTTCTGAAGAAGCCCACAACGGGCTGTTGAGTCAATGAAGTTGATGAATATAGATTTTTATCTCACATATACGTGAACTACAATTCGAAGTTAGTGGTTCATCTATCCTTACGACCACTGCTGCGGCGTTCAACCGATTTATAGGGTGAAAAAATTCTACTAGCAGTCATATCGCTGTTTCACATCTCAGTTGAGAAGAAGAAGAGATTGGCCTTATAGTCTTACGATTCAATCAATTATCACTTGGAATTTTGTTCACTGTTGTTGTGGTATGCATTCGTAAGACTGGTCTCATCCAACCCTCCATGCTAACCTATCCTGCTCAAGCCTTTCATTTTTACATAGTACCGCCTCCCACATCATCCTTTAATCTACTTAGCGTATTCCATCCTTTCCTCCCTCTTCTGTTCTTACCCCACACACTTCACTCTAATGTTAATTTTACAAGACCCTCATGTGTCAAAACGTGGCCTATTAATCTGTCCCTTCTCTTGGTCAAAGTCCTCCAAATTGTTCTCTCTTCCCCTATTCTGCTTAGCACGTCCTGGTCAGTTACTCTATCCACCCAGCTGATTTTCAATATTCCTCTGTGGCTTCTATTCTTTTCCTTTTTGTTCACTACCACTCAGTAATAAACGTTATAATTAAAATGTCATTTCGTAGAAACAGTATAATTAAGTTTGTTAATACTGGACTGGAGTGCTCGATCGGCGTAAAACTTGAAAGCCGTATATAATGAAGTTGAAGTCGAGGAGCAAATTTGTCAGTTCAGCCGCAATCGGCCGGAGAACGACTTCTTATCTGCAGATCTCGCGTCATTTGCGCTAATTCCCATGCACACAAGACCGCTGCAAACATTCGCCGGTTCACACCTACCGAGTGACTGCCGTTAATTGAAACTAAAATATGGCGCGTACAAATGTGGTTAATATCGGGCTAACGTTATATTTAAAGCCGTGTTTCGCCGGCAGAAAGAACGCTAACCTTCTCAGTTCGTTCGCGATACAATTTCTCCCCTTGATTAAGAGACGGCGCGCCCGTTCTTCGTTCGTAATTATCTCAATTAATGGGCTTTGCAAACGGATTCGAGAGAAGAGATGATGGAACAGATAAACCCGTCCACGGGTAAAAGAAGATACTTCATCGCCGGGAAAGTACGATTCTCAAAAGGCTGACTTTTTAAGAATAAAATTCGAAGGGAGGTCCGATGAGGAAAAAAACCACTCAACCGTACAAATCGTTTAAGGAAATAAATCTGAAAATTATTTTGGCAACACAATATGAAGAAAATTAGGCTGAAATGTAATTTACTAGGTAGAAAAATTGTCCCGCGCCTTAACGACCATCAAAAACTTTAACAAGACATCAAATTAAAGACAGAGCGACAGAAGCTGTCAATCGGAAACCTTTTTTTACGATTTAATATAAAGGCGAGCACGGAAAGAAGGAAAGTAAAATTCGAAGGAAAAAGTAATATTTGGAAAAGTTTGTTGAAAGAAATCATGAACTACACCATGAGATACCATGGATCAGCATGTATCTGGTATGGATTTGCAAGACTGCAAATCCTTGACCGTCGCAAAGAGATGCCTGAAATGTATTGAAAAGTGGTGAATAAAGGAACAATATATAAAAGACTGATAACAAGTAAAAGGGAGAATAAGAATACTGACAGAATACTCCGTTCTTGCTACAGAAATTATATATTTAAGGGTGATGGTCGGAGTAAGTCCTATGAGCGTTCCAACCGGTCTGATTGATTCGTCAATTGAGAAGGACTGAGTGCGGGCCAAACTGAACAAGAAATCGATTCCGAAAATATTTCATCCCGGTGTTGAAGCAGGGAATCAATTTGGTTCCTATTTTCTCCGGGTTTTGAATTGCCTATGAGACAAGACGTCCTGAACGTTCAAATATACTAGATTTATACGCAATTCCTTCTTTTTATCCCTGAAGAATAAATATTCTCAGTATTCGAAACGCAAGGTTAAATCAACTTTCCTTGGCTTCTCTGATCCTTTCTTCTCCATAGCAGACAAAAAGTTGCATCTGTAACAGATTCGAGAGCAATCCGTTCTTTTCTTCCACAAAGTTCTCTACAATTTTCGATACCTTCGCGCAAAAAAATACATGATGATTTATTGGTTTCTATAAATGAATAAACCAGCAGTATTTGTCATAAATATGTGTTAAAAGAATAAAAATTAGAAATATAAATAAAATAAACTTTTTAAATATATTCAGGCTCAAATATAAATTATCTCTTCGTAAATCAATTGAAGTCTGTTATTTCCAATAATGAAATAAAATAAATTAACAAGCAGATGCAGACAAAGTTTTAATTTAGTTGAATCTAAGTTTCGAGACTATATTTCGGACTTCCTCAGGTAATGATAAATTTTGAAGAAAAAGAGAGATGGAAAATGTATAAGAACCCAAATATGACTGCCTACAAGGGCAGCTTCAACCGAGATGTGAAATAAATTAACATTTCTGTTGAAACTATCCCTAACATTATCTGAGGAAGTTCCAAATATTGTGACGAAACGTCTATTTACAATAAAGACTTTGTATTTGTTCGGTATATGTATACATATTATTAAAAAGTTTTGAAGTGTGTTCTTTACCCACACATTGCAACCGAAAATGACATTTCTTCGTTTCATTTTTATTTTTCATGGTTTTGTAATGTTTTGAGTTGTGATCGACCTTTGTTTAATAGCAATTGCTTTGACCATCTCAATTTTTCTTTCTAACAGTTTTCTGGTTGAGTTTACAATAAATAACGTGGAATCATATCGGCCGTAACCGCCACGGGAGATTGTCCGCGACATTAAATTCCTCCACGTAAATACTTTTAATAATCATTTCGGCCGAGGGAGCAAAGGAGTGAAGGACATGAATTGTTAAATTTTATGCCCCAACATGACTGAAAACGGAGACGAAATGCCGTATTTGTATTAATTAAATAGTAATAAAATTTTATGTTGTCTTATTGGCCGTCTTTTTATTTATTGTAATTTTTCTTTCAATTCAACTTTCCCCACAGCTATTGAAATGCATTGGCCAAGTGATGAACCAAAATGCTGATCTTCCAGATCGGATAGCTCTAACCTGACGCTAGAGTGGGGAAGAAAAGCTGTTGAATATATACAAAGTTCTCTTGATAAAGGATTATCGGTTAACGAATAGTCAAAGCTGCGTTACTATCATTGTTGCTGTGATCAGGTAGCGGCGGCTGAAGTCTGTCTTAGTTGGCCGATAAATCGTTACACGTACAGTGTCCTTACGGCCGGGTTCAATTAAAGAGTTGCCATTGATACATTGAAGTAACGGAGTTTGCCCACAGCGATTTCTGAGAATATGCAGGGACCCGCAGGTTTACATAGGGTGGCGAGTGCGTGCATCCCTTCGATTTCAGGAGCTCAGACGAAAATTGAAGGAGCGCCGAGGCATCAATCCCTCGCTTCCATCTTCCTACCTGTACCGCATTTATATACTCAAGCTATTTCTGCCCCGAAGCCGCACGTGGCTTAAGTCTCTAAAGCCCCTTCTGTACGGCAGATAAAATTCCGCCCTCACCTCGAAATCTTAGCCTATAGAAGCGAACGGTTGGCGATTTATCAAGCGGAAAACAGCCATAAAATTTTGCAAAAGTTTTCGGGAGAAGCCGGGCGTGGGATGATGAAATCTGTACGAATTGTTGCCGACGAATTAACTTCTGACAAGGGCTGAAGCGGGGATGGACGTGCAAACAAAAGAGTCTGACAGTATATTGAGTGAACCCGAGTTCTGGCAAACGGGGTAGAAATGATTAGGCAGGGCAGGGCGACGCGGCGCAGTGCCGTGCCTCGCCGGTGGGGTAGCGATCGCGTTGTTGGCGATCAGCTGTCGTGTTTCCTAGCGACGCCGCCAACGCCTCTGGCGGTCGGAAAGTGAACGTGGACGAACAAAGGATTGACTCTTGGTCGGACTAGCGGACTAGGTAATAATCGTTAACGTCCCGCAAGAACGCCGGTTGTCGCGAAAATCAGCTGATAGAAACATTTGCATCATTGACTCCCTAGCTGTTATCTCTTTAATCTCGCCGTTCCCACGGAGTCAGCTGGCTGAGCCGCACGTAGGTAGCTTCCACTCGAATACCGTCGTCGTTGCGTGGCAGATACCCGGCTTTGTTGTACCGTAACAGAGGAGCGCCGGTTGCTAATGCGAGGGCATCGTTACTGCCCAATTAATTGCAGCTCCTAGCTAAAATAGATATTTTAAAAAAGCAACGTTTTCCAGACGCAACTGGTGCGTTTCAATTGTTAATACGCTCTGCCGAAGTTTCGCTATTCAACCATCGTTAAAATATCAAGATTATTATTGCAAATATATTATTGAAATACATAAAAATCAATAGCACCGATTTCACACATGTCGTGCGTGTGACGCAAGAAGCGATACATGTAGTATCAGCTGTCACCGAGCGTGGTGCAACGATAAGTATTGGAGCTGCTGCAACCGGCTACTAACCTGTGAAGAGCGTTATTTTGGTACTGCCTCGTACGGGGTTGCTGAGCGACTGACAAAGGTTTCAGCTGTTCCTAGCGTGGAGGGGAAGCGGCGCGGAGGGGCGGGAGGGGAGGGGGTACCCCCGCCACTCATCTGGTCGCCATAGAGTCTGTGCCGGCCAGAACCTGTTGCTAGGCAGACGAACGACCCTCTGGCAAAGACAATTCAAAAAGGACACCACAACCGGCGTCGACAAATATCGTGAAAAACTCTATTCACGACAACTTATCTGATACAATTTTCAAGCTACAACTCTCCGACTTTCGTATCATGTCGAGGATTAATATAACTAATATTGAAATTATCTTTGGATTTAGTTTGCATGACAACTTTTCTGATACAATTTTCAAGCTACAACTCTCCGACTTTCGTATCATGTCGAGGATTAATATAACTAATATTGAAATTATCTTTGGATTTAGTTTGCGTTCTATGAATGTGATTGATATTGATGTTATTTTTGGAATCAGTATATGCTTCCTTAAAATAAATCTTAGATCTCGGATTAATGTGACGAATAAAAATGTAATAATTAAATAAGGAATACTCCCAAACGGCGTATTTGGTGGATATCCATACAAATTATTACGTTTAACACTGTTTTAAATTTATCTTTCGAGCTCTATGTATACGCATGATTTGTATTATCTTCCTGAACTGGGTGATTACACAAAAATGTTCAGACACCAATGTGTTAAATATGTACAAATATCTGAGAAATTTTTAAATATAAAATCAATTTATGTATTAGGATCGAAACTGACCAAGGTTTCACAACAGAAAAAAATTCTATAAATCAGATGTTTATTACTTAACGTCTTCATTATAAGCTGATATTTAAACATTTAACTTTTTCGATAATTTTACACTTTTATCGTTTTTAACGTCTGAACACTTTTGTGTCAACAATCCTCTAATATATGCACGATTATTTGTTTTCAGCATTGGTACTTTTTGATACTTCAGTCATACGACTGGTTTGATGTGATAAAAGGGGACAGTTGGATTACGTATGGTAAGAGTGACCACGGTACATAAATCAGATGATAAAATCAAAGAATGATGACCCGTCTTAAGTGATATTCAAGCTATATTGTATTGATTTATTATAACAAGTGGCCTCAAGCTCATCTATTATTTACGCAACAATATTATTTTGTAATGAATAAATTCATTACTTCATGTTATTTAACTACAGCATTTTTTTCAAAGCCTGAAACAATTTAAACTTTCTTTGTATCACTGAAGCGTATACATCGTTGAGTCAAATATGGCTCCCAATAAAACAAAACGTAATTAATATCAAAGAAGAAAATTTATGTGAATATAAAGAAAAATTATAATTATTACAAGCACATTTCAAACAAATAGAAAATTAGAGTTATTAGAGACGCTCAAAGCTTCTTCTATACGTAAATACGTGCCTGATCTATTTTCCATTTTTGGTGCATCGTACAACAGAGATCTTTGAACTCCACAATGAAGTTCGTGGAGTCGAAAAATCCATCGTACACAGTAGGCCAAACAACATCTTACAGAATTTCTGCGGGTAGTTTTATCTAAATTTACGTCGATTTTTATAAATTTGTTCAAAGATGTTACCATATTTTTATTAATAAATATATTTTGATAAAATATGATTTTTGTTTTTTGGTTTATCGACATTTTTGAATTTCCCTATTAAAGTTAAGAAACAATTATTTTCTTTTTAGTAAGTATGCCACTTGTGCACCAATGCTATTGGATTAAATAAAATATTTAAAAAATCGTAATGTGCTCACTTTGGTCCTCATTTTCGCGCCCACCCAAGGTATATTTCGTAATTTTTATGTAATGAAGTATCCTATTTCATTATTCAAGGAGTAGTGGAAAAAATAAATCAAATCAAACGTGTCATGTCTTGTCACCTTAAAACGTGGCACTGTGAAAAGGAAATCTCTGATAGTTCTGGTTGGAAAGTTACATCATTCAAGTGATATAATTTCAACCAATGTTGCCAACGTGACAGTGTAAAGTTTTGGCACTTGTTTGTAGATTCATTACAACAAATAATTTTTTTGAACACATCTGATGTACCCTTATTTATTAAAACTAAACAAATATTTCTTACGTCTGTAAGTTTAAATTAATTCATGAATCAAGACATTATATGTAAGTTACTACTGAGAAAATCATTCAGTGTATTTGTGTTGCTTTTAATATGAAGCATTTCATAAACGAAACAGGATCGTCACTTTACTCACAATCTCATTATTCAAAGTATCAAAATCTGCTGGGTCCATATTTAAAATTTAACTTTATTAAATTTAAATGAAATTTCCTGTATCATCAATTTAATACTAAATTCTAGTTATTTTTCTTTCAACAATTCCATTTATAAACAAATTTCCGGTTGCCCATTGGGCATTGCTGAAATTGTTTTACGCGATACAGAATCCTATTTATTTAAACTCAACTTTAAACATGTTTATTAATGTCGTTATGTTGATGACATTTTCTACATCATTCCTAATAATAAAACTGATTCTATCTTACGCACTTTTAACAATTATCATCCTTCTATTAAATTCACACACGATAGAAAAAAAATTACTCTTAAATTTTTAGATGTGTCTGTTTCTTATGCTTATTAAATAATTTACACGAACTGGTATCGTAAACTAACTTATTCTGGCAGGTTTTAAACTATTATTCTTTCTCATCAAAATTTTGACCATAATAATACTGAAATAGTCAAAGATAACAGCTAATTCTTATTCACAAAATTTCATAAATAAATTTATTCACAAAGGTCAAATACACAACACCAATTCCACGCAACCCTTAACAAATTACCAAAGTTTACATAATTCTTTGAAAAACATATTCCACACTTACAACATGCAGCTCATAACTAAATCATCCAATAGTTTATCCACTGTTATAAAACATTTAAAAGATCCAAAATGTAGTTTATCAATTAAATTGTAATGACAGTCCGTGTGTATACATAGGCCAAACTAAACGGCCTATCAGCACCAGAATTAAAGAACACAGAGCAAATATCAAGCTTCCACAAGACAAATCATCCGTTATGTCAAAAAAATAGAATCTAACCATACAATTGACTGGGATAAACAAAGACAGCAATTACAAATGCCATTTAGTTTCTGTAATGCTTCATATTAAAAGCAACACAAATACACTAAAAGTAAAAACAGTCACGTACTTTCTCAGTAGCATATATATGGTCTTAATTCATGAAATTTCATAATTCAAAACATACTGATTTTCTTTGTTTTCTTAAATTTTAATGTTCTTCATTTATTTAATTATTGTATTCTTTGGCTGCACTTTTATATATTTATATATTATATATGTAATAATTTAAACAATGTAGGTACGTTTAATAATAGATTTTAGTCGCGTAATGATGCATTTAATTAAACTGAACCTTTGTATAGTCCTTAAAGACGAAATGTATTTTCTAATACGCTTTCAGAGATATTTTCAACCGGATGGAATTTTAAGAATTTCCGTTATTGCAATATCTTTGTAGTTTTTTCATTGAAAAGAAAAATACTGCGTAGGGAGGGAGGAGGGGGATTTTTTGACATATACAAACGACTCAGCGGAACGTTTCGTACAATGGTTTTATCGTAATGACTTAAGCTTGAAACGCGCAATAATATATTTTTGTCCATGTATTACGTTTGACTAGGTAAAGAGTATTTTCTATCATAGATTACGTTATGAGGTAGTTTCGAAAATCCCTCACTGCACGTTACAAGGCGTGAACGCAATATCTGCAGCAGTTACATCATGTTTTGTTTTAAAGTTGTTCGTGGAGTTGTAAGTACTTAAAAGCACATTCCACAAAAAGAAGAATAATAATATGATTTCAACACAAGTTAACCTCGTGCGAATGTTTAAGATTACTCTTCTGTTCGTAGCGTGTTCCAGAACACGGCTTCGCAAGAAATGGTACACATTTGATTAATGCTTGTTCTTAGGTTAATCTTCTGAAATGAGGCGTAATGGAAGTGACGTCACAGCTTATCGAGTTAATGGCGGAACACCAATCAGAAGCCACCACGCTATCGTGTAGATTTAACATATATTCTCCCTAAAAATTAACCACTGTTTATTGTTCAGAAACACGATTATTTACACAATGGGCAAAATAAATAATTATTAAATACTTTATATAAAATGATTGTTACTCCGAGATAAACGAATTATCTTAAATGTATCTATCTGCTTAAAAAAATACTTGGTGGCTATTTCAATTTTTCCCTCTTGGACGGCAGAAAAAAAATTATTTTTCAGCGTGTTCCTGAGGTTGTGTTATACGCGGTGACATCAAGCAATGCTTATACAAAGAAAATCTGGAATCTATTCTTCGACAGATAACAGATAATAATTTCTAGCCCCAGTGCATTTGTGAATCTGGCATGCATACAGCATTCCGTTTTATGGAAACAGTTTGGCATCGTGGCGTAATTAAGTGATAAGTGCAGGAATCGCGTGTCTAGACAGTCAGAACGCGGAGCAAGCATGAATGCTACAACCTACATCGATGATAAAAGCGGAATTCAAATCAAGCTAACACAACTGGCTTAGAGACAGCTAACGTGTTACTTTTATGAATTGACACGTGTGAGGTCATTTCCGCTATTAGTCACCACGGATCGAGTTTCAAATGCAGGCTTCTCACCGTTGAAATTCATGCATGCTTGCTTTTTTTTTATTAACTACTAAATTTAACGGAAACTCTTAGAAAGTCATTGATGTGTGACTAACGTGTCAAAGCGTGTGCACTCCGTTGCATCATGCAACTAGACTCAAGTTGGGACGCAATGAATCGTCTTGTTGCGTAACATTACTTAAAAAAAAGGGAATTGTCTGTGGTGGAGCTAGGAAAATCAGCTGCTCTCATTGTTAGAAAATAATATCAGTTTTTGAGCGAAACGTATAAAATTAAGAAATATAACATTTATATTTTTAGTCGTCAAGTATAAATAAAACAGCCAAATAATTCCAAATAATTTTGAATTTAATACATTTAAAGTAGGGAATTAAATTTAATTGAAGACTAATTGTTTTGATCCAATTTCGGGTTCTTATATATTAATATTCGAAACTCAGTAGTCATAGATAAGATTTTTATTAGTCAAAAACGTGTTATTAGAGCAATATGTGAGGTTTCCTCACGAACTTATTGCAGAACTCTGTTCAAAAAGTTAGGCATTTTCACTTTAACGTGCCAATACATTTATTCATTGATGTTATTTGTAATAACAAATAGGCACTTATTTTTGAATAATACTGATATTCATCCCTTCAATACAAGGAACAAAAATAATCTGTATAAAAAATGTAAAACATTGTCAATTGCACAGAAAGGTGTGCATTATTCAGGGATATCCATCTTCAACAGACTGCCGCACAGAATTAAACAGTTGTCCGATAATCAAGGTAAATTTAAGACTGAATTATGCTCATTTTTGCTTAGCCACTCCTTCTATTCAATAAAGGAATTTATAGAAGAATCGGAGAAGAGTAATTAATTAATTAGTTTATAATAGTTTATAATACAAAAATTTGTTATAAGTATATTTATCTTTTATACAATAAAATATTGTAATAATTGTACACCCTGACCCATTCCACATCCTTGAAGCTTAGCTTCTTTACAGGATCTACGGAATATGATTATTATTATTATTAAATGAAAAGGAGAAAGAAATCATGTCTGTGGAGTACAAGATCCAAACATATTAAATTTTACAATACACTATCCAATGTCATGAAGAGTTTTGTTGTATTTAAAAGATTTAATTTATTTCTCATTTTCATTTTTTATATAGAATCCGATGAGGCCCCAAAGTTAAGTTTATGACTATACTGGCAGATTTTAAAAACTATATAATAAATGTTGTTGTTGTGGTATTCAGTCCGACGTCTGGCAACCCTCATTACTATCCTGTCCGGTGCAAGCCTTTTCATTTCTACAAAGCTACCACATCCTCCCTAATCTACTAAGCGAATTCGAACCTCGGTCCACTCTTGTGTTGTTACGTCTAATGCTAATTTTACAATACCTTCATGTCTCAAAACGTGGCCTATTAATCTATCCCTTCTCTTTGTCAAAGTCCTCCATATTGTTCTCTCTTCTCTTATTCTGCTTATAACTTCCAGGTTAGTTTCCCTACCCACCCACCTGATTTTCAGCATTCTTCTGTAGCGCCATATTTCGAAAACTTTTCTTTTCTGCAACCCCCACCGTCCACGTTTTGCACCCATATAACGGCACACTCCACACGAACATTTTTAGTAATGATTTCCTAAGTAAATTCCTCTTTTATGCGAAAGCCTTTATTGCCTGTGCTATCCTTCTCTTTATGTCTACTATACTCCTACCATCCCTAGTTATTATGCTGCCCCAGTAGCAGAATTTCTAATTTTTTCAAAGTATCCCTTCCGAATTTAACACCCTTGATTTTCCTTCTATTAAACCTCCAGGATCAGGTTTGTACCATCTCCTTTATTCTTAACTTATATAAATATTAATTTGTCCGCAATAAAAGTTTTTTTGTTGAAAATGATTTTAAAGGAGTGGCTTTTTAGGTATTATTAATTTTTTTATACTTATAGTTCCTCTTAAAAAAACCTATTATTATTATTTAAATACAAATTGACTTTTTAGATGAGCACATTTGTCTCAGGGTGTTCGTGGGCTGGGTGGCTATTTAAAGCAGTGGCACAATTATTAGGGGCTGCATTCAGATGTTACTTGAGTTATGGTCCTGGCTGGCGATCTGGGTATTTTCCAAGTTCCACGTTCCAGCTCCTCGCTCGTCTCTCCCGTTACTGCCCCTTCTCTAACCTACTTTCGGCTAAGGTAGACGACTGACAAAATTTGGATGACCATGCCATCTATCGCAAAAAGGTCCGAAATGTTGCAATGAAGCAGATCGTTTAAATCGCTCATTACAGGTTCATGCCATTGATGCAAGTCTTCTTCTGACTCCCCAAATACCAAAATATCATCAGTAAACCGCAGGGTTTTTATTTCTTCTCATTGCATTTTGATTCCGTTTCCATATTAATTTTTACTTTTTTAATCGCCTGTTCTATATATAAGTTTAAATGGTGACAGACTGCATCCTTGTCTTACTCGTTTCTTGATTTCTGCTTTCTTTGCCCTTCAGTTCTAATTACTGCACATATATATAATTTATCAATATTGAATTTCATGTTTTGCCTGAAAATTTGCATCTAACTCTTAGTAATTAGGGAATGAATATTATTAACCATTGTTATTAAATAAAACAGGAGCCATTTTAAGTAGCAATAAGAAAAGTTGATGCGTTAATGACATTGTTGAGAATAATGAATGTACGTTCATGGTTATAACCGCGGAACCGTAAAGTTTTTTTTAAAAAAATGTAATTTCGTGGAATAATTGGTTATTTGAGAGTCAAAATTTTCCAACGACGGGACCGAAAGATATTAAAATACGACGTGAGGAAATTATTCGTAAAGAGAAACCTATAAATGAGGATTGCGAAAGTAGTTTCTAAATTTACAAAAGTGGAGTTAAGAATTATTTGGTAGAACATCTTGGCAACCGCAGTGACACCCAGCTACCAGGAACTATAAAAATTATTTTTAATGAATAATTTTATTGAAAACAAAATAACTTACGTTTCTTAATAAAGACCCATAATCCTACTTCCCTTAATTGCAGTACTTAAATAAATCCAGTAGTACAAATTGAACTTATTCTGAAAGTTATTATCTCCCAATCTATATTCTATATTTGTAGTTATGAACAACTTAGTTTTGTAATCACACCAATAAATATATTAGTGACAGTCAATTTACTAATTAATATATGAAAATTTGGTGACATAATCACATTACAGAGTTTTAATGACACTAGAAAAGTTTTTTCGGATTTGTTTCAGATAGTGTAAATGGCCTCCTTTTTTTCTTATTTATTTTTAAATGAATGAATATCCTATGTTAATTAAAAATGTTTGAATTAATGTATACTAAAAATGGAGGAATATTTTTTTCAATTATATATACGTAAACTTTAATTGCGTAAATCTCCGTAATGATGAGCAGGCACGAGAAAGTTTTTATAAAGGGTTATTAATATCGTCACATTTATCTGAATATTACAAAACATTCCCAATCTACGGTTTCTGGAGCTCAGCCAATGCGAACTCGTCCACAATCCCGTTTGTAAATCTATAAACGTTATACTTCTGCAATAACTGAGATGAGGTTTGAGATTTTGATTAGATTAGATTAATTTTCCAAAGATCCTAAAGGAAAAGCGTGGTTTCAAGGACGTGAAATGAAGTGTTATAACTCATTATGAATAGTAAATTCATTTCGGCCATGGAAGCCGTTTAAGAATGTCTAAATTATACACAAATTTATCAATCTCTTAGTACTTAAGATATTTAGAATTGTTTTAACTGTTTAACTCCCACATAATTTGCCCATTTTGGCAGTTATTCAAACATGTCGTTAGAATTTTTTTGCATATAGCACCTGAAGAGAGAAACTTAGAGAAGAAACGCTCTGTTTTATTTTAATTTTTAATGTAACTTTTAATTTTAAAGTTGTGTATTAAAACAATATACATTGATAATAGGATGTAAGAAAAACATCATTCTATGTGCAAATAAAAATTCGTCACTTTTGCTTATAGTTAATGCTGAAATAACTCATTTACAAAGTAGGAGAATTTAGGAAGACGTTTATTAACTTCCCTTTTGAATTTAATCAGTGTCTCTTAAATTCTTTACCTTACTTAAATTTGTTAAAATTAGTTATTTCAGTCTGAACCGGACTGGGAATCGAACTCGGGATCCACATTTAACCGACTGAACTATCCCATTCAAGACTGAGCTTCATTTGAAAAAAATTTCTTCTGTTCTCTAATTACAATAGTTATTTCAGTATAATACTACCCTCATCTTTATGGAATCATCTTAAAGTTCGTACTAATCATATCATATTTAATAAATCAATTAACGTCTATATTTCACCATAATTAAATCGAATAAATTTACGACCAATTACAAAATTTTTATTTAATTAAACCGACGTTTCGTCAGCACATCTGGGATTTCCTTAGGTAATTTCTTCAAATGTTAAATTTTGAGGAACGAAATGAAGCCAAATGCAGATAAACTTGAAGGGCAGCTTCAACAGAAATATTATCTCATTTATCATATTTAATAGAAATGAAAAGACTGGAAACTCTTAGAGTTTAGTGTCACTGGATACGAAAATGAGGAGATAAAACAAAAATTAGAATTGTGTATTAAAAAATATGTTTGACGTAATAATTATTACGCCATGGAAAGGTTAGTGTAGTGGCAGCAACTTTAAGTCAGAAAAATTGCAAAGAACTATAATAAAACCTGAAGACATGTCACATGGAGCTGCAACCAACCACGGTAAAGCAGATCGTGAAGGTTGGCCACGAAACGGAGAATATTTGTAGATTCGTCGCAATTGCCATGATGTCACCTGATACAGAAAGGTAAATGTCATTCTTCAACGGTTTATGACGGAGTGTGCTGAATTTATGAAGTATGTAATGCACCACAACTCAGTTGATGGAATTTTATCGCTAAGAAACTCTGTCCCCCTCACGGGAGAGTTAATTAAATCAGGAATTCCTCTTATCGATGCATGTAAAGGAATTTGAGATAAATATCATGTATATTATTTCTCATTGGCCGAAACGAGGTTCATCCCGTTTTCAAGCACCAAAACTGAACAAACCGCCATGCATGTCGTATTTGTGGACAAGTAATTTTTCGATATTTATGCCTCGGCCATTATTTTATACATATACAAATACTTGAAAATGGTGTGTTCTAGGAGCAATGAAATATTTTAGTTGCAAAAACGTGCTATTAGAATAGTTTCTAGTACTAAATCTAGATGAAGTTGCAAGCCATTCCATAAAAGTTTGCAAATATTTTGCCTAGTGTATACATTCATGAAAGCTTAAAGTTTGTAAAGCGAATTTCATGAATACGCGACTAGAAATCCCTCAGCTCTGACGTCAAGTAGACAAGCATCGCCTTGCTCTTTACCAGAAAAGTATTCGCCGTATAACAGTCTTCCTTCAGACGTTAAGAACAATGATAACTGCAAACGTTTCGTTTAAAAGTATTATATTAAGTGGCGCATTTTACTCTGAACAGGAGTTTCTTGATCGTTCGAATTAATGTTTCTGCAAAAGTACTGAATGTCTTGCTTCGTAAAATTACGAATTATATAATTTTAAAGCTTTCTGTATAGGTTTTCCAGCTCTTTTGTTTATTTGTTTAGTGTATTGCCTGGAGCTACTGCGGAAGGTCAGATTCCCCGTCGAGCAGCTCAAAGAATGAAATCTCCTTTGCTCAAGCGTATGATTTACTCTAGTGTGCGTGTAGTGTTTCCAATGATTTTAGACTATATCCTGTTTATTTTAGTTATTTATTTAAAGGTTATTTGCAGTTAATTGTTACTTTATTTTGTTCCCATAATTGTTACTTGATGTCATGTATGACGTATTCTATTTCCTCAACGAATGGAAGCAACAATAAATATAAAACTGGCTTAACGATCACACTGACATCCAACTGGTCGTTGTCGTTATTGACGAATATGGCCATACAATTTACAGGAGTTTATCAAGTTACTGAATATAATCTGACATCCAACTGGTCGTTGTCGTTATTGACGAATTTGACCATACAATTTACAGGAGTTTATCAGGTTACTAGATATAATCTAATTCTGCTGAGGACGCTGAAGTTGTGGAGGAGGTGAGTCGTCAGCAGTCTTAGAACGCTGCTAAATACAGTTGTGTGACGTCATCTCAGAGAATTAGAGAGGCACTCCGGAATACTAATTAATTGTGAATAAAATTTAATTAGAACTGAAGATACAGAAAAGGTTGCAGTCTATCGCGTATGCTGTTTAACTTATATATAGACCATGACATGAAGAAATTTAAACAAAATATGGAATAGAAATCATACTGCAAGGAGAAGAAATAAATGATATTGTCGTATCACAAGAGGCTTGGAAACAACAATATATGGCATGAACGTGGTCCTGGAGTAAGAGTTCAATATGATGATTAATAGATAGAAAACCAAGGTAATGGAGTGTAGTATGGGAAACAGTGGAATAACAAAGGGTGTTAGATTGGGAAGGGATATTTTGAAGGAAATTAAGAAATTCTGCTACTTGGGAAGCGTAATAATTAGGGATGGTATAAGTATAATAGACATACAGAGTAGGATAGCACAGGCAAGGAAGGCTTTCGCGAAAATGAGAAATTTACATACGGGTAATAAAGTGTGAATATTAGGAAATCGTTGCTAAAAATGTTCGTATGCAGTGCGAAACGTGGACGATAGGAGTTACAGATATGATAATAATTGAAGGCTTTGAATTGCTGAAATCAGATGGGTGGATGGAATCACTAACGAGGAAGTGCTAAGCAGAATAGGGGAAGACCGAACAATATGGAGGACGTTGACCTACAGAAGGATTCAGGCCACGTCTTGAGACACGAGGGTCTTGTAAAAATAGCCTTAGAGAGAAGTGTGTGGGGTAAAAGCAGAAGAGGGAGGTCAAGTATGGGATCCGCTAAGCAGATTAGAGAGGTTGTGGACGTTATGAGGAAAAGCAAAGGCTTACGCAAGATAGGTTAGCATGGAGGGTTGCGTCAGACCATTCTAAGGTCACTCACCGGGCAAAAGCGTATATCTTTGATCAGATCTCAGGAAACTGTTTCACAATCAACGGTCGTAAGCATTTTACTTTTTCGCCCGCCTTACTAATTAATATTCTTTCCCTAGTGATATTTTATGGCATACCATATCTAAGTTCAAGTATTAGGCTAGTTTTAAGTAATTTCTTTATCAGGGAAAGCTCTTTACACAATTGAGAAAACGCTTCAGAATTAAGTCTTGATGCTTCGTTATCGTACGAGGGATGGACCTTTTATCTCAAGCAAATTACGTCAAACTGCATAAAGAGGGATTGTCCCGATAAAAGTATCGAGAGTATTTCAACGATAAGTTGGCCTCTATTTCATATCAGCTCCTTTTAAGTCGCTCGGATTCTGGGCTAGAAATATCCGAATGGTGATCTGTGTGCAGCTGGACGAAGTTTCGCTTAAGATTCCACCATGCCGGTCCGGCAATGAACACAGATCAGATACAAAATCAATAACCTGGCGGCACTACTCTTCACAGATGTCAAATTCTATTCAACAAGTTTTCAGAAGGAAGGAAAACATTTTCTATCTTCTGATTCATAATCTACGGCGTATTATTCGTGACGATAACGATCTCGTCTTTATCCATCAGCTCTCACAATCATTTTCGTGATTATATTTGTGATAAGAAAAATATAGCTGCAGCTTACTTTACCTAATCATTTATTACACTCATAATACTATGGATTAATTGATATTTGTAATAAACTAATTATGCCCGCGGCTTCGATCGCTTGGAACTTGGACAAATAGCTGTTTTTAAAAACGAACCAACATGTACAGCAATTTTATAACGTTGAGTTCATCGAATATATAAAAATGCGGTATCATTTATGTACCTATTTTATGTTTAGTATCTAAGTTTCAGGGTAAACCTTATAACAAGCAGTTGGCTTTGAACACGTTTCGGAGCCTATTCCAGACAAACTTCCAGACAGACAGAAACTTTAATTATATTTATTGTGATAGATTATATTTACTATATTTGCTTTTAAAAATGAGTAATCACTAAATGTTAAAATTTACCTGACGCGAAAAATAAAAACCAATTTACGAATATATCAAATCGACGATCCAAAGAAGTTCATTATTTCTCAAGGAGTTAGCTCTCTGCCAACGATAGGCTTATTTCGGCGCGAAAATGTTATAATTTAAAAAATATATAGTACTATAGATCAAGGGTATGGCCAACCCGCATCCTCTTATGGAGATCTCGATGAGCGTATGGGACACGAAACCTATGCCGTAGAGGTTTTTTCCCCACTTTTTTGTGTGTTTATATGCTAGAAACCTTCGCGGGAGTGTACTCGACAACTACCTAAAGTTTCCGATGATGGTGTAGTAATGCATAAAGAACAAACAGACAGACAGACAGACATCCATTTGTTTATATTTATATCAATTAACAGGATCACCACATACAACTATTATCAAGTACTAATTAATAGAGCAAGTTAAATCAAATATATATAATTATAAATGTAGTTTTCTCTTTCATCCCGATTATTTTACAATTTTCTACCTCCCTTTTCATTTTGCTGCATGACGTGGATGGGATATCCTTTGGTATAATCGTTTACTCAAAACAACACTCTCGTTTGACTGAGATTTGTTTTTTTATGAATAGGATCGATAATAGCTTATTATTGTTTAAAATATATATAAAGGGTCAGCTTCATTATTTTGGCACGGAATACTTGTTTTTACGAAGTACAGTGAAATTGTGGTAACATACCCACACATTCATAAGGCATTTACAGATTATTTCTATTTACGATTAAAGATGACCAATATTTGTCACATAGATATTAGCCCTCTATAAATAATGTATCAATTAACGAATGTCTTTCACAATTATTAACGACCACAAATTTTTTACTAAATATTCATCCGACGTTTCGTCACCGTGACTGAGACTTCGACAAATAATTTCTTTAAATGTTCTGAATCATATTTCTTCTTAATTTGAAGGAAGAATCCACCAATGTAGTATGTGCAGCACTGTGACTTATAAACCATTTTTCAAATTTATAAACGAAAAACGTTTCATTACTTATTATTAAATAGTGTAAAATACCATTTTATTTAAGTAATGATACTTTTCAATTGTTTTTCGCGAATGTCAAATCGGATAATTAACTTTTAGCAACAGAAAAATCTGTCTCGGATGCCAGAGTCGTATTCCACCGTTATTAGCACTGCGACTTATAAAAATTTTACATTATTATTAACAAATTAAATCTACCATTACTTAAATAAAGTGTCACTTAAACTTTAGCGTTATATCACGCTAAACAGCAATTTAATCATCTCGTTTGACAGGCTATGTAAGGGTGGATATGTATTGGGAATTGAAGTGTACCGAAACACTTGTTCTACGAAATTGGCATTGAATCCCCAAATTTGAGGACCTCTTTAGCGTTAACCATAAATTCGACTATTTCTGACTTTTGACCATTAATTGTATTTTACTTTTAGCTATTCATCTGATTTCAATAATTTACCAATCAATTTTTATAAATTAATAAATAATTAATAATCCTGTGTGTTGCAATTTATGGCGTTCATTGCTTTGGCCTGTATTCACACAATCAATTAAATTAATTGTCTATGTATATCGTACAACATGGAGTCAGATAAGTGATATGGAATGGTGATATATCAGTATCCCTCTCTTCTACATAGAGCCCACTCAATATCATTAGACAATATTCCTATCGAGAAGATCAATTTTCGTAGAAATAAATGGTATTATAATAATTCTCTATAATTAAAAATTTTAATATTAGCATTGTATTATTTAATTAAATCTAATTCTGAAAATATCTAAGCAAAAATTTGTTTAGTTCTCTTTGGAGCTTAATTTAAATACACTTATAACCCCTGTATTTGTCTGGGGTTGGCCGTAATTAATGCACGAGAAAACTTGAACTCTATTATAATAAGTGGATATGGTTTGAATAGACTTTATAAAGTTCATTGTACATTTCCCACAGAGACTATGTTTGCTTCTGAAATGATCTAAAGTCGATACACAGCGTATTTGGCGTGCTTTAATTGTCAATCGATTCTTGTTCAATAGCTACCAAAACTGTGGCAGATGTACTTGTGACTGTTGTTGGGTACATTATTGCAGTTGAATTATTGCCTGAGGAAGAGTTGTAAAGAAGGCGAGTTTGTTGGCAGAGTTTCCATCTTGTGGAGCTATTCTTAGCTCAGGGCCCTGCCGTTACTGCCTGTACGAGGTAGCTGCATGCGAGACTATCTCCTAAATCTAAGGCAGGAAACTCTTCAATCGTTGCCCTAATTTATGTCAAATATTGGTAACTGCTGTACAAGCGTTAACAATGCGTCCTATTGCAACGTGTCGCGAACAACGACAACACAAACCCAGCATATATATATTTATTTATTTATTATATACATGCATTATGTTTATCTGGCTATTCATGTTGCTCCGGATCTCTTTCAGGTGAATATGGGTAGGATCTTTGAACTATAGCCCGGGGCCCCTACATAACACACTTCTCTGCTTTCCTCCCCTTTCCGAATACCCTCTTTGTAATTCACTTTCTATGCTCTTAAGGGGGAGTTGCCAGTTACTGGGTCACTCTCATATAACCTGTCACCCTAAAATAAAATTTGACTATGTCTGATAATAATCCTGTAGTGAAAAAAAAAACTTTATTACAGTCACTGGTATTCTTAGTTAATATGTAACTTTGTAATTGTAACCGTCGCTAGAGCTTGTCCGTGACACCAAATTCCTCTAATGTAAATAGTTCATACATTTAATCATTTACCTGAAGAAGTCCACAAAGTAGAATGAAACGTAGTATTAAATAGTAATAAAATTATTCGCTGTTTTATTATAACTTCGAATCTTTCAGCTTACAGTTGATCATATTCTTTACTAGTCTGACTATTGTTAAAAGACTCTCTTTAGTACGAAACATACTTTAAGAAACCATGTAGTGTTTTGTAAAGTGTACTTCGTTCAATTAAAGAAAATCTAATTGCGATCTGTACGATGCGTTATTAATACGTTGTTATTTTATAAATTGAACGATGTACACTGTACAGAACACAACCTTGTTTTAACAATAATTAGACTAGTGAATATATGGATGAATATGATCAATAGTAGGCCAATTAATAAGTTACTAATAATGAATGTCATTTCATTGACTGATTTATTTCAATGCAACGGGCATACCCCGGTGGCAATGCTTAGAATATATAAAATTAATGAATACTCAAAACAAAGAATAAAAGTTATATAAGAAAAAAGGGGAAAAAAACAAAAAAGATAAAAATGAACAAAAAACATACCGCTTCATTACCCCAAATTAACTATGTATTTTTAAAACCAGTAATGGTGTTCTACTTTTCCCTGCATTGAACTTCACAACACTGTACTCACTATATTTAAAATATTACTTCATTTTTCACTTCACTCAGTTTACCATTGATATTGAAGATTTGGAAACCATAATAAATGGCATGAGAGAAAGAGTACAATATGAGAATTAAAAGAAGGAAAATCAAGGTAAAAGAGTGTAGCATGGGAAACTGAGGAATAACAAATGGTTTTAGATTGGGAAGGGATATTTTGAAGGAAGTTAAGTAATTCTGCTACTTGGCAGTATAATAACTAGAGATGGTACAAGTATAGCAAACATAAGAGTAGGATAGCACAGGCAAAGAAGACTTTCGCAAAAAAGGGGAATTTACGTAAGGCAATATAAGTATGAATATTACGAAATAATTATTAAAAATTCTCTTATGGAGTGTGGCGTTATATGGCTGCGAAACGTGGACGGTAGGAGTTGCACGTAGGAAAAGAATAGGTGCTATAGGAGAACGCTGATATTCAGGTGGGTGAACAGGGTAACTAACGAGGAAAAGAATAAACAGAATAGGGGAAGAGCGAACAATATGAAGGACGTTTTGTGACGTGAGGGTCCTATAAAATTAGCATTGGAGGGAAGTGTGTGGGGTAAAACCAGAAGTGGGAGGCTAAGGATGGAATAAGCGAAGTAGATTAGGGTCTATGTGGAGGGGGGTGGTAGTTATGCGCAAATGAAAAGGCTTACGCAAGATAGTATCAGACCAGTCTTAGGGCTGAATACCACAACAACAACTCTATTACTTTTTTATATTAACCTCTATCATGAGTAATTAATATATTATTTTAATTGTTTCATTGTCTTTGTACAGGCCGCTAGCATGCAAACTACTGCAGGCCCGAATTTTTATATCAGAAATAAAATTATTCCGTTGTCTAATCTTGCAGGAGTGATCCCTTTTAGAAAAGTAAGTGAGAGATAAAAGAGAACGTCAAACACAGAGTTACTTAGAATGTTATCTATGATAAAATTGCTGTATTGGGTAAAAAGGGAGAAATGAAATTGAAACATTAGTCGGTCATTCTTTTTTTTTATTGAAAATTCAGTGCATTATAATGTCATTTATTCCATACTATACCTATAAATATAAAGATTGGTCACCTTTTCTGAAAATTAATTTAAAAAATACTTGAAATGCTAGGAGTTGTTTGATATGTCGCAATTTGAAACGACAGTAAATTGGGAAACACCAAATAATTTCTATGGGGTCCCGATACATGTGGGGTAAGAACTCGCCAAAAATAAAATAAAATAAAACAAAAGATAAAGGTTAGTAAGTTTCGTGCTAGAAAACTGTCCATTGCAGTACAGTAAAGAATGCTATGACAACGGACTGCTGCAGAGTCGTTAATAGTCATCGTCTAGGTATGCCTTCGTGGAATAGAATTCTAAAGTTTTACGATGCGAAGCGTGATAAGCAAATTCACGTAGCTATCTTCTGTTACGCTTATCTACAACAGTCGGGTGTTTCAGCGTGTAAAACCCGGACACAAAAAGCCGTCCGATGAATTCAAGGAAGCTGTCCAGCAAATTACTTAAAGGGAATTTCATGCAATGCGGCGAAATATTGCTATCTGTTTTATTACAAGTGAGTAATCTTCGTTGAAGTAACGGTGTTCGAGCCATTCCAGGGTCCTTGAATGTAACATGTCGGAAGAGATAATCCGCTAAACTGGAGTGTCAGGGCTTCCATTGTTCAAGATTTCCAAGGCTGCTTTCCGTCCTTGACTATTATTAAAAACTTTAGTATAAGTTGAAATCAATCCAAAAATGGTGTAAATTAATTATTCGACATTAAAGTTTATCTTTAACTAATACCCGATTCTTACTTGCAAGTATTTTGTAGTGGGCGGTCGGGTAAGCCCGGGTTAATACGCGAGGCAATCTTAAATGTTTATTTATAACATTATAATTACAAGCCTTTGTATTACGGCAAAATTAATCGTTTCTCAGTTATGAAACCACACTCAAGCTCTTATTGGATTTGCGAAAGGTAATGTATTATTAATTACTGGATTACCGTTCACTTTAGTAGTTTCCGTGCACAATACCTTTTACACAAATTTCTGGGAAGGACGTGTATAACAATGTTCTGGAAGCCGAACTTATGCAGAAGGTGAAGCGTCTGTACAGTACGAACGCTATTTAGTGACTTTCTGGCACATTATACTGAGCCTCACATTCAGAAATTGATTAATTGTTAAAAACAGTTATACCGAATCGATATTAACAAACTGCAAAATAGAGCACAGCCTTCTCAGGATAGTGATACACATAATCATTGCGAGCAGAAAATGCACCAATCTTTTGGCATCTGCCGTTGGACTTGCGTCCAAAACAAACTCGTGGATAACTTGTTATAACTTATGTGCACAAGGAATAGTTCAATTCCAGAGGAGACAGAGAAAAGTTTTCCGCTAAAAGCCTCGATAATAGGATACAGAAGAAAACTTTTTTTTTTCCCCAGAGTTTACATATTTGAGGTGTTTAAAACTTTGTCGGCTCGTAAAGTTTTATTCCTTGGCGAGTTAGTTGCACCTGGCAAACTGTATTTTATACGTTTGTTTTCTTTAAGTTCACAGTTTCGAACGGCGTTAGAAATAGCGTTGGGAAGCAAGGGGAAAGTATTTTTCAAAATAAATTTCTAAAATTTGAATGTGTATTTATAACAAATGAGATTTTGCCAGTTATCAAAATTAATTTATTAGTACACTGTATACAAAATCAAAATTATACTCTCATCTCCTCATGATTTATAATGAAGTGCATTTAGCATATTTTTACGCTTCATGCATCTGTAACATTTTAAAGGGATTTGGGTTCTACTTTAAATTACATGAGCAGGTAGAATAAATTATAAGAAAAATTAACAAATTTAAAATTATATTTTAACAACAACTAATAACAAATCAATAAAGTAATGGATAACACAAGAAATAATAAAAATGATTGATGAAAGGCGCACAAATATAAAATCGCGAGAGATGAAAATGGTAAAGAGCAATACAGAATGAAGAATGAGATAGATAGGAAGTGCAAATCAGCCAAAGAGGCTTGGCTACAAGAGAAATGCAAAGCGGTTCAAGATTTCATGGTGAAAGGGAAAATACGCGCATCAGACCAGTTTTAGTCACAACACAATAAATAAGTAAACTTATGTCCCTCCTCTTTCAAAAAGAATTATACATTCAGATAATGAATTAACTTGATAAATTGAAATAGAAATCAAATTGCTTCTGTCTCCTAGGGGATGATGGTCTTCTATACCTTGGTCTTTCTGCTCTGAACAATGGTGGCAATTGCTACTGTCGCTTTAAGTAGACGGCCTTGAGGAATTTATGGTACGTTACCGACACCGGAAATAGGAGGTACTTTGGCTGCAATCTTTGAAACCCTTGAAGAGGTAGCTTATGGAATTTGGCGGGGTTAATAAACACCGAACTTCTCAACAAGTCTCCAATGCTCTCTTTCTCCTCTGCAACTAACTCCTCATCCCTCCAACATCACGACAACTTCGCAACTAAGTCCTAATCCCTCTATTTCCACGACAACCCAGCAACTAAATCTTCATCCCTCTGGATCCACGACAATCCAGCAACTAACCTCTCCCCAATCTTTTACGAAACTACAAAACCTATAATTTACCCTTCCCGATTCAAGTTTTTCCGGTACAAATCATTCTTACATTTGTAGTTCACAAATTCGGGTTTCAACGTTTGCCCGAAATGTCGCAAAATGATACGATTCAGAGGCTACTAATCCTTCTGTGAGAACGTCTGAACGTGACAAAACATTGAAACATCAGATTATTACTATCCTACACATTTATGAGATTTCCTGACCAGCTGCCTTTTAATCCTTCAAAGGACCACTCCATCAATAGATATCTTGATGTCCCGAAGGTCAGGCCTTATTTGAAAGGGCCAACAGACCCTCTCGACATTCGCAGCTCGGACAAATTAAGTTTTAAAAAAAATTATTCAATGAAAAACAACGCCTTTAATAATTTATAATGTAGGTACACACTACATATCGAAGGATACGAAAACTGATGTCATCGAAATTATCCTCTGTGTATCTCAATGTTCGAAAGAAAATTGTAGATGCCATTGTTATAAACTATATATAATATTATATAGCATGTGAAAAGGTTCTTAGCTGTTTAAAAGTGCAACTTACCATATTGAGATGAGCGTCCGAAAACCTTTTTTAAGGCACTCTTTCAAGAACATTGTTCACTTGCCAGTAAAACAGTTGAACGTAGATTTTCTGAAGCGGGAAAATATTGAGGGGATCCTAAATGCCAACTACCATTTGAAACAGTTGAAACTTCAATTCAGTCTCTCGAAAATTACTTTTCTTGTTAAGGGCAATGTTTTCATCGGTACAATTGCTGCCACTAATTGACGAGAACTTCATTTTACTATTCTAACAATGCTAACAAGCTATAACGATAAAAATTAAAAATTTTCAACTTTTAACAAGAGTACTAGACTCATAAGACTTCAACGAACTGAAAACACGTCCTCCAACTGAGCTGTTTGTGATATAATCTTGTTCCAAGCACACTTGCATATTCGATGTTGCAATTTAATCGTGGAAATGTACTCATCTCGTAACAGTAGAATAAGTTAAGTATTTATACTTTTCGTCTACGTTTTATTTGTTTTAATGATTAAAAGATTACATGCCAAAATACAGATTTCTAAAAATATACATTTAAATAAATTATTTAATAGTCATATTGCATTCCATCTGTGTAGCTAACAATGTCTGTTTCATAAATTTTTTAAAAATATATTGGTGTTGGCTTCTAATCTTTCAATCAACAGACCACGTTATTTCAGGGTAGGAATGAGGCAGAATTCTACAATTAGTGGCAGCAGTGAACTTTAAACGATTGAATTAATGAATTGTTTTAGTACAATCCATGAGTACTGAAATCAGCAACAGTTTCATGGTTGTTGTTGTATTTCGTCCGAAGACTGGTCTGACGTAACACAACATGCTATCCTGTTTTATGCAAGCCTTTTCATTTACCACCTCCCCCCTAATCTACTTAGCGGATTCCATGTTTGGACACCCTCTTCTGCTCTTACCCCCACACACTTCCTTCTAATAACAATTTTACAAGACCCTCATGTTTTAAAAGCTATCCCTTATCTTTATCAAAGTCCTCCACATTGTTCTCTCTTCTCGTATTCTATTCAGAACTTCCTGGTTAGTTACACTATCTACCAAACTGATTTTCAGAATTCTTTTATAGCACTACATTTCAAAAGATTCTATTCTTTTCCTTTCTGCAACTCCTATCGTTCACGTTTCGCACCCATTTACAACACAGTCCACACAAACCTTTTTAGCAATGATTTCCTAATATTCATACTTATATTACCCATAAGCAAAGTCCTCTTTTTTTTGTGAAAGTCTGTGCTATCTTTATGTCTACTATACTTCTACCAACCCTAGTTATTATGATGCCCAAGTAGCAGAATTCCTTAACTTCCTTCAAGATATCTCTTCCCAATCTAAGATCGTCCACTGTTCCCCATATTACACTCCATTACCTTGGTTTTCCGTCTATTAATCCTCACGTTGAACTCTTTCTCAAGGACCAAGTTCTTGTAAGTTTAAAAAAGTCCCTGCAATTCCTTTCTTCACTGCTTCATATGAACAAAAATCACATACCTTGCTCAAAAATATTGTTGAATATGCAGTCGACATTTACATTCCGGCTACATCCACGAATAATCTTCATTCAGCGTTATAATCTTGTGGGATTTAGATAAGAATTACAGAACGATTTGCGTTCCTGAGACTTCAGTTTCTACTCAAAGGAATACGTTAATTTTTCAACTATAAGTTAGGTTGAACATAAACTTAGCTAATTTGATTTATTTAAAATAAAACGCTTTAATATCTGTTATTTTATTGCTAGTTTCAATTTCTATCTGATATTGAAAATTAATATCCATAATGAACTGTTGCCGTTTATTTGAATTAGGTTAATTATTATCATCGTCTCAATCCGATATTCTTGGTTTGGCCATCTTTTACACAACGAGAGTCTAACACGAAGTAATCAGAGTATTTTAACGTAACTTATATACTGTCGTCTCATTTCTCACTAATCTCAATTCCCTCCTATTTATTATTAATTCACTTTTCCATGCATGATAATCTTCTTTGAGTTCACAATTCGGAAGTATTTGTGAATCGGCAACGGTCATTTCAGACTTCCTATTCGTCTGTAGCCTCAGACGACGCCAGAAAATATCATTTCGTAAGTGGCCGCCTCCATTGAGACCAACCCTGAAATATATCGTACAAGTTTGTTATCCGGATTACTAGGCGGCCACACATGCTTGCCCCTGGCACACACACACATATTATTTCCAAATATATATCGCAAAAGAATCAATTCAAATGGGAATATTAGAAATATCGAGCATGTTTCGAAATCGGTATTGCGAGTTGGATACGAAGTTATATCTATATTTCTCGATTAAATGTTAAAAATATATCATTTTCTATTCGCAAATGTTGGTGGAGAATGGTATTTTTTCTCTGGTCTAAATTCTGATAAAAAGGAATTTTCTATATGCTTGGGCCGATTGGACATTAAAAATGAAACACTATCTCATTAAATATATATATATATATATATATATATATATATATATTCAATTGTTCTAAATGGGAATTTAATTCTACCTTTGTATTATTAGTAGCGTCCACATATATGTCATATGCAAATGGCGATGAAATAACTGCAATGTGATCTTAATGTGTGAGATGTCAATGTTATTATATATATAATAGAATCATGATGAATGAACGTTCGCTCGTGCGACGGAACGACTTGACACTTTAATACAACGTTGTCATGCTGAAATTCGATTATTTTAATAATATTTTACACAACGAACTGCAGTGAGTACGAAGAAACTGTCCGTGGAGGCAAGTAGTAGTTTCACGAGCCTAGGCCTCTCTTTTCCATTTTATTTTGTTGCAGAGTGACCTGATTGCGTACGCCTTGGGAGATTGACATCTGAGCCTTCATGAGGAACGTCTTTCAGCTCTCGTGACCCACAAAGTCGCAAACTCAAGAGAGTGGTGGACGACTTTCCTTAAAGATTTCCCTATTCTGCTCCTGTTGTCGCTCGTTGTGCAGAATATTTGACTTTTATCTATTTACAAACGTGGAGATTTTGATGCTTATTGGGAAGAGAAGAATTTTCGAAAATGTCTGAAAGGAATGGGCTGCTTCATACGGACAAATAATTTAGTAAAGCCAGTAGACATGAGTTAAAATTATATGCTATGGTATCTGCGGACAATTATCTGATAAAATCTTTAGAGGTAGAGGAACAACGATTATTTTTCAAGAATGTTTTGGCATAAATTAACCATAACAGGATTTGAATGTAATTATATGGCTCCTTCCTTTTATTTTAATTTACGTTAGCAATACGAAACATGCACATCTCAAATATGAAAATATAAGATTGATTTACATTACAGCTCATAATTAAGTCACTAAGGTTGAGCATCTGTTCTGCGTGTTTCTCAAATAAATCTTACTTTTATTTATCTTATAAGCACTTCATGTAAAAGAAACTCAGATTTGAATAGTGTGATACGTTGCACGCTACGCTTGAATTCAAAGAAATCGCTACACAACAAGCACGCAAATGTTATTAAAATTTAACCAGAAAAATTAAGCGCATGTATTTTTCCACTTCAAAGACGCCCGCAGAAAATTGCTGTTAATTCCTCTCCAAGTTGTGAGCATGAACTTTGCACGTGTAGACTAACGATGTCTGCAAAGCCGTGCCTATAAGCTCTTTCGCCTAATAAAACCCCTAATATTGCTCTAATAGGCGCTAATGCGCTAAAGCTCACAGTCGCACAAGGTCAAGAAGAAAAGGATGCATTTCCCTCGCTGAAGAACTAACACAATGCCCTCGGGATCCTGCTGGGAATAATTCAGCACCATCCGTCTACTTAATTAAATTTGATATAAGCCACGCACGTTGTTCGTTCAAAAATACTCGAGGCCGTGTAAGAGGCAGTTAAGAACAGCGATAAAACTGAAACTAACGCAACGAACCGATCCGCAGACACGCGTTTCCTAAATATTTAAGAGTTTTCTTTGTCGCCTGGAGGGGCGTGCATTACAAGAGCTGAGCCAACAAAAATGCTTGGGAAGACTTGATGGCCGCAAGAGATAAAAGAAAAGCGATTAGAGTCTGCAAACACACATACTCGTGCACTCGCACACTTGCACTGAAACACGACTTCATTCCCAGTGCTTGTCGCGATGAACTCACTCCGCTGATATATACACCACGAGATAATATTCGTAATTCAATCGTGTGAACACACTATTCAAAAATTATATTTGCAAAGCGGACCTTCGATTGCGTTAAAGAACCTTTGACGCTCTGGATTACTTCTAATTTGGAATGACTCAAATATATTTTAAATAAAGTATAAAAATAATATATTATATTTAATTTACAATATTCTGACTATTTGATTGGGCATGTGCTAGAAACCAAATCAGACTTTAAATTTGAAAATCAACAATAAATATTTACTAATTAAAATAGAATTCATATTGTATGCAGTAAGTATTAAGAGATGATAAAATCAGGATTGAAGAACATCAGAAAAAAAAGTTATGATTATTGATAAACAAATCTTCTCAAAGTTTTCATCGTAATCAAATGTAGAGAACCATATTAGTCAGTTGTCATTATACTATCGTCGAACGTTCAATGCAGATAGCTCAGTGACCAAAACTGAAAATGTTCTGACATCAGATTTTCCCCGAGGTCCTACGAAATATTTCAAACCTCCAAAATTCCCATTTTGGATTATTTTTGTTCTGAATAGTCGAGTACATATAATGGAAGTTTTAATTTTTTCAAAATAACAGCAAATTGAGGAAGTTCTGTTTTTGAGGTGGTGTATCGGTCTTTTGAGTGACAAGTATCATGTACATGATGCAGGTTTTCTAAGATTTGCCTGATCCCCCCTCCACTTGTAGGGGAATATCGGGTAGGATCTTATAGCCCGTAATCCCTAGTTAACCCTTGGCTGCCTTATTCTCTCTACCTCATACCCCCCCATTTCATATTCCCATCAAATGCTATGAAAGGGGACTTGCCATTAAGTGGATCAGTGCCGCCTCCCCCAAATCCTTAACTGGTCCAGGCATGGAGAAGGAAATGCTGCATCTTGGCAGGAAACCCCAAGAGTCTTACCTCCTCATTCAGGTTTTCTAGGGTTTATCCTGCATTGATTTTAGGTGAATGCCGGGTAGAATCCTTAAACTAGCCCGGGGGTCCTAGTTAATACTTTGTTGCCTTTGTCTCGCTACAGGACCCCCACACACTCCGTTCAAATCACTTTCTATGGTAATAAAGAGGAGTTGCTACCTCGCGCTTTGCCTAAGCTTGTTAATTTAAAAAACAGCAATAAAATTGTTTTAAAGATGGATAAAAATCAATTCCTTCAGTAGCAAAAGAATTTGTTTAGTATAATTTTTAAAGTGTAATTAGTTTTCCCTCGATTGACTTTAATCTCCACAATGTTGTGATAATTGCCGAAATACTTGAATCTGGTGATGGAAAGAGTCAATACTAATATAAATATCTTTGATTTTTGTACGTCTGTTGAGTATATTACCAAGAATTCGAGTGCATTTGCCGTATGGTAGTTCACGAGTGAGATGAGTAGAGGGCCAAGATCAATAGTAACCTATATAATAATAAAGAATATATTTGTTTGTATGTTCTTCTGTTATGTCCTTCTATACCTGAAATTTTGATGGGCTGTAGTTGTTGCCTCAGAGAAGGTTTATGTTAATCTTTTGAAGATTTAGGTTCCTTCATTCGCCCCTTTTCAGGTCATAAAAGGTTCCACCATCAAGAAAGTTTTGAAAACGTGCTCAAAAAAATGTCACGCAATTCCTTTTGTCTTCCGTCAGGTGTTAGGCTAGTAAATTCAACGAGACGATTAATATAGACCATTCGAAAGGAGACACTATAGTCGTGTCGTAGTCTGTCAAGCGATATTATTACACATCTGATAAGCGTGAAAGACTATGGTATAATTTTCTGTAATTTTAAGGCAGGTGTGAAACTATTACTCAGCAAATATTTTTTATCTTAAAAAAATTCATTTTTTCAAATAAGTGGATACAATTACTTTTGTCATTTTAGAAGGCAAAATAAGATAATTTTGCTGAACGGCCTTCTATTTAATAGAAATCTTTAAATTTACATACGAGTAAGAATAGACTGTATTGGAGACAATCGCTTGTTAAATCTTTCAATTATTTAGATATTTACTATTCATAACTGGACCGCAAAGGTAGATCTATGAATACGACTGGGTTCATTGTATGGAATCGATACTGTATGTTTGTCCGAGAAAAACTAGGTTCGACGCTTTACAATTGTTATACATACGTCAGAATAAGTATAAGAAATTAAGGTCTTTGGTCGCACCCCGCAAATGTGGTCAGCGTAAAATAAAGGAAAAAATATTCAGTGTAATTTAATAAGTTAGTTAAATATTTAACTACAAACAAGTTATTTGCATATATAGTTTATACGTAGCGGGAAACAATTTAGAAATTAAAATGGTTACACGTTTGCACCTAACAGAGACCACATTGGGACCATGTAGCTTAATAACGTTTAAAAATGTTTACGGGTATTTAATTTTAATAGAAAAATAGGTTGAGACAAAAAAAATAGCCCCAACCCATAAAGGAATGCGGAAATGTCATAAACCCTGGTTTAGTCGTTCAACAACAAGCCTGGGAGATAGTTTCATCCTTCAGTACAAATTTACCAATAAATATATATCTTATATCATAGAACTTTAGGATTTTCTATTGGGATTCTTTTCTGTAAGTACATATTATGTAATTTTTATATAGGCATATTTAATTGATTTATATATTTTTTCATCTTATTACTAAAATTATAATTATTTTTGTAGATCACCTGAGGAGGTTCTAAGTAATGGAACGAAACGTAGTGAAGTAATTTAATTAATAAACAATTTTAATTCTGACAATTTTTGGCCGTAAATTTTTCACCTTCAATAACTTGAGAGATCACCCGAGCACCAAATAACCTTCAATAGATAATGACGGTGATGAATTCGAACCGACCTTAGCTTTCATTGCTTGGGGAAACTCGCACCTAATGCGTTTCGAATAGCTATAATGACTTAAAGCCATTCTTTAGTGAGAGTCGACAGTTCGATGAAAATAACTTTGGCAACTACGTGCTTCGGCCACATCAGTCTTCTCAAAGAGAAGAAAAGCAAAAGAAGGTCGTACTGTCACAATAATAAATATTTTATTTATAATGACATGTGTCTTTTACGAGAGAAAAATTAATAAGACGGCTAGTTGAAAAATTAGTGAAAGTACAAATTATATGTAGTCAATTACGGTTCTACAATTGGGCATATGCCCTGTGACAGACACATAATAAAATGACTAATAGATTATACTTCTTTAAAATGTAAATAATGTTGAAAGAAAGAAAAAAACACTACAAGAATTATATTAACTTAACGCTTCGCTTCACAATTCGACTATACATTTATATTATTTGTAACAGTCAAACACATCTGCTAGGACGTGGGCGTTGAGTAGTCAAAAGGAAAGAGTCATTATTTGACAAACAGGGGTAATAAAACCCAGACATTTGTCCAGCGACCTCTGGAATGTGGAGACGGAGGCTGGGAATAAGCGTGGATTTTCCCCAAAAACCTTGGGGGAAAGGAACAAACTATTCTTCCCAGAGAAGAGTAACAATAAATTTGATCGGAATATGAATTAAAGAGTGGGGAAAAACCCATGCAGATAGGGTGATCGGAATTATAAGACAGATGATATTAGTGGCAGATTGTGAGGTTTAAGCGCAGATGATCACATTATCTGACAGATAGTCTGAGATGAGACGGAGACTGGAAATTATCCTGAATCAGGAACAATAGCAGCGGCAAATGAGGCGCGATCGAGAACCGACCGAAGTCATACGAGGAAGTGAAAACGAGAGAAGGCGCCACTAGGTCCAAATTAAGCTGACATGGTAATTACCTCTGTAATCTTTTTTTGCTGATTTCCTATACTGCCAGGTTCGAGTACATTTTGTGTGAAATATTTCCGCTCTATGAGAAGGCCCACATCATACGACTCTGAGTGGAGAGATCTAGATAATTGTAAGAAAATTAATTATTTGTGTAATTTATTTAAAATATTTATATGTTGTGTTTATTATAAAGAAAGGCCGGCTATTAAAATTAAAACTATAATGAATTAATGTACATTAATAATAATTAATGATAAAATTCAATATAATTTACATTGCAAACAAGTTTTCATTATTATAAAATAAATAATATCCCCCTATTCACTTCAACTTCACTTCCCACGTTTTGAGATTTGTCATGATTTTATTTTCCTGTAGAGGATTTTCCCACAAACACTTCCACAACTAAATTATTCCAGTCCTTGATGGTCCTATTTACGGAAGGATATTTCCCAACATCTGTTTTTTGTTTTCTAGATTTTACTTTGAATTGATGATCCCATCCACCTATATAACCAGGATTTTGCTTTTTGGAGATAATTCTAATACATAGTAATTGCCGTATAAGGTTTGAAAAGCATTGCTGTGTGACAATCAATCCCAACCTAGTTGTTCCACCTTTTCGTTCCTATGATCCGGCCCTACTGGCACAAAATTAGCAGCCCTTTTCTGAACTTTCTCTAAAGATTATATTTGATTTTTTTTTCTATAGGGATCCCAACAAGACACTCCGTAATCCAATTTTTTTTTTGGATCGGTAATGACGCAGTTTAAAGTTTTTGGTGCCCAACGAATATTTTTCATCACTTCCTAATATTTTTTATCAGTATTTCATCTTATAGTCTCCTAAGATATCATTTTATAGTCTTTTTGGACAGAAAATGGACTTTTCAATTCACGTGTATACATTCCTGTTTCAGAAAAAATTGCCTTCCAGATCTGGTCAATAACTGTTAATTATAATTCATAATTGCTTATTCGGGTAACTACGGATGATGATCGAGGAGAATTTTTCAGTCAATAATTAATGTTCTAAGTGACGAGTTAAAGAATAATAAATATAATGAAAAATTAGTCAGAATACATTTAATGCCAAAGATACATTTCAATTTAGGCTATTATAAATGTAGCTTAAACTGGAAATAGCAATAATGCACCTATAGTTGTTGTTGTGGTATTAAGTCCTAAGACTGGTCTGACGCAACCCTCCATGTGCAAGCCTTTACATTTCCGCATAACTAGCACACCCCACATGGCGTGCTTAGCGTATTCCATCCTTAACCTCCCTCTTCTGTTCTTTGCCCACACTTTTCCCTCTAATGCAAATTTCACAATACCCTCTTGTCTTAAAACATAGCTTATTAATCTATCCCTTCTCTTGGTCAACGTCCTCCATATTGTTTATTTTTATAGATATAGCCTTCTTCTTCTTCCAATGGCTCTACAGCCCTCTTGAGGGCCTAGGCCTACCGAGGTGGCTGCGGACTGTCATCTAGCGTGACACATTCCGAAAGATATAGCCTATACAAGGCTATAAAATGTATTAATTCAATCTAACGTTTATTTCTGGTCGATTTACATATATATAAAGGTGATTGAAATATTCATAAAGATGATGAGGGTAACAGTTAATTGAATGTTACCCCATATTCTCCCGCGTCATAGTTGTCTGCTAGCTTTGTCACTTCTTCAAAATAGTATTGCGTGTTTATCACAAATTAATTATGTTAACATTTGGAACTAATAACGTTTTTACTTGCAATACAAGTCACTATGATATATAATTGTCTACTAAAGAAGTAATAGTAATAAATTCAAATATGAAATAACATGCTGTGATAATCCTTACGAATATGTGACTCATAATTCTAAGTTTTGTTCACTGAAGATTTATGGCCTGAAATTAAAACACAAAGTCATAACGGTTAGGACATAAAAGTTAAACGTAAGGTATTTCATGTCGACGAACGAGCCGCGTTTTTGCGGCATGCCGAGTATTTAGCTTGAAGGCGATAATGCTGTCGGCTTCCTACTGAGACAGCTGAGTGCATAATTGTGAAGCGTTGTCCAGGTTATCGCCAAGAGCTATAGGCAAGAATTGTAAATGTAACGAATTTACATAGGGTATATCCAAGGCTGTCTGGCCTCAGTGCTGACATCTGCAAGTACGAAATGTCTCGTGGGTGGTGTTTGACGTCGCTTTGCCGACGCAGTAACTCAAAACAAACACCTTTGTCGATCGACTAGTTGTGTGTTTGTCTCCACAGTTAGAATTTGTTTGTACGTGAGATAATTTATGTTGGAGAGGTGAAAGGTGGATGGTTTATCTTTCTAATTCAAGACTAAATTATGGGACTAATAAAACACGTAGGGCCATCCCGTGCACGGGTTTGGAAACAGGATGCACCTCCGTTTAAATGAATTACTTGTTTGAAAAGAACAGGTAGCCTGCAACCCAAACATCACGCTACGATTGTTTGCTTTGATCTCTGGGATTGGAAACTGTATTCCGCCATTGAAGATAAATCGAGAGATAGTCACCGTCTGGAATAAATATATATTTTTTGACAACTTGTCAAGGTGAAAAGTAAAGCTCTCTAGCACAGATTTGGCAGAAATCTGAGTGTGTGGTTTGATATTTCCGTGACTAACGCCAGAGATTGACAGCACGTACGGAAAAAGAATTATAAGAATAAACCTGACTATTACAAATATTAAGAAAAGGTTTACCTTGATCCTAACGCAGGAGGACTTTTCGCAGTCATTCCCCCAGGTGACACCTACACAAATCCCCCGCATCCGTTTTCTGAAGACCTGTTTTAATTTTGAAAGTGTGGTCATGTCTACCGAAATAGCTTGTCTTTTTTATCCTAGCCCGACCCTTCTGCCAAGCCTTTTGTCTCCTACACGCTTTTAAGTCCACGCAGGAACTAGTCATCTACGCAGATATTCCCAGACGAAATACATATGACACCGACTGTATTCGCATATAAGTACTGTTATTTCTATTGAGTTAGGTCATTGAATTTTACTACCCGAACTTTCAGAATGATATTTGAAACTTTCATCTGAATATTCATTCCTTAGAGAATTCAAGTCATATGTATTTAATTATATCTAGTGCAGAATGGAACACAGGCTACTGTAGTCTGGTTAAGAAAGGTCACACAATAATTTCCTAGGAACTATTTGATAGTAATTAAAGGTTATGTACCCAGCTAAATTATTACATTGCCATTAAAATCTGAAGGCACCTGAGGATTTTACGTGGAAGAAGACGCTGATGCAACAAACACATCGTCGTACATGGAGTTTGCACAAATTTCACTGAACACAGTAGAATATACTGCGATTGTTCGACAATGTTGCTTGTCCCGCCATTCATTTTGAGTACTATGATAGGTAAATCAATATCTCCTCCTTCATTTGTATTTATTGTCAATCGGTGGCAGATACGTAATAAAATTACTTATACATAATACTCCTTAACAGTCAAGGGCCGCCTAATTGTAATATTTATGTATAAAATTCCGCTGTGCGTGTATTCTTAATTATTCTCCTCCTAATCAACTTGACCGATTTTTATGAATTTTTGTTGTTGTATTTATGGAGTTACCTGGATGGTCCTTAGCTATAGTAGGTAGCGATGTTGAAAAGATCCATAATTTTTTTTAAATTGTCAAATAAACGTATTCTTATATATATTTCTTGGATATCTCACATAAAAACATATAATCCCAAATTTTCAGCCAGACCATTTGAAGAATCTGTGCCGTTTGTTTGACTTACGCATCAATGCAAATTCATTGCGTCATAGCTCAGCATTGTTTTGACATTTTGATTTCAGATTGCCCAGTTCTGACATCTTCTGTGTATTGTAATTGCACGCATATCGAGTCTATTGTTTATCGATTAATTCCAGATTGAACAAATAAAGTGTATTAGAAATAATATATTGTGCAAATGAGAAAGTTGCATTGTTTGGATTACGATTTATATACATTTTCATTCGGCAACTTTCCATCTAACCTGAATAAAACATTTTATATTCAACATTCATTTGTGCAATTTTCATAATAGGGGGCGTGAAATTAAATACTGCAGTGGGCTATATACTATAAGTATGCAACTTGTTCCAATACAATAATGATCAAGGTATTCTTCACCATGTACGTTGCTTCAATTTTTTTTTCAAGCGAACACCTAAACGGCATTAGCAGTAGTCATCTTCCAGTGAGTGGACCAATGGCAGATTAAACACACTATACAATCTTTATAAATTTTGTAAAAGCCGCGATCCGACTCTCGTTTATCATAATAATATCAGTTTTCCCTGGCTACATTATACTGAGACTGAATCAGACAGAAATTTGACATTCGTTTTCAGCGTTGAGAACCTAAGAGTATTGAAATTATTGTTCTGGGTGAACGCTGATCTGAGGATTGAGGCCGAGATTGTCATTTCCCACCTCTCGCTGTCCTCAGGTTCGTATTTCAGCATGCAGTCTTTTATTTTTCCCTTTAAATGGAGTGGCAGCTGGATTCCTTTCCCAGGACACGCAGGTTCCTCCTCCTGCGGCTGACGTCATGCAGTCCGAGTTGGCAGTTTCTTCTCAGGATGTATCCAATCCAGTTCTCTTTTCTCGGAAGAGATGTGCTCAATTTTTAGTCTTACCCCCACTCCTCCTCATTACCCATTGTGTTGGCGCACATTTTTCCGTTTGCCTATTAAGTCGTTTCTTTTCTTCATTTCGTTTACGATCAAAAGAGAATAGTTCTACTGATTTCAAAGTAATGGAAACAGGAGTACCGTTCGCTGCTTCATTTTCTGCCCGTAAATTCTTCATGCTTATGATTCAGAACTATTATACTTTTAATGGAGGCACTGTCCATTCCGTTAACGTGAAAGCTATTACGTTTCCACTGATTAGATATTTAATTGGCAAGTTCGTGGCATTTGTGCCCTTCAGAAACGTATATTGAAATTACGAGATGATGTCGTTGAATCTTAAACCAGATTAAAGCATTCCATTGTCGGAGGGAAGTTAATTAATAGAGAAAGTAAAGGAGAAAAGTATTTGAGGGGATATGGAGAGCTTGCAGGAAAATATTATGGGGACAACATCAATTCAAATAATTTTGATTTGATGTGCAATGGTCTTCGTTTATTTTATTATTACTTTATTTGGTTATGTGTGGAGTCTCTGCCTTATCCTAATATCAGGGACGACGATAATAACGAAAAAATTAAATAATACTGTACAGAGAATATACAGTAGATTATGACAAAACGCTTCGATAGAACAAGAAAATTTTGACTTAAATTAAAGTAAACTGAAATATTATTGGCCGCAAGTAACCATGGCTATGAAAAGTTTTAAACTATAGAGCCACAGTTGCGGCCTCAGTAAATATAAAAATGGACATAAAATAATCTTAAATCTAATGATGGAGGGGTACCTGTGGGAGCTCTCGCAACTCTTTCTTCCGAGAGTAAGATTGGTCTTACCCTCGGGGATGCCTCGTTCTCTCTCCAGTTTTTCAAGATTCTCACATGCCGATGGGCCTCGATCTCATTTAGGTGTGTGTTCCGGGTCAAAGATCTTGGGAATACGGTAAAAGTTGTCAGTTGATCCTATTGGATCAGTCTGCCAGATGAAGTTTATACTTTTGGTTTCGTACATCCCCGCTATGTTCCTCAATGCACATTAGATATTGGAACATCAACAATGATAATCTGAAACCCATGCAGCCATTAGCAATACGAGAGTGGTCTGAAAAGTTTCCGACCTAAACATGAATATGGCAACACTCACATCTTCGGAAAGGTAATCACCAATATTACAGTCATGTTGGACAAGCAGTAGTTGAATACAATCGGTTGAAAGAGCCGATGTGCTTTTATGAAAATGGAAAAAATCGAGTAAGGAACTGTCATTAAATGTCTGTTTTTAAAAGGAAACACACCTACGCAATCATAGACGACTTGGACTGGGACTCTGCACCATCATTTACCACCCTGGAAGTTTGTGCAACAGAAAAACATACCAGCTTGGGAGACGATGAACTTTCGTCAAGAAAATTGCAACCATTGATGATAACATCGCCAAATTGTGTTAGACAACGGTCGAATTAAATTGATAGGGGTAGAAGACCCTGTGAATATGTAAAAAGAACGTGTTTGTTATACATTGAATCAAGATTTAGGAATGATAACGCTATTGGGTGTCCGAATGAACATTTCCAACGCTCTGTTGGCTCAGTTTAGGCGCAAGAAACCAGAGTCACGTTTTTACTGCACATGAAACTTGGATACGTCATTCTTTAGGCTGGAAAAGTGATGTCGACTGTTTTGAGATAGTCATGGAATTATTTTAATTGGTCATCATCAAAAAGGAGCATACGGCACATCATTACTTGACAATCTGAAGGAAGAATTTACGGAAAAACGGGCAGATTTGCAATAAAAAGAATTGTTTTAATAGGACAATGCACAGTCACACACCTCGGCGAAAATCCACAAATTACGGTTTGAACTGCTTCAACCCTCCTTACCATACGTAGTCCTCAGCTAAAAGTTGTACTCGGAGGACAGAGAACTTCGGAAAATGTGAAGGTCTTCAACTTCGTAAACAATTATTTTGCAGAGAAAGATGGCAAGTACTATTTGTACGGCTTAAAGAGGTAGGAGCATCGCTATGAGAAGTTTACGAGGAGAATATGAAGGAAAATAAAAATCAATTTGATGTAAAAATGTCTTGTATGCTCTTTACGTCAGAAAATATTCAAAGCTCCACATAGAAAAGCAACCATCCCCATTTTTTCCATGTGGAAGATGGAGAACTGGAAACTTTCTCCGTATGATTTTAGTGCATGGCGTAAACGTAATTTGGAGACTTATTGCGAGTTTTCCCTTCCTTGCAAGCCGCTTCGTTCTCAAAGCCTAGACTACCAGACATTGATTCCCAGTCGGTTCATTGACATTGCAATAGGGAAAAGTAATTTGTGTGTTCCGCTGCGTCTCTACAAGCAAAGTATTAGCATTAGACCATATCAAGAATCTGTGCTTCAAATATATGGAATAAGTAACAAATTATACCGAAATTAAAATGGCCCTAGGAGAGTGTTGACTTTTATACGTAGATTATACCAAATTTTATATCTTTAAACTTTATTTCACGATTAAAATGTTGTACATTAAAAGAAGTTGTATCAGAGAAATCATTAAAAAACAAATTCATAAAAACATTGAAGAAAAAAATTAAAACTTCATTATATGTATTAAGTACATAAGTATATAAATATATTAAAAACTTATGTTAAATGTGTAACATTTTAACCATAAAATGAAAGTTAAAGATGAGATTAAGGCCTCTTAAAAATATGATGTAATCTATGACTGAACATTAATGTTAGTATAGTCTATAATTATTATTTATTATACGAATAATGTATTAATTGTTTGGCAGTATGGATAATATTTACAGATCCATTCTAGTTATGTAAACTCATAAATCAAATACGAGTAAATAAGCAGAAAGTTTGATACTTTTTTATTGAATTTGATTTGAATATGAATAAAAAGTTCTTGGGTCATATTAGAATTTAAAACCGACATTTCGATAAATAAATCAACATATTTACCTATTTTTACTTGATAAAGATGATTGAGTTATTCATCGAAACGACGGTTTTAAATTTAATATGACCCAGGATGTAACCCAAGAACTTTTTATTCAACAAATTCACCGGGAAAACCGACGATATTTATGATTTTAATATGTTTTAACTGTTCAATATTATGTGGAGCATTAACTATAAAATTATAATTGACTCATTTCTGTGTCTTTGAAAGTATTTTGCCTTCTTTGTAAGAATTTTTTGTTAAATTTTGCAATATTAAATTTTTATAATGAGTATTTTGTATCAGTAAAAAAGATAATTTGTGTGTGTAGAGATGTACGAGTGGGAATTTCTTATGTTATTAAAGACTTATCCTTGACTTTCTTGAAGAATCCTGTCTGATAAGTATAACATCAATTTATTTTATTTAAAAATATATATTTTTCTTTAAGAGTTACCTCTGAAACTTGAACCGTACGTCAGTAACGAAGGAATGCAAAGTAAATTATTTCTCCAGTGTTCATATCATAGAACGGAGTGTTTAAATTTGGGTTAGTAACAGCATTCCTCTCAGTATTCTAATAGTCTAGAGTGCACTAAGGAATTTTTACTGCTCATTTTCGCGAGCAATCACAGTTAAAGGTCAGTGCCTTTACGGAGCACCTTGACGAGAAACATCACATAGACCGTCTTAATATACATTTATATCCATCTGCATTTAATTTATAAACTTATATATGCCTAATCACATATCTTTAATTGTATAAGATTTATCACTTAATTTAATCTCGCCGTAGGTGAATTTAACTAAAACATTTTTGAACGATATCGTTCAAGTTGTGACCTTCAATCAGACACAAAAGCAACGACTGCCTGCTTGATGATTTATAAAATGTGGAAACTTTGGACATTATTCATTTTCCACGACGTTAATATTTAGGTTCCATTTATAGTTTTTTTAAGTTTAGAAATCAGTGTATGTTTATCATTATCAAAACTATATTTATCAGAATGTAGCGATAGGCTTAGAATTTTAATGAATGTTTATTTATAGCTGCATGTAATGCGACGGCAGTTACAACTGTCCGTTAACAAATGTGGTTCATTAAATTACGTTTAGTTATCATTATACACTTCCCGTAAACAAATAGACAATGAAATAGACTATAAATCTTACTTTATTATAATTGAAACCCTTTTATTAAGTCTCCAATTTAAGAATAGTGTCGATAAAGTCAAGATTATTCATTCTATACAGCCATAAAAGGAACACAATGAAAAAAGGTTTATATTCAAACATTGAAATTTAAAAAAATGTAGTGAATGGTACACAAGAAGCAGGAAATATTGGGACATATTATGTATGTATCTATATCTCGGCATGTGAGAACTTTGATAAAAAAACAGAGAGACTGCGAGGAATTCCCTTGTGTGTTCCTACTATTCATCCGATTGCAATGAAACTTTTTGTGTTTAGCGCTGATCACAAAGAAGGTTTCTGTCGATCTTTTGAAGATTTAGGTTACTTTCTTCTCACCTTTCAGGTCAAAAAGGTCCTACCCTAAAGACATATAGAACCTGCAGAAGGATAGATTGTGCCCTCACTTAGCTTGTGAAACGATATAATTAAATTGACGATTAGCGTGAAATTATTCTAAATTTTAACTAAAATTTTAATTAAGAAATCATACTTTTCAATCGTTTAATAATAATGTAAAATGTTTTACAAATCGCAATGTAAATTTTTCTGGAATACGACTCTGGCGCCCGATACGGATTATTTTATAACCAAAAGTCAATTATCCGATGTGGCATTCGCGAAATAACAATTAAAATATATCATTTCTTAAATAAAATAATATTTTACACTACATGATCATAAGTAATGAACCTTTTTAATAAATAATAATTACTAAAAATGTTTCATGCATTGCGTTCAGATATAAAGTCCAGGGCCTCACATAATCCAGTTTTATTTTTCCTAGATATATTTTTGAATCTATACACAATATTTAACGGTAATAAAACCGAAGAGACGGTTTAATTATCTCCTTATAAATATAATTAACTGTTTAAGTGTATTTTTGTGTCGCATACGAGTGGAGCAGTTAAGACTAATTTTTTGTACACGTGTTAGTTGCGATCCGGAAGCAATCAAGGACTGTAAAACAAGGAAAGTATAAAACTACTACTACCCCTGGGGGCAGGGGTGAAGGGTACGGAAATTTAAAACGTTCATAAACTGCAGATATTTTTATGACTATAATTATTTTCGCAGCTAGTGCGATTTATAGTATCTCTCGCGGTATTTTACATTTTTTAAGATACTGAGTCATGACGGTGGTAATGATAAAGTTGAGTTCTCATAAAGTAGGGGGCGTGAAAAGATAAATTTTGAAAAATGTGACTGTCTCCCTGGTGGATTAATCACGTGTTGAAAAAAAAACCGGTTGCTGTCGAATAAATTCTGTGGCGCGCTAACATAAATGAATTCCTAGGCATCGCCGGGAACCATGCTAATCACATTTTTAAAGAAAAATAGTCACAATATTAATAAAATGATATATCGATCTAAGGTATTATCGATTAGATCCCATGTTAGCAAGTACGGTCCTACACGAATGATGTCAGCATGGACAATACACCTAAAATGTACAAAGACAATTGTTGTCAAGAATGACTTGGATTTTATGAAAACCTAATATATGGATGTTACTAAAACTGGCGGAGACACAAAAAAGGGACTGCAAACGCATCTCCCGTGTTTCAGGGTATGTTTAAATTATATCGTTTTTAACTGTGGATCATCATTAAGAATGTTTAACGTTATATGAAGTAGGAAAATGGAGGTGTGTACCAATTAATAATTTTGCACGACATAAAGGTTTCTTTCTACGTTGTGAATTTTTCTAAAATACTTTAATATTCTATAAAATTATGGAACAACAGTTCTAAAAGCTACTGTAACGGCTTATGCGCCATAATATAAATTAGAGACCAAATAAAGAGCTTCAATTATAAGTTGTTGTTGTTGTGATATTCAGTCCGAAGATTGGTCTGATGTAACCCTTCAAGCTAACCTATATTGCACAAGTCTTTTCATTTCGGCATAACTACCACATCTCCGTCGTCCCTAATCTACATAGCGTATTCCATCCTTTTGACTTCCTCTTCTGTTATTATCCCACACACTTCCCTCTAATCCTTATTTTACAAGATCATAGTGTCTCAAAACGTGGCCTATTAATCTATCCCTCATCTTAGTCAACGTCCTCCATATTGTTCGCTCTTTTCTTATTCATCTTAGAACTTCCTCGTTAGTAACTCTATCCACCGAACTAATTTTCAGCATTCTCGTATAGATCCACATTTCACATTTTATTTTGTTCATTTCTAAAACTCCTACCATCCAGGTTTAGCACCCATATAACGCAATACTCCATACGAAAATTTTTAGCAACGTTTTCCTAATATTCACACTTACATTACCCGTAAGTGAATGCCTCTTTTCAGCGAAAGCTTTCCTTCCATGTGCTATCCTACTCTTTATGTCCATTATACTTCTACCATCCCTAGTTACGATGCCCAAGGAACAGAATTCCTTAACTTCCGTCAAAATATCCCTTCCCAATCTAACACCCTTTGTTATTCCACTGTTTCTCATATTACACTCTATTACCTTGGTATTCCCTCTATTAACCCTCATATTGAACTCTTCTCCAGGATCCCGTTCATGCCATTTATTATCGTTTCCAAGTCTTTTTCTGACTCCCCTAATACTACAATACTACAGTTTTAAGATAGTATTTTTATTATTGCAAGTAGAGTTTACCAAGACCCAGATATAAACTATAAATCTTACGTTTCACTGTCTCTGGTGAAGTCTGGTCGTAAAACATTTTCAGCTTCAATATCCCATGAAAGGCCGGGTGAAATTTATGGAAATAATTCTCTAATAAGGCTTGTTTTCGGTTTTAAGATTAATGCCAATTATGTGTGTTTCGTGGAGAATATTATGCTTGGGTACTTTCAAAGTATGCGAGGTTGTAATGAAAAGTGAAACTTAAGAAATGTTTGGCAAAGGTGTACAAGATGAATAGAATAAATGAACATAAGAACAGTAGTGATTTGTCGGGCGTCCCTTTAAGATCCGAGGCCAGGTGGCTCCAGCACGTGACGTCAGCGAGAGAGAGCGAGAGAGAGAGAGAGAGAGAGAGAGCAAGGTCGAGCGAGCAGCTGTGAATCAGCAGGCACGCGAGCTCATCAGCTGTTCTGCGGGATTCCCTCCCTTGCATCTGAGCAGCTCAGAGGGGGCTCCGCTCTATTCTGCGGGGTGGATCGAAACAAAGGCGCTATTTCTCGCCGTGTTCCTCTCTGCTTGAGGCCACCAGTTTTAGCTTGCCGCCTCCGGGGGTCTGAGCGTCCTTTACGTCACACACGACGAAAATCGCTCCCACGTTTCCGAGGCACGTGCTTCACGCTGAATCGCGAAAGAATGCCAACGTAGTAAACTACGAACTAATTGAAGCACTAGGAGGGAGTCGTGACCCGGATAAGTTTCGCGCGAGACAAAGAACTTTGCGACGGCCTTTACGGAGAAAATACAACTCTCAAAACCTGAGAGGCTTTCCCTATCACCGCGAAGAAGTAACTGGATGATATAAATAAATAAATAAGATCCGTTCCGGTTCTTCGCGGGGCCTTTTCGCCCGGATTTTCGAAACCTTGATCATCTGATTGGACCAGCAGGTCATCAACGACGGTTAATGGTGCGGGGCCAACCTTCTGCCGTTCTTAAATTCTGTTTCCCGAGGTCAAAGGAAAGTCACACAAATGATGCACAGTGGACCTAATTTACCAGTCAACCAGGAACCCCAGAAACCGGTTCGAATCTGAAAATTGGGACAAGGTTTTATCCAACTGCGGAAGCGGATGATATTCCTGTACACTTATAGTTTTCTGGACGCCTATCCAATTTGTTTAAAGTAATTACATTCGATTATTAACGTGTTTGAAATTACATGTCATTACGTAATTTATCGAAATGTTGTGGTTGTAATGATAACATAGGTAAATAATGAATTTATCACGTATAAATGTTCAAATTAAAAGCAAAACTTTATTCCATTTGAATTTAGACCGTTATATATTTGATATAAATAGATGGCAATGTCAGCGGCGTAATTCAGACCTACAAGGAGATATATTGTTTGCTCTTAGGCGTTCCTATACTATTCATCCGACTGCAGTTTATTTTCTGTGATCAACGATGATCATCCTAAAAAAGGTTTCTGTCTATCTTTTGAAGATTTAGGTTCCTTCTCTCCTTTCAGGCCAAATAAAGTCCCACGTCATTCATCTACGCTGCAATTTCATGTTTGTCCCTTATACGTTCCTATAACATTCATCGGCTTGCCATAAAATTTTGGTTCATTCTACTGATCAAACTAGACAAGGTTACTGTTTTTTTTTGTTTTTTTTTGGTAACAGGCTACATGAGGGTGATCCTGAAACAGGCAACTCCCCTTTAATAGCATAGGAAGGGAACTGAAAAGGGGGGGATGCGGAAGGTAGAGCAAGGTAGCCAAGGGTTAACTAGGGCCCCCGGGCTATGGTTTAAGGATCCTACCCGGTGTTTCACCTAAAGAGATGCAGGGAAAACCCTAGAAAATCTGCATCAGGTAGGTCGGACATTGGGTACTATTCTCACGCCCTTCCGAATGACGGGAGACGAGTCTGCTGTGGGGACGCAGCATTCCCTTCTCCGTGCCTCCACCAGTTTCAGGAGGCAATTGGCCGACTGATCCAATGGGATCAGCGGACAACTCTTGCCATATGCCCAAGGTCTTAGACCCCGGTACATATACCTCCTAAAATAGGTGAAGGTGTCTGGGCATATGTCGATCTGTCTAAGAGTTATATTCCTTACTTGCGCCCTACATATAGAACTTGTAACAACACTATGAGTTTACGTTGGGTGTCAATCGAGATTTGTTGTTTAGCGTAAAATAATGCTTAACTTTAACTTACGCTTTATTTAGGAAATTATAAATTTTAATTACTTAATAATAATAATAAATGTTTTTAAATCTCAAAGCTTATGATTCGGAATTGCGACTCTCGCGCCCGCGACGGATATTTAAGTAAATAAGCGTCGCTTATCCGATGTGACGTTCACGAAAAGCGATTAAAAAGTATAATTACTCAAGTAAAATGTTATTTTGTGATTAACAGCTTTATAATAATAAGTAATGGTACTTTTTATTAGTTTAAAAAATGGCAAATGTTTTATAAATCGCAGTGTAGACTGATTATGTACGGCCACTCTCAAATTTATATTTCGTGGATATGTATATGTTTCTGTACACATTATTTCATGGTAATCAGACCTAAGAGACGGTTGAAGTTCTTCTTCTTCTTAATATAATTGACTGTTTGAGGGAAAAAATATTTTTCGCGAATAGAAACTCTCAGAATTGTGCATATTTTCAGACTTTTCTTTACGTCACTGTACTAATTGACGGTACCAGGAGATTTCCTGATTTGATTAAGATTCTCCAGTCATTGCTGTGGTTGTGATGAAATTTCGCTCTCATAAAGTAGAAGGCGTGTAAAGGTAAAATTTCTTTTGTGTGTCGCTCTCGCTGTTGGTTTAACCACGAATTGATAAAGAGATTACTGTGGAATTAAATACTGTAGCGAAATTATATAAATGATTTCCCAGGCATCGCCGGGCACCCATATAGTATTTTATAAGATAATACATCATTTAAACAGTCACAATTATTTTGTTTTTACAGTTCAAAAGCAGAGGGAGGCATAGGTCTTAGCTCAGATCATATTCATCGAATGCCAGGATTACAATATATTCTTACTCATACCGAGTAACCGTCATACATCTGTTTTATACTGGCTTATTATATATTACGTTCAATTTAAAAACTAGGTGTTCAGGAACCACTCAGTGTGAGTCTGGATATATTTTAGTTCTCTCATTGGGTGAATATGATTGACCAAAGATCGAAAGCTCCAGTGTTTTTGAACTGTAGAAATAAAATATTTGTTAATATATAAAGATTGAATTGTATTTTGCAAAAAATTAATTAATCTATCTAAACAATGCCATTTTTTTCTCTACTAAACTGTTTAAATAGTTCATGTGCTGTATTTTGTCCTCTAAACAAGTTCGCCAGTCGGTGACTGTTACGCGCTGATCCTATGTCAATTACCAGCCACCGTTTTCGCTTCCAGTCTGGCTTGTCGTAGTAAATGGGGCATATCCTAATTACAAACATTGTAATAGACGATGAAAGGTAATGATAGTGGTGACTCACAACGGTAACACGAAATAAATTATGTTACCAAACCACTCAAAAGATGAAATGATTTTTGAGATTTGTAGATCGTACTTACCTTAGTCACACCGCAAGATTTGAGGTTAATTTATTTAATACACTCCTCCTCCTTCCTTTAAGCGTATTTCATTACAAACTCACGAATAAGTAAACACCATAGCAAACAGTCATTTACAGATTTCGCTCATCAACGTTGAGAAACGAAAGAACATTATAGGGCTTGGAGCATCGAGTTTTTCTCTTGAGCAAAGTTGTCTATTTTAAAGATAACCGTAATCATTTAACGATTCACGAGATATTAAAAAAATGCCACTTACGATTAAACCATTTGGAAACACCAAGACATCAATTAGTAATAGCCCACTTACTGGGTCAATAACGTGTTGAGAACCTTGAAGAATTTGATAAAGACAAATTATTTTACAACTTGATAAATGTCAATTGGAACAACCTTTATCTTCCATTGTATCTCGTAATTTAGTAAAACATTCATAAAGATGGTTCGTGTGTAATTAAAACTGAAATTATGGATGTATATTTTTGGTTACAATTTATATTTTAAATATATATACTATTGGAAAAATTATTTGTCGCAAGTTATAACTAATTCTCCATTCAACACATTTTGTAAACAAGATATATTGAAAGTGCTAGTGTATTTGTCTTACTGTCCAATGCAATTTTCAAATTTTTTTGTGCCATTGAAAAGCAGACGTTGTCCTGATACATATAATTAGAAAGTCAACTTCTATGATGAAGGAAATAAATTAACGTTTTTATGAGTCCTTTATTCTAAGTTTTTGTCTTGTTACCTGAAGCTTCGTAAACTAAACGAAACAAGTCTTTACGTGTTCATAATATTAGAATATTACTAATGAATTCATGTTACAGATTTTATGTCACGCTAACATGAAACAGCGTTGCTTCGTAATATGGAGACTCGTCCTCACAACTGTATCACAACCTTGATTCCTTGGGTGTATGTGGATTTGATGGTGAAGTCATCCCAGCCCAGTCCTCCGGAAATAGATCATTTTGTAATGGGCTTTGTTGGATGACTAAATGAACCTTAAGTAACAGTTAGAAAAGTATTAATTATCCTTAAAGAACGATGACGTTGTATTACCTCAACTTGTTCATTGTTGTAAAAAATTGAGCCAGACAATAAATTTTATATAAATTTAAAATAAGTTATTGAACCTGATCGAGGCGATGATTAGAATAAAAATGTTGAAAGAATCATACGTTTTATATTATACCTATAATTAATAACTTAATTCACAATACAATAATTTAAAAGAGAAAATCAGGTATAGGAGAAATAGTTAGTCGTGTGAAAATACGATCCCCAGAGTTCCACTCGCTTAATATTGTAGTGGGAGTAGGTCGGGGTTCACTACAACACGAACTTTTTATGGTAGCTTGGTAGTGTAAAAACTATTCTAAAAACATTATCACAAGGAAATATATTGTGTTAAGCCCTGGTTATGTTGCTTGCAAAAGAAACTCATCCGTAAAGGTTACAAGATAACAAATAAAGGCTGTGGTAAAAATATTGTGGCGTTTTTTTATATTCAGTTCCTAAGATTATACAAATATTTAAAAAATGTCACTAATTTCTCTCCAACAACAATTTCTTACTGGCTACAATACTTCCCTTCTTCTACTGCGTACCTCGCCTGCCATGCTATTTTTCACGATATATAAATTAATAAAAAATTTAAAATGAAATAAAATTTTTCTAGGTATATCAAGTACTGTTTCTTCATTTTCCTGAAGATTGCACATCTTTCTTCAATTTATTGTACGCGTTTTCGAATAAGGGATGACCCCATTCATGATTCTGACATCAATCAAAGTATTTCCTACCTGAATGAACCCACGTAAATTGGTTGTTGCTAAATGCTTCTTACAAATATGCTTTGTAATTAACACACTAGATATTCAGGAATAGTAATACACATTTCATGCTCATTGGCAATAAACTATTAAAGCGTAAACTACGAGTGCTGTTTTCAAACTCAGAGCTGCTTCAATATTTCACCGCGCTGCAGCTCTGCACTTGTGATTTTGAACATGCGCGATTACATAATTCATTCATTTGACGCAGATTTGGAGCATCGTCACTTCGGCTTTTCCTTTTATTAGGGCGTCTTTTGAAATATTCAATAGAAATAAATGACTGTGAAGTCAGATTAGTGATTCGTCTTTCGAATGAAGGCTATGTTACGCAAGAAAACATTGGTCGGCGATTGTGTGACGTGTATGGGGAAGCAATACTGAGTGATGAAACGGTGGCAGTGTAAATCTACACAGTGAAGTATTCGGAGCAGTAGTGTATTAAAATATTTGGAAAATAATTTTACATTTTTCAAATACAAATCGGAACTTACTTTACAACAGTCCTCGTAGTTGTGAATGTAAGTCGTTGACGGTTTAATTACATACATGACGAATATTGATAATACTTCAAATGTAATTTGAATTTGCTGTAACTCGTTTGAGAAATTAGAAATAAAAATATTAAAATTGACTGAAATCTGTTCAGCTTTTTTTCTAAGTTTATCCTGTTGAAACGGGCCGGCAAATAAACACATTAGAATTTTATTTCTGTATACAATTTATTTATTTTTAAGGCATGTTTATTATATCGAAGGTTGTGAGGTAAAAGTGTACTATCCTAGGAGTATTCTGGCGTGAGACTAATATTTTGCGGGAGATAGTCACCCTCTCTCACAGTTTCCCCTTATTCATATTTTGTAACCCGCTCCGCTCCCCCAGCAAGGGTCCACGCCCGTTCCTTGCCTAATAACATCAAGGCAGAGCCGTCAGCCTCGTGGACCCCTTCCTATTCTTCCCCCTTTTAGCCATCAGGGGGTCTAACCCCAGAGCAGTAATTTTTATCTGCGCCTTAACGGAACTGTAACACTGTAACACAACTCCGCCCAGAGATTACGTAATTCTGGGATAGTGGTGTGCTTTGCAAACAGCAAGCAGTCTCCTCCCTCAAGGCAGGCGTAGTCAAGGTCTCGCCATCGCCATTACGCAACGCAGTATCTCACTCGGATAAATCGCTATGTACCGAATCCTGGCAGCTTCACGTTGCACATAATCTGTTAGCGTCGCAGTAGAGGACATCATTCACGTAGCTGGTGTCTCGTTATTGCGGTGTAACAGATCAACTCGCGCGCAAGCAAAATCGGACCTGAATGCCGCACTTTCAAAATCACGGCTGAAACCATTGGATTCAACAACATTACGATTCACAGAATTTACATATCACATTCTAAATTCAACAACGTATTTATTGAATTTTATTTTTCCTCTTTTTGTCCTTCAATTCTTAATTGTAAAATTTTGTATATTTCTTGTAATATTATATTTGACGTATCCTATTTCCTCAACCGAGGACTAATGGATTGAATAATAAATCTGTAATCTATAGTAGAAATTCAACATGTAATACTCTTCATTCCGTTCACTGCAACGTACTGTAGTCTGGGCGCTCAGAAAAATGTAATATCAAGATCATGTAGGAAACCGCATCACACATCACCCCCCGTCCATTTGTGTAGCCAGATTGTGTACCTTTCACTCTAAACGCTGGCATTAGTCACCGTGCGTTTCTATTATGGGATACAATCTTAGGCAACATCGCTGGAAGAGTCCCTGACCTTCGTATTACATTTTCGTGGCGCAGACCTTCGTAGTATTTGCCTCATTGACTTATGTTGATGCAGAAGGGTTCTTTACCGAACCTTTCTCAACCATTATTTCGTATATATTTCTACTAAATCTTTTTTGAAAAAGTAAAAATAAATAACGAGTTTGATACAGCGACGTAAGGTACAATTTAAGCAGCCTACAACCGTAAGTCGCTAACTATAACTGATGTCATCTCCCAACTAGATTAATCTACTCAGTTGCAGTGGGTTAACAGTTGAATATACTAAATTGGATATTAAAGGAATGCGTAACAAACTTTAAGAAGCCAATAAGCTCACGTGAAAAATAATACTGCATTGTCTTTACATATGTTAGAAAATAAACATAATTGTGATTGGAATAATTTTGAAATCTTACATAAAGAAAAATATAGGTATAAAATGTATTTTTTTAAATGTATTTACATATATGAAAATCAAAATGAAGTGTTAAATGAAAGAAATGAAATTGTTAATGTGGAAATTCATTATGCTAATGTTTTAAATGTGATTAATAATAAGAGTAAAAGGTAAGGCAATTGTAAATAAATCGATCTTAAGTAAGAGTCGAAGATGCTAATGACAGAATAGTTATTTAAGCTCTTTGAGGTTAAATGTAAATATTATACAGTAGAGTAGTATTTAAGTTATTTGATTTTAGAGATTTGAATGAATGTTCAGTTTGCGACGTGTGCTCGATGAGTACAAAATTGTAGTTGAAATTGTATTATAATGATGTATTAAGTTAAAATATAAAGATAATGTTTTCAGGTATGCTAACTATATGACGTTTAAGTAATGTGATTGTATAATTTTATGTGTTTGACCGATTGTTTAATAAATAGTTACAGATGAGGATGACGAAAGTCGAACGCTACTGCAGATAAATGTAATGTTGAAGTTATAGGCTTATAAAAATTTATTATCAGTTGTATGTAATCGTGTTTCTACGCAAATTCGGAAAATCCCAGAAACAGAAAGTGATCGGAGTGAAAACATCAGGTTTCTAGTGACACTTAAAACGTTGGAACTGAGACTTCCGTAATGGGATATTACGTCGATAAAGGATTGATGGCAGGTATGTATCTTTGAATGACAATGGAATTTTGGAAGGTCCTGACTCCGTGAAGCATATTGATATACCATGACCGTTAAAGTTGACGAAGCATCGTTGGAAACGTTCCACTCACACGCACTATATGAAAATACAGAAGATTGAATGACCCAACTGTTGCTGAAATTACGCATATTAAGAGGAAAGTATTCGGCTTATTTTACTAGAAGGTTTGTATTTTTTATAGATGAACAGTAGGACTAAATCGGAAATAAACCGTGAATTAAGATTAAGTGACCCTTCTGTTGCTGAAATTACGCATATGAAGAGGAAAGTATTCGGCGTATTTTACTAGAAGGTTTGTATTTTTTTGTAGATGAACAGTAGGACTAAAACGGAAATAGACCGTGAATTATGGAACGGATTGACGTACAAGTGAGTTTTGTAACAAAAAATGTTATTACAGCTGATGAGATGGGAATATTTTACGAGAAACAAAGCGGCAACAGCAAGTGCATTAATCGTCAGAATTTCATTTTCTTCGGTATCAACGCAATCGTCATGCGGCATTGGTAATCCAGTGCTCAAACAAACCAACAATATCACTTTTATAGATTTTGAGTAAACGAGTAAACGAGTAGACTACCTAGAATTTTGGAAAACGTGTGCATCTCGAATCAGGGCAATGCGTTACCAATCAGTTTTCGGTCTTGTTCGTTCCTGTTCCCTTTGATTTAGCATTGTGCAAATACTTTCCACTCCCTCAAAATAAAGTCGATTCTAAAAGAGAACAATTTTTCAGTATTGGAAGACATAAGCCTCAAGGAAAGAATTAGGACATACGGAAATGTTTTGAGCCGAATGTATGAACAAGTGTGTTGACTCAATGGAGTTGTACAAAGAGGGTCGCAATCAGTAGGCAATTAACAGGTGAATAAACTATGCTACAGCTTTTCTTCTTACTAATTCTTCGAATATACTTTACCTGCAACATTATCTTAGCTTCAGCCAAAGCCTTCCGTTACATTCAACTAATGAATACTTATATTAAGTATTGTTAATTTTGTTACTAACTATAACGAAAGTTTTTTCTTTGACTAATTCAAGTCCAACTGTTGATTTCTGTTTATTAAATTCAATAGATTCAAAATATTCCTTCTTCTCCCACAATAGGACTATCCCGTATACAAATGTAACCATGTTTCTTTTGCAAAAGTTCATGATAAGATAATAATAGGTTATATCAATCACACCAATTTTGAAACCAAAACTATATTTTAAATTTGACTACAACATTTATTTTGCAGGCGCTTTCAGCATTTGCCATAGTCATCCACAGTTTTCATTTAATAATTAAGTGTATGTATAATTTCTATAAAAGATTGTGTAATGTCGTATATGATACCAGATTGTGCTGCTATAGACAGGGCATTTTTCTAACGTTGGAGTTCCAGAAGTTCACCAATTCTTTAGCTCCTGTGCTAACCAGACAACCGGCAACATACATCCACGAGTCGTCGTTATTGACTTTTAAAAAACTTTCAATGAGTTCATAACCTCAAAGTTTTCCATGTCGGCTCAGGAGATAAAGAACAGTGTGAGCTTCTGGAACTCCCATGTTCGTGTGTAGATAAGCACAACCTGGTATCATGTACTCAAAATTGGTTTACATTATACATTTTTAAATTATACATAGACAAAACTATTAAATGAAACCTGAGGATGCCATGGAATATGTCGAAAGATCCTGCAAAATATAATTGTAATCAATTATATATAGTTTTGGTTTCAAATTTGGTTAAGTAATATAACCTACGGTATTCATCATTATTATCTAAATTTAAAATCACTCATTTAAAAAATTTAACAATTCATGTTATGAATTTTTATTTGGTTTCGTTCTGCTCCTCCTAGAGATGTTAGTTTAATAATAATAGCAACATAATCGCTTATAAACACTGAGAGTGACAACGGAATCATTGTCCTTTGTTTTGTATCTTAATAAAGCCGCTCGTGGTTCATAAATGCTATTCATTTATCTTCAGTATCTGCAAGTACATCAAATCAATACGTATTAAAATTAAGAAAATAAGATAAGAACCTGATTAATTGCCACTATTTTTGCTTTGAAGCACAAAGCGCGGGATTGTTTCCTCCTTATTCAGATTCCTGGCAATTATCGATGTCAGGGGCTGGATCTCATTTTGGCGACGAGAGGTTTCAGCTCACAACGACACACGAAACGCCCGCAATTAAATCACACGAGAGAAACTAATTTTTCCACTCAGCATCCCCCAAAGCATATGAGCCGGCTTAAGCCTGGTTTAGTCTACGACCTCGGCTTCTAGGAGATCAACTTACTCGCATCGAGGCCAGGAACTCAGCAGACATCCATCTCAAATTCTCTGTGTTTACTTAACAAAGCTGCGCTAATTTTGAAAGCGATTGGGTTTAATATTGTTTTAATTCTTCGTTAGATCAGTGGTCGAGACAACAGTACAATGAGCATTTTCTACCCTTTTCCGCGATTACTGAAACACATTCTATCTTAAATTACCCAGAACTATTAGACCATTAATTTTTTTAATGCTGAAAATTCATCCGGTAAGCAAGAAACGTAATCGACCGAAAATGTTTTAGCTTCAACTTACCGGACTAAGCAGCCTAATACGGTCCCGGGTCCCGAAGGCGCCGTTTCCCTGTAGATTAAGTTGTTTTGCAACCTCTGGCGTAATTTGGACGCTGGGGAGTACGTACAATCGATATTAAAGTAATATCCAGATATTACATAAATGCTTTTAAATTTTTCTAACAATTGTGTGTAAATAGTCTACTGCACCTTATCTGATATTACAATGACTCTGATCGATAAGCAATAACTTAAGGAATTCCTCAGGGGCTAATTCTTGGCGCTTAGCTTTTTCTTGTTCATAAATGACCTTTCAGATTGAATAAAACCTATAAAATCAGTTCTTTACACCGATGACACGAACTTGGTAATAATCAGTAGTGACGGAAAGAACGCTTCAAATAAAATCAATAAGTCATTGAATGCCTGCTTCACTGACAACAAAGTGGTTCTGAACTTACAGATAGTTGTCCAACTTTTCCCCAGGTAACAAAAATGCTAAATTCTCGAACCAAAGGATTGATTTAGCATCATTTCTAGGCGTTCAAGTCGATACAATGTTACGATTGAATGAACATATTAGGACACTTTTAAATAAACGTTGTTCCGTCTGTCACTCTCTACGATTATTAATGTACCGAGTAGATACTTAGACTAGAAAAACTATAGGTTTTGCATATTTCCATTTAAACATTTGCTATGAGGACTTTCTTCTGACTTTGCGGGCATTTTTAAAATACAGATACGTGCGATACGAAAAAGTATAGAGAAAGTTGTAGACCTTTCTTCAAAGCCATTGGATTTTAACATTATCTAGTACATGCGTAACCTTAATGGTAGTATTTTTACCAAAGGGGAATTTCACGAATATAATACCAGAAATCGCGCGTCCGTACGGATAAAAGCATACAGCTTTTCAGGGATAAAGCTATTTAATTGGCTCCCTCTTAGTATTAAAAGCGTAAGCTTTTACAACCTATTTGTTAACGGCGTGTATTACTCTGTTGATGAATTTGTAAATCGGCCCGCGTCTAACGCACATTAGTTTCCTACAAAGTACTGGTTAATTTATTAAATATATATGAAATCCTAATAATCTGTTTGGCATTTACGAATTCTGTAGTGTTTATTATTTGTAATGTACTGTAATCCTAAGATAATGTCTCCTTTCTATGAATATCCGATTGTTTGCATTAGTGACAATATTTTCTCACTGAATCTTTACGTACGTATTATCAGATATGAACATTAGCAATTATTTAACTTACAGTTCATGTATAGTTCTAAACATCTATTGTCTTTATGTACGAGTATATGCTATTCTATTCATTTTTCTAACTAATATTATTTTGACTCCGCAGAGGACTACAGGAACTAATAAATATAATGCTATATATATAAGGGGAGATTCGATCTAAAGTTTTGAAACGATCGTTTCCATGGACAAAACTAGGAATCATTTTTTACAAGAAAAGATACAAGGACAGAAAAATCTGGACGGTGCCGGGAATCGAAACTGAGTCCTCCGATTTTCAATTAGCCTAGTTCGTAGTGAATCCGCCTAGAAGGCGGAGGACTGAGGTTTGATTCCCAGTTCGCTCGAGGTTTCTTCGTCCTTGAATCTTCCAATTCCATTTTGGGTGTTTCTTCAGAAGGCATTTATTCTGTTTTCTATGAGATAGACTCTCTCATTGGCATAAATAAAATAGTATTTTCAACCTATAAGCCAGTGATATCAGTTTTTCTTTACGTTTCATGCATTAGGGATATCAGAAACCTTAATTTTCTTCAATTCACACGCTGATTTTGTTTGCTTCTCACGTGTAAACTTTCTCACTAATTAAGATAAAATTTTCTTTCAACATTATGTAGAACCTTAAAAAGGTTTTGAGAACAAAAAGTTTCAATCCGACATCTAAAAAAATCCAGATTTTTGCCGCTTGTACACGCATTTCGATCTCTTTGCAGAAAAACGGGTTTTATAAAGCAGCAAATAATTTTTAGACAGTCTTAAATTTTTAAACATCATATTTCAAGAATTTATAATTAAGATTCGGTCTGTCCAATTTCTTTTCACGGGGTACGACAGTGATACGTTAACAAAATTTCTTTACCAAGATTCGGAAACTAATAAAAGGTATTGAATAAAAAATCCGGTAAATGGGAATATGAATAAAGAATAGTCTCTTGCTCTAGCAGACGTATAATAGACTTTAGACAAATCTTTGTGCCAAAAGCTAAGCTTAAAGTTAGGAACTGTGTACAATGTTATCATCGTCGTATGAAGGACACGTAAACAACCAGTATGTAGAAGTCTCATGTTGTAGTCCCCCGTTAGAAGTCCGTGAAATTAACGCAGATTCGAAAGACGTCCAAAGAGAAATAACCTACAGAGAACACAAAAGAAAATATACATATCTAGTAAACAGCAATACTGTCAGATCATAACTTCCAAAAACGTTGAATTCCCAGGTTAATCTGCTGCAGGAATTTTCGGTTTGGACGTAAATCCTAATCAGACGAACAGCTAATACAAGGAAAGCTGGACTCGTGATTTAGAGATTGTAGAAATCGGTGACCTAACACCGACATCTGCATTGCGGTAAGCTACATTTTGACGGTACAATACTGTACATAAGTCTATAGATAGATTACTTATAAGTCAATTTATGGACATGTTCCAACTCTAGATGCAGACGTTAAAATGTATTAGTTTATTTGTGGAGCGGTTCAATTTACTGCGATTCAATTTATTGTTCATCATAAACTTCCTTACATCTCATCTCAGTTACTGTATCCATCTCAGTTTTTGGACGAATATGCTATAGTCTTAAACTGCACTTACATTCCTATCACAATAATTAGACTATTATCATAACTACCGTTATTTAATTTACTATAATTTCCAGAATACTCCGCAATTTCTCCATCCTTGTCGATATCGTTGTTACGTATTTTGCCCGTTCATTTAACAACCAAATATCTTCTGGAAAATAAAATTTCATTATATTATTTACAGCTGATTATTGTCTTTATTTTAATCCAAATTTGTCCTTGTTGATTTTGAAGTCAATCCTTCTAACAGAGAAAATAATAGCTTTCCTTTAGTTTTAGTTCCTGCTGATAATTCATTTTCTTTCATCAAGACTCTCTATTATTCGTTGTAATAAAGAACCAACGTGGAATTCATTACTTTGAACCTGCGTCCAAAACGGGCGACTACGAGAAGCGTGCAGAATAAGGACGTGCACACAGCATAAATCTGGAGTGAAATTCGTTCCAGTGAGTCGCTACTGGTTAACGTAGATGAAACGAAGAGCCGAGGTCCTTGAGGTTAACGTAATGCTGTGTGTGTGTAGGGCGGGCGAATTATCTTAACGATCCAGATAACACTGGTGTGTGTGATCGATGTTTCCTGGCAACTCCGTGTTACTGTTTGCTGGCTTTAACCCCTCGACCACGGGAACTGCGGGAATTTTCACAACAAACAATTCCGGTTCATTATTAGAGTGATAGAATCTTTTATATTTTCTCCTCGTTTCTGTAACGTACAGAAAAACGTCTACCTAATTTGGTATTCTCCTGACTTCGCGGAAAACTGTATCGGGTTTGTCACGTTATATGCAAAAAAAAAACAACGTAAATACTCATGACAAGAACCCGGATATTTCTTTCCAAAAGATAAAAAAAAATAGTTGCAAAAAATAATGTAGAAACTTTTTTCATTAATATAAATTGGATTTTTATAAATAAAAAATATTAATAAAATTGAATTCACAACTTAAAAGTATTATTAACCAAATCTACTATGACCGTACAGACAAAAATAATGGATTTAATTTCAAGTCATGGAAACTACTGTTCCTTAATTATACACGACCTATGTAACACAAGAACATCGTCAGTTATTTTCATTTTTTCTTTTTTAAATAATTAAATTGAAGTAGTGCTTCAATTGAAGCTCATGTAAAGAGAGTCCAGTTAAATTTAGAAGAAATACAAGAATGGAAAAACGTTGACCGAAGTCGAACCCAGCCAAGTCTACATTAGGTTTACAGGAGTGGAGGGATATTGAATTGGTCCTCGGTACGTCTACTCAGTGGTAGTATCCACTCGGGAACTGAAGGGTCGACATTTTTCCATTTTTTGTCTTTCCTTATAATTAAATTACTTAGCAAGGCATAGCCAACAATTCAGAAAAGCTAAGGATAAGCAGCATGATAAGTAGTAGGTGCTATTATTTTGGCTCCAGTTACTAGGCACAAATTTCTATTGATATTTATATTTATCTAGCGTCAATTGAATAAATCAACAAATAATCCGGCCAAAAGGTCAGCAAAATTAATAAAAATGAAATAGAGTGTTTCATTTCTTTGTAAAATAATTTTTTTTCACATAATTGGAAGGCAAAATTTTTGATATCATGTTAATATAATTTTTTTTCTTTTGGGTTAACAGACTACATGGAGGTGATCCTGATACAGGCAACTCCCCTTTAATAGGATAGTATGGGAATTGAAAAGGGGGGATGCGGAAGGTAGAGCAAGGTAGCCAAGGTACTAGGGCCCCCGGGCTGTGCTTTTAGGATCCTACCCGGTGTTTCACCTAAAGAGATGCAGGGAAAACCTAGAAAACCTGCATCAGGTAGGTCGGGCATTGGGTCCTATTCTCACGCCCTTCCGAATAACGAGAGACGAGTTTTGTGTGGGGTCGCAGCATTCCCTTCTCCATATCTCCACAAGTTTTAGGAGGCAGTTGGGCGGCTGATCCAATGGGATCAGCTTCCAAAAAGAAACTTACAAAATTCCCCCTCTCCCGGGATGTTTTGTAATTACAGATAATACAAAAAAAATTAAATTTTTTTAAAAGTCTTAATACTTTTTGGACTCTTTTTCTTATATTTATTTTGCGTACGGTTGATCGCTTTAACAAATGTACCTTTCGCAGAGACTTTTGTTGCAAATGCATACTCGTATATACATTTTTCTCTTTTTTCGTTCCTTTTCTCTCTTAATCTATTCTTTTTGGGCACAGCATCCTACGACTTATTCTTATAAGGTGAGTCTGCCAGTTTTTTTCTTTTTTCATTGAGGAACTTATTACATTGAGGCATCTACAGTTGTATCCGGTTCCGCCCCGCACGCAAGTTTTAGTTAAAGGTCTTTTGCTGAGCCTTAATGCAATCATATTTCAACATTATGTAGAGCTAAAGACACCTAGCTTACGAATATATACCATTAAAAAGTTAAAAGCGAGGAGTTATGTAGATTAGCCTCTGACGAAATTCTGAAAAATTCTTATTTAAGACTCCAAAACAAGAGTTCAATCACAAGGTGAAGTCAAAACTTGGTCAAGTCGGCTGCCAGGACTTCTTCCTTGACCAGTTACAGTGTTACACCCCTATTTGATATCCTCCAGCACTATGCAGTAAAAACTAAATTGAGTATAACGTTTTACCCCGCTATCGCGTTCCGCCCCGACTTCCCTTATATTAAAATATAAAATCAGCAATGATAATATTTACATGACTAATCTTTGGAGCTAAAATTAGTGTGGTAGTGGGGCAGAAAATTAAGATACGACAACGTGATAAATACATCAAATAACTAGTAAGGATTTCAGCGTAGAGTAATATTGGGAGCCGAAAAAATCAGTTAATAATTGATTTTATAAACAGTCATTACAGAAACGTCGAAATTCTACGTACTTATCACAAACTACTCGCTATTATAATTATTAATATTCAATGTCAGATACAACAACTTTGATTAAAATCAGTTGAAATATCTAAAAATCAAAATTGTATTAAATTTTGCTTTAATTTGAATTGATTTCAAAATTTATTCTGTCATTGAACAGAAAGTGATTAAATGTTTTCTTACACGTGTATTCGTGTTAAGGCGACAACGTAGTTCGGTGTGACTGGTGAACAATGGCTCCTTTCCAGAGATTCGAGAAAAAAAATCTTAATAGAAGCAAAGGGCCGCTTCTTCCGATTAACATAATCATACTCCCTCCACTCATCAACATATTTTACCGTTCATGCAAACAAGGTCACTGCCTGTATGGAAAGACAGAATAGCGAAGACGGGAGTGAGAGGGGACAATGGCCTGCCTAGTCGTAGACAGATGCAACAGTCGCAGAGAATGACGTGACTTACGAGCCAGGGCAACGTTGAGCACGTTGTTTGGTGAGTCTGTAGCCCCAACAGCGGGCAAGTTCGCCCTGCAGAAAGAGAGAAGGTAATTGCTCTGCGCAGTTGCCAGCTGCTCCGATGTCTTTACTTATCCTTTCTCACAGACCTCCAAATGCAGTGCCACGCGATTCAAGATTTTGCAACAATTTCAGTTGGCAGCTGGCGAGCGCATTCCTCGGTACACAATCTAACCAAGCTGCAGATGTTTGGCAAGGAACCGCACTCCTCTTCGTGTTAGTTCACACCTGGCAAAGATGTGTCGTAACACGAACAGATGACAAGAGTTCTCTTTATATGATTCCCCAAGGTGACGGCCATCAGTAAGTGAAATTACGACTACATAAAAAGCAATATCCCGCACGGAACTTTCGAGGCTCTTAGCAAATTAAATTACGAGAGAGAGAGAGCGAGACCACGTATTTTGTCACGATAACAAACAATAAAGATCAAGGTCTTTTAAAAATACCTGTATAATTTAATCTTGTCCAATTACCGGAAAACGAATCCGCTATATCTGACAGAGAAGTCGCGTGGCTCGTCTATCAGACCTTGCCACAAAATAAAATATTACAAGGAAGTAGAAAGGCTTCAATTGAAGCTCAAGTAAAGAGCGTATACCTAAATTTTAGAAAAACGCCATGAATGGAAAAATGCCGACCCGAACCAGGCACCCTATCGCTGAGCTAGTCTGGGTCGACGCCCTCATGACCGATTCAACATCCCTCCACTCTCATAAATCGAAGATCGGCTCACCAACAATTTACTAATCACATTCTTCACAACATAACTTCTAGTAATTCAGTGAAAATATTGCGTTCTAGGAAGATCATAATCTAAAGCAAAAGTTTCATGGAAACGATCAGCAATATGTGGATAGGTTCCAACGTTACTGCAAACGGTCGCAAAATATTAAATATCTGTGTTCAAGAAACCGAACCTTTCTTATTTAGGATCATCATACTTCCCAAAAAAATTAAAATCCAATAACAGTTTTCAATTAAATGAAGATCGGAGTAAAAAAATAAATAGCGTGAAAAGATCAGTCTCTAATTTTACAAATTCCGTAATAAATTATTTTTACTAATTTTGTTAATTTTTAACAGAAAAAATTATATTAAAAATAAACTAAACATTTACAAAATAGAATCCCACATTCTTTGATCAAACTTAAGAACAATTAAGTATTATATTTTAGAGACAAAATTAAAGATATGTAAAGTATAATAAATTGTCATTTTGGTTTATTTTTTTTAAAGAAACAGATTGTATTTAAGTATATAAAATATTTGACCAAAGAATATGGGTTTATGTTTTTCAAAATGTATATTTAATACAAATCTTCTTTTCTTTATATAGAACGATTATGCGATAGTGTGGCCGAAAGTTCCTGTAAAGATTAACGGAATTTTTAGTTTGCACTATGGTGCCTAAGATGGATATCTGAAAAATTTCAGTTCGAAACATTCATTTCTGGACATTTTGTTCCTAATATTTAGAAATATTATTAATGAATTTGTAAAACTTTAAACCAAGAGGATTCAACTTCATTATTATCAAAATCATAATCCAAGCTCATTAGGTTAAATCCTCAACAATATAAATAAATATTAATGCATAGTCCAAAGTGAAGTGATGTCTTAACTTAAATACTTCCTGCAGTTTTTTTATTTCAGGTTTATAAACATTTCAAACGAGAATGGTTTATTTGGATGAGTAATATGTATACTGGGACATGTATCTTCCACCGGGGTTACGCTCATTTGTAGGTTATGAGGTATATCAAGTAGTAAATTTATATTACTTGAATAATAATTCCTAAATAAATGCAATTAAAGTCAATCTATCTGCGGAAAGGTCCGTGAAGAGAAATGGCGGTGTCACACTTGAAATTCTTTTGATAAAAAAAATATGAACGCGTTTAGACTGATTATATTTATTACGCATGCAGAAATTACGAAATGACTCAATCGTCATGGAGAGGGATGGGGGAAAAAACAAAATTTAACATGAAACATTATAGAGAAAAATTTATTACAGACTTAAAATTCAATTAGGTAAGAAATAGACGTGCAGTGATAATAAAATTTTTATTATTTCTCATTAATTTTAATTCGCTTATTAGCAGTCTACACGAAATGTAACAAGAAATGTTCCTGTAAATAAATGTTACTCTATTTAGAGGAAAGTATTCATATTTGTGTTACGTTTGGTATTTTCTTTATTTATTCCGTCACATTTTTAGATTCTCATTGAAATTTACAACTAACTTACGTTTAATGAATTTTTTAACTAAGCCTGTAATCGCAGAATAATGGTACATTATCATTTAATTTTTATAACTGTATTCATCAGGTACTGATGTGGAATTTTAGTAAAGAGAAAATAATAGTTTGTGTTGATGCAGAAGATTAATCAGCTGATTAATATTTCCTGATGATTTTCTGTTAACTGACAGTAAATTTTAATTACGACATTGACACTAGTTTTGTGCCATATTATGCACGAAATGAAATATCTGTGCAATATTTGTCTAAAGTTTGTGTCATTGCAGCTGCTTAGCCCAGGAAATAAATTCACTGAGTACGAGCAACAAGGACACCAAACTGGGAATAATTCTGATATTCGGAAACTAAAATGACAATTTGATGTCTTTATGTCGACAAAGGAAGATTTTCTATTCCTTTCGAAAGACTGCAGTGAACGATTCGTTGTCTGCAAGGAAACCAGAGCCTAATGGGACACGTCCTCAGAAGTATTTACCAGCAGCATGAGTGCTTTGTTTTCGGCGCATCGCTGTTATACCATAATTTGAACTATGCATTGTGTTAGGATAATGTCTGCCAACGACACATTTTAAGGCTTTGTGGGAATTCCTCAGAAGTTATCTATAGAGCACGAAGTTCCGAGTAAATAGAAATGTTGAAGAGCAATGAAGGGATGCTGCCAAGGACGAGAGCCAAATCCACACTTGGCATATGTTGTCTGCATTTATGCTACAAATTAACTAAAAATCTCGCTGATGCAGGTGCAGTACACAGAAATATCACTAAACTATAGCCCGCTCCCCTCTACCCACAAACAAACCCCCGAATCTATGTGTGAGAATTTTCTCGCTGCTATTTCTCCATTGGGGATGTCGCGTACTCTCGCAGAGCACCTTCAACTATTTTAGGAAGTGTATTGTAACGCTTCCCTCTCCTTCGGATCCGCTCACGTGGAATGCCGGACCGGGCTCCACTGCATACGCACAAATAATGTGTCTGTCATCAAAGAAAACGGCAATCGCGAACCGCGTGATCCAGAGGGCGATGGCCAGGGTCGAGCAAGACATATGAGTTTTTGAGCCGAGCATGAGACCCTCAGGGGTCTTGGCATTAATTAACTATGGGAGGCGAATGTTTATTTAATAAGTAAACAACGGTTTGATAATCATTAAATGTTGCTTTTACCCACTCACGCTCACATTCATACTAACTTATGCCGAACCTAACTACAAAATAATTACAAAGGTTTCAAAATTTTCTAAATATTAAATTGTTCAACGAAATTACCGAAATGCAATTGCCGGTCACTGTAGCCACAAGCACACGAAGGAAGATAAAAGGGAAGGGAAGATCTGGTTGCAGCGGCGACGATGTTCACTGGTTCGGCTGGTACAATTTCTCCGCTGGTCATCCGCGCTTGAAATCGTAATAGCTACGCGATCTCATTGGCCGTCACTCAAATCCGCTCCAACACTTCTCCACAAACAAGGCACTGTTCTCTCTCTTTCGCTCGCCGCTCACAACATCTCCTCCTACAACCAAATCTGTTCTTCCTCTCCTCATATAGATCTGCTTCTCAACTCTGTCTCCCAAAAATACACTGTCCTCTCTCGCCGCTTACAGCAAAAATCTGCTCCTCTATACAAATCATAAATTCGCCCGCCACTTCCTGAGGGTTTTCATATAAAGGTTTACGGTTTGCCATGGCCGCAGACCGCTCCCAGGTCAATGACCGTCCAACATCAAAAAAATTTGACCTGTTTTTAATAAGTCCTTACCCGCCGACTTGACACAATGACCACCCGCCCGCGCACATATTTAGGTGACGAAAATTCACGCCTGAAGGACGAAATCACTTATGTACTGGGGTCGAAGACCTTGGGCATACGGTAAGAGTTGTCCACTGATCCTATTGGATCAGCCGGAAGGTGCCTCTAGAACTGGTCGAGGCACAACAAACTCCCCTCCCGTCATACGAAAGGTCGTAAGACTAGTCCCTAACAGCCCAACCCGCTCGATGCGGGTTTTCTAGGGGTTTTCCCTCCATCTTTTTTAAGTGATCCTTAATCTATAGTCCGAGGGCCCTACTTATCACTTTGTTGCATACCTCTACCATCCGCATCCCCCTTTTCAAATTCTTTTGTGCTATTAAATAGGAGTTGCTATTACGTGAATCAGCTGTGACCCAAATAACGAAAACTATTTACTATATTCAGATAAGGAATATTATATAACGATAATTTTCATAAATATATACATATATCTATGAAAATTAACGTATATATATATGTGTGAATTATTGATAGAGCGCCCGCCCGGAAAACGGGAAGTCCGGGGTTCGAGTCCGTGGTCCGGTCGACGTTTCTCCATTCTTGTCTTTCTTCTCAATTAGCTATACGTTCCTGTTTGAGCTTCGGTTGAAGCATTTCTACTTCCTTTGAATTATTGGCCCATTATCCAAGAGCCTCTGGTTTATTGGCATTCCCATTTTATTTTACGTGCGCAATTACTTCAATGAGTAGGAATATAATTAGTTTTTCGTTTGATAAATTTAAGGGAGTTATTGAGTATAGCTCCTAATAATAAATGCACATTCTCTGCATTAATATGAGGAACTCGTTTAGTTTTCGAGGTTATGTCCTCATGCATTATTTCTTATTGTCTACGAAATATTTCACACGGGATCTAGTAGTGAGACGCAACATGACATTTGAAAGATATTTTTATTTATTTATCGATTTCCATGCCTGAATCGATAAAATGCGCCGTATAACGTCAATAACGACAGTAAAGGTATACATTCAAATATTGCAGCCTAATGTTGCAACGTCCTAATGAGTGAAAAAGAATACCGAAAATATTACCTAACGAAGAAATGTGACATTATGTAGATGGACAAATTAGGGAAATTGGTGCGTTCACAGCACTTCAACGTGAAGGATGTTAAAATTTATTACATTCACGGAAAGTCCTCTCTCCATGTGTTATTTATGAAACAAGTGTAGCTAATTGTTAGCCGGCGATTTTTACATTAGGTTTAATAAGGAACGAGGCGCAGACACTTCGCCATTGGCTGAACTAGTTGCTGCTTGTGTATGTCGGAGCAAAGGCTATTCATCGTGTTTCTTTTACAAGTGTGGCTCGTCATTTCCATTTGAATGGCCGTATTCAGATTTGAAGCAACGAACATTTCTTTTCTTACGAAAGGAGGAAGACAAGTGGCCTGGTAAGAGGACATAGCTCCTTCAGAGTCACGTACTGGAACGCGGCGGAGAGCGAAACTACCAACTACTCGCGCTCGGCAATCGTATATCAGGCAAGCTCAATGCTAATGGAGTCAACATATTTATAAACAAGCCTAAACCATTAACACGAGAGAGAGAAATACTCCACATGCTAAGCTTACTACCAAGGCTCAGTGGAGAAAAACAGTGGACAGTAAATTATTGGAAGACCTTCTGAAGAAACTAATATATGTTTCTCATAACTACTGCAATCAAAGTATTATCAACCCAACGGGATTCCATAGTGATAAATGAGAATCACGTTGCTGTGGTATTCAGTCCTAACACTGGTCTCCATGCTAACCTATCTTACGCAAGCCTTTTCATTTACGCATAACTAGCACATCCCACATCCTGCCGAATCTGCTTAGCGTATTCCAACCTTCTGTTCTTACTCCACACACTTTCCTCTAATGCTAATTTCACAAGACCCTCATGTCTCGAAACGTGGCCTTCTCTTGGTCAACGTCCTCCATATTGTTCGCTCTTTTCTTATACAGTTTATAACTTCCTCGTTAGTAACTCTATCCACCCATCTCCTGCAGAACCAATTTCACGTTTAATTTTTTTCCTTTCTGCAACTCTTACCGTCCACGTTTCGCACCCATATAACGCCACGCTTCATGCGATCATTTCAGCAATGATTTCCTAATATTCACAGTTATATTACCCGTAAGTAAATTCCTCTTTTTTTCCGAAAGTCTTCTTTACTTGTGCCATCCTACTCTTTATGCCTATTATACTTCTATCTTCCCTAGTAATTACAGTTCCCAAGACTTCCGTAAAATTACCCGTTCCCAATTTAAGACCGTTTGTTATTCCACTGATTCCCATACTACACTCCATTATCTTGGTTTTGCCTCTATTAATCCTCATATTAAACTCTTTTTCCAGGACCACTTTCATGCCATTTATTATGGTTTTCAAGTATTCTTCTGACTCTCCTACTACTACAATATCATCAACAAACCATTCGCTTTTTAATTATTCTCCTTACAGTATGATTTATTTTTCATATTCTGTTTTAAATTTCTTTATCGCCTGTTCTATATATAAATTAAAGAGCATGGGCGACAGCTGCATCCTTTTCTTACTCTTTTCTTAATTTATGCTTCCTTTTCCCGATCTTCAATTATAATTACTGCTGACTGTCTTCTTTATGGATATTTTATTCCTGTCCTCTTCCAAATCGTTAATAGTGTGGTCCACTTCACATTGTCAAAGACATTTTCAAATCTACAAATGTCATGATCCTAGGTTTGTTTCTTGTTATCCCATCTTCTAAAATAAGACGCAAAGTCAATATTGCTTCTGTTGTCTCTACAGTCTTCCTAAAACCAACCTGATCTTTTCCTAACTCGCATTCTATTTTTTCGTCGGCTTCTCTAGTCATTTGTTTCTTTAAGATTCCCCACTTCTCTTCTATATTGTGTAATCTACTCTAGATATCGTCTTTGAAACTCTGAAGCACCTCCTGTTGTTTTAATTCGCATCTTTTTTTTAATCCCTTTCTTGAGTTTCTTCATTTAATATTAATCAGTTCATAAAAGGAACTAAAATAAAAATGTTGAACACATTTTAAAATGAATTTTTTAATGTAGAACTTTTTCTCTATTATCATAACTTTCGTATTTTTTAAAAATAAAAGAGTAAAGACGTTCACTTACACATTCTTCACTAATTAAAGAGATTGTAAACACAACTGTTGTACTGATGAGCAGGTATTATGGCGTAGGATATATATTTTACATTTCTCAAAAATTTTAGTAACCCGCAGCACGTACCCTCGATATCATTGCCTTCATAAAGAGATTTAACAAAATGTCGAATATTATTGAGGCCGGATAGTATACTGTATTTCTAATAGGAAAATCATCTTTCCTGATTCCACAATGTGCCCAATTAGGTGGAAGTCACTCCAAGAAATCAATAGAACGAGAAAAGGAAAACTGCAAATATAACCGTAGTTATTTCTGAATTCATATATAAAAAAGTGTGTCGAGAAAAGCAAAACATTACATCATCACGTGTCTCTTTAACTCTGAAGTGATTGTTATTACAGACGCGTTGGGATCGAAACGAAAACACCAGGCAAAAAATGCGATATAAGCAATGGCAGTTGTAAACGAGAAGGTTCAGCAATTAAGTTTGAACTATTGAGTCAAACGGTGGCACAAGGTGCGTCTTGCGGATTTTTTTTCAAAACAGGCCGTAAATCTTGCGAGGACATAAATGAAAGCCTGAAGAAACATATTGCTGTGGAGAGAAACGTGATTTCGAAATATGGCAGACAAAGTACATTAAACTTTATAGTGGGAAATTTTAGTTACTAAAGTGAGCAACAGATAATTATAATAACTTTCCTGGCACGTTTTCAAGACGTTCACTGACACAGGCCAAATTTTTCACGCAACAGGAAGAAAATGGCAAAAAGGCGTGTTTTACATGACGGAGTAAATTTTTAAATAAAAGAGGAATGAATAAGGGAATACATTATGTTAGTTCCTCTTTCAGGAACGAGTTTCTTTTAAAGTTACTTTTGATGTTCAGTCATCAAAATAGTCGTTTTATTCCTTCTGGAACTGTTGAGTTAAAATTAATCGTTGCAATGAATTAGAGCGTAATCATCCTAATATATAGGCTAAACCTGTCACGTAAGTACCGCAGAGAAGTAAATGTGACCTCAGCGGCGTGAAGTACTATATTCGTTCTCTAGTCAAATTTAGGCATTATAATCCATTAGGCGTAATGGAGTAGAGTTTATAGGAAGTAATGAAATCTATACGTCATAATCGTAAATCGCAACAAGTCAGACATTAATTTCACGAATCACAAAGGTCGCAACTGGGAATACTAAAGAATTCGCGCAGCAGCGGAATTGAATTGAATTATGTTTCATTAAGTCATTGGTAGGAAATGCTGTAGATGGCCTCGTGTTTTGTAGTGGTTAACGTCGCTTCCTGGCTCCACAGAGGTCCGGGTTCGAATCGTGATATGGAAATGGATGTTGTGTGTGTGAGTTTTTAAAACCGAGAAACCTCTACAAAGCAAAGAGTCCAAAAAATGGTAGAAAGTTTTTATTGACCATTAGCAGTTCAGGCCACTCTAAATTAATAAATAGAAAATTAATGCAGTATTACAAGGGCTACTCCAAATTTAATGCACACTATTTTTATTCCAATTTATTTTTCATTCTATTTTTATAGTATTTTTTGTACATTTTTCTACATAATCGCTATGCTTCTCAACTGCGTTATGCCACTTTGAAACTAGGGTCTGTATACCCGCATGTTAAAAGTCTGGAACAGCCCGTTTGAGCCACTATTTGGCAGAGCTCACTACGGAGTCTTCTTCTTTTTGTAAGAAAGTTATTTCCACCATTCCCGTATTGTTCTAAAAGTTCGCTGCACACTGTTTGTCGTGTTTCTTTGTGAGCTTTGAAACCCACCTGGCACAGACCATTTCCAACCGTAACTGTTTCAGTATTATGGAAACATTTATTTCTCCTATTCCTACTTGGAGTGACAATTATTTTACTGTGACGAGTTTGTCAGCCGAAACCATGACGTAAAGTCTTTGAATACTGTCAGGAGCTAGTATCCCGACAAAGCATATCGAAAATTGACATGCATTCGTTCACCACATAACCTTTTCTCCCACCGGATTACTGTACGGCAGCAGCATCTGAATGCAACCTTTTCAACTTCTTGTGGATGTTTCCTATTATTTCCTCCTTACAGAACAAGAATTATATAGCATCATGTTACTTTTGATAAATGTCAAGCATCTATCTTGGACACATGCTATAACAGAACGGGTTAAAATAAATTTGAACATGCACCTCTGAATTTAATAAATTGCAAAGATGTAGAATGAGAATAAATTTAAATAAAAATAGTGTGCATTATTTTTTGGGTTATTTCTCGTATTATTTTTATATTTTAGTAGAAATATTTTTTATCATATACGGTGTAATGAACTAAGGTGGCGATTGCCACTTGATTCAATCAGTGGCGACACTCAGCACACACTCTGGCTGACAAATTTCCTATTGGCACCAATCAGACGGCAATAACAAGCAAGCCAGACGCTCACCAGACGGGTAGGAGCGACTGAAAGCGTGTAAAATCCTGCGCGGATTAGTAGCCGTTACCTGCCCAGGACATTAACCATTCGGAGATTTCGGAGATCGTTTCTCTCTCCAGAAATATGAAGGCCAGCTGGAATGATTGGAGCAAGAGGATCATGTGACATGACATCCACCCTTATGGTAGAGGTATGTGGATAGTTGTCTTAGACGAAACGTGAGAGAGAAATGATAAGTGGGGGAAGGAATTTTAGAAGTAGGAAGGTGGAGAGCAAACTAGATAAAGAAGAAGTTAGTCAGAATGGAATTTTGGAAGGTGGAGAGGAGATGAGAGAAAGAAATTAATCAGTCTGGAGGAAGTCAGAGAAGATTATAGAGAAGATAGAATGGGAATTTGACCACCAGACCCGACAAGTGAGACTGGCCGTAGTAACAGAGAGATGGCAACGAATAATCTTGCTGGCGTAAGGGAATGAAAGAATACGGACGGTAGACTGCGGTAGGTGGCATCGCACATCTACGTAATCGCGAGACCAGAATTATTGGAAGGAAAACCTCATGTACCGGGACTCCGGGAAAAGTCCAATTACCTGTGCCGACGAAGGAAGCAGTTACTTTACTAACACGGAAATCAGGTGTGTCAGTGCCATATATTTAAAATTGCGTGTGACTACTTTCCTGCTGCACAAAAATCACCACATTAATAGCCTTTTTAAATAAATTGAGTCTTGCTGAATCAAATGCGAGCTAGCTGTGGCATATTAATGGACCCTAAACTTGTATTTACATAAAAATTTAATGTTAATGTAATAAAATTGTACTTATTTAAATTAAAAATTTAAATCACCCCAGTTTCTATTATAACTTTACGGGCTGACTCTTGATAGTTACTACATAATTTGTCGTCACGGTATGCGTGTAAACATTAATACTCCGCATTTTTACATAAATTTAAAATATGAATGAGTGTATAGCGTAATTTGTAGCATTTCTCGGTTCAGTGACGGGGGCGTGAATTTGCAATTGTTTTGTGGAAGCCATTATACAGGAACTAAGGTTTTGTCGAGGAACTAATTTTATTATGACTGATTAAATAATCCGTTTATTCAAGTACTAAATATATGTTAAATCCCCAACAGGCAATGTTTCAGGCTGTGAGTGGAGGGTGCGCCATTGTTTTCTATTGTCCTCTTCCGCAGAGAACACAGCCGTTTTAGAATTCAACGTTGTTAACATCTTATGCGTTTCATTAAGCTCCTATTATCCCACTAGACGACTTATTACCCAGTTCACTGATCGCAGAGATTACCGGGAAAGAAATTATCCTCGTCCTAGGAGGCCACAGTGGGCTGTTCCTCAGTCTCGAAGATAATACGGTAGCGAAGTATTATCGCGTTAATCAGGTCACGAGGAGAATTTATTCCAGCGCTACTCTGGCTCTGCGCCGACCTTCGTAGGAAGTTGTTGAACCTTGGTAATATTTAAATGACTCAAATGCAAGGACTCATTTCCTTGAAGCTACAATAACTCTTCCTCGCCTTAACATGCGAATATGCAGTTCTTTGTATTGCAATATGCATGGAAAGTCTTACGGAACAACCAGACATATTCAGTTATAATTTCATCCAATCATAGAGTACGTACTGTCTCAATCAGTACAATTAATTTTAGACACAAATTACTCGATTCAGACCTGCTCTAATGTACATTATGTCAAATGACTGCAATAAACTAAAAGTGGCATAATTTCATCATGCAAAAGTTTTACCGGATAATAAATTCACTGGCGAAACGCCATGTTATTATATACTTCCGAGAACTTAAGAGCATATTTAAAATATACATATATATGATGTGCCGATTACATAACATAAAGATATGTCGAATTATTTTCTTTTTAATTGCTTCCTTATTGTTAAGTCTATTTGAATATAAATGGGTTGAACTTGGTACGTTGTACAGGCTGATACACGATTGAGGTGTGAAAGGAAAGTTTGATATATTTTGATCCATGTTCGTCACTAAGTTACGAATTTCACAGTGTTATCTGAAAAGACGATAACGTGTGAACAATCGAAAGTTTTCTGAAATCTGGTTAATAAAGAACCACATATATAATAACATTACAATAGGCTTATGTTTAATGTGGAACCGAGGAAAAACAAAATAATATATTGTAGTGCTATAATTGTTATTTCTTAAATTATTAATGTAAAGTTAGTGCGGATTGAGAACTAATTGGCGTCAGCGTGTCGAGACGTTATGCCGTCACTAATCCCCAGTGATGGCATTTCGGCACGTAGGGATATCTGTCGAAATACCGTATGGGACTCGAGAAGCAGGAAAACACCGAAATATATATACCACGCGGTTGCCTCAACGAATGGGATCTCTTGGACTAATGAAAATCGATCTTGAAGGCCGATTATTCGACTCTTCTTCACACGACAGTGAGATTGTATGAATGGTGATTCTGCTATCTCAAGTTGAGACCGCCGTTTGGTTCCGGACGTTGAAAGAGATCAACCTGTCGACGTTGAGGAGAGCGTCATACGGAGAAGCTGGCAATGGCGATCCTATACTTCAATGAAGTACGCTGTCAAGTTTCACAATCCTAGGCTTATAGGAGGGTATCGCCTACGGTTTAACATGAAATTATAAAGAGATCTGATTCCTTTACCGCACCTCCGTAATTTGTAAATATTTTCTTATTTAAGTAGTTTTTAATAAACTACTCATTTATTTAATTATTGCTTTTTAATTTTATTTCAAACTACTCCACCCAAAAATGTATTTATGTGCTGCTGATTCAAGATTCATTTAATAATATTTTTGTAAGAAATACACTACAACTCTACAGGCTTCATAAGGCTTTTTTTATAAATTTTTGATAACTTTTTTGAAATATTTATTTAACACGATCATACATTGTAAAAATCGTTTAAATTAGCTAACGCTACAAAAATTATTAAAACAAATAATTAATGTGGGGAAATACTGAAGTATTGAACGGTTTATCTGTTGTGTTTATCTTTCAATGAAACATAAATTTTATAAAAGTAGCGATTTAAATTTATTTAAATTACTTGTCTTTTAATATAATAATAATAATAGCCGAATTGGTCTGATGTGATGCGTCTCACTCATGAGTCTAAAATAAATATTATATTTTACATCTGAAATTATAATATTTTTCTAATAAATCTTATGGTTGTTTCAATATGTATTCTTCCACAAAACTGAATAATTTTTCACATTGAATTTTATATTTTTCCAAGTCCCATAAATGCGGATATTAAATGTGGGCATAGTTTGGCCAATATAACTGTAATTACAATATAAACAGATACCGAAATTATTAATTTTATTTTTAATATTTTAACATAGCTTAAATTATTGCAAGATTTTAAGATAATTTGGATATCATAATTCATTAAATCATGTCATAAGTTTGTATTATTTCTTACTGCGTAATTTTACGGGTAAATTATTAATTTCATATTAATCTTAGTCAACCCAATTTTAATGTATTTGTAAGCGAAATGCAAAGGATAAATATTAAGAAGAACACAATATTTATTTTTCCCAGATTAAATTTATGATAGCGCTGACGTTATAATTTGACGTCCATATTTACTGAATTATAAAGCATAGTATCTTATGCAATAATGGCTGATTTGACATGTAATTAAGAATTAATCCTGAGTAAGTAGATATTTTTATAGCAATTGGTAACTATCTTATTGACAGAAACAATAACCAAAACATCAAGAAAATTGACAGAGTGATCTTTTTCAATTCAATTTTAAAGTTTCTTTCAGTGTTGTAATTATTAAAAGTATTGAGCAAATGGTTTATGTGGAATCTGAGGATGATACTAAAAAGTCATCATTCTTGAAATATCTCAGTGGTTTTAAATCTAAAGATGTAATACATAAGGCTTCCAAATCTCTCATAATTTGCGCGAATAACGACAAAGAAAAATTCCCAAGGTAGAACCAATGATTTCGTGATAGTAAATGTTCTTGAACGAAAAATAAGTGGAATTTATAATTACATTTATTAAGATAAGAATTTTAGATAAAATAATTTTTGTCAATTTCGAAAAGTAGTTATCCCATCTATTTTTAAAACTTGGTGTAATTAATTGATGCATGGGCTAAAAATTAAATAAGAACTCTTCATCTAATGATAAGAAAACATGATCATTAGTGACGTTTAAATGGTCCAAAAACTTAAAAGACGTTTTGACTGTAAAATTATTTTCCTTATTAAGAGAATTATATAAAAATATAGAAATGTTATGAAGATGGCTGCTAGTAGAAGAAACGATAATTCTGACAGATAAATTATATGCTAGAGCATAGGCTCTGGCACTATTATCAGAAGTTAAAAACTAGGAGTTAAAAAGTGCTACTGTCCACAAGTCTTTTCAAGTTAATTTCTAATTGATCAATAACTAAAGTAATGGATTTAATTTTTATTGCAAGTTCTATGTATTTATTTGTCTGGTAATAACGTTTCAACTTTATAAAACTATTTAGTCAAATTCCTTTGGCAGATTCACTAACGATAACATTAGGATTATTAGAAATGTACATTTTGGTGTCTTGCACAACTTATGATAATTTTCTATACAGAATTAACTCATTGTTAAAGTTTTCCATTGTAATTATGGAACTAACAATACGCTTATTCTTTGTAAGTGTTATTTCAGCCTCGTTGCTTGTGCGACATGCACAACAAATTTTTATCCATTTCAATTTCTTTTTTCCGTTAATAATTTTTCATTTTATAACATAATTGTATTATACATATATATTGTAAATATTCATTTTTATTATAATCGTAAAAGATGAGGTTTTAAAATTTAAGAACGGAACGTCGTGAACAAACTACTGTTAATAAAGTTTATATCACTTTTTTCTGATATATAGGGTGTTTTTCATTTTATTAATATTAATATAAGATGTGTATTTGTATAAAATAACTTATTTGAAACAAATGCCCACGATATTCTCGTTTATCGCCACGTTTTAAGGGCCATCAAGCATAGTGAATGAGAACTATCCATATAGTGTACACACGGTATAATAACTTTCCACGTGTCAGTTTGAATAGAACGAAACGGTCGTTCGGATTTAACCTCTTAATACTAAGTGGTACTATAGTGGAATAGTGATGTCATTTTTCTATGAACATAACGTACGTTTATCTGAAAGTTTTTAAAAATATTACCATAAAATGAAGGTAACAAATTACTCTTACAGTTAAAAGTTGTTTCTTCAAATGGACCTATTTTATTTTAATTGAAACTATTAAAAATATTAGCGTCCTTTTTTACACTCCAGACGGAACAAATTCAATGCTTAGGTGATTCATTCAACGACGAATTAATTAGTTGTCACTCAAATCGACTCTCCGGAGCCATCCAATTTGATTTATTTGATTTTTCATTTCGCATTCGACCTTTGCAAAACTCCCAGAATGTACCTCTACATTTAATTGCCCATTTCTCTTTTCCACAGCTGGGCCAATCTCCCAACGTATAACCCAACTAGCCTACTGCATAATTCAAAACCAATGTTGGACGGAATTCTCATAATTTTGTTTATGTACTGCTCGAAAATGATTTTGTAGATCTCCTTCCCGAATAATAAACAAAAAAAGCAGAAATACTTCCCATCACATTAGTTCAGAAAAGTTTTATTTTTCTGATTGTTGATTGAAAAATTAAAAATATTATTTCTTCTCTTATGTCTGCGGAAATACTCACTTCTAGTATCATCAGCGCATTGAAATTTCACAAGATGTATATTAATGTTATATCATTAAATTGGACAAAGGAAGTTAGTTAATAAGCCCTTGTCGGTAATGCTGAATAATGGTTCTGAATTCAGGATCCCTGTGAGAGCATAACGTTTAAAGTTAAGGAGCTCCTAAATATTGTTACCGTTTTAGTTAACATAAACATATATGGTCTTTTGTTATGACGTATAATACACTGCAAGAAATCATAATAACTTCTTCCAGTATTGGGCCTCGGCTTACCGAGTTGTTATAACATTTTTTTCTTATTTTATAGCTAGCTGTGTGCACGGCGATGCCCGGGAATTTATTTATATTAAACCGCTACAGTATTTACCTTTTCACGCCCAAACTTTATGAGGGCTGAATTTCATCATAACCAACGCGATGACTCAGTATCTTAATCGAGACAATAAATCTGCTGGTATCTTAAATAAGCACAGTAACTTAAAAAATACCTGAATAAAATCTACAGTTCAGAGAGTGGCACTGTCATCAATCTCACTAACCGCGTGCAAATATCAACCGCTTATGTACGTATTAAATTTACGTACCCTCCACCCCCCGCACCCAGGGGGGGATTATTACTGTCGCATCCTGCAGTCCTTGCTTACTTCAAGTCGCAAGTAACACGTGTACAAAATTTGGTCGTAATTGTTCCACGCGATTAGAGTGTAACATTCAATTATATTTGTAAGGAGAATTTAACCATCTTTTCCGTCCGATTACTGTCAACTAATGTGTATAGATGCATTTACATGTCTCTATATTATCAATCTGCACTGCGACTTATAAAACATTTTTTATATTAGTAAACTAATAAAAATGCTAAATTACTTATAATTATTATTTAGCAATAAATAACATTTTTAAGCAAATATGTTTTTTTTTGTTTTTCGCGAATGTCGCATCGAATAAGAGACTCGGCATTTAGTTACAGAAAAATCGGTTCTTGGGCCCTGAGTAGCAATATATGAATCACTTACACTGCGATTTATGAAACATTTTTCACTACAATTACATAATTAAAATGTATTGCATATGTTGGTTAAGATTTAGTATTATATTACGCTAAACAGAAATGATCACGATTGAGAGGCTGCATGAGGTCATAATCTATTCATCATCAAGTTCTATGTCTTTCAGGTAGGACATTTTTGGTCTGAAAGGGGGGAAAAGAAGGAATTTAACTTTTCGAAAAATGAACAGAGACCTTCCCTGGGTTGCACCAAAATTTTATGTCTATCGGATGGATGGTATAAAATTTGATCTTATACTCATTTGTGTTCTATTTATAATTATGTATGTACTGATACGGATTTTCGTTAATATTTTTAAGTGCTTTATTTAACATTAAGTTGAAATACCTTTCCATTGTGAGGTACCGCCTTTGGTGAAGTTATATTATTCTTTAGAAACTGAAAGAAGCTAATCCAACAGAAATGCGGATCCTGCATGAACTTCAGCGGTCAAGCCAAGTGTTATCTTAATAAAATACTCAAAATCTTTCTTTAAAATGTCTTTTAGTTGTCTTCGACAAAATTTCACTCAGAACTCTGTTAGGGAATCGTAAATGCGACACCATGGCATGGTTTTAAAAAGTGAGAAACTGATGGAAGAAACATTACATCAGATCCTCACTGAGCCGTCGATATCGACAACAGCGCCCAAATTCGAGTGGGTGTGAATTGATCACGAATGAGCTGAGTAACCAAAACATACACGTGTTAATGGTCTTTTATATAGCGTGCTATTATAACAAATTATCACACATACACCCACCAGTGATAATGGAAAAATACACAAACATCACCACCACCACCCTTTAATCAATATGCTGATCAACGAAGTATATGCTGCAACATTTTCTAACAGTAATAAACCACTACAAAAGCGTGTTTTAGTCCAATCAGTTTACATAAAATAAAAAATAATATAAACTTTGAAAACATATACCATAGATAACATACCCACTATTAAATTAACAAATCACTGACTCAGAAATTAGCACTGAAACCAAAATGGTTGTTAATAATTTATAAAATAAGGAAATTATATATAGTAGCAGTCGAGATCGTCCGTAAGTTGTAGACAAAGCCGGAAAGGCGACATCAGGAATGGGAGATACGAGAAGTTCCGCAGCCGCGAAACCGCGATATCGTTCTGGAAGAATCCGGAATTTTTATAGAAATAATATGAGCTGTGCACGTCGACTTAAATACTGAAATAAATAGACAATATAACAAATTTGTGATCTATTTATAAATTCAGAATATAAATAAGTAGCCGTGTAGTAATTATAGAGAAAACAATTAAATGTAAAATTTAACTTCACGTTTCCAATTATCTGAATGTTCTAAGAGACCAGACAATAATTATAATAATATTATTTCTTAAAATGTTTCAACGGACAATGAGTATATGTTTTTCAATATTGTCTGGTGATTATTATCTGGCACCCAATGTCTTTGGTTGTCTAAAATTCGAGTTTCCTCGTCCAATCATATCGGAAGAACCTTAATGGTTCCGTTTTCTGGCCGATAGGATGACTGTAATTTGTCATTTGAGTAACCAATCGTGTTCATTCACGGTCCCGACTTCGTCTAGCTTATGTCTAATTTCTGTAAGATATGTACATTAAATATAATAACAATAAGAAAATTATATTGTATCAATTTGAATGTGATACGCAATCGCGTACCACAAGACATGAAGAGTATTGTTCCTGTGAGAATATAATACGACGTTGTGTATAACAATTTATTGAAATTTTAAATGCTTGTCATTTTAATGAAAACGGTAAGGTTGGTGGCTTTATTCTTTTTAATCTCCTTGACTCATCCTCAAACAGAATTGTTGATCATTGGCGAAATGAGGTATTTCTTGTCGGACTGTGGTTATGTTTAGATCAATATATAAGATTGTGTTGGGAATATACTATGGAGCTCTGAGCACTTTGTTTTGAAATATCTATATGATTTCTATGATAGACGAATTTGCCGTTCCCCAGAGTGGTATACGATATATATAGATAGGTTTTACGATGCCTTTATATAGCTTATTTTTTATCGATAATGCAGAGTGTCTGCCTAGCAAGTAGTATATTGGCTACATTTTTGACAGATAGCTCAGCAGGAGTTTTTCTACTCGAAGTCTTCATCGATATTATTTACTATTTGGTGATTTTTTAATGATCTTGAAATCTAGACTGACGGGGAAATAAAAGGTATAATAATAATAATAATAATAATAAGCGAAAATGTGTATCCCACTTCGTAAAATTATTAATTTCTATCACGCTTTCCGTGTTTAGCTTCTCATACAGTTATCATTTCTATGTATTGTGAATTTACCGAAAGTTTAATCAGTCTAGAGCAGATGTAGCCAAACGTGGCGCTTTGGATGATTAAACGGTCTGTGGTTTTTAGTGGCTAGCGTCACTGCCTCGTACCACAGAGGTCCCGGGTTCGATTCCTGGCAAGGGCTTGGGTGTTTGTGTGCGTCATCCTGTTCCCAAATCATTGAAGATAAGATCCCCAAAATGGTTAATTAGTCGTTAATGACCATAGCTGTTTAAGAGACTTAAAATAAAATAAAGAAAAGAAGCACATTATTTGCACCTGTGTGTATCTTGTATATCGTGGGCTTTGGCCATAGTGTCGAATACTTACTGTTTGGATGCTTTGTCTACAGACGACGAATGACGTCCAGTGATATGGAGAAATAACATATATTCATGCACATACTTTAAATTTTCTATGTAGTGGGTCAGTCAGTTCTGAGTCAGCCATAGTGTTGTCGAGTTTTGTAGCAGAGTTTATGCACGAGCGTTCTGTGTGTTTGTGTTTCGTTTGATACAATGTTCGTAACTTGTTATTTGTCAACATGTTTCAGAGCAGGGGTCGGAAACCTTTTTTAGAAGTCGGGAATATTCTGAAGTTTAAAAGTTGGGGGGGGGGGGGCACTGCGAAACTCCAGTTAAAATGCCAATTTTTAAATATGAACATAACATAAATAATATATATATAATATTAATATATACTAACATTAAATTTATTACCTACGAACATACTGCACGTAATTTAAATTTAATTTAATTTTCAGCTAACTTATTGTAATTTTCAGCTAACTTATTGGAATTTATTGGAATTTTGCACACAAAAAGAATTCCCACTTCTTAGAGATTGGTCGTAAGGAGCATAGGTGAGGGCTTGGATTCCTACTTCAATTTTATTCACTTCGCGTTTGTAAAGAAACATTCCAAAACACTTTCTTGAATAGCATTGTTTAACTGCGATGCTAGCCAGTAGTTAAAATTTCAATTCTTCGGGTTAATGTTATTGCCGATAATGTGTCGGCATTTACTGCTGTTATGATGATTTCGTTTATACTTTTGCAGTCGTCAAAAGGTGTTTCTGTAGATTATAAAAAAATGCTTCTTAAATAATCTCACCTTCCACAAATGATTCAATTTTCTTTGGCAATAAATATGAAAAAAAAATATTTAATTTATTTTAGGTCTCGTCAAGTAGCAGTTGCTTGTTTTGATTGGGAAATTGGTTTGATAAATAGGCTATGCTGTTTAGGAAGGCGGAAATTCAGGTCAGAAAATTTTCTTTAAATTTCATAATTTATTGGAAAAATTGTATTAAAATTTCCGTTGCTTGTGCTGAAAATGTCTCTCCACATCATTTATTTAGCAAACGCTACACTGGAATTGCACAATTAGCATAAATTTCTTTCTTTATAATAAATTAATTTATTAGCATAGATTTAAATGGCGGTTACAATAATTGTAAGACTATTTCCGTTTTGCAATACAATTTAGCGTTACTACAAATACGTTTGATATTGCTGTGTATTCAATGTATTTCGTAAAACATAGCTAATTTTTAATTTTCTACACCATTTAGCAACAATATAAAAACCCAACTGTCCTTGATACAATCGACGAAAAGTAATTAATTTATCTGATTTACTTTAAAATCACGGTAACGTTGAAAATGCCAACTTATTAGAAAACGTAAATCACTTTCAAATGTACCAAAATGGTTTTATACTAAAAGTTCGAAGCACTTTGAAGAGTATACAATACAATATCGCAAAATAACAATTATAATAACTTATGTTTTGACCATTTTCATAAATTGTACAATTATTAAATTATCGAATAGCTTTAAAATTTAGATTTTCATATTCGGGTACGACGTTGCCGACTCCTATTTTAGAGGATTTTACTTTATTATGTTTTGAAAATTTATTTTATCCATTACAGTGAAAATAGAAAAGACCATAAGAAGCGCAAAAAGAGATGGTAAGTGTGAACATTGGGAAAATTATAACAAAGGTATTGAAAGTATAGCAGACGAAATCCTCATTTCGTTTGACCAATCCCTAACAATGAACGTATGACGCCGTAAAAAAATGTGTGACCACGTCAGTGACAAACATGGCGGATGGCATGTAAAAGGATGGCTTAGAGCGGTCCATATTCAAGCCCCATTTTCATAAAATATAACAAGAAGAAATCTGACTGAATGGAATTATCTTATCCTAATGTAATGGATTATTTACTATTTAGCATAATAACTAAAATGGAAGTGAAATTGTTCCAACTGGAAACCATTGTAAATTGTTCAATTTTGTTGTTGTAGGTAGTAGCCGAAGTTTAAATGTTAAGAACGTTATTGCAGTAAGTATTTGATTGGTTTTCCTCTATAAGCGAGGATTCTTATAAAGCCTTTAGTAGCCTCCATGGGTTTGTTTAATGCACAAACAACTCACAGCGGAACTAAATATAGACGTCAGACTCATTACCATCAACTGTAAGTTCTACGAGTACCAGAGACAGCTGTGGAAATTGCCAGAGAATCGAGAAACTCACGTGCAGGAAACAGGCGAATCATTCACGTTGCGCATTGCAACGTAACATGTCCGTCTTTTTATCTGAATATGACAGTCCGTCAAACAGACATATCACGGATAAAGATATTCAACGTTCACCAAACATGGAAGGACGGGTGAGAGTTGTGCTTCCTTATCTTTAAAATTCGACGCACATACGCAACGTGTAGCAACGTAATCATTGCCAAGAATCTCTGATTGAGAAACGACGATAATTAATCTGTGCGCCTGATTTAATGAATAAGCTTATGAAATTAACAGACATTTCATTCTGTTCCATTTTCTTTCTTCAGTAATCCTGGAAAGTTCTTTTTCAAATAAGAGGGACAGATTGTCAAGTATGACTCAGATAAGAAGCGTTGGAGAATAGGTACGGCTTTCGTCAAACAAAGGTGTTTATTTTACGTTATCAGACAACAGCATTTCTAGGGTTGTGTGTCTTCTCATGGTCTTATACTGGCGTTATGCAGTATCCATTGTACGACCCGATTCCAGTAAATCCATAGCGGAGCTGCCATCACAATGAGATTATCCAAGCTTTGAATTGCAGTTGGGCGTTTCCCGCTTGCGATTTCCCCTGCTTATGTTCAATATTTTAAAACGGAAAACAGAATGTAACATACGAGAAACGTTGTTTTCTGAGATGACAATTATTAGTACATCTGAAGTTTCTCTATATGAGAGGTGTTCCGCAAACATTTGGAGTTATTCTATCTATACTATGGATTATAATATCATGTTATAATAGCACTTATTCAGTTCGTATGAAGAAAACTCCGTTTGCATTGTACGGGAGAAAATCGTATCTCAACGTTGGAAACAAAGAAACCGTATTCCTACAATAGGAAACATGAGTAACAATGATCAAGTGTGGACGTGTTGAGTCAAGCAGAACCTGTACGAGTGAGATAGCCATAGCCCTCAATTATACAGTTAATATTTTATTTATCTTGGCAATGAGTAGCTATGACCAAAAAAATAAGCCAACCATGAACGCCTTCGTTTGTGGAATTTAATTCCATCGCACGTAATTGCAGTCTGTCAGGATCATCTAGTGCAGCGGTCGTCAACTGGAGGTCCGCAGGAAAATTTTAGTGGGCACTTCAATCCAAATTATTTAAAATTTTGTGCGATAACATGGCTAGTGAACAGAAATCACTTTTATTACATAATGAAGTGAGATGGCTAGCCAGAGGAAAAGCACTATTATGACTTTTTGAACTTCGAAATGAGTTGTTGATCATCTTGAAGGCACAAAATTATTCAGGACAACATTTTGTTGGAACTTGACAAAATCCTTCATAAGTGATTAAACTCGCATATCTGGCAGATATTTTTTACAAAGTGCAATAAACTTATCATTTCTATGAGAAAGTATTAAAAGTTTTAATACAAGAGATAAAATTGGATCTTTTGATAATAAAAAAATACAATATTGGATTTCTTAAGTTGAATCTAACGTTCTTATTTGGTTTCCTGCCATTCATGAACGTTTGAATGAATTAAATTTTTAATTAGATGAGGAATTTTCCAAAATGTTATTAGAACATCTATGTAACTTTAAATCAACTCTTTTGCAATATTTCTCTGGGTTCAGAATACTTTATCTGTGACAGTTAGGTGCAAGTGACTATGAAAATCTAATTGATATAATCAGCGAAAGAAAATTACAGTCATCAGTCTTATATGATTACTGGGCTAGTTCAAAAGAGTACCCCAATATTTCAAAATTATTGTTGTTTTACTTCCGTTTTCTGCAACCTATTTATGCGAAGCTGGGTTTTCTTATTATGCTGCAATGAAGTCAATAGTAAAGAACATGTGTACAAAATTTGGTCGAAATTGTTTCTTGCGCTTATATTTGGATGCGACACACATACAGAAATACACTGAAACAGTCACTTATACATTTATAAGGAGAAAATAATTGAATCATCTCTTCGGTCTGATTACCATATATGTGTACACATCATGAGCGTCCCTGATCTTTATGTAATCAATCTGTACTACAACTTATACAACATTTTTCATTTTTAGAAACTAATAATAAAGTTTCATTACTATGATTATTTAACTAAAATAGCATTATTTTTAGTAACTAGCTGGGAGCCCAGCGTTGCCCAGGCATTAGGCATATTATCCCGGCACATTATTTAATTCTAGGTTAACACATAACTAAACCGACACAGAAAACGTCACAATATGAACATCACATATATTCCCAGTCTCTCTCGAGAGTCCAAAATGACCCCAGTACAATAGCAGGAATAAATATGTTTTCCGTTTTCTAACAGAATCAAAAATTTCCCCCACTTAATGGTATTTTTTTTTACTTAAATCGCATATTAAAGGTCATAATGTAACAAAGCGACTTGCATTACGCCGGTTTCGACACCAAACTGGATGGTTTCCTTTTTATTTTCATATTAGCAATTACTAAATTTTAATATTCACCTGACACGAGAAATAAAACCAATTTATCATATCGACGATCCAAAGAAGTCAATTTTTTTCAGCCTGTTGCAACAATAGATAGTAAGTGGGATGAATGGTACAGGAACGCGTAATAGGACTTATAACTCGCAGTTGGTTTCACACCGGCTTTCGCGCGGCAATTCCAAGAAATCTTCCCGTAGAATTAATATTTATATTCGTATTATATTAATATCTTCTGCAATTTATCGAAATAAAATATGCACGAATATTTAAATTGTCTCCTTTTTTTAAACTCTCAAATTTTCATTGAAATCCTTTGAGCCGGTTCGGAGCCTATTCCTGACAAACATACGGACAGACAGTCAGACAGACACTTCAATTTTATTTATTGGTATAGATTATACTTTTTAATTGCTTTTCGCGAATGTTGCGTCGGATAAGAGACTTGACTTTTAGTTACAGAACTTCAGAGTCGCAATATGCTAACCATTTGCATTGCTGCACATAAAACATTTTACATTATTATTAACTAATTAAAAAATATTATTACTTAAATAAAATGTTAGATAAACTTAGAATTATTCCACGCCAAACGGTAATTTTAGTATCTCGTTTGAGAGACTTGACACGCGAGGGCGTAATCTATCCATTTTCAACTTCTATAATCTTTAGACTAGGATCTTTTTCTGGCCTGAAAGGGAAAGAGGGATCCTAAACATGCAAAAGATCTACCAGGGACTTCGTCTGAGCAGAGCACTACAATACACATAGCACTCGAATGAATGGCATAAGAAATCATACGAGAGAAATATTAAGTCGCAGAGCAGATGATTGAAGTTGGATCTTTTTTCGTTTGAAAAGGGGGGAGGAAGTAACCTAATACTTCGGAAGATCGCCAGAAATTTCCTTTGGGGTGATCGGCGCTAAACAAACAACAACAAAAAAAATCGTGGCAATCGGACGAATTGTATAGGAACCTTTTAACTCCCAGTGTGGTTGAGCAGGTCCGGTTTATAAGAACTGGAGCCCGTCGCAACATTATCTTTTATAAAAACACCGGGAGGATTATAAAAAAAATAACCAGTTTTAACCATCAGGTGGAATGAAAAAAAATTCTATAGCTCTTTACGTATATGCATGGGTCTTAATATATTTTAGTCTGCCATGCTAACGACTTGAAGCTAAATAAATAAAATTATTTGCGTGTTGGACCCAAACAATAATGCTGTGCTCAAATTTATTTAATAAATGATTCTCGTTATATCAACCGGGACAATTATTTAAAGCAATACACTGTTTCAGCAAAATTTATGGCCGTCCTGAAATGAATTATTGGAATTTATTCATCTGACGGCGGAGGGGATGAATTTGCTGAAGAGTAGTAATATAAATTAAAATATTTTATTTCTGACTCTTGGCCATTCTTTGTATTTCATTTATAATATTAAGTCATATTAATTTAATACTTTATTTAAAGATTTTGTATTTATTTGAAGCGACGTTTCAATATTGGGACAGGTAATGTTGCTACAATAATTGAACAAAATATTTTTAGAGTATGATATCTTAAAAGCTATAAAAGTTTCAGACTGTTAATAACATTAATAATATTAATAATAATAAAACATACCATTTTTAAATTTTGATTAAAGTAAGGAAGAAAAATGTATAAAAAAACTACCTACAAAGGCAACTGAAACACAAGAATACACAGGAACAATGCTATATTGACTGTTAAACCTAAGAATGTGTAAAAGTGGGATTTTAAAAATGGAATCATTAAACTGTTAAAATATATCAAATAGCAACATCTGAATGTAACTATCAATATATCCAATTTATGAAAAAACTAAAAAATAATAAAGAAAATATGAAAAGGTAAGAAATATAGGACTGTAAATATGACTGAATTCTCAGGCAGTATTATGTGAATTTAGTGTGTTAACAGTTAGTTTTCAACAAATTTAGAAAATGATACATTAAATATTAAAAAATTTCAGAATATTAACAACATTAGTAATAATAAAACCAACAATTTTTAAATTTTGATAAAACATTTAGAAAATAATACAAGAAAAATAATTGAACTTTCAGAACCGTAATAACATTAATAATAAACAATAATAAAACTAACAATTTTGAAATTTTGTAACGGTCGTTAATTTATTCGATTTAAAATTTAGAAAAGTGAAATGTCTGATAATTACAATTAGTAATTTCTATTTCATATCCCAGTTCGCCTTTCAAGAAGTAAGGCATCAAATCAAAATTTTATCTTTATTTAATAAATTAATAAACATTAAAAGAGTGGAGTATAAAAACTATTAACGAATGGATTGAATTGGTATGACTGCGATGAAGCTATATTACCAATTCTTGGTCACTGCGGTTTATTAACACTTCCTCTAAAAGATAGAGTTTTAATTGCACGTTATGAATTGAGAGCTACTCAACACTTGTGGGCGAGAGAACAAGTTCCTTCCAGTTCCTTAGCCTATTGTCGTCTTATCTTATTGCCTGTGTTTATAAACAAACATAGTTATTGTTTCACTACATGGCAAAGATAACACTTATCTGGAAAGTTTACCGTGTACATATCGTTTTGATAAAGTATGGCGTTTATAATAGTAACTAAGTCGGTTCATACAAAACACTATTTTTATAAGCTTTCTTCGGTACTCAGCAAACTTGCGGGATTTAGTAGTGGTTCGGAATCGCAGAGTTTGCACTCGCTCCGATATCACACACAAAGAACTCGTTTTATTCTTCCTCCACCCCCAGATGTTGAGACATTACTTGCATCCAACTGCGGAAATAAAACGATATTTTGAACTGTTCATTACAGAGTGAATTTCTCCACAGTGTGAAGTACTTTACACGAAACTGCCAAACCTTTATTTTTGGCAGTAACATTTAGTAAATTCTAAACTGACATCTGCATCAACCATCACGCGTCTTTCAACTACAAATTTTGAGGACACTGGATAATGTGTATGGCAACACTTTTTCAGTACATGGTAAAAAGTGAGTCGTACCATGTGCATTAGTGAAATTAGTCCTGGTCTTCCATCGCATGTATCATGCAAGTCCCGTCCTACGAAACTGTTTCAGACAATTGGCCAAAATAGCTCTGAATAATCTATACGCTCAATACACACTTTCATATCGTGTTACAGACGTTGGTAAATCGTGTTGGGTCGGTTTACAAATTCTCGAAAGTTATTACCATAATTCAAAATAATATCTTTATTTCTACGTTCTCTTTTATTAAATTCAATAACCACACATCTTTACTAAAACGAGAATATATATTTACGCTAAATTCTTTTTTATCTTCACGAACTTCTAAACGGGGAGAAAAGAAAGAAAATTGTTATGTCATATTTATGAATCATGGTGAAAGTGTAGCATATATCCATAGTTGATAACACTAAGGATACAGATATGGACGCTAAAGAAACTGCTTAATGGCCGTCATATTAGTCTGACGAAAGTTTGAAAAACCTGGTCCGCGGATAAATATGACCAGTGTGTGGGGTGTGGGTCAAGAGCCAGTCACGGGTGAGGTTGGCCAGAGGTAAAAATCAAAACGCACTGTAACGACAAAATATTACTACATGTATTTGGCGGGACGGAATCAAAGGCAAGCTGCGTGAGGGAATGTCATACAGGGGTAATAAAATTCCGGCACAACGGCGCGACTGGGGTTTTTCCCCAAGTTCCGTGAAATTTGGCGACATTGGGTGATGAGGAGGATTGTGTTTTTCCCCAAAAACGTTGGTGGAGAGGGACAAATGGCTCCTCCGAGAGAGGACAGATAAGAATTTTTATTAGAAAATGTCGGGCCCCACCACCGACGAAATATGAAATAAGGAAGATGGGAAAAATTATGAAATACCCAAGAAAAATGGTTTTCGGAGATTAAGGAGGTTAAGATTGATTAATAAGGACGTATTGATTAAGACTGAACATTAAGAAGATTATGATGTAGATATTAAGATTGAACTTTAAGTGTAGCTGAAGATTGATTTTAAACAGGGAGCAATTAGAAATTTGAGATTGTTCTGGCCGAGGGCATTTAAATAACGGAAGGAAGGCATGATCCATTCCACATCTCCAAAGTGCTCATCTTTTTACAACGAGGAAGTTCCAGGCAAACTGAGACGAAACGATAAATACCTCTGTTTATAACCTTTTGCCGATATCCTGTACTGCCAATTCTCAGTAGGATTATACTGATTATACTTTATGAGGATTCCCGTTTAGACGACCCTAAGTCATTTAGTTGAAAGAAATTTAATGTGCATAAATTATATATATATATATTGTTTATGATAAAAAGTCGCCTAATTATCATTCATCCAATTAGTGTGCATTGAACTAAATAAATGTAAAATTCAATATTGTTTACATTTTTTAAATAATTCTTTCATTATAAAATGTCCTCCAACTAATTCATTTCAGCAACAGAACGTCAATCATGTTTTTCCTGAGCTTTGACGTGGTGATGACAGCTGAATTTCACAGTCTAAAATTTAGGTCTACGCAGACGTGTGTGGGATCTCTTAATGCCAAATGGGACATTGACGACACATGCTATATATTGCGGTCTCTGCTCATAACAATAGAAATTCGTTGTCTACTATAAATAACAAACTTGGAAAATGCGTTTTTAACAATGCACCCCTCCCCCTAATTTTATGCATAAAATTTAATTTCGGTCAAGATAATTTATTCATTATTTTTAAATTTTGCTATATATTTACGGAGCCATTGTCGTGAAGTTTCGTCATTCTGTAAATACTCTGCAATAATGAGCGCGACAGGACGATTCCATTTTGCTCGTAATAATCGGGGTTCCTTATACCGTGGATTTGTTTCTTTTTTTTTCAAATATTGCAATAAAATACGCTGCGTTTATTATTTATTTTGTACTATAAAGAATAAAATTACATTGCATAGCCGAATTTAAAGTGTTAGTAGAAAATATTTAGAGGCATTTCGTTCTGCATGTATTTTCACGCAAATAAGGCACGAACTACGTTAATTCTAAGTCAATCAATTAATACAGTAATTAAATTTTATTTGCACTAGTCATGTTTGTTCGGAGTGGAAAGCTACTCACTCTTCATTAGCCACGGTTGACATATTTCTATGATTTCAACTTTTCTACTCGACTCTAGGTCCATGGAATTGTTAACTGAAAATATAATTGCATTCTCAGTCTCATAAGAATAGAGCGAAACCGGTAAAATTCTTCAACATATAATGTTTTCTGGCTGTATCAAGAATGCTAAACGCTCATTGTTTTCATATCTACTTGGTTTCAGGCCCCTTAGAACTCAATAGGTACACAATAAAACAGTCACTGTACACGGGTAGTGGCAGGGCTGATGTATTCCTTCTAGCCGTAGCTTGCCCAGTAACGTTTACAAATATCCATATGTGATCGTGTTACAACCGTGTTAAATTATACACAAAAAGTGATTTTCAATTAAAAACTGAAAACTGTCCGTTATAAACAAGTTCTCTTTATAGCGGATTTCAATTATGGTTTGCAATATTGTAACCTTATCAACATGAATATTGAGGCCTGAAGCGTATCTCGTGACCGTGCCTACGTAAAATCACTACGATATTTTATGCTTCGGTAGAAACTAATTGGTAATGGAATTGTTGTCCAATCTGCGATTATTTTTTCTTCCATACAAAAATCAACTAAACAAAGCACTGTAACATTTGATCTGAAATTAGTTCACAGCCCAGTTGAAGCAAATATTTCAATCCCAATATTTTTGTACTGCAAATTTGACGAGAATGTACGGTATTACCTGGTTAGAGAAAATCCTCAATTATATTAGTTCTCTCTCTCTCTCTCTCTCTCTCTCTCTCTCTATATATATATATATATATATATATATATATATATATATATGAGTCAGGAAATGACACTGTCATGCAAATGAAGTGAAGGAAGGCGCTGCGAGAGTTTCTCGTTAGACGCTTCAGCCCTGAGTGAATGCGGGGACTTAACTGAATCATGTCGGGAATGCTCGCACTCTCTTCTGGTATTTTTTATCAAAGTTTCAATATGCGAGACACCTTCACCTATTTTAGGACGGTATTGTACTGGGGTCAAACAGACCTCTGGGCATTATGGCAGGTCTATCCGTGATCCCATTCGATCAGTCGGCCAATTGCTCCTGAAATTGCGTGGACGGACACGGAGAACGGGAATGCTCGTCCCCACAGCAAACTCGTCTTCCCGTCATTCGGATGGGCGTTGAGATATAGTACCCAACTGCCCTCCAGACCTACCTGATGCAGGTTTTCTAGGGTTTTCCCTGCATCTCTTTAGGTGAAACACCGGGTAGGATCCTTAAACCATAGCCCGGGGGCCCTAGTCAACCCTTGGCTACCTTGCTCTACCTTCCGCATCCCCCCTTTTTCAATTCCCTTCCTATGCTATTAAAGGGGAGTTGCCTGTTTCAGGATCACCCTCATGTAGCCTGTTAACCAAAAAAAAAAGACACTGTCATGTTAATTAAACCAATTAATGGGGAAAGAACAGAGAGATAGAAAGAAAGTGACTTACCTGAGGTTCATAGATGGTAGACACCTTGTGAGGTTTAGAGTACTTGTAGTAGACAGTCGTCGGCTAGCCGATCACTGGAAATGTCTTCCTAACCTTCTGATGAAGGGGGCGGTGCCTCCGAAAATTCAAGTACTCTAAACCTCACAAGGTGTCTACCATCTATGAACCTCAGGTAAGTCACCTTCTTTCTATCTCTCTGTCCTTTCCCCATTAATTGTTATATATATATATATATATATATATATATATATATATATATACAAATGAGATAGGTGCTTGTGGGAGTTTTCTCTTCCAGCATTTCCCCCAGAGTGACTGCGGGGCTCACCAGACTGAGTTTTGGGAGGTTTATGTACTGGGCTCGAAGACCTTGGTCATAAGGCAAGAGTTGTCCGTTGATCCCATTGGATCAGTCGGACAACTGCCTCCTAAAACTGGTTGAGACACGGAGAAGGAAATGCTGCGACCACACAGTAAAGTCGTCTCCCGTCTTTCGAAAGGGCGTGATAATAGAAACCCGGCGTACCTGGTGCAGGTTTTCTAGGGTTTTCCCTGCATCTGTTTAGGTGAAACATCGGGTAGGATTCTTAAACTATAGGACGGGGTCACTAGTCAACCCTTGGCTACCTTGCTCTACCTTTCGCATCCCTCCCTTTCAACTCCCTTCCTATGCCATTAAAGGGGATCACCCTCATGTAACCTGTTAACTCAAAAAAGATAAAAAACATACATAAAACATGATGGAGTTTATATATTTTTTTCGAAATAAATAGGGACTAATAAAGATATGAAGAAGCTGAAATAAAGGGTGAAATGAGGGTGATCCTGAAACAGACAACTCCCCTATAATAGTATAGGACTATAATTGAAAAGATTTTCGTAATTTGTCTGAAATGTGGGATGTGGAAGAGAGAGCACGGTGAAAAGATATTAACAGTAAATAAATAAATAACTTAAAGTAAAACACCGTACACCTTATTAAGATTAACAGTGTCATATCTAACATTCACAGCATCGGGCTGATTTTTAAAACGCAACATGTCAGAAATTAATCTTTTTAGACGTTAAACTCGTGTCGATACGTTCGGGACTTCTAAATTTACCGTGATTGTTTCTCAAATTCAATATTTTCTTTTCTTTTAAAAACTAATAAATCTAATTCGGATACAAACATGCATCTCAATAGAAACAATATATGAATGAAATTTCGTTCATGGACATTATAAAAATATAGGCCTAAATTATTTTCCTTAATTCAAAATTCCTATCTGTTGTTCATTAATAATTTTAGGAGGAGTTTTGAATTTATTTAAATTTCATATTTTCTAAAAGTTAAAAAACTTCTATTAAATATTTTATTTTATTTTTATTATTCAATTCATTTTACAACTTTTATAATTAATTTGTCCATAAATCATTATAGTCATTTATAAATTTTCAGTTAACTTTTAATTTTAAGTTTGTTACTCTTTACGTAAGGTCAACATATTTGGAAAAATGTTACCAAGTTCTGTTACTGAGTAATCAAGGAAAAGGACTGTATCAGATTGTAACATCAAGCGGTCAAGCAATGCAATATAATATAAATAAAACAGAGCTAAGCTCTAATGTGAATCATTATTTCTGTAAGCGCAATAAACAACTGCTCAGTTGTTTTACTAGTAGTTATATAAACAGAAATCAGACATGTACAACAATAAATATACTGTTTACACAACGTGATTACGAAAATAATGCTTTGACCAAATAAGTATAATTGTTTTCGTCTGCTAATGATGGGAAATGTGTGTTGTAAGAGTAATGATTTGCTAGGGGGCGGGCTCCATTAGGCCAGGGCCTTGTTTGTCAAATCTGCCAAACGCTGCGATCGATTTCCCTCCCTGTTTGCAATGTTTTGAGCGATTCCAAGAATTCTGGAGGGTGGAAGACATTTTCCAGGAATTTGGGTTACACGTAGCGACGAAAAAAAAACTGTTTTCGCCGGTCTGTGAATGGGGATTCATAGGAACGCAGTGTAAACAGTGCAATTAATCTTCTACTACTCCAGCTATAAGAATGCTTTAGGAGGAGGAGACCCAAGTTTTTTGAAAGAATAGAGTTTCTCGTCATGGATGATGTCCTTAATGTATGGCAGATGAATGAGAATTTCATTGAAGTTAAAGAATCGTGCACGTTTCCTTGCAATTATTTACGATCTGCACTTGCATGGCCGTTATTTATAGAATACACTCTGGTACTACTTTAGTCAAACACTTTTTGTTTTGTTTTATGTGCGTATGTATTTATTGTTAGTCTACAACTGGCCGTAAGCCCGGTCTCAGATGCATAATAAAATTACTTATACACAATACTCCTAATATAAAAATAACCAATGACTATAACCCTGAAAGAAAGAAAAGACAAACACTTCAAGAATTATATTAACTTAACACTTCACTTCATTTTGGCTTTAAGATTTAAATTCGACTATACATTTATATTATTGCGAATAACCACTTCAATTCACATGTTTTGTGTGATTTCTCCAAAATTTATTTTCATGAAGAGATTTCCCCCAAACACTCCCATAGGTCAATTATTCCTGTCGTTGACGGTATTATTTACCAAGGAAAATTTGCCAAAACTGTTTTATTTTCTACATTTTACCTCATTTTACCCATCTTAACCTTTATAACCGTAATTTTGCATTTTGAAGCTAATTCTAATCCATGATTTTTGCCCCGAATAAGCCTCGATTAGGAAATGCAGCCTTTGTTTCTTCTTAATGTGTGACAATAATTCCCAACAAAGTTGTTCTACCTTTTCGTTCCCATGACCCGGCCGTACTCGTACGAAATTAGCAGCCCTTTTCTGAACTTTCTCTAATAATTCTATTTAATATTTTCTATAGGAATTCCAAAAAGGCGATCCGTATTCCAAACTTGGTCTAACTAAGGGTAAATATGCCACTTCCTTTGATTCTGCACTTCCTATTTTTGTTACTCAGTATGAATTGTAATGAATTCCACGCTTTCCGGGTCCCACCCAAGTCGATTGTGGAAATATATCCCCAGATATTTGCAGCTCGTTACTCTTTTACTGTTCTGTAGCCTTATTTATCAACGTGCGTTATGTAAACGTGATTGAGTTGCTTTTCTTTCCATTAATTACCATTTTAATTTTCCTGAGCCCAGCTATTGACTTTATCTAGATCTCGTAAATTTAACGTGTCTTGCTCGTTCGCTATCTTTTATTCGTCCGGGAAAAGCCTGAGCCCTGATTTTAAATAATTTATAAATCATTAATAAATAAATATATATAACAGTAATGGTCCGTCTACAGAGCCTTGAAGGACTCCAGACGTTACAATATCTGAATCCGAAAATTGTTCTCCAATTTTGGCTTTTAGCGATCTGTCACATAAAAAGTTTTTCTACCATAGTACCACTCTTTTATCTATCCTATTTTATTCCATTTACCCAATAGGGTATCATGAGGCACTGCAACAAAGACTTTCACGAAGTCTACGAAAATCCCATCTATTCTATCCTCATTATCTACTTTATCCGCTAACTCCTGAAATAGATTTAACCTTTTGGCTTTCGCACGAAAACTCTTTCCGAAAACCATGCTGACCATTGAAGAAATCACAGCTTTCTATCAAGTTCAGATCTGACGTAGTTTGCTAATTAGTGCTCCATAACCTACACACTACTGAAGTAAGACTGATGGGTCTATAGTTTTTATCGTCTGTTCTTTTACCAGATGTGTAAATTAGTACAGTATTTGCAGTTTTCCAAACAGACGGAAGAGCCGAATTATTAATTGATACGTTGAAAATCGTTATTAAGTATGGAGTTATTGCCTCCCCTCCAAGTTTTAATAACTGTGCGGATATACCATCTGGACCCGTGAATTGTTCTTTTTAATTTACGTAATCTATGTCCGATTGTTCTTCCTTAATCACTAAATTTTTCCGAACTTATAACATTGTTCTCTAACTGAAATTTGTTAATACTACCGTTAAATATTGAAATTAAATATGAATTTGGTAAATCTGTCTTTTCCTTATCCGATGCTACCCTATAGCCATTATTTTCTAAGACCGCTATTTAGTTTTTTTTTGTTTCTGCTTAGAACGAAATTGTAAAGTATTCCCCAGTTGTTGTTATGATTACTGATTTTATTTTTCATGAAAACTTCTCTTGCGCCCCTTTCTTTTAGATTTCTAATAATTTTAATAAACCTCAAAAATTTTGGAAATTTGCTGTATGGCCGTATTTACTATCGTAACCCCTGTATCTATCCATGTGCTTCGATATTCTTCATTTCATAAACTACTCTGATTTTATCATATTAACCGAATAGTACTCCTCTTGAAATATTATTAGAAAGAACTATTTCAGCTCTTATTGAAATAAAACTTCCACATATCTGACAATGTTTTGTCTTCTTTGTAATCCAATCTTTGTTCCATATAACTTATTGTTATATTTTTGTCATCTTATTAATATTCTACAACCTGAAGGAACACTTTCTTCAGTTTGAGTAGCACATATACTTGAATAATATCCTAAATCGTTTAAAAACAATTGTTGCTTGTCGGTATGTCATTTTCAATTTTCGCCGTTATAAATATTGATAAACTATGCTTTAAAAATTCTGTAATTCTGTTCAAATTCTACATATTACTTCTTTTCCGGAGGTTAATTATCATTTCAACAAAAATGTGTGAATTTTATCGCTAAATGGTTACCTTCATCCCTTATATATTTTTTCAGGACAAAACTTTCAAGTCTTACAGTTCCTAATTCGTTCCGTTATCAGTTTAATGAAGACGAGTTACTCTAATTAGAATCCCATCTAGGTTTTTAGTGTCTCCGTTCGAGTAGAGAAATTTGGCGATGACATGAATGTATCACTGCATTAACGGAAATAATCAATCTCTCTCTCCTGCGGAAAATTCCTCTTCGTCGGGTGAAACATGCTTGCAATAGTGACAGAGTTGTTTCAAGTTTCGCAAGGCACAGTCCTTGAACCGAACACACAAGAACAGCCGATACAAAGGCAACATGCGCGATCTGTTTTCTGTGGCACACGTTATGTGCATTCCATTTCCTAGTCAGATTATTTTGTTTCGTGATAACTCTGTTCTTCATACTTAAATAGCTTATCTTGATTTGGGGAGCTTAACAATTGCTGGGCTTGTCACGATTTCATTTCGTAAAGCCAGATGCGAATGTGATATAATTAGTGGAGGTCGTTGGACGTATTTAGCAAATGAAATAAATATTTTGTAAAACAAAAGCGCTGTTGATAGGATGTAGTTTATTTAGCTTTACTAATGAGTATATCGTACATGCTACAATATAAGAGAGGGAAATTTTTTATAAATGATATCCGTTATAAAAAAAACCTTTTTTTCAAGTACAATAATAAATATTGGTGGTTGAGTAGAAACAAAGCTTGAGTAAGCTTATCGTAAGGAGAGAAAATTTATAATAAAATCAAATAAGAGATTACATTACCTAGTTTGTGCAGTGTGTCGGATAAACGGCTCGTATGATTTTGAATCACCCGACCAAAGCAAAAAGAATTGCAAAAAATTCACAAACTCACAAAATTTTGCCTTTTAATTGGCTACTTATTCATATATTTAATATAAGTAAAAAAGAAGTTGAAAGATTAATTACTAAGAGAATATTTTATTAAATTAATTTTTAAGTTGTTATTGCATTTCATTGAATAGAGCATTAAAATTATTTGCTAAAATGTCTGATTATTGTTCATTAAACTTTCGATTCTTAAAATAAACACAGACAAAAAGTATAAATAAAATAATAGTAGGCCTATGTTTTCTTCTTCTTCCTTGGCTCTACAGCCCATTGAGGGCCTTAGCCTACCGGGTCGACTGCGGACTGTCATCTGTCATTCCGAATTTGGAGTGACACGTGGTCAGCGTATTGATTTTCCAGCAGTCTTAATCCCAGTGTCTGTGACCATGACGACACTGACACCAAAGCCCATTCCAGGATACGAACCTGGGACCTCTGGTTTGTGAGGCAGTGAGGCTAGCCACTACACCACAGGAGGTCGAGGCCTGTGTTTTAGAATTGAGTAATTCCGAAAATAATATCATTTCAACTTCTGAGTGTCACGTTGGTTTTCTTTCCGCATTTTATAAAAAAAGGTCGGGTGTATTTCTGTTAAACAGTTTTGAATGTATAGAGCCGAGGAAAGTTTCCCTGTAATAATTAACTGGCATCTTCCATCAAAATATCGATTTAGTTTCCTTTTTGAGAAAGAAAGTTCAACAGATTTTTATTAAAAACTTTCATGTTAGATAGAGACGTGAAAAGTTTCCTAGCGTTATCAAACTGCCATCCGCCATGTGAATGACGAACAATCGAAAACCTCATTTCAGTTAATTGAGGAATGATTGTTTTAATTTAAAAGAAAATCTGATGAACCGTACATACTCTCAGTAGGTAAAAAACTTTCTTCAAATGTACATCATTTAAGGAAACTAAAAATTTCAGTCTGCAGAATTTACTTTTGCATGTAATTAAACAAAATATTTGGTTGTTCAATGTAGGAACAAAGATCTTATGGAACTGTCTGATAGAAAGAACAGTGGTTTTACAAGGAGAATTAAATAAAAATATTATCTGGGAAGAATGAGTTGTTGGTAATGCATTAAGTACCAAAAATAGACTCATGCCTTATTATTAACAGTATACAACGAAGTCAAATCTTTTTTTTTCTGGCATTGAAAGGGAAATTCTTCGGAAAATATATAGACCTGTAAAAATAGGGGAAATCTGGAGACCAAGACATAATCATGAGCTGTATTAAAATCGCCAGATATTATACAAGTAAATAAATATTTCGAGGTTGAGATGGGTGGGCCTTTTTAAGAGAATGAGTTACTGAAAAGAATCCTGGAGTACAAAGTAGATGGGGAAAGAAGAGTGGGACTCCCAAGACTTCGTTGGATGGACATCATAAGACTGGGTATCAAGAGCTGGCGGACTAAAGTAAATGACAGAGACCAATGGAGGAAAATCCTGAAGGAAGTCGAGGCTCGTTCTGGGCTGTAGAGCTAATGATGATGATGATTCACTGAAGTAAAATCTTTTTTTGTGACATTGAGTGGAGGGAGACCCTGACATTAAGAAACATGTCATTCCTGTAAGAAGGACGTGTAACCAGCTAGTCGAATAAACATTCATGTCCTTTTAACATGCATCAATGTTTCTATTTGAGAAAAGAAGACTCAGGACCCTAAATCATTTATTATGCGTCCTCAGATTAGCGAAAACCGTTTATAGATCAGAATCTAATATCATACCGTTTTTAGTTTCGTGAGCAATTTATTTCATGTACTGCAATTTAATTTACGTTAAATTGGCAGAAACAGTAGGTATATGGCACACTTTTCCCGCTGACCCTCGCCGACAATTTCCATCAATCCGTGCCAGAAAACGGGACTCGAATTAAGTTTCTGCGGATGTAGATTACCTCAATCAAGTCCCATGGGAGAGGGAGGGCTAGCCTGATGCACGATTCAAACTCGGTCCGAACAGGTCTTTCTTCCCCTGTCGGGGCAAATAATAAAATTAAAATAAGCAGGCGACCCGGGCCTCGAAGCGGACGTTGAATCCGAGCTACCGTGCGATATACGACATCATTGCACGCCAAGGAGCAGTTTAGAGTTCAACTCAAGTCTTGGCAACGTTAAAACTCAGGAAGCAGGACACAGAAAAAATGAATGTTATGATTCGGCCTTATAGAAGAAATACTATATAGATTAGCGAAAGCAGCGGTAAGAGGACATTTTTGGATAAAACTCGAGAAAATGTGTAGGAGAAAGATTAACTTGTGGTCGACGAAAGTTTCCTCATTAGTCTTCGACCATCGTTAATAAGCTATTTACGTATATAGGACGAAGAACAGTATCAAAAACGAAATGTTGCAGATTTCTAAGCTTCCTCTTAGCTCCCTAATTGTGCAGCCCTCCGGGTGGAAAGGCCAAGTGCGGTCCTTGATCCGAACCCTCAACTAACTCCATCCTCTCAATGGGATATTTATAAGCTACGGGAGCTATAAGATTAAACCAGCATGTCATCATGAACAGTCTGTCCGTATATCCCAAGACCTTATTTCTCTGTCTACTTTTGCGCACAATTTCTAACAAGAGACTTGCCCAATCTCACCAGTAACTCCCAAATCTTCGTCTCGAGGTGAAATCATTTGTTCTCGTTCGATTCATGATCCGTTACGAGAAAGTATGGCGCTTGGTGTGGCAATATATACATATATATTTTTAACAAGTTTATAACTTGCGTCAGTCTCAAACATTATACAGCTCGTAATTCCTAACAGCACATTCCAATTTGCTATTAAGATGAAGTCCGGTTAATTTCGGGAAATATGAAAATATATTTCGGGTGAATTTAAAGACGGAACAGTTTTGCAAATCAATTAGATGTCAAATGTATATGAGCAGAGTTGATATTTGGGACAGAGGTGAAGAAACTGGCGCTGGGAGCAGGTAGGCTAGCGTTGCTGGCGTGTAACCTACATAGGGGGCGTTCAACCTCGCAGGCAACGGCCTCGCACAGGAAGGAAAGGAAAGCGAATCTCACCCACTACTAATACCATCTTCTCATAAGGGTGTTCGCACATGCATCATTAACTGATACATCCACGGGGATTATGAAAAATTTGACCACTAGCTCCAGTCGATTATTTTCAAGATAGCTGAATGGAATGACGTGATGTAACTCTTCATTTTGATTCATATCACATTTATAACTTCCCACATCTTCATTAAACGTTATTATCGTATACTCTAAATTGTAACCTTATGTGTCGAGGTCAATGAACTAAAATGATGATTTAAGAAATTATTTCTGAGGGTAGCAATAATTTTCAAAAAAGTTGAAAACAGAACAAAATACTCCAGAAGGAATTCAACTGGAGAAAACTCTTACGACCAGCAGAAAATTAAAAAAAACGGGGCAAAATAAAATTTAAGCTATTTAGAATGCAGTGAAAAAAATAAAAATAAATTATTTAATGAGAAAAATTACCGAGGATAGGACAGAAAAATGACATTTAAAGTAGGATTGCGCAAACACTAAACAAATTCTGCAAGAAGATTGGAGTAAAGTCACTCTCCTAGTCAGGAAAATTGAACGCGCCTTCTTGCATGCAACAAGCAATACAACTTTTGTTCTCAAAGATTTAATCGACTATCATCGGGTTTAAAAGAAAATAGTTCTTCTCATAATAAGATTCTTAATTATTTATGCAGTTTTTAACAGCACTCATATGCACCTTCCTTCCGTGATCTTATTTTAGAGAAGTGTTCCATATAAACCGTAAAATACACCGTAGAAAACAATTTTGCGTTTTCCATAATTGGAAATTTATGAAGGGCTAACATTAAGTCTCTAAATTAATTTGTTGTTTTTTCCCGAAACTGGCAGACCATTAGTAAGCAGAAAAGAAGATATGAAAGTAAAATCAAAGTCAGGGGTGTTAAATACGAGTCTCTAGGGGCGAAAATAGTAATGCAGAATCAGTCACTTTCACAACTTTTACAGACAAACAACTCTTTCTTACAACATTATTTTTGTTTCGAACAATTTAATAATTAAGGCATTTACACATTATCAGATATCGTGTTAACTACATTTCTTATTAGAATTCAAATAATTTCGTAATTTTCTTAAATACGGTTCATAAAACTACTTCTGTCGATATTAGTCTCATTATAAGATTTTTGTGCTAATATAAAACCAAAAGGTATCAAAATATTTGTTTAACGAACGTAGTTTTTCCCGGTGAAGTATTGGATGTAGTCGATATCGGGATGAAATATTTCTTTTTGATATTATTGCTCGCTAATGATACAAAACTTTTGCCTTTTTAAGAATAGCGATTTATTTTCTATAAACATTCAGCTGAGTGAAAAATTATCGCTATGTCGCTGACATGCCTTAAATCATCCAGCTATATAAACAATCGATTTTTATAACCGCATGAAACTAGTCGCAGGAATTTGAAATTGCTGAAGAGGAAACCTGGTGGTAGAATAAGTGAATGTCAAGAGACTGGGCATATGATATGATGGAAATGACGATGAATTTGCCGGCAGTCTTGGTATTACAAAAAAGCTTTTATGCTTGTCGGGGAAATGGCGTTTTTTGCTCTTTTGACTGGAATAGAGTACAAGAGCGATAAAATCGACCGTCATTTCCTCGTTATCTGTTTCCGAGGAAATAATGTGAGATAAAATGAGTCATAAACGTCGAACACAAAAAATTACGTGGACTTTTCTATAGAATCCCTGATGAATAAAGTGATGTATCTGTTTTGAAAGCTAATTATTCTCACACAACAACAGCGTTTGTTCAAATTAATAATGAATATCAACAACCAATGAGATGTATTTTAAAGGTTTTACTGATGGATTTTTTAAATGTAAATAATTCATTGATTTAATTATTTATTTTTTTTAATCTTTTAAAAGCATATCAAAAACATCTCTATTGAATGGAGGAAATAATACCGAAGTATTATCCTCTGAATGGTCGTTAAATTGGTCGTTTTCATAGTAACCATTAATATATCAAGTCGATTGTGAGAAAGGGCATTAGTAGATTATGAAGAATCTACTTTCGCTCCTCACCAGCTGCATGGTTAAATTTTTCAACTTTTCGAATCACAATCAGGTTTTCTTTGTGCCTAACTCTGGGTATTTAGCGAGTATTTTATCGGTTTCTCTGTTAGTTTCCTAACAGAGTAGTGGAAACAAAGCACATGAATTGTTTTGAACAACAACCACTGTTCCTTTTATGTTGGATGACAATTACGAGCGATTCTTCACAAGTGTAATTTATATATATATATATATATATAATTAAAGAAACCATTGCATTAGTTTAATATACTTCGTTTGGCGCTTCATTCGTAAGATATTTGGTTAGAAACAGTAACCAAATTGGCCATTGTGAACAAACTTAAATTCTAAATTCATTCGGTAGTTTCATTAATAGCAGCATTGCTCTGACTACTGAAGGCAGAAACCTTAACGCATTTCCTGAAAAGCAAATCTCTGGGTAAATAATTACGTGGAAGCTAGAAGTAAGTCGCATAGGAGTGACTCTTTCTGAGGAGCGACTTCCCGTTTTACCGAGGAGTCGTTCTAGGTAAAAAGACTCCGCTCCGCTAACACATTAAGCAGGCCGTCTGCGCATCGCTCCCACACGCTCTGAACGAACGATTACAGCGCTATGACTCTGAGCGGGTGAGCGGCGAGAGTTCTCGATACAAATCCTCCGCTCTGGAACGATCTGCAATGGATCTGTCGGCGTTTAAGACTCTAAGCGGCAGCTGCCCCTCATGCTTCAGCTCCTCTTACGAACGGCAGCCTTTCTTCAACTGTTCCCCGCTGTGAGGATACAATATTCTGCTCTCTCAAAAGCTGTCAACATTGCTTTAGTGATGACCTATTAGTATTACCTTTGATGCACAAAGTTTAACTTCACTCATTTCGCTCTTGTGAATTTATTTTAAATACTATTTGCGGGACTGTGTTTTAAATCGACGCAACGAACATTACAGTCATCGGCGTACTTCAGTACATAATTAATAATATATTATCAAATTAATGTAATAATAAAATAAATATATTATTTACCCCCGAATTTCAACCGTCAGTTTCATTATTATTTTGCTTATTAGATATGTGTCTAACACTTATAATATACATGCAAACACACAATATTGCATACTGTGCATATTCGGGTGATGGGAGTTCATAAGGGAGGAGCGAAATATTAATTTGAACGGTACTTCGTAAGGAGCAAGAGTCGAAGAGCTGCCTGGAGCGGTTTCGACCCTTCTCTACTGGATAACATAGCCTTGACGAATAACGTACAGACTCGCTTTCACGATACTTTATGCATCTTATATTTCAAACTAATTACGAAAATATTTGAAGAAAATTTCGATACTTAGAATATAATTATTTCCAATTTCTGTTTTTCATTATTTTATCATCATGAGGATTAATTTTTCTGTTACGGACTGCTTTCGACGTGTACAAAATGTCGTTTCGTACAACCCTTCATTGGTTTCAATTCCGTCCGCTACCAGCACAGGGCCTTAAATTATTTACACGAATTATATTTTATATTCACTTTTAATTGCAGGGAAATATTTTACATTGATAACTAAAGCTGATTTTTATTGGCAACATATTGAATTTTAATTTAATCTTAAAATTGAAATGGGAACACTGGGTTTCATTATCTGCAAATGATATCCGAGGATAGATGCGGCCAGGAAATTAGGCGGGTGAGAGTTTTTGCGGTGTCGTCGTCCAGAGGTCTGGCGTCTCAAGCAATTTCCGCTATCAATAGTGAACTTAACTAACGTTGGATCTAGACGAGGAAGGGCTATGAGCGTTGCCATTTCCGGGGTGGGATGACCTTGGGTCGCTTTGCCAGTCTCATAGTTTACAACGTGGTAGATGTTCTCAGCCGTCTAATTTCCTGGAGGCGACTAGTCTTGTCCTTATTATGGATGACGGGGATCTGTTTGCTTGCAGCTACTGAATCATTTCTAATTATTTTCTTCCTCTGTCTCTTATTGCGCCGACTGAAAATGATCCTATAATACTTAAGAGGAGGAACCATGTATCTAACTATTCCTGAAGATTAGAAAAAAGAATTCTACGAAATCAATTACGGGAACCAAGGAAAAGTCCCTAATCAAGATGGCCGGAAGGAATTCGAACCCACGGCATTCTCAACGTGAGCCCCGAAACCCATCACTCCCTCACCTCATTAGCCGCTTTCCAATTATTCAGGACAGACACATGTTAGTAATTTGTTTCAACGTCGGTCTGCAGTGCCTCGCAGATGAAAGAGGCTGATGGGCGAGTCGAGAAACAAGAGCCGAGTTTCTCATTGTTACATTTTACAGCGTGGCGTACAGCAACAAGGGAACCGAAATAGGTTCTACCATTTTGCCGTCGAAACACAAAGGCTAGAACAGCGAAAGCAGCCCCGGGGCGAGAGCGATATTGACAGTTCCCAAAACAGCTTTTTGTTGGTTTTCGATACACGTTAGTAAATCCCAAGACACGCCCACCGTAATGCGAACCACACCCATTTGGTAGGCGTGACCCCGTGACCTAGAGAGAGCTTTTCCCATTGGCTGCCACGGGGCCAATTTACTTGTTTACCAAAGATCGGCCTGCACAGATGCAATACATCGATCGTCCTCGGCTCCCCCTTTTCTTCCGCCGGGCAATTACGTCAGGTCCATCCTAAATTCCAAAAAAACACTTTAACGCAATTATCCCATTTAGAAAACCGCCTACAAATAAGATTATAGAAACTTCACTCACTTTCTCGTGCATTTTATTCTCACGAATGACATCTTAAATATTCACCGTCATGAATGAAACTAATGTAACTGAGAAATTTTTATACATTTCTAGTTTCAAATATAGTCCCATGTAATTTTCACGTCACTGATTAAAATAGCTTTAAACTTAACCCCTATACGCTGCCGAAACTAATGACTAAAGGAAATTATAACAAAACAAGAATCCCAATTTCATAACTGTCTTAATAACAAAATATTGTGCGTGACGACGTAGACACTTGATTCCCTATGATATAATAGAGTACAACCATGAAAACTAATTTCAGAGGACGTACAAATGTGTAGCGAATTATCGGGTAAAAAAACTTCCTTACTGAGCTCCGAGAAGCTGAGTTGGAATTTTGTTTAAGCTTTACCTACTTAGTTCTATTTTAACCGCCCCCTCGCCGTCCCTCCCAGAGAAAAAACTTTATTCCGGACAGAGTCATAAGATTAGCAAAGTTTGCGCAACTTTTGATGAATTTTCAGCTCCGAACATACGTAACTCAGAACTGCAGGTAAAAGGTAATACGGTTTTATATGACCAAAAGCGACGAATAAATAATACATCTTTTTACCAATTTTCGGCCAGAGAAATTGTACAAAATTTAAATGTGTTTATATTTTGAATGAAATATTTTATCGACAACTCACTGACTGTTCATTAAAAAAAGTTTTAGTGCGTTAAAGATGTTTTAAATAACTAGCTCCAAATCGTATTGCTTGAATCCTTTTATCGGTTAACGCTCAATTAACGAAACAATTACTCTTAGGAAAAATGCAACGCTGATTACTTGCGTTTAAAGCAACAGACACATTTATGGCAAATTATTAAAACTATGGTTGTTAAATTAAAATTAACTCTCTCAAAGTAAGAATGGCATCTCCTGTAGCTTACTTTTCGCGTTGAGTACAGATAGAAAATCAGTTTTCTAGAAAATAAAATTATTTTCCTTGACCATAGTCAATCGCAATCGTATTTTAAGTTTCAGTAAAAATTAACGAACAGAAAATATGCTGTCAGTAGAAATCAGCTTTAATTATTAATGCAAAATCTGTACTGCAATTGAAAGTGAATATAAAATTTAAGTCGTGTAATGAATTTAAGATCCTGTGCTAGCAGTGGACGGAAATGAAACCACTGAAAGAACGTACATTTTAAACAGGTCAAAAGCAGACCCTAACGGATAAATATTAAGAAAATATAGTCCCCATGGTGACTGTAAAATAATGTACAACATAAATTGTAAATAATTTTACTTTTGTGTAAAAATTGTGTAAATTTTCTTTTGGGTAACAGGCTGCTTGAGGGTAATCCTGAAACAGGCAACTCTCCTTTATTAGCATAGGAAGAGAATTGCTTGAAGATGAAAATTGAAAAGGAGATGGAGGGAGAGAGATGGAGAGAGGAAGATGGAGTAAGATGGAGAGGAGTGAGATGGGGATGGAGGGAGAGTAATGGAAGAGAGATATAGAGGGAGAGAGAAGAAGATGGAGGGAACGTTGGAGAAAGAGAGATGGAGGGAAAGGGATTGGGGGAGAGAGAGATGGAGGGAAATGGATGGAGAGAAGGAGATGGAGGGAAAGTTGGAGAGAGATGGAGAGAGAGCTGGGAAAGGGATGGAAAGAGAAACGGACAGAGAGAGATGGAGACTGATGGAATGAGGTGGAAAGATAGGTGGAGAGAGATTGGAGATATGGAGGAGGGGGGGAGAAAGAGAGAGAGACGTAAAAATGGAAGAAGGTAATATTATACTAAAATTATTGTCTTTCAGTACGTATATTCCACATCAAATAATGTTTATTGAAAACTCACGTTCATATGCTAAATAATGAAACAGAATTGGAGGACTCCTTTTAATTTCATAGGTCAGGAAACAATGTATCAACGAGTATATGAGAAACAAGCTCAATTTACAGCAACCTCCCTTCCTATCGCAATGAAAGTGAAGCTAATTATAAACTGTAATCTTCGTTATCGTTGTTCCACTGTCGAGATAAAGATATAAGCAATCAAAGTTATATCCTTTATAAGTGTCGTGATAAGATATAGAGGGCTTAACAACTCGCTCATAGCGGACACTTCGACAACTCAAACTGTGACTCAACATTACACGCACTCCAAGCTCAACTCATATTAGGATGTTGAAAATAATTTCCTTTCATGAAAATTATGAGTCTCCAAACTGTTTAAAAATTTGATATTGGTGCTATGAATAACCCCAAAGTTGGAACTACATATCGCCATATTCGAAAAGGTATTTTTGAAGACGAAAAGCGTGGGAAAAAAAACTACAATTAAAAAATCAGACTAATGCAGCTCCTAACTGAAAAAATTGTATTCAAATAAATATGTTTTGGTAAGCAGTACTATTAAGGTGGATGCCTTAGTGACGGTCATCCTAATTTTTCTTGAAGTTATTAAAGAAAAACAATGAAAATTTGTTTTTAAATTGGTGGGTGGGATAATGGACTTTTATAAAAATATTTTTCATTCCTCATACAATAGTTCGACTCTTTGCAAAAGGCAAAATTCCTAAACTCCAATATTGGCAACATTGGAATGTATTCACATAATATGGCCAACCTTGTTACATTTTATTCAAAACGTGACGTTTTGCTTAGTTTCATACTAAAATTCGGCTAAAATTATGGTGTGTAAATATCATAGCCAACAAAATAATCAATTTTCATTCAAAAGGAGTTCCGGAAAAAGACGTTTCCATAGCTAAGTTGTTTATATGACCAGGCAATCGACGCGACTTTTATAAATAAATGAGCAAAAAAGTTGTGCATAAAATTGACATAATCTATTTTAAAAAACAATAAATTGAAACTAATTACAGGTCACAAGCAGAACAGATAAAAATATCATTGTCATACTCATTGAGCCCTACACACTATTCGTGGTAGAAATTGCAGTGATTTCTTCCTTCTGACAAACTCTGCACTACCAAATTTCAGCTTCTATTGTTGCCCGAATCTTTTCCTTGCTGGGTAACGATTGCTTCGTGGTTGGCCCTTTTGTGGGTTTCTATTGTCTGTTTTTGTTAACAGACAAAATAAAAATAAACTTCACAAGCAGGCCAGGTTTCTCAAAAATCTTTTGTTTCTGACCAACTCGAGAACGATACGCTATTAACGAGAAAACTGAATAGAATGTAATGGACTTCATTAAAAGAAATTGAAAATCATGTATAAAACAATGGAGACTTGCTACTGAAAAAGAACAAGACGTCCGACGAAGGACACAAAACTGGTAACTGGCGCTATATTGTTCAACCTGACTGAATGATAAATAATAACAACTGTTACTGAATCCTGATTTCGGCAATCGGATTTTTTAGTTAGTTAACTCAAAATAGGGGAACGATCATATCAGGGACATTGCCAAAACGGGGGCATATTTTTATACCAGTTATATTTGTAACAAAAAGCAATTTGCCACTATCTGAACGAAAAATGTCATGAATCTACAATTTCTCACTTTATTGGCATAACAAATGGTTATTCAAATTTTAACGAAGCCGAGGAACGTGCCGCATTAATATGTAACTTAATTGGTTCATGTCACAGTCTTATCATTGGGCATACTTGTTCGGAACGTCATTCCGTCATAATGGAGATTTTGACATCTGATAATTAGAGCAATCGTTCAAGTTTTGTTCAACTCACGCTCGTCCAACAGTGAAGAGATACTGATAGCAACTGACTGCGTGGGAATGTCATCACATTAAACACTTATCATAAACAACTAGGAATAACGCAGTTTTAAAGTTTAGCTTCATGGCATGAAGTTATCTAACACCATTTCTATGTTCTCTGTACTTGTGAAAATAAGAAATGTTAGGTAAACGACTCTGTTATCATTTTATGTTTGTAAATTAAAATGATGCTGTTGAATCTGTTATAGTCCAAGGAACATGTACGTATTTGTCGGTAAGGCTGATCCATCAAGAGCATAACGCATTCCGTGAAATTGATGTGAAAATTATTAATAATAATAATCATATTCCGTAGATCCTGTAAAGAAGCTAAGCTTCAAGGATGTGGAATGAGTCAGGCTGTACATTTATTACATCATTTTATTATATAAGAGATAAATATACTTATAACAAATTTTTGTAACCAAACATTATAAACTAATTACTCATCTCCGATTCTTCTATAAATTCCTTTACTGAATAGAAGGAGTGGCTAAGCAAAAATGAGGATAATTCAGACTTAAATTTACCTTGGTTATCGAACAACTGTTTAATTCTATGCGGCAGTCTGTTGAAGATGGATATCCCAGAATAATGCACACCTTTCTGTGCAATTGACAATGTTTTACATTTTTTATACAGATTATTTTTGTTCCTTGAAGGGATGAATATCAGAATTATTCAAAAATAAGTGCCTATTTGTGATTAAAAATAACATCAATGAATAAATGTATTGGCACGTCAAAGTGAAAATACCTAACTTTTTGAACAGATCAACAGGATCTAAGAGTTTTCACCGATCATATCGATCGTTTGTTACAATGCTCTACTCTCTACTACATTTGAACGAAAAAATGGCGTCTCAAAACAAGATGGGTTCCCCGTTAGCTTTCAGCAGAGATTAATCGGAATAAGTAGTTGGGCGTGCATTTTCGTCGCAATACTAACGAGTACTCCAATATAAAACTTCTGACGAAATGTGGACTTACCACTACACTGGTTTTGAGAGGTGCATGCTCTGGGGTCGCAAACCTTAGGCACACACTCGTAGTTGTCTAGTGTTTCTATTGGGCAAGAACTATCGGTGAGCTGCCTCCTAAGTTGGTCGACACACGGGCAGGGAATGCTGCCGACACTCGGAAGGGCGTGGGATAAGTACTAAGGGTCTGACTTATCTGATGAATGTTATAGCACACATCTCAGTTTATTTCATTTAATTTAATTTGTCATTTAAATATAAATTAACCGCATATGATTCACCTGATAAAATGCATTGTTACATCTAGAAGGAAAATTACAATAACGGTCCGTTCAAAAATAGCCAGGTTCTCGGAAACCATCCTTGCCTTTACTCAGCCAAACAGCCTTTTCGCCAACCAACCCGGAAATATTTAATAAATTTGGCTGACGGGACTGGACTAGTTTCCACCAATTTGGGAGCTGTAAGAAAAGGGCAGAGTGGAGAACAACTAGGCAAGAATTTTGTAGAAAGTCGGAAAGACGTTTCTGGTGCTGATTTGACGAACGAGGATCGTAGAAGAACGGAAAGGGAAGCAGATGACCACGTGGCTGAAAGAACCTGGCGTTGCTTCAAGTTCTATGACAGAAATCTTATTCTGGTAAGCCAACGGAACAGATTCTTCTGGGAGTGTTGCTGGCAATATTTTAGTTATATTAAATCATCTTCTTTGTATATAGTTTCTTGTGGTTTCTTTTTAGCAAATAAAATGTATAAACGTTAAAAATTTAATTCTTATTTAATTAGAGGTAATAAGTGGCGTGTCACGATGTTTTATAGTGCTTGCCCTTCATCACTTTCAGTCCAATTCCAGGTGGGATCCTTATACTACACACCGACTATAATGTTTGGCTGTCTTGAATATCCCTTCCTATTCTATTAAAGCGGAGTTGTCACAATGTGGATATCCGCGTAATTTCTGTTGCTCTAAAAATGGATAAAGGTACAGCCATTTAACCAAGACCGAAGTGCTCTCTTCTATCAAGATATTGTAGTGGGAATAATAAAATCCTGAAATATGAAAGTCTTTTGTTTGTTACATTTTTATCCCTGCTTTTACCACGGATATGATGGACTAGTAGACGACGTATTAATTCTTAATTTGTTTAAGTATTAGAGTATCAGGTATCTCTAGTTATCGTTCATTCTGATCCGACCAAATGGTCATACGTAGCATTTATAATGTGTTTTTAATCTTGTGGAAATGAGTTTAGCGGATTAGCATTTTAATGCGTGTGAAAATAAGACAGGTATCGTTTAGAAATAAATAATAATGTCTTGAGAAGAACATAATCTCTAACCACTTCAATGTCATTAAAACTCAACTTGATAAAAATTAACTAATTAGGATATTATATAAGTACTGCTAATAATGAATAACAATCCAGTAAAAAGAAACTTTACATTTGGTTGTCACTTTATAAAATATCTGCAAGTCCGTCATCCTTTTAATATAGTTTCGCAGTCTCAACAACCTTTTTGTATCGATACAATTACGTAAAAATAAAATTCTGGTGAACCAAATAATATAACGTGCGGATGAAAATTCGTATTATTGAACTCAGGGTTGGCCAGTGAGCTTTCATTTTTTACCAAAAGCTTTGTGTTCAACTTATTTCTTCCGAATGTTTGAAACTCCACAGAACCTCAAAATATATTTCCTTATACAGCAACATGAGAGTGTCTGAAAATGTTTCGAGGTCACTTACCCGGTCTTTGTTATCCTTGCTCCGCAGATATTTCGCAACGGCCTGGATCTGCAACACAGAGGCCGTTAGAGAAAGTGCGTACTTGTGTGCGTGTGTCTGTGTGCTGGTAGGTGAATACGCACCTTGTAGGAGTAGTAGAGAGAGCGTCCGCTGAGCAGCACGAAGGCCTTGTTCCACGCCTTGCAGCCATCGCGGACCCACACGTGGGCAAAGATGGCCGGCAGCTCTCCTCCGTTGGCCACCAAAGCCTGCAACAACCAGACTCGTCAATCACTCTCTCGAAACATTCATCCTGGGTTAGTCTCGGGTTCATTCTACGGATTGCACCTTCAACAAGAAAATGTTCGCCTCCTTCCGTTCGTTCCCTTCACCCATGCAAATTCTTACGCCCGCGCTTATCACCCCTGTGTGGTGTTTGGTCCTCGTTTACACCGCAAAAAATATTATTATAACAAGGAATTGTTAAATAATAATAAAAAGTATATTTAATTTGAATATATTCCATTTAATTATGATATTACATTATCAAATTTCCAAAAGAAATATAACTCAAATTAAGTTTTAGTGAAAAAAATATAAATTTACGAATATCAAATTGGTTCAGTCGGTAAAGCAAAAAAAAAAGAATCTACGCAGCTTCTAAATGGCTGCTCCCGGGAACGCGGGTGACGAACGATATAATAGAAATTATAAAATCGCGAATCAAGCGAGAATGGTTTAAGTGGAAAGCCGGGTAAAAATGCCGTTACCAGATGTTAACAAGGGCCTGGTGACGTCGTTCCTGGTTTGCCGTGCTGGATGTTCCTTTGCTGGACACGTCTCCTCTAGCGCCTCTTCTTCAGCTTAAATCTCCATCAAATGTTATCTTTTTGTTTTCCGTACTACAAATGAATCTTCTTTCTCGAACATGCCGAAATTAACTTTTACGCATGCCGAAATTAACTTTTACGTCTGTTCAGCCACTGCTCTCCCATTCCGACCTTCTCATGACAGCTCCCGGGACCAAGTGTCGAATACAATGCACCGCAGGCAATAAATAATGTTGTAATCGGCGACGTTTCCCGCCCACTCAGCCTCATCAAACCATTCTCGTTTTTCGTCCTGTGTACGCAAATAACAAAAACTAAATTATTTTTGCTTTACCCGATGAATGTAAGGGTCATGAATCACCACACCTGTTATTTAATAACATAAGCGTTGTAGAAAGCAATTTACAGAATTGTCTAAGAGAAGTTTGGTCCACAAATAAACAGAGGGGAATTGAAACAATAAATTTTCCGACCAACACGATAGAAAGAGTTTCTGATATGGCAGAGGAGGTGAAGGAGTTTTACTGTTTTGGAAACAAAATTAATAACAATGAAAGAACCTACGAAATTATGAAAATCAGTAAGAATATTTCAAGAGGAAAACAATGAAATACTATTGACGCAAGCGTTCATGAAGATTTATGTGACGAATACAGGGTTGACTGATTGTCAAATGAATTGATGAAATTAGGAATGAGAAAGCTTTAGAACACTGAGGCGAGGGAAGATGTTTTTGAAGAACGGTTATAAAATACGAGCTAAGTTGGTAGGATAAATAACATAAGTTTAAATATTTGAGTTATGGAAGGCACAGTGGATGGCAACTATAGTTCGGTAAGCAGCGATTAGAGGGATTGTTTTAAATGGGGCGGGCCGATGTTGGCAACCTGTGGCTGCTTGGCTGGCGTCTGTCTAATCTGTTTTTTATTATTCTGTCTCCGATGCCAAAACGCCATGGCAGGTTACACGATTTAGCGTCACGTCCAAACGATAAAACTTTATTATCAAAACGAGCGTGTGTGAGTGCAAACATTGCACGCGTTGCGCCCATTTTACGACAGACCGCGGTGGCCCTTCAAAGTCGACTCTCCAACGTTTGGTGGCCAAATTCGAGACGACCGGCTTGGTAAACAATCAGCGAACACTCGCACGTCATAGGGTGCCCACACACGAGCAGATTTCATAGGAAAATATCTGCCAGATTTAACAAGTCTGCCGCGAAATTTGAAGGTCGTTTACACGTCAGTGTAGGTCTGCCGACAATTATCTTACGATCGAGATCTGTGAAGATTCTCGTATGAGCAATACATTTGTCTTCTGCGAGGGATTATCTGTTTATTATCTTAGCTAATTATCTCTAATTACGAAATAAACAAGCCAAAGGACTACTTTATTATTATAATAATCAGAAATTACCAACACAATTAATAATATTAAGAAGCTATTTTTTTCAAGATTCAGTGAAATAGTTTAAATAATAACATTTTATATTTCATTGTTGACATCAAGTTATATTATATTTTGTAATTGTAATAATAACAATAACAACCTTTTCTGGCTTATTGTTCACCCCTACAATCAACAATTGACCTTATAAAACTTCTAATATGCTTAAATTCAAAAGAAGGGTTAGCGTAGCTGTAACAAATTTGGCACGGAATCTTTGGAATACGCAGATAAATCTGTATTTCAGCGCTTGACGGCCGTCAATTGTTCAGATCTGATCTGTACGTGAAAACGCAACGCAGATTTGATCGTTCAGACAATTAATTATCTGCGCTCCAATCCGGCGATTGATCGGCCGATGAAATCTGCTCGTGTGTGGGCACCGAATCTGGCGATTGGTCTGCCGATCAGATCTGCCGATGAAATATGCTCGTGTGTGGTCACCCATATGAACGCCAGATCGGCCGAGAAAATCGTCGCGGTCTGTAAACGTGTGCAGGAAAAGCCGAGGCAGTCAATTCCTCGCCATGCACAAGAACTCGGCTTTTCGCAGACTTCAACTTGGAGGATTTTGCGTTCGGACTTGGACCTACACCCGTACGAAATCCAACTGAGCCAGGAGCTCAAAGTTAATGACTACACAACGCCGCTTGTTCGCTGCCTGGGCCCCAATTTTGACCGAAAAATTATCTTTAGCGACGAGGCGCATTTTTGGCCCAAATTGAACGTTATGGAATTAGACGACCTGAGGTTCAAGCAGGACGCCACGATGGCCATTCTGCATGAACGATTCGAGGGTATGGTTATCTGTCTCAGAGATGACGTGAATTGGCCACCAAGATCGTGCGATTTGACCCCGCCAGACATTCTCTTGTGGGGTTTCCTGAAGTCGCAAGTGGCAATAAGCCACACTCGACCGATGCCCTTAAATTCAACATAATCCAGGTCATCGCTTAAATACAGCCGGATCAATGCGAAAATTGGATCATTCGGATCCGTGCCACAGTGGGAAGTCGCGGTGCACATTTGTAGGGTGTTATATTCCATACATAATGGCATAAATTAAGCTTTCAATTAAGAAATGAATTTCGTTAATTGCTCTCACACAGCTTGTTTTATTCCACTTCAACATCAACCAGCCCTTATTGAAAACCCCTTTCATAAAAATCTAGTTATTTAAGACGTGAGCTTGGATGATTCAGGACGAAACGAGATGGAGAGGATCATCAACCAAGTCAATAGACGGATGATACACCAACAGCCGTCTAAAGATTCCGTCTGTGTCTTAAAAAAACGAAATCCTGCAATCAATGTGCAATAATTCATATCACAATCATGATAATTACCAGCCTGCCAAGAAAGATCATTAAACTCATGATGAACAGAAAGGATTATGTGCTACTAAAATTCAGGTAAACGTTTTGCAAAATAAAGTAAAAGTAACACAATTAACTGGTACGTCAGTAATTCGCTAACTTGAACGTCGAAAAAAATAATCTGCAGTCATATAATCCGAGATCGTCATGATTCAAAGAAATATATTAGAAGCATTTACAATAATTGTGTCCGGAAGCAAGGAAGAGCAGCTAAATTGAAGGAGCATTAAAACCTAGTAAAAATCATTAGTCCCACTCCAGCTGTGGACCATGACTGACGAAGTTATGCAACAACATTACTAATTTCGATATCGTAATAGTTCCAGAGAAAAGTAATTGACCTTTGAGCTAATTATAAGGGTGCTAGTTGCCAGAAATGTTGTGTTACTGGAATGAATAATTTTCAATACAGTGAAATCCGGTCGATATAGCATAATAGAGGGCAGAAACAGAGTACATTTTGGAATCGAAAACTAATGCCGGCCATTCGAAATAAATCCCTTAATGGGAAAAGATACACTGCATAGGAAGAAAACAAGCATCTCCGGGTAACTGAAAAAAATAGTGTTTAACATTCTTTAATTGAGGTGTTGGAGTAAATTTTAAAGAAACATTATTGTAGGATAAGTATAAGAAGAAGTGTGTTATGTTATAATTGAGCAAAGGAGGTCTTTGAAAGTGGGGGAGGTTTCTAGGACATCGTCTTGTTGTAAAATATACAAAACATCTGTATCTTTAAATTAAGTTTCTTTGATAATACATATTGTTATTCTGCTCAATAACGAAAGATAACATTGAGATTTTGTGGTTGTCTCAGGGATATTTGAACGACGAAGAGAATTCGTTAAAGTATAGGTTTTATAGATGGCGGTTGTATCTGCACAAAGGCCAGAGAAGAACATCATGTTTTATAGATATGATTTGCTATTTGAATTGCACATATTAAGCTACCTGCAAGTCTGTGTATAGACCACGTTATCCACGTATTCTATTGTAAAATGTGCGCGATGCCTTGAATTCAAGTCGACGTCATGTTCAATAGAGTAGAGCGACAGATTTGTAAATTGTTCTGTATAAATTTAATTTGCTCAATCCGTAAAAATCATTGAAAAACTACTTAATTTGAATAAAATTACCTATTAAAACGTTATTGACATTTCGTTGACAGTCGTTTGTTTTGTTATGGTGTTTGGTGAGGCAAGGTGGGCTGTATTGATCAATTTACGTATTATTCGAAGCACTTTATGAATAAGTGGATGCCATATCTATATAAATAATAGGTAATGTATGCTGTGCACTGTGGGTTTTATACCGTGCCTAAATCACTGAGACTTATAATGTTTGTCCCTTATGCATTCCCATACCATTCATCCGATTGTCATGACATTTAGGTAATTTGTTGTTCCCATCACCGAGAAGGTTTCTCTCTACCCTTTGAATATTTACGTTCCTTTCTTTCCCCCGTTTTAGGCAAGAAAGGTCCTCCCCTAAAGACGTAAGGAACTTGCAACAGGATAGATTATTCTGTCATGTAACCTGTCAAATGAGGTGAGTATAATTGAAAATACAGCTAACATTTTATCTAAGTAATTATACCTTGTAATTGTTCTTCGCGAACGTCGTCGTCGCCGCCGCCGCACGAACGGAGGGGTTAAGCGACTCGTAGTAACTTTTCGATATTATGAATGTTCGCCTAACTCTGATTTAATCACGTGTATGTAAAAATTATTGCCGATACCGGTAAAATGAAACGTTGACCAATATATTTTTATCCATTTCAATACTGAGTTGTGTTAAATAAATAACCGGGCAACATTGTAATTCTTGCTAGTATTATACTCTAGGGTTGTGATGACAGTTTCACGCATTTAATGCTATTTTAATTAAAATATGTAATTTATCTGGAAACGAATCAGACAGAGGTATGCACGTCTGATGATAAACGCATCGCGAACCTAAGCCAGGTGGTTGCAAGTTGCGTGGAAATGCACATAGGGAGATTCCTGATGAGGCTCGATAACCGCATCCACCCACAAGTTGGCAGTTATGTGTATCAGATTCTGATCAAACCGACAATGGCGTGTGGCTTCCCTATCACGGCCTGCACTAGGATATCCTCTTATGCAAACTCATAGCTATAGATAGAAGAAGCCTGATGAAAGGTATCAACAGATACACCTTTGCAAGACACATCTTAAAATATGTTGAGTTTGAACCGGTTTTGTGGAAGATAACTCGATATGGCTTCTGTCAAGAAATTCGACAATGATGTCTGTCACAATTATCACTTATGATGCGCAGGAACTGCACAACAGATATAGGTTCCTATTATTTTCTGATACACGAAATCTCTAACGAACAATATTATTCATTTAATTATTATCAGGGGCTTGTCCGTCCCGGTAATGATAAGTGAAAAATGTGTACGTAATAATATAAATAAACGTCCAAATCAAAGATGTCTCCAGATCAGGCTGACATAACTATATTTATACTGAATGATGCATGTATTTCAATGTAATTTTTGGGGTGTTACAGTTAGTGAACCCATATCTTCGCATGTATCCCATAATATTATCAAACGGACATCCTAATACATACATTGAATATTCCATCGAGCAGTTTACTTGCACAGTGCATCAACGCACTTTGACATTATGTTTTTTTATATTCCATACATAGTTACCACAACAAGATTAGCAAGTTTTACTCCCATTTACAGATCACAGATATTATAATGGTGTTTCAATAACACTTTTATAGCTATAGATATTATCGATGAAAGAATATAGATTTCTTCTCTAAACTTTCACTTTCAAGTAATCTGTAATATTGAAGGTTTCCTTAACGTTTTTTTCAAAGGGTCCTGACAATAAAGAGAGCAGACAGAAAACTACAGTTGTATACCAAAGCGACAATTACGCAGTCTTTTTATTGCTTTCATCTTATATAAATATTATCTTATTTCTACAACATACATGAACTCTGCGTTGTTCTGTGTATCATTCGACCAGGTACAGTTCTTTTTTTCGTGAAATATTTCTAGGCTATGACTTTTTTTGTGTCGATATCACTGTACCATTAAAGTTATAAAATAGTAACTACAAGAACGTAAATTTAATTCTTTGTAGATTTCATTGACAATAGATGGTTTAAGGACCCTCGCGCACTGATAATTTTTCTCAAGCTACATTTTAATAGCTAAACTACAAGGCATAGTCACTTATGACTGACGGCACATTGGCACCTAAATAGATGAAGGAAGTCAAAATATTAAACATATTACATTTTTAGAGTTCTTGACGTTGAATATGATTCATCATGCAAGTTCAGGCATGTCACTGCACTCTGGCGACCAAATACTTATTTCTTACAGCAGGACAGGTTTAATTTCTAACATAGCGTTTAATATTGAATTACTCATTTCGTAAATTGAAATTTCTGCTTTAGAGAAAATAAAACTGAAAGCATGTTGATAAGCGACCAAATCGTCGTGCCAAGAATTCATTATAAACTAGAATAAAATAACAATTATAAGGTTGAAGAAGTAGGAGGAGGATATTATTAAATTTTTAAAATAAATATGTAAAAGAACCCAGGGTACGTAAACTTAATTTTTTCAAAGTAATGAAACATTTTGTAATGGACACGAATTTGCTTCCCCAGTTTTATACGCATTTAATTTATTTCATTGACATTTTCTATGTTTGAAAGCTGATACGTTGTCTAAAAGGAATTTTTTTAATACGTACAGGTACATATTAATTACGATTGTCTTTCCGTAATGATTAATTTTCATTTAAACGACAATGCTTTCTATGATGTTCCAGACTGTTATTAATCTGGATACGCATTAATTACAAACATTTATGGGAGCGGAGTCTTGTGTTTTCTCATCTTAAAAGCACGGTAGTATTATTATGTCAGCAGGTTGCGAGCGAACAGAAGTTACGGGGAACAATTTTTTTAGTGCAAGGAAAAAGACTTTGATAGGCTTCATTAACTGACTGCGCTTGGAAAGACAATTTGTTGTTGGTTTTTTAAAAGGTGTCCCCTCGGAACAGTTTTCTAGAAGGATGGAGTATCGGAACTCTTCCGGACTCTGAATAAGGCGAACGTGCCTCAATTGTATGCTCATAACTTAACTGTTGTGGACTTTTTTTTTAGTTTCATCACCCGTGAGAGTGTTATGGAGAGTCAATAAATCACGGCAGTAATTTTCGCCGTAAACCGAGAGCTGGCTGACGCAGGTTCTTTGCGTGACAGACTTCCGTCACGTCACGTCCCGTCCTTTCACTTGAGGTCCGAAAGTGTGCGAGGCACCCAACAACGCTGTCTCCTGGGCAACAGCCACACTGCCGTCACGATGCAGCCGCTAACTGAGAAGTCACGGGTCTTCACGTTGCTGTGATCTCAGCTCGCACACATTTCTGACTTCACGTCGGGTCACATTTCTACATTTTACAAGTTATAACTGCCGATATCTACAAAATAATCGCTCGTACACTAATTTGTCTTAGAAGAAACGTTGTGTCAGAATTTGATTCTCTTCTTAATGCACTATCTGGTTTCACAAAATCGTCGATGATTTCCGAAAATACACCTAAATTCGATGAGAAAAGGACAAAATGCCGTATAATCACTAATTGTTTCAAATTTTTTAAATGAATTTTATTTTCTTACTTCATTGTTCGATTCAATTAAAAATGTATGTACCGGACTTTCTCAGTTATGTCCTTTTATTATTACTTAATCACGTGTACATAAGCATACGAACTTGAATCTCTTTCATATGTAAGGTATTGAGAAAAACACGCAAGTATGCAAATATATATTATTATAATACAAAACTATCTCCAATAGTAGAGAATTATTCTTATAAATCAAACAGAATCTGTAAAATATTTTATATTACAAGTTTACAGCGTCTAGTTTTCGACTGTCGGACTGATCCAACCGGGAGCAATATCTGGTATTTCCGTAATGGTATTACGTTTACTTTTATTGGAAAGGTGGGATAATGAACAGTTGATAGGTGAACAGATATAGACTTGAATATTTCGTTCAGTACAGTTTAAAAATACTCTGCGAAACCTAAACGCGAATACTCAAGGGTTGAAATTACTATTTTTTTGATCAAATGGAGGTGTTATTGATTGAAAAAGTCTGAAAACATGAGGTTTTTTTACAATGTTAAATCATTTCAGTGACGCGATCACCACATTTGCCAAACATACTGGGTGGAAATTGGAAATGATTTAAATATATTAGCTAAATTGCAAGATATTTAATGTTGTTTCTGAGATAGATGTAGGCAGAGGGCTACGTTATTTGACGTACAGTGACGTCAGAGTGCGACTACCTGTAGAGATTTATGGCAGTCAGTACTAGACGTGACGACAGTGTGCGACACAACCTTCGTTCACGTTGTGATTTTATTCCTGGTGACTCGAGTAACGTGACGGCAGTGTGACTCCACCTTTAGCGGGCGACAACAACCGACCAGACGCAGCACATCCAAACAGTGAGGCAACAAAATTTCTATACAACACCCTTTACAAAGTGGACTCTAATTTATAGTTTATATAAGTACGATTTATATTTTGTACATTTTCTTGAAATTAAAACTTTTATGTACGTTTAGTTTCTATATTAAATGTTCCCAGCCAATTCAGTTATATCGTGTATGATTTCTCGAGATAAAGTGGATTTGTGTTTAATAATTCACTTGACTGTACAATACGCTACTTACGATTGTATTAAATTAAAAACAAATTCTGTTACTGTGTAAATATGTGAACAGAACCTGCCCATTGATGGCCGTAGTTCCCTTCAAACAACATCTTTGGCGTCATTTTAATCCTTTGACGGTTGACAAAGAGTTTTGACTGACAAAAACAAAAAGTTTCATTTAACGGCGTTTTTAATAGCATTCAACTTTTCCAGTTTTTTTCCTAGAAACTACGATATGCAAACAGCATTAATTTTCTGTTTCCATTTGAAGAAGACTGCTGCAGAACGAATAGAACGCTAGTAGAAGCTTACGGTGAGCATTTTCTTGGTAAATCACACTGCTTTGACTGGTTTAAGAAATTCAAAAATGGTGATTTTGACGCGAGAAACGAAGGACGTGGAAAACCTTCGAAAACAGTGAATTGCAAGCAATTTTGGATCGGAATGACGCTCAAATCCAACAATAACGATTGAAAAATTAAATATAACACGAGAAGCCGTCTCTATACATTTGAAAGCCATGGGAAATTTTCAGAAGGTGGGATAATGAGTTCAAAATTAATTGAATAAAAAATCGGAAATCAAACAGAAAAACCACTTGCGAAATTCTGCTATTTGGGTACAAAAAAAAGTCAATTCTCCGTCAAATTGTGGCAGTTAAAGAAAAGTCGAGTGTTTTCGAGAATCCTATGCGTAAAAGATCATGGGTAACTCCAGGCGAACCATCAACATCGATTGCAAGGTCAAATTACCATGAAAAGACGACAATTCTGTGTTTGTCGGGATCAGAATTGTGTTATCTATTATGAGCTGCCATATAGACCAAAACGTTTATACTGAACGCCACCGACAACAAATGCTCGATTTGAATCATATATTGCGTGAAAACGACCATAATATCAAGAAAGGAAACAAAAACAGTTTTTTTCATAATAATGTATATTCACACAGCAAAACCGGTCAAGGAACAGATCGAGGCGTTCACTTTAGAAATATTTGCGCATGCGATTTACTCACTTTCCGATTACTATTTATTTGCACCAATGGGACACGCATTTGCTCAGAAGCGCATCACTTCTTACGAAAGGGTCTCGACGATTGGTTTTCCTCAAAAGAGGACCAGTTCTTTTTTGGCGTCGCATTCATAAATTGCCAGAGAGGTGGAAAAAAGTATAGCTAGTGATGGAAAATATTTTGAATAAAATTTTTATCATTTTTCATACAATAACCGTGTATTCCGGACACAAAAAATTCTGGTTTCCTATTTACATTCAGACTTCGTGGTCAAATAATAAACTCATTGCAAAATTTCTACCAAGGTAATATCATATTATTAAGTTAAGCTCGTACCAGAATTGCCTGCTTGGAGTAAGAAGTTCCTACACTCGACATTATTATTTTTGGCTAATAATTGTAACAAAACAATCCAACACATGACAAGTTTTATTATAATTTTCTAACATATTTTCTTAATTATTCCAAAAATTATTTAACTGAACATTAAATACGCTAGAACGTAAACAGTCTTCTTGATTCCTGTCAATTTTGTTCATTGACTTTTTAAGTTTATTTTAACGTTCCGTTAACATAGTCATTAGGGACTACCATACAATCACCTTACACTCACGGGTGTTTATGACAAAATGCTAACAGACTGTAGTTGTAGGACTTTTCTGATATATTATGAGCTAGGAATTTTAACAGTAATTTTATGGCTCTTTCCAAGTGGGCGAGTTCCCCTCTCTGATCTGGGGGTGCATTGTCAGAGTAACTGTAACAGGTATACAGTACTTGCATTATCAATAGAATGTCCCCACATATAAAACAAATAGGTCGAACTTCCCTCTTAAATAAGTACGCCTGAATAAGCATGGAGTTACCCAAACGGATTCTGGATTTGATGGCCTGCTCCCTTCCAGTTTGGCCAGCTGTGGGTCGCCGCCATTACTTGTATATTCCTGACCAAGGGAGCCTTTTCCGTCTCGGAAACCATCATCCTTAATAATAGCCCCACTCCAGATATTGGCAATAGATTTGATTTCCACACAGTTATGAATGAAGTCGCTCGCTTCTCCTCAAGGTCAACCATCTCGTTTCCAGTAATTCCCACATATTGAGTTTTTGAATTATATATATTTCTCAATATTCATACATTTATCATTTGCATGCGATAGAAATTATTCTCTTTAATAAATTTTATGCAATGTGAGTGTTATAGACTGAAAGAGAGCTGAAGAGAGCTATTAATACAATAATAATGCACTTTGATTTCAAAACGTAAAATATCAGTTTTTCTAACTTGATTCTTGGGCTTCGTTTGTCTGTTAATTTTTATATAAATTATTTATCACATATTTATTAGTGCATGTGGGTAGAGTTTCCCAACTATAATAGCCGTATTAATTCTCGTGGTGCAATGTCCATCATGCGCTTTACGACAAAGCTCGCATTTCGTCATCTAGAGGTTTTACGATAGCAAATGGGATGACGTTAGAGAAGAGAGGAAAGTTCCTGGCTGCGGCAAACAATACTTCCAGAAAGCTGAATTTCTCTCCCATTTCCCAGACTTCTGAAAGAGACGCAGCCTCCGAGGTTAAATGAGGTCAGCCGGCTATAAGTCTCGTAACGATTGTTTTAAATGTCTTCCCTGAAGTGAAATGTCTAGTCAGACGAACAGTTCGTAGTTTCTCAAAGATCCCCAACAAGATTCAACTCGTTTGCATATATTATGTCGCCTTGCGATAAGTTTCAACTTTCCACTGCCGAAGTAAGGTCATCAGAAGAAATTGTTAACGTCATAACAATTCTATCAGACGAATCGTCTTTCTCATCCAGTCATACGTAAAATTTTACTCGCTTTGCTTAATAACGGTGGAGCAGGAATTCATGTGTGTATTTGTGCTTGATTTAATTAAGTTATCATGAAAATAAATATAATTCACGTAGAATATTGTGACAGTCGATAAACTTGACTGGGAATAAGTTCATCTGTGAAACGATTCCCAAGGGCAGTTGAATCCTGATTGCAACCTAATCAAATCCAGTTATAATATGCATATTAATTAAATGTAATCACGGGAAAAACTAAAAGAGATTTTGAGTTGTAAACCCCGATTACTATTTAAACCAGAAAACACTAAACATAACCTTCTCGGCGAATATAGCAAAATAAGAAGGATTTAAAATAAAACTCGTATAATTTCAAGTAATCATTAAAAATAAAATATACTAAACCTACAGACGATTTCTCAGAAGTAAACCAAAATATCATACCAGTTAACAAAAACAAAAATTTCTAATAAAGAAAAAGATAGCCTATAAGTCAGCGTGCAGTATATACATATTAAAATTATTGAAGTGATTAGGAATTAGATTACATTCTCTGTAATTCATTAGAAACTACTTGTAATCTTCACTAATTTCTCTAACAAATTAGTCAAGATTAAAGTGAGAGTTGCTAACGAAAATGTAATCCAATGCCTAATCACTTAACCAATTTTAACATGTATGTACTGTCTGTTGACATATTGACCGTCTTTTTATTTATTGTAAACTTAAAGTCAGAAAACAATGTTTGAAATTTATAATAATGAAGTTTATATTGAATTATGATATTCTAATATAAACGTCTTAAAATTAATATGCTAAGCAGTTAAAGTTGGAAACAAAATCACAACTAAAGATAAATTAAGTTTCAGTCAATGAATAAAACATAAATAAAATGCCTATGATATTAAGATGAAATATAAACTCCTTATGCTTTTTATTAATTATTGGTGGAAGTTCCTAGAGCAATACTACAAACTAACCTTATTTAATACCTCAAATATACTTAAACGTTAGAGAAGGCAATGCAAAAATTTAAAAAGTGGTATATCTACAACCTTATTGCAATATGCTGCTCGTCATCTTTTTCATATCAATAGTAATTATTGTTGAAAATTTTCAGTTGTAAAACTGAAAATCTCTCTGAGATTATTGTAAAAGAGCATGGCTATTAAAATTTTAATTTGTAATAATAACGCGACGATTTATGCATGAATATTTAAGACTTAAACATAGTTTTCTGACTATAAGTTTATAATCAATAAAATGACGGCCAATAAGTTAGTACATAATTTTATTACTATTTAATTAATATAATTACGACGTTTCGTCTCCCTTATTAAAGTAATAATTTTAAAATTCAAATGATCATCTTTTCGGACGAGGGAGTCAAGGAGTGAAGGACATGAATTGCTCAATTTTATGCCTGATGAAGTTTCGAAAGGGAGACGAAACGTCGTAATTATATTAATTAATTAGTGATAAACTTATATACTGACTTATTGGCCGTCTTTTAATTTATTGTAATATTTAATATTGGTTCTAAGAACGAAGAACCAAGAAGTATTATTCTGGTTGGAAGTGAGGTTATTAAAAATGTATTACGTTCTGGACTGTAGCAGAAAACTGAGGAATCTTATTTCAGTACCTTTCCTTTTCTGTGCTGACTTCATAAACACGTACGATATATATTTTATTTTTAGGAAGAATGAACATGCTGCATTAAAGTTTAACAGTTTACGTTCTGTTTAATGTTATTACCCACATAAAAATAATTTTGTCCGATTTTTCCCTCTCAGTCTTAATTTTGAAACTCTTTGTAATTGGTTACACCACCATTAAAAACAGGAATTTACAATCCTATGTCAACAATATTTTGAAATGATAGAGAATATATTCTGCGGCTGGGCTACGTCATTATTTTTTCAAGTATATAATTAGCATATGTACGTTTCCAGGGCATATTTTATTTGTGCACATTGCTGAGTTGGCTAGTTTAAGGCGTGACATACCTGGAGTGCGGAGGAAGGATCTGTGTTTGCTGCCAGCTGGTCGCAGCCAGAAAGATCCACCATGTCAGCAGGGAAGAATTGCTGAAATCACAAAGGCTATCTGTTACACATGCAGTTGCATGTGACACCCTTCAGCCAGCTCAAGCTCGAGCGACTTGGGTGACTCTTACAACTAGAAACTAACATTATTCTATATCTCAAACATATTTAAACGCTTGAAAGGCTGGGTAATATATTTTTAAAAAAACATTTTTATGCATTTCATTAAAACTATTTTGAGTCCACACAATTTATCACATCAAGATTGTCTGTTGATATGAAGGACTTTCAGGAAATGATTGGCCAGACTCCGTTTTGGTGCTGTAAAGTACAAACGGTTATTCATATTTCAGTATTTCGCTGTTTGAAAAATTGTTTTATGCTGAAATGGTAAAGAAGCTGGAAAAGAAGACGTAGTTGAAAATTAAATAAATTTGTATGAAATATAGCAGTTTTCAAGGGATTTCATAACAACCCTAATAAAATTAACTTTATTGCGACGTAATCGTGGAATAAAATAGATTCCAATTGTCATTTTGTACTATTAAAGATAATGTTTATTCATTAGCCAAAATTTTATTATTAACTTTTGCGGGACTTATTTAATATTCTAGAAATCGCCAAAATTCCCTACAAGGGACTGAAATGCACTAGATTTTCCAGACAGTTATTGCTGTTCCACAATGTAATTATTTCTCGCTTACATATGCAAAATATTCATCGCAATTATATAGACATTAAATAAAAATAAATGTTCTAGGATAGTACGTGAAGGAGTCCGGGAAATCGGACACGTGCGTTCCGAAGTAATCATGCATATCATTTCATCTCAGACGCTAATGTCTTCTCATTTGATTCGATTTTTTTCTGCATTCACCAACGAAAACGTAAAGTCTGCCCTCAAATAGATGTCTACATGGAAGTCGTAAACTTTATACACTTAAAATACATATGATTTTTCATGATTTTTTTATCTCTGCTTAAGACATTTTGGTTGAAAAATTACTATGTACTTTTCTGAACGGTGGCATATTTCGATCTTTGAATTATTTATACGTTGTTACTAAAATTTACTAAGTCGCTACTACATTCAGTAATATATCATGCTGCTGACTTTCATGTCACAGTGAGACGGGAAACCTTCATTTCTTAACAAAGCCACATAAATCATCACCTGTAGGTTCAGCTGAATCAACTATAGGTATCTTACTATGTATATTTTTTTGGGTAACAGGTTACATGACGGTGATCCTGAAACAGGAAACTCCCGTCTAATAGCATAGGAAAGGAATTGAAAAGGAGGGATGTGGAATGTAGAGCAAAATAGCCAAGCGTTTACTAAGGACCCGGGGTTATGGCTGGTGTTTCACCTAAAAACGATAGAGGGAACACCCTAGAAAACCTAAATTAGGTAGATCGGCCTATTAGGTATTATTATTACGTCCTTCAGAATGACGGGAGATGAATTTGCTGTGGGGTCGCGGAATTACTTTCTCCGTTTCTTCACAACTTTTAGGAGGCAACTGGCCGAATGATCCAATGGGATCAGATCCAATTCAGACCGTATAGCTAAGGTCTTCAATGCCAGTACATAGACCTCTTAAAGTTTTTGAAGATGTCTTAGCATGTGAGAACCTTGAATTGGAGTGCCACTTTATTCTTTTTTGGGGGGGGGGGGGGTTAACAGGCTACACGGGGATGATATTCTTTTGATCGAATCAGTAAATATCTTAATTTACACAATTTAACTGTCCCTTTTACGTATATTAACGATAGATGGCAAATATTACTACTTTAAAATGCATACAAAAACATTATTCATTTGAAATACTTTCCGACAGTTATGTATAAGTCTACGAGCAGAGTTTACAGATAACGATGCTCTTCATTTGGAATTAAAATTCCTGCAAGTCTCATAGGTCTTGTACAGAATAACAAACTAACGAGTTGCGCATGCCCAAATAAAACTACTGTCCAATTAGTGTTTTATGAGGACTTGGTGAGGCTGTTCATAATACAAATAAATGTTTCTGTGGAATGACATTCGAGATTTATTGCTGACTAGCAGCAATACCCAGTGCTTCGCTACGGTGTTTCATAAAAGAAAATAACGTAAAAATATTACTTGCTGCTGTTGAGCAAGCAGGAGCAAGAGTTAAATGACTCTGCCGTGCTTATTTAAATATATTAATTTCACTGAAGCTTATGCTGTTTTACTGTTATTCTTTTGCTTCACTTACAACACTTAAAATTTATAAACATCAAGTTTTACTGACCCAAATAAAATGAATCTATCTGGTATAGAATCAATTACCAATGATAAATGTTTTAAAAACTGTAGTTATCCGTCGCTAATAATTCAAATTTGTTTTGAGTTTCTTGAAACTTGAAATACGGTAAACAATACCATTTTTGTAAAATTATGGAAAATAAAAATGACTTCATAAAAGTATGAAACATTAGTTTAATCTAGTACTTACTTAATCTAATATCAATATAACTCAAAATAACTAATTTTGATCTTTGATGAATTTTTGAAAAGAAACTTACAAATTTCCCGTTCTACCTAAACTTCCGGGACAGAAGGCGATAGCATATTTTATATAAACAATTAGGTAATAAAAATAAATTTAATTTAAGAAAAATCTTAACACCTTATGTGTTTTCTTTCTTATACTTATTTAGCGTAGGGTTCATCGCTTTAACAATATTTTCCTTTTTTCAACTGCAGTCTTTGCTAACATTTTTACCTTTTATACGTTCCTATTCTTTCTTAATCTATTTTTTGGGGGTACAGCATCCTGTAACTCATTCTTATAAATTGAGTCTGCAAGTTTTCCTTCTTTTCTTGAGGAACACATTACACTTTGCCACAGTATTATCCCGTTCGGTACCGTACGCTAGTCTCAATTTAAGGTTTCACACCGTGCCTTACATTAAAACCATATCCGTAGCTTATATGCAGTTAAAGACACCAACTTTACGAATGTATATAAATTAACCGTTAAAAGCGCGGAGTTTTGTGAATTATTTTCTGTCGAAATGCTGAAAAATTTATAAAGTCATAGATGTAAGACTGGAAACGAAAAGTTCATTCAGAACTTGGTCAAATCGGCTGCCAGAACCACTTACAATGTTCCACCCCTATTTATGAACCTCCAGTACTGTCTAATAAAAAAATCGGGCATCCCGTTATAACCCGCTATCCCGATCCGCCCCGATTTACCCTACTCTAATGTTTTAACTTGAAAATTTAGAAATACAAATATTAAAATTCAATTTAAAAAAATCTGTAAAACCGCATTTAAATTCCGTTCAAATGGTCACGTTATGATGATTTTAAGTTCACTTTTCACCGATGTTAGTTAGTAAATGTTAGCAACCACGTCTGAAATAATATAGTCTATTCTCATACTAATATTCTCACAAGGGAGTTACCAATATGTGACAGTAGGACGCTAATATTATGAAATTTAATCATTCCAAACTAGCTGTTAAAATAAATAATACCATTATGCTTACAGACATCCTGATGTGTGTTAAAAGTCTTACACCATAACTGATATAAAAATTATATTAGATTCCATTGATATCCAAAAAGTTTCTCGGTTTTAGTGTAAGAGATTACACAGTTGTGTAATTCATTTTCTTTTAAAGCGATGTTTATAGGAGAAATCTGGGTTGTTTCTTGTATTCAGTTAACGATTAAGTTTGCACGTGCCGAAAGTGTGAAAGATCTGTGAGCCTTATGTAATGGTAACGGGTAGAAAGTCGCGGACTAAACACAAAGATTCTCCGCCAATTTATTCATTAAACAGTTAGGAATAAAAATAAGACTTATTCCTAAATAATAAAAAATCGTGTTGAAGTTATGAAAGAAATAAAACCAGTTTTGTGATATATAATATTTAGGCGAAGGACGAGTAAATGTAAAGAAACAAAGCTATTTCATTACAGAGCTGGAAACAGAAGTTGGCTAATTTCCATACACGTGCCGTGTGTGTTTATTGCACATCAAGTCGTAACTAATGGAAGGGTAATCCTTTCGGCAGCTTTCAAATATTTACACTACAAAACGATCAGAGAATTTACTGGCAAGTATTGCAGTGCAAGATGAAAACCGGAACCATGCAATGAAAATCATATAGATAAAAATAGAAGCAATGCTTTATTTTTGTTTACAGTTCGAAACAGATAGCAGATTCTCTCACATAAAATGAATTACGTCAGAAAACAGTCGCAGGCTTACTTTTTTTAGTTAAGTGAATGTGAAATTTACGACATCAAATTGGCTTTTTCGATATCCAAACCAGTGTTATAAACACATATTACTTTATTTTCAATAGAATATAGCACGCTTTAAAAAATAACGTATAGCAATAAGAATTATTGAAATGGTATGGAAACAAAAGTTATTTATAATTGTACTTCAATTGATTTCAGTTATATTTTTATAAAAATCTTGTAATAATAAATATTTAATTGAGAAAACGAAACAGGATATTTTTAGTAATTATTAATCAATAAAGGCCTTTTAATTAGTCCATCCCTTGTATTCTTCAAATTTAATTTTCTAATACTTTTAGGAACGTTCAGTAAAATGAATAAATTTAAAGCCGAATAGTTAATTACGAGACCCCTGATTAAATAATATATTATGTATTCCACGTTATATGATCTACACTTTAATCACATAATTTTAAATCGCGCTGAAGAACGTATAATATTGTGAATATAATTCACGAGTTGAAAAGAGAGAGAAATGCTAATTTCGTTATAACGTCAACCGACAGAAAAGAATAAGGGGGTGGGGGGGAAAGAGGTTCCGTCTGCATCACTGTAATTGAGAATGAGATATGGCTTCACGTTCTTTTCAGATTCCAACAAAAATAAATGTTTTCCTTATGAAATCAGCCGCATACCCTTCATAAAAGGATTAATTTCTCATTCAACATAATACGTTCTGAACTGAAATACGTCTTCACAAATTTATATGAACAGATCACTACAAATACGAAAACAGTTTATGCATATTTTTGAATATAGAACATTACAAATACTCTACACATCGATTTATCAAGTATATTGTTTGAAACATCCTGATTTGTAAAAAAATGAAATAATTAATGTAGAAGGTGGACTCCCAGACTATTTAAATTAGACAGCAGTAGTTTCTACTTGGAAAATTGGTAATCAACACGAAATTTAAGTTAACAATCTTCACTTTTTTCAATAAGTACTCTATTTAAATTCTTTTGAACTTCGCGTGTTTTAACTATGGGAATTGTGATACGCGATTGCGTATCACATCGTAATCTAATACTGTTCTTATATCAAATATCTATTTTCCTTTTTGTTTATAACGTGACAGACATAAGATCTAAGCTAGACGGAGTCGGGTCCCTGAATGAACGCGATTTGTTATTTAAATGACGAATTACAAGTCATCTTATCGACCGAAGGGAAACATGAAGGTTTACGTATTATCTCATTGGAACTTTTGACGACAGAAAGAAATTCCCAACAATATATCTTGTCAGCCCGGGAAACGAGAGATCTGACTTGGATGTTCAGTTGTCTGTCCGGCGTCCCAACGAAGACAGGAGCTTATTGTTAACAAATGAACAAATCAGACGTGTCCTTTACAAAAATAAGGGTTCTTGAAAATGTGTTGAGCCGACAATCCATCGACTTAAGCCTGGAGATATTCCGCTGAGTGGCGACTACAAAATTATGGCTGACACAGTCGAAAAATTATACTTCAAGGAAAAAATATCAAGCCCACAACTTGCACGGGGATAAAATTTCAAGTGCGGAGGCGGAGCTTACCGAAAAAAACTGAAGCAAATCTTGGAGAGAGGTGATTCAATCATTTCGCTCAGTTATTTTTTGAGGGGGAGAGAGAGATTTAGTAAGCGCGATAGAGACAATAATTTATTTTTCGGACAGACACACATCCAGTTTCGGCTATTCATAGAGTAGTTTCCGGCCGAAGATCATTCAAGGCTCATGCAATTCGTGAGTCTGGGGATGATTATTTGCTGTGAAGGCAACACACGACGTCGGGGACGAACTTCATAACACAGATTCAGCCTTCAATTTTACCTGCAACCCCGGACAGCAATCAGTCATCAGCACCAACAATAATTCAACAGACCATCCAGATTTGATGACAAGAAGAAAGACCAACGGAAACCGGTGATGTACATACTTCCCTTTTGCTCGTTTCTTTATAAATTGTCCACCCCCATCTCTTCATTTTCGTAATTTCCCACTAATATTCCTTGAGATTAAGAGTTCATGTTCCCGATAAAGTTATCAAAGATCCATTTAGAATCGAGATTAATTAATTTTTTTGTTAATAATATCTGAACAGTTTTATTCAAAACCTTTCCTATATTGATTTAAATATTAGATGAAAATGTGTGCGGTAAGAACAGAAGAGGGAGACGAAGGATGGAATGAGCTAAGCAGATTACAGGGGATGTGGTAGCTATGTATCTTGTGCAGGTTGCACGAGACCCGTCTTTGGACTGAATATCACAACAAAATTGCATCACAATTTTCCCCCTAGTAAAGTGAAACTTGTACATTCCTTTAGCTGTCTGCTAATGTTTTAATTACGACATCTGGTATTTAATCGAATTTAATGAACTAAATCGCTTTTCCGCCCCTTTGACTTCGACAGCGCCACACTATTTCAAGTCCCTATTTAGAAAGTCAATTACCCCTTTGAACATGTTTAATATTCACCTACCATGTAGACGAAGGGTATTTCCTTCTCTTTAGATTCTCCCGGTCGATCCTGCGTTTTACCCTTACTCCAGGTGTCGGTATTTTACCGAAAGAGATTTCTTGGGTGTTCCGTCCACCCAATGTAATATTGCACAAAGATACACGCAGGTTTTAATATTTTTAGTGGACTCTGAATGTTGAAATTATATATTCTGAACTTATACATTTCATGGTGAACATACTGAGCAGATAGCAACATCACCATCATTAGGCTTAATTTGTAAAACTTCCAGAGAAATTATTAAAACTCAGTGAAATTTCATAACATGGGACTTGAAACACCACATTTTGGAGCCATCTTCTTGTTTTAACTCCGAAAAATACCCTTGAAACCAATGGCACCGAGAGGTATTCAAACAGAGGTATTATGTGTGTGGTTGTTTCAATTATATGCAAAATAACGTAAGAATTAACAAACCCATAAAACAGACAATTGCAATAAAATTTTGAACAATACAAAAAATTAAAAAATAGTTGGCGTTTCGAACAACCCATCTGATCCTTATGAATTTTTCAGAGAAACAGAAATATTATGAACAAATATAGTACGAAATAAAGAATATAACCCAAATATGTAGCAAAGACTATTTAATAAACCATCATACATAGAATATAACTGAAAATTATCTTATTAAACATTTACAAAAAAATTATTAGATTTAATGTAATGCATTTTAGAGATTAAACTTTCTAATGAGAGAAGAATGCTTATACGTCGGAAATTTTAATTTTCTGTTTTATTGAGATACCTTTTGTTCTGATCAATAGAATAAATATTAGCAAGTAATACAATAACTTTTGTAAACAACGGTATGAAAATAAAACGTATTGAAAACATATTTTTGTTGTTTTCATAAAATGAGACAAATAATTAATGGATTTGAAATTTACAGAGATATTGTGTTGTTTAAATTTAAATTTGGAGGTAGAATAGTTCAATGGACAAGATATTTTGTATTTCGGTGAAAAATCTACTTCAAATAATTACATTGTATACCTTATTAGTTCATCTGTCAATAAAATAAAAAATTTTCAAATGCATTGATTCTTTGTCTTATTTTGTGAAAAACAACAAAAAGATGTTCTGAAATTTTTGCTGTCATAATTTTGCTTACAAGAATAGGGTAGATGAACCATCTATTTGGTCTGTGTAGCGCGAAATAACTTGTACGTTTAATAAACGTTTCATTTATGTAACAATATATTTTATAAATAAATACCTTACGCTTTGCCGACGATATTGTAGTTTTAGGGAAATCAGAAGTAGGCTTGGAAACCATAATAAATGGCACGAACGGAGTTCAATATAAGGATTTATAGAGGTAAAACAACAGTAATGGAGTGTAGTATGGGAAACAGTGGAATAACAAAGGGTGTTGGATTGGGAAGGGATATTTTGACGGAAGTTAAGGAATTCTGCTACTTGGGAAGCGTAATAACTAGGGATGGTAGAAGTGTAGTAGACATAAAGAGTAGAATAGCACAGGCAATGATGACTTCCGCGAAAAAGAGGAATTTACTTACGGGAAAAATAAGTGTGTATATTACGAAATCGTTGCTAAAAATGTTGGTATAGAGCGTGGCGTTATATGGGTGCGAAACGTGGACGATAGGAAATCCGGATAGAAAAATAATAGAAGCCTTTGAAAAGTGGTGCTGAGGCGAATTCTGAAAATCAAATGGGTGGATAGAGTAACTAACGAGGAAGTTCTAAACAGAGCATGGGAAAAGCGAACAATATGGAGGGCGTTGACCAAGAGAAGGGATAGATTGATAGGCCACGTTTTAAGGCATGATGGTCTTGTAAAATTAGCATTAGAGCGAAGTGTGTGGGGGTAAGAACAGAAGAGGGAGACGAGGATAGAATACGCTAAGCAGATTAGGTAGGATGTGGTTTGTGCAAGTATGAGAAAATGAAAAGGCATGCGCATGAAAGTTTAGCATGGAGAGTTGCATCAGACCAGTCTTAGGACTGAATACCACAACAAAAACATATTTTAAGTGCGGCGCACAATTTGCGCCATATAAAAGCGATCTGTTGGGCCGCTGACAGTCAATTATATTTTGTTTAAGAACAAGATTTCGACACGTGTGGGACTAAGTCTGAGAATATATGATACTGAACTGTTGTCCAATGATATAAATAACATTTTGTCTGATCTGTGGTTTGCGAGTATGTTACGATAATTAAAATTAGAAATAGTTTGTGACTGAGCGCGGAATAAATAAGGAGGAAAATGGCGCTTATCGAATGTTATCCCCAGCCGGGCAAAAAAGATGTCATTTTCGCCAGTAGACTGAGTAATAAAATAAGTGGCCGGATTCGCTTTGTAAAATGAAATGAAGCGAGACGTTAATTGCATTTTAAGCTGTCTAGAATGCGAGAGGCGGTCGGGGAGCGCTGAGGTGTCTGTCGCAGACGACCTGGATGGCTACGACCTGCCTAATGAGCTGTATCTCATTCTGTAACGAACATTCTCGTACGGAAGACGTGCACGCACTCACTAATGTGCTTCAGGGAAATCCGCCTCGCTTCAGAAAGCCAGATGTATCTATTCACGGAACACAATAAGCGGCGACATTTCTTCAAAGTTTCCCGAACAAAGGGACTCTCTTCTCCACACACACACACACACATACAATGTCCAGACGTTCAGTCGCTTGTACATTTTTCGCCAAACATTTGTCTTTATTAAGATTTTAATATTCTTTAGTGATGTAAAATATTAACGTGATTGTTTTTTAAAAACCAACAACGTTTAGTAATTTATTTCTTCCTGATTAATTTTAAGATTTCGTTTGAAAACGTTCTGTATGATGCGACAAATATCCACGTCAAGTCATAGACTTGGCACATATGTAGAGCTGCAAGGCTGCTTTTCTATTAGCAGCATCCTCTGGAGGTACGCAAGACCAATTGCTAACAGTTGGCGCACAACCGCATATTTCGTGTCTAATTTCACTAGAAATATTCGAGATACACTCAATTGATTAAGAATCCATTCACATGTTCTACAGATACTAATTTAAGAGTGAAGTATAGCCCTAGAAGAATAAATGGAGTATTCATTAAATTATCCGTGAATCTGCAAAGTCCAATCGATCAGTTACTTTAATAAGTCGCTTTGTAGGGGAGATTAATGACGGCAAAATTATTCAGAATTGTAGTAAGTAATGCTAACTAGAATACAACACAACGTTGCGTTCCTATCATTGAAACTTATTCAATATATAGATTGTTCACAATATATCAATTTATAAATATGAATATATAGATTCTTCACACCTGAGGAAGTTGCAATAATAGGAACGAAGAGTTGTGTTTTATTATAGTTAATAAATATTGAAAAATTTGCGCGTCATTATTCTCCTGTATTCTTGGAGATATAGTTTTTTAATTATTAATTACTCATATAAATACTTTTATCGTATGGAGGTATAGTGAGAACAATCACTTTTATCTGTGGCCACGTGTATATAGGCTTTTATTTTAACTAGCTGCTTAACCGTCTTTTGTACAAGAATTAAATCATCATCTCATTACCTCGTATCTGTATTCCCTTTTCAGTTTTACCACATTTTACATTAATCATAACCGTATTAAAGGAAAAAAAATAGGTGCAAATAATGAACATTATATAAACAGTGGCGAGGTATATAAATCCAGGTAAATGGCTTTAATTTTAAGTTATGACTTTCGGTTCAATTTATTATTTATAAAAGATTTTTTAAAATAAAGTCTAACATGCTAACCACAAATAAATTGATAATTTATGAAGTAGTGTATGATATTTAAAAATAGTCTACAAGCTATTTATCGCTAGAGGAGGAAAAAAACTTAGTTATTTACTGTAATGCACACATAATCCCTCTTCAAAACGTTAAATTTAGGTTTTGGAACAGTTACAATTTTTATGAGATAACTAAAAATTATTTTCATGGTTCTATACAGGGTGTGAAATAATGTGTTGAATATTGTGAGAGGTGGTATTTACCATCAAAATAATAAAAAGGGCATGTAAACAAGGGTCCGGAAACACATACTTTCTGACATATGTACACTTTTTCAGAGTGGCAGAAGACATTTGGTTGTTAATATGTCTTAAGAACACCGCAAAAGGTGACCAGTTGAGGGCCTTGATCAGTCCACACACCTCGTGCGTTACATTTATAGACAAAAGACCTGGGACCAGTGTGCGGTGATTGGCAGCAGAAGCAGAAAAGTGGGTCGTCCACGGTATTGCATCAACAATTGCAGTATTTGTGTTCTTAAGACGTTATACACGACCAAGCGTCTTCCGCGGCTATGGACAAGTGTACATATCTCGGAAAGTGTGCGTTTCCGGAACTATGTTTATTGAAATTTTTTCTTGTTATGATGGTTACTAAAACCTATCAAAATATTTAACTATATTTTATAGACGAAGAAAGGAAGTTTCAAGAAATCGGTCTTGGCGTTGTTAATAATATATCTCAAGGAAAAGAAAATTACATCACTTTCGGATCCCCGATTACACGAATCTTAAAGACAAATCCACACAACACTATTATTTTATCTTTAATAGAACTAAGTAATATAATCGTTGAAAGCAAGAAATCTTCAACTACATAAATTAATGTCGCGTCAAAATTTCCAGTGTTTAGTATATTGACCTCTTCTTTTTATCTATGTAATTATTTCAAGATCTGGCAGTGTATTTAGGACAACATGATTAAACCGATACTTCAGTAATGCACTGTCACACCTCAAAGAAAAATTTATGATGCAAACACTTTTAATAACAGCAAAATGCTTACATGTAAAGGGAACAGCATGTGCGTTGTGTTTCCTGGAAAACATAAATATTTAGCAATATTTAAAAACTTAACCATAGCAATAGTATAATAACGGCGATAACAATAATTGTTGTTTGTTATAAACCGATATGATGAAGCAACAATGTTTGTTTTCAGGGTGATGTAACAGTTTCAGTTACCAAATTGCTAAAATTGTTTTGAAATGTTTCATTCTAAGAAGAAGTCATATTCACAAAAAGTATTTTCAATGCATTATTCTTTATGAGCATTATCGGCTCGAAGTTAATTTTAACCATAACTCGTGACCAATCGCTCAACATTCTGATATTTAGTTTTCGGTAAACATTAGAACTATCGCATAAACTATTAAATTAAGAACCAAAGATGTCATACGTTACATAACTTACTACACGCACTATGAGGCAGAAAATAATGTTAAAATATAACGGAAAGCGTCGCTAACGTTCATATTTCAGTTTATATTTTCTCAGAACTTCATGTTTTATTATAAAAGTATATCAAGGTGCTTTTAAGTTCTTATGCTGTGCCTTCCTCAACGACAGAAAATTTTCACATGCATATTTTATGATCTAAGCGTTTTCTCTGGCTGTTCCGGGACACAGAGTTTAAATTTAATGTAAATTAATAATGCATCTTCTACGTCTTAAAAATTTTATGTTTTCTACAGGTAATGGAAAAGGGTCCTTTAAAAAATTTAGTTGTGTATGTCTTCAAACAATTTAAATAACTAACACTCAAAGTAAATGTACCTGTATCTCACCAACAATCATTAATTGCGACGATGGTTACATGAGGCTTTAAAACTGAAGCTCTTGCATACAAAGTCGTCGAAATGTCACCAAAAGAACGTATCAGTGTTATTTTCAGTAGCTTCTCTTGGATGAGAACACACTCAAAGGTTCAGCCAAATCGATCTATTCCTCTGCGTTTGGCGTTCGTTGCGTAGAAATATAGAGGTTACTATGAAAAGGAGCGGATTAAGGTGTTAACACTTAGGAAAATATTATCTAGAAATTTTAAAACTGAATCTGAATAACTTCTAATTTTCGAAGCCATTATTCGGATCATTTGTTACAATTTAAATACTGCGGATGGAACACATCAAAATACTACATAATTAGCTTTATGTGTATCAGTTCATAGTGTTTCTCTAATTTTCACAATTTGAATTACTTACTGAAATTTTCATAAAAAAAATAAATCCCAAACAAGGAAATCAGTATAATTTATCATCCTGAATTCAATATTATCGATTATTTAGGTAAGCAAAATTTAAAATATAAAAATTCCTATAAATACTACAATGTTCCTTACTTCTGAAAATAAGGTTCTGAAAGAACGTCTTTATAAATTAAAACAAACTTGTAATAAACATTCAGTTCTCAGTGTGGCAGCTCAAATAACCGGTTTTCAATGGATTATTGTAAAAATATTACTTTCTAAAATCAAATTTATGCGCGATTAAAGCCTGAAATGATACAAATTAAATAAAATAGTTCAATCATTACTGTAAAAATTGGCACTAATAATCTCAACAACATTTATGGCTGCATTCTAAAATAACTTCTTTGGTCTCCTCTTACTTATATTTTTGATATATCTCAGGTACAGTCTGTAGTGTCATTATTCCACGGATCGTGGAAGGAACGTAATATATTTTAAATGTTTGTTATTATTAGAATGAGCAAGTAACTTCTCTTCACTGATATCTTAGCCATAATATATTATTAATTTTCAGTGTCAGGTACAAGATGGATTAAAGCATAAACACTACCTTCATGCAACCTTTAAATTGCGATACAATTACAACGAAATTTAGAACCGTCTGACGTTGAATCGACAATGTAAATTATTTGATATTTTTATAAAGTAATAAAATGGTAATATTTCGTATAACGTGAGTGAATAGCCGTATAAATTTTATTAATATTAAATATTCATTTTTTAATTGGTAACCTGCTCAATTACTAGTATTGAATTATGATAAATCTGAGGAATTTTACTAGTTGAAAATAGGCATGGATAATTTGCCTGGATAGATCGTTATATTAAATTAATTACAAAGATTTTCAATATTTAGGAAAATACGAGAAGGTATAAAAAAGAGGGGAAGTTTATGTATATATATATAGTACCAGACAGAAACTTCAAGAAGCAGATTGCGCAGTCTATCACTCCGAGACGCAACACCACTATTCATTCCAAGAAATCTGCTTAACTATCGCCATGGTCCGAATGACCTCGAGTTATGACACAGGCCCCCGACTTTTCTCAATATAAAAAAAATGATTAGGCGTTTAATCAAGGCATCAATACAATTATTTAATTGATTTTGTGTTGTCGTGGTCGTAATCGGTCCTGGTCTTATGTAATCCTCTGTGCTAACCAATCCTGCGCAAGCTTTTTCTTTTATACATACCTACCACATGCCAAATACACCCTAATCTGATTATCGTATTCCATCTTTTTATCTCCCTCTTCTGTTCTTATCCCGCATACTTCCCTCTAATGCTAATTTTACAAGACCCTCATGTCTTAAAACGTGGCATATTAATCTATCCCTTTTCTTGGTCAAAGTCCTCCAAATTTTTCTCTCTTCCCATATTCTGCTTAGAACTTCCTGGTTAGTTACTCTATCCACCTATCTGATTTTCAGAATTATTCTGTAGCACCACATTTCGATAGCTATTCTATTCCTATCGTCCACGTTACTCATCCATATAATGACACACTCCATACGAAAATTATTAATAATGCTTTCCTAATATTCATACTTATATTAGCCGTAAGTAAATTCCTCTTTTTTTGGGAAAACCTTTCTTGCCTATGCTATCCTACTCTTTACTTCTACTATACTTCTACCATCCCTAGTTATTATGCTTCCCAAATAGCAGAATTCTTTAATTCCCTTAAAACTATCCCTTTGTTACTCCATTATTTTTCGTACTACACCATAACCTCGGTTTTCCCTCTATTAATCCTCATGTTGTACTTTTCCTCCAGGATCATGTCCATACCATTTATTATAATTTCCAAGTCTTGTTCTGACTCCCCTAATACTACAATATCATCAGAAAACCTTAGTTTTATTTTTTTTTCTTTCATTTTGATTCTATTTTCATATTCATTTTTAACTTTCTTCATCGCCTGTTCCATGTATAAGTTAAAGAGCACGGGCGACAAACTGCATCCATTTCTACTTTATTTTCTTGCTCTTCAATTCTAATTAGTGCTGACTGCCATTTGTAGAAGTTATGGATTAGTTTTATAAGTGGAAAATATTCCAATTCAGTAAATAACAAGAATATTGATTATAGGGAGTAAAATATATATACAATTTTGTTTTAATTACTTTACATGTAATGCCTGTGTCAAAAAAATGAATTGTGATATTATGTAGAAAATCTTATCATTTCCTTGTATTTTGTTAACTCCCTTCTTCTTTTTATTTATTTCACAATTCATGTAACGGAAATGTTTGTTGGTTATGAACAAGTAATAAAATAGTTAGTATACAAAAAAATATTGTCATTCGCCCATTTGAAGCCATTCAGCAAAATGATACCTTTACCTGCGAAACCAAACCAAACCAAGTAAAGTAGAAGTACTCGTGTCGGTTTAAAAAAAATTGTAAGGTGAAGAAACTTATGCTTCTCCACAGCACGAGTTGATAACAAATAAAATGTCTCCGTGGCGGTAACAAATCACTACTACCGTTCCTTTGAAAATAGAACAGGTCATAAATACGTGGCTGTTGTAAAGGCTGCTTCAGATATTGATTCGTATCTAAACGTTTCCTTCTTGTAGGTTTGAACGAATGCATACATTATGAATAACTTAATGATAAGCTAACTTTTTCTCAAACAAGTTTTAACATTGGGCAGATATGTGAAATTTTAAGAGGGAAAATTTTTTAGTAATTTGTCGTGAAATATTAATTTAATATGAAGTTAATGCCGAAGTACCACTTTACATCGTTTTCGTAGCCGCAATGATAGAAGAGTTGGCGCGTGAGGAATATTCCGTGCAAGTTGTGTGAATGAAGGGCGGCCATGGCTGAGGGCCAAGTCCCGAGAAAGCTGGCCTGGCTTCTGTGACCCGCGTGTCGTTTGCGTACGAAATACGCCCACAAGACCTGCCTGCTACTTTCAAGCACTATCTTCAGCTAATAACATTACCAAGCAGCGTCTCGTTGCACATGCCGCAAAGAAATCTACTGTTTCAACTACGACAGTTAACAATTACTTTTTAAACTGACGCCTACTGAAATTCTGTTGACATACAAAAATAGCATCAGCGAATAAATATAAAGGATTTCAATAATTTAAAGAATAGCGAATATTTCTTCCGGTTTAACAGAATTTTTAACAAATGGCTTTCATGTTGTTATGCATATATTAAAGTATCAGAAAATATTTTTAAATTATTGGAACAGATATTTATTGTAGTATGTTTATATACAGGTCTACCTATAAACACTTAAATAAATTTATTCAAGACATTTATTAGTTTTTATTTCAGAAATAGTTATTGGTAATTTAAACTTAACAGCATGCAGCATTGATGATTTACAATAACTTTTGTTTCCAAACTAAGCCATATTCTCGTTAAATATTGGAAAATTAATATAAATGGATGTCGATAGGGATACTTAGATACATACCAAAAATATTTTTCTTAACTTACTAGCTGGGAGCGCAGCGTTGTCCGTGAATATATTTATGTTAATCCGACAAAGTATTTTATTCGACAGTAATTTGTTGTCAGCACGTGATTAAACCATCACCGAGAGTGTCATATGTTTGTAAATTTTCCTTTTCACGCCCCCTACTTTATTACGATACAACAAAAACAATGACTCCGTATCTTAATCGTGTAAAGAAATGTACTGATACCTTAAATGAATACATATATACAGAAAAATACGCAGATATAGTCAATGTGACAAAGAGCTCTTTTTATTTTGCCCTAAAAAAGGAAACAACAGGTACAGAATTGTGCTAAAATTTGAATTCAGTGAATATATAAAAAGTACGGTTTCATTTATGTATTTAATTTATTTTTAGTATCTAAGCTTCAGGGTAAACCTTATAACTCGCAGTTGGTTTTGAACGATATTGGCGGAGACATGGAGGAGGGAATGCTGCGACCCCACAGCATACTCGTCTCCCGTCATTCGGAAGGGCGTGAGAATAGTACCCAATGCCCGACCTACCTGATGCAGGTTTTCTAGGGTTTTGCCTACATCTCTTTAGGTGAAACACTGGGTAGGATCCTTAAACCACAGCCCGGGAGCCCTAGTCAACCGTTGGCTACCTTGCTCTACCTTTCGCATCCCCCCTTTTCAATTCCCTTCCTATGCTATTAAAGAGGAGTTGCCTGTTTCAGGATCACCCTCATGTAGCCTGTTAACCCAAAAAAATGAAGGAAACCCACATCAACTTTTGAAGATCTCGACGCATGTATTAACTACAAACCTTCCTCATAGATTGTTTTTCAAATTTTTATATATTCATATATAGAGAACCTACTATCGTAGGTTAGGTGTCCTGTGCCAGAAACTTTCGCGGAGTGTATTTAACAACTTCTCAAAGTTTCATGGCTATCCGACTAATGGTGTAGTAATGCATAAAGGACAGACAGACATACATACATATACATATCATTACAGTTTTTGCTTAGCAAGAAAATCCTTAGAACTGAAAATAGCTTTTTTTAGTTGGAAGCTTCTGCCTGAAGTTTATTCTCAACTGCAACAATTTATTTCGACAATTTCCAATTCTTTCCACAAAATTTAAAAACACGAAAAGTTAGTTCTATTAAGTCCCGCACACAGTTTCGTATGGTGTGACAGTAAAATTGAGTAAATGTTAAGTGTTTAAAAATGTGTGTGAATAATTAGAAATTGTTCAGTAAACTTACTCTAAGATAGAAGTATTACAAAGAATAAACAAAAAATACCAATCAGCAAATATCTTGACAATTTGAATAAGACTATGACAATTGTCGAAAGATGCTACAAATTCAATTAATCGTCTATATCGGAAAAATCTGTGGTAGGTAATATGATGACACGGTTGTACGAACACTTGGAGATTTAATTAGACAATTAATTTAATATTTATAACACATAAACTATTGGAATATATAGTCAAACTAGTGAATATGTTCTGTAGTTCGAACGTTATGAAATAAATTACTGTCACCGAAAATAAAACTATTTTGTATTTTAACCATTAAAAACCATCTGTTTGGAATTCGTTATTGAGAATCTTAAATAAAAATAACAACTATTCAGCCTGAGCGTGCGAAGTTGCTACACGATGGAAAAAAAGGACAGAATTTCAGTCGGATACAGCGACAAATTTGGATTATTTAGTTTGCCATAACAAATTGGTTTATTGCAGCCAAATTTTATGTGGTAATGAGTTAAGCCACCGTAATAAGCTTTTGAAACAATCCTAAGGTTTATAATATTTCGTAACATAAAGGATTTTGAACATAGGAAACAATACACGAACTGACAAACTAATTAAAAACACACGCGAATGTCATGTGAAGATAAATTTCCATCCAGTACTCTTCAACAACCACTAAATTATGAAGACTGAAGACTGTATCCTCACAAGATGTACAGAATGATGTTACCAGTAAGAAAGTCAGTGTTGAATTGTGATGTGTATTGTGGTGTTCAGTCCTAAGACTGATTTGATGCAACCCTCCATGCTAATCTATCTTCCGCAAGCCTTTTCATTTCCTCATAACTAGCACAGCCCACATCCTCCCTAATGTGTTTAACGTATTCCATCCCTTAACCCACACACATCCCTCTAATGCTAATTTTACAAGACCCTCATGTCTTAAAACGTGGCCTATTAATCTATCCATTCTCTTCGTCAAAGTCCTCCAATATTGTTCGCTCTTCCCCCATTCTGTTTAGTACTTCCTCGTTAGTTACTGATTTTCAGAATTCTCCTAGAGCACCACTTTTCAAAGGCTTCTATTCTTTTCCTTTCTGCAATTCCTACCGTCCACATTTCAAAGTAGCAGTTCACGAATAACGTTGAAACGCTCCAGATAAAAAATTAGTGTTAATTCAAGTCATTAGACCGCATCACAAGAAAATTACATTTTTTTCAATATAAGTACTTGATTGAAACTACATTTAGCTTAAGTAGAGTAATCGTAATATTATGAAAGTATAAATATATTAATAATAATCTGTTTTCTCCCCAAGGATTGTTTAAAATATTGGAAACTTTAGGATATTTAACTAAATACTAATTATTTCATGCGGACATTACTCAACTTTGATTTTGACAACACATTCACATAAATAGGTCTTTTAAACTTCTGCATATTAATTTATTATAGACAGAAATTTTTAGTGGTCCGTTATATTACCGAATTTTCACTTTGTAAAGGTTTTGCATGTCTGAATGAGCTTTTAATGTCAGACGTTCTATATACGGCTGATTTCATACCAGCTTCTTACAAACGTATCAGCAGTATTGATATTAGTTCTACTCATGATAAATTTCATATAATTATAGTAATCAGATAAAGAACTTATTTGGATGGAAAACTCCGTGACAGGAAAACGGGGCTACGAGATCAGTGGAGGGACGCGCGTGTAACACTCCTGCTTCCTCTGTTTGCGTGACCCAGGACATTACACGTATCTGGAAACAACGCTGGAAATGCAGTTATGGGTCTGATAAATGACACAGGACGTGCTAAAACGATAATATATACCTATAATTTTGCTCATTGTCGGTACTTGTATTTCTTCATGTGAACCATTTATACTGCAAACATTGACTCACTACTAATATTTTACAGACTGCTTATAACATTATTTTTGCCAATTTGAAATGACCGGAATATCAAGATTAAATACCCAAATTTGACAACTGTTTTCGGGACTAAATAACTTAATTTTTTATTTCGGTAATTTAGCTTCCAACTCGAGAGGTTCTCAAAGCGTTTCTGTGAACAATGAGAACACAGTTTTATTACACTTTGATCGCTAGTCGTTTATTATTCATCCTTAAAAAACATTCACATCACTATAATCCGGAACCATTTTGACAGAAATTCGAATTCTGAAACAATAGGGTACGAATCCATCTATCTATATATAAGTGTGTATGTGTATGCATTCGGATGCACTGTATTGATAACCACGATCAGCTGAAATTTTCAGCAGTATTTGTGCGTTGAGTGGGAAATTTAACGATCCAAGGCCGGCAGCGGCACTTTAAAACAACACTTAATATAGCGGAAATTATTCCCGAAACTAGCCGAGTGCTTGGGGTTATACCAAATCGATGAAATTAGGAGACGAGATTCCTACAGCGTTATAAACCGTAGGTGAGCAAATAGCGGGACAGCACTGACCTAGGCCTTGTTACATTTGGCAACGCAGCAGTATCTCTCTCTCCCTCCTGCTCACTATTTTCTCTTTTCCTCTGCTGTGCTCGAGATAAATCACGTAGGCCAATGCACTGTCACTACGGTAACTCTTCACTACACTTTTATGACTACAAAAATTCACTTACAGTTCCCCCCACACGACGCACGTACGATTATATCTACATATTCACGCACACAGATATACATAAATAATATTTCTTTAAACAATACATTCTCAAACTTTGTGAAATTATGCGATTATTAATTTAATATCAGTCACTGACGACATATATTAAGGCATTCGGCGTTAATTATGTTTTATTATTTGAATTTGACTGTTTAGAGTTTATATATATAATTCATTTTAGGAAATAAGTCTCTAAAATTTTATACCTGATCAGTAAAGCTTTACATCCTCTACCGTTACTATATATATATATTATTTTTTCACCAATTATTTCAAATGGAAATAAAATTAAATAAAAATATTTGATATTGATAATTAATTAATTCAAGAGGCGTGTATAATATTATGAATCCAATACATAATTTACAACAGTTACACATGTGAGTATTAATAAAATTTGGCACGTAATGATAATATTTAAATTCGTCCATTTAATATAATTATATTAAAGTTTAAGTAAGGCCAAAAACGGACAAAACTTAGTGACACATAACAAACTATAATTGAAAATCAACTACATGATTAGACAAAGACAGGAATTATAAATCCCGATTAGTTTCACTTTAAACACAACATTAATACTCTGAGTGTAAAAACAGACACGGATTTGCTCAGTAGTATATATGTCTTAATTCATGAAATATAATGTATAATTATTATCTTTGCTTTTTTAAATTTTGTCTTTTGGTTCTTTAATTACTGTATACTTTGGCTCTACTGTAATATCTTTGGAATGTTATCATTTTCGTGCATTGTTATTTAGTTCAACCTGAAGAGGGTCCAGATCAGGTCCGAAACATGTAGTTGATTTTAAATTATAGTTTGTTATGTTTCACTAATTTTTTGTCTGTTTTTGGACTTATTGAAACTTTAATTTAAATTTACAGCATTAATAACTATTATATAAATATAATTATACATAAAAAATATTAATACGCTCTGATAAATTACGGTAACTTTTCTTATGTTTTTATATTAACTATAGTCCTTGCATTTAAACTAGATGTTAACTAAAAATGTTCTAAAATTGATAAATACAACTGAAATTGTGTATGAATAATTTGGAAAATAACGGAATGATTTAAATGATGATATTAAAACTGTGGACGAGTCACAGGAGTTCATGATCAGATGGCTTATTATCATCTAAATAGTTTATAGGAAAATTCCAGGTAATTTTCTAGAATTTAAACTGGTTGACGAGAATACGGAATCAACAGCATTCTTACAACACTAATTAACATATGATATGGCGTAATTCTCTGGATGTGATGCTTATACCGTGTGTAAGGTAGCACATCCATAGGATTATATTGAACGGAAACGATATGTTCAAAGAGTTTAGAAGTGAAACGGATGTATTTCACGTTCCAAAATCTACTAAAACGTTTATCTATACAAATAATAGTTATAACAATATCTGGACGGACTTCGATTATATTGTAATCAAAATAGGCCATGTAAATGAGAAATACGCGTCCTGATCATGATAGGTAAAAAACGTTGCCGCTTGTGTTAAAAATTTAGTTGCTTTAAGTCCTGGAGGAAGGAGTTGTGTTGAGTGCAGACTATTTAGTTTGATAGGGTCCTTGAGACACGTATAAAATATTTCAAACAGTAATAAGCAGTTTTCTTAAAGAAGAAAAACTTTGTACTACACGGAAGACATCCGTTAGTTCATCAGGCACTGGATAATATACTAAGAAACTTGTTGGTATATAAATAACGTAAAAGTGCTATATGAATTCAGAAATCGATAGACAGAACCGATGATGTGTTTGAACTTCATCAATTTAAGCACACAGATTGTTTCAATAATTTTCTACTTTATAATTTAAGGTAATTACTGTGCAAAATTTCAAGTAAGAAATGCGGTTTACAGGCATGTCATAACACAAAATAGTAGTGGTATCTGAGCAAGCACCAAATAAAAACAGCCACGCCAACTTTAAATTCAATACAACACCAATCTACAATTAACAGTATTCAGTAGCCTTAAGGATAAACAGAAAGTAATTGAAACTCCATAACTAGAAATTGAATATTAGGTTACATAAATTTATAAATTAATAAATTCTCAGTTAGGGAAAATATAACATAAAAGGGGTAGATGAGATTTGAATGAATTTTTTTCAAGATTTAACACAGAATATATCATATATATCAGAATTTTAAGTCAAGGGTGGACTTTTACTGGAAAGTCGATAAAAATTTTAATGAGTGACTACTGTTGACTCAATTGTCTGTGGATCAAAAACACTAATTTAAAAAATATTATTAGTATCAGACAGACTTTTTTACGGCAAAATAGTCACTATACCTCAACCAGATTACGGGGGCAGCTGGCCGACTAGTCCAATGGCATCAGCGAACAATTCTTACCATATACCAAGGTCGTCTCGACATGTGAGAAACTTAGTTTAAAATCCTAAGCCTGGAGCCAAAGTAAGAGGAAAAGCTAGTGTGATTCAATTAATGACAACTCGTTTTTAAATTTGGAAGAGGAGATGCGGACAAAACTATTGACACCCCTTACCAAGTCCCTTCCCCCTTTCGCCCCTCACCCATGCTCTTTTCGGGCGCACATAAAGGCATATATTCACAAATATAGTAAATTATGCATGTACGAATATAAACTATCGTAAGTTTTATTAAGTAAAATTAAAAATAGTTTAAAAATAAAAAAATGGACTAAAAGAGTTCGGGATGGGACCATTCGGCGCGGCCGATTCGGCGCAGCCACTTCGGCGCGGCCCATTCGGCGCAGCCGTTTCGGCGCGAGCCGTTTCGGCGCAAGCCAGTTCGGCGCGAAACTCGCATAACATTATTAGACGTAAAGCAGCCGTTTCGGCGCGAAACTCACTTAACATTACAAGACATATAATTTCATATTTAGCAAAATTTTTAAATATATTCCTAAATACTTAATCAGTTGCAATATCTGAGAGTTGTAAAACATTAATAGTAAAACAAGCTATAAGTATGAATTCCACAAATATGGACTAAGCGTCGTAGGTTAATTTAATTAAATATTAAGCTACGTTTTTATGACAAATTATCTGGACTTTTCATTAATATTTGAAGATGCCAAATTATTTATTCATTTAACAATTTGTAACAATAACTCATGAGACTTTTGTGTTCAGAATAAAAATCGAAATATTTATCTTTCAATGAAACATAAATTTTATAAAAGTAGCGATTTAAATTTATTTAAATTACTTGTCTTTTAATAATAATAATAATAGCCGAATTGGTCTGATGTGATGCGTCTCACCCATGAGTCTAAAATAAATATTATATTTTACATCTGAAATTATAATATTTTTCTAATAAATCTTATGGTTGTTTCAATATGCATTCTTCCACAAAACTGAATAATTTTTCACATTGAATTTTATATTTTTCCAAGTCCCATAAATGCGGATATTAAATGTGGGCATAGTTTGGCCAATATAACTGTAATTACAATATAAACAGATACCGAAATTATTAATTTTATTTTTAATATTTTAACATAGCTTAAATTATTGCAAGATTTTAAGATAATTTGGATATCATAATTCATTAAATCATGTCATAAGTTTGTATTATTTCTTACTGCGTAATTTTACGGGTAAATTATTAATTTCATATTAATCTTAGTCAACCCAATTTTAATGTATTTTTAAGCGAAATGCAAAGGATAAATATTAAGAAGAACACAATATTTATTTTTCCCAGATTAAATTTATGATAGCGCTGACGTTATAATTTGACGTCCATATTTACTGAATTATAAAGCATAGTATCTTATGGAATAATGGCTGATTTGACATGTAATTAAGAATTATTCCTGAGTAAGTAGATATTTTTATAGCAATTGGTAACTATCTTATTGACAGAAACAATAACCAAAACATCAAGAAAATTGACAGAGTGATCTTTTTCAATTCAATTTTAAAGTTTCTTTCAGTGTTGTAATTATTAAAAGTATTGAGCAAATGGTTTATGTGGAATCTGAGAATGATACTAAAAAGTCATCATTCTTGAAATATCTCAGTGGTTTTAAATCTAAAGATGTAATACATAAGGCTTCCAAATCTCTCATAATTTGCGCGAATAACGACAAAGAAAAATTCCCAAGGTAGAACCAATGATTTCGTGATAGTAAATGTTCTTGAACGAAAAATAAGTGGAATTTATAATTACATTTATTAAGATAAGAATTTTTGATAAAATAATTTTTGTCAATTTCGAAAAGTAGTTATCCCATCTATTTTTAAAACTTGGGGTAAAAATTAAATAAGAACTCTTCATCTAATGATAAGAAAACATGATCATTAGTGACGTTTAAATGGTCCAAAAACTTAAAAGACGTTTTGACTGTAAAATTATTTTCCTTATTAAGAGAATTATATAAAAATATAGAAATGTTATGAAGAGGGCTGCTAGTAGAAGAAACGATAATTCTGAAAGATAAATTATATGCTAGAGCATAGGCTCTGGCACTATTATCAGAAGTTAAAAACTAGGAGTTAAAAAGTGCTACTATCCACAAGTCTTTTCAAGTTAATTTCTAATTGATCAATAACTAAAGTAATGGATTTAATTTTTATTGCAAGTTCTATGTATTTATTTGTCTGGTAATAACGTTTCAACTTTATAAAACTATTTAGTCAAATTCCTTTGGCAGATTCACTAAAGATAACATTAGGATTATTAGAAATGTACATTTTGGTGTTTTGCACAACTTATGATAATTTTCTATACAGAATTAACTCATTGTTAAAGTTTTCCATTGTAATTATGGAACTAACAATACGCTTATTCTTTGTAAGTGTTATTTCAGCCTCGTTGCTTGTGCGACATGCACAATAAATTTTTATCCATTTCAATTTCTTTTTTCCGTTAATAATTTTTCATTTTATAACATAATTGTATTATACATATATATTGTAAATATTCATTTTTATTATAATCGTAAAAGATGAGGTTTTAAAATTTAAGAACGGAACGTCGTGAACAAACTACTGTTAATAAAGTTTATATCACTTTTTTCTGATATATAGGCTGTTTTTCATTTTATTAATATTAATATAAGATGTGTATTTGTATAAAATAACTTATTTGAAACAAATGTCCACGATATTCTCGTTTATCGCCACGTAATGTCCCCGCGCCCAACCTTGCGCCGAACTGGCTAAAGAGTTGGATATGAAGTTTTAAAACTCGAAGTATAAGAATCCAGAATCATAATAATGTAAATATTGTTCAAAGACAGTGAACGGTTAACTAAGGTCCTCAGGCTATAGTTTAAGGATCCTGCCCTGTATTCACCGGAAGAGATGAAGAGCAAATTCTTAAAACCTGCATCCAGTTACGTCGGATCATTGGGATTTATTTGGATGAAATAATTTTCGACCGGTTTTTTTTCAGACATTATTTAATTTTTAACCAAACAACGTTTCGGCGCTTATTTGCACCTTCCTCAGGTTTTTCTCTTTACAATACAATTATTGTTACATCCATTTTTCAAAAATTCAACATATTATAAAATGTTATAAACACCAATTTTTTTTATATAAAGCGAGGTCCGAGGTAGCACTAAGAAACTTATTTAGCCACTGTTTACACAATACTTGTAAATATGCAAATGTGCACCGAAAAGTTGTTTGATTAAAAATAAAAAACTGTCTAAAAACCGGTCGAAAATTATTTATTTAAATATTTTAATATTAGACGTTAATGATTTAATATTAAGAATAGCGATTAATTCGGTTTAATACTCATTCATGACGGGTTTTGTGTGTCAGAGACATATTAATCACAAATGGAGGAGAATACCAATGAAAAAGTATATCCTGCGGCGAACTTCAAAACACATTTGAATTATTGGATACGGATAACTGCAGTATCTTGGGAATAAAAACGGTTTATTTAGGAATATTATTGGTGCTTCTTTGTAAACGGAACGGTGGTGACTGAATTATCTTTGGAATAAAAACTCATGAATGTTAATTCTATGTTACGAATCAGTATTCCGTCAAGCTGTAGTGAATCGTTACTATTTCGGCTATTATCTGGGTTCACATACTATTCGTGGGTTTATCATTAACAAATCAGATAGATTTATATGTTTATGATTCAAGAAGAGAATGAAAATACCCGGAGTCATAACGGAAAGCCAGTCATAAAAATATAAAACAAAACGAGGGGAATTCAAGCGCGTGGAAGAGACAAGCCCAATCGATTTTACTTAAATTATAAAAGTGTACATATGAAATTTTAAACGATTACATTCCAATTAATTACCCCCCATACTATTTTGTCTCGTCTTTTCTATACCACACATAGATGTGTGTGGTGTACATCTACAGAGCTAATAATTTAGTGAACAGGAAACTAAATTAATTACTTATTTACGGCAGTTCGCCGCATTCGTCGCTTTACCGCATGTCAGGAACTATTCAATCATTCATTCGTGCCGACTACAGAAATGCAACGTTAAATGACTTTGCAGGCAGCGGAAACTAGACACGTACAATTACGAGTACGACCTCCTCGCCCAGGTCAACGAACGGTTACAGCTTTACTGGAGCGCACTCAACGTTGCATACTACTCAGACCAACTGGACCTCAATAGGAAAGTGTTCAATCAATGCGTCATATCGCTGCTCACTTTCCGAGCCGAGAATTGCTCAATTAAGTCGCTCATATACATTACAGTATATCCAAATGATTGTCCCACTAAGAGTTAAAGATTCAAATGAACATTGCAGAACACTCATTACTTTACGTCTGTTTTTTAAAATTATACAAGCTGATTTACCCGGCGTTGTATGGTTCACTTAAGTAATAAATCAGGAATGTAATTAAAGGGGGTACAGTACACTCCATTTTTCTTGTCATATCCTACCAATTTTCAAACATAGTTTGTATAATTGGCGAAAAATCGTGGTCTGAGAAGAAAATAACATAAGAGCAAAATTGTAGAGAATGTAGTTACAAATCGACCACGTGTCCTCAGATTTTTTCTCAAATCCTCAGTTTTCAAATTAAATGCGTCTAAAATTAGAGGGGTTCCAAAATTGAGTTTTTATTGTGTTGTAGCTCGGGAGAAAGAGGAGCTGGCCCACTTTGGAAATACTGATACTCCTGGGTGAGACAAAGAGAATAAGTCTTTACCCGTTTCTTCAAGTTGAGTACGGACTTTACTAGAGGCCGAAATCCACCGCAAAAACAACTTCAAAAAGCGGAAAAAACGTAATTTAGTTATATTTTTCACAGTATGGTTCTTATTGAAGATTACTTAATTTAATACTTTTACCTGTGATGAATGTCTCTACCAAATTAATATTTGCTTTTAGATATGAGCGATTCTTAAATATTTAAATATACATGACGCGAGAAATGAAATTAATTTACGTATACATCGTATTGACGATCCAAAGAAGTTAATTATTTCTCATGGAGTTAGTTCCCTGCAAACGATACTTTATTTAAGAAGCAAATTGTTAAAATTTTTAAAAAATATATAAAATTATAGATCAACAATATACGCAACCCGCATTCACATTAGCAGATTTCGACGCGCGTATGGTACACGAAACCTGTTACTTAAAATGTTGTTCACTTTTTTCACATATATAACTTCGGTACATTAAAAAAAATAAAGATCAGGGACAGCTTCGAACCCCCCCGAAAACACGTGTGCCCATTTTGATCAAATTCGGGACCAGTTGTTTGAACGCCAAAGGCTGGGGCATACATACTAATGTATGGAAAAAATGATTTTAGATATATAGGATAAATAGCAATTAAATGACCGTTTTACTGACATTTTAAAAAGATTCATTCAAAGAAAACGACGTTTCGAGCACAAAATTTGGACTTTGTAAGGTGAGAAAGAGATATGAACTAATTTCTTCGTGAATTAAATTTTTAAATGTATGCAATTATACACAAATTTGGTTATAAAATAGAAAATTAAAATTATTTCATGACGCAACTTTTTGAATTTCTTGCACAACGTTTTATTAGCATATATTCTTATTTCTCACGTCAGGTAAATTTAAATATTTATGAATTGCTCATTTTTAAAAGCAAATAAACTATTATTCATTTGATAGTTACATTCATCAGTGGTAACGTATAACAATAGAAAAGTTGTGATTGGGATTCTCGCAAAGAAATCGTTCGAAGGGATCGAGAAATGTTGAATTTTACGTCTCATTAACAATATTATCATTGGCACGAAAATTCCGTAGATATCAGTATTTATGAATTTATGAAGGAAAACGGAACTTTTTATATCTTCATGCTACTATAATAATGAATGATTACACAGCGAAATTCATCTTGTAATTTATATGCATTAAATGGTTTTATAAGTACTTCTGCTCGACCTGACAGCAAATGCACCTGTAAAGAGTTGATTCGTCATTTGAAAAAATAGAACTTCATGATGATGTCAGAAAATTAACACATTAATTGGTTATAATGGCTAGTCTATAAAATAATTAGTTCCAGGCGTGATAAAAATAATTTAGGTTGTGACTCACTGTTGTTAAGTAGTATTATGATAGTCTATCGTCATCATTTGCTAGCCAAGTGCCCGGCGTTGCCCGGGTATTTATTTATTTTACCCCGGAGAATGAATGAATTAGTCACTAATTTCATGGCCAATTCGTGACTAAACTTGAACAGAGATCGTTTTTTGGACAATTCATGGGCACATCGCGGCCTATAACGGATTGGGGCTAGCTTCAAATTAACCGTGATGATGACTGGGGGAACCTTAACCTACTCAATAATTCTCCTGGTACATTAAATTAGCACTACCTAAAATTTTTGGTTCTTTAAGACAATGAAAAATATTACGGGTACTTTAAAAGAGTTAACAATTCTTTAGGTGCCCTAAGAGAGTCCAAAATACACGCTATTACATCAATAGAGTATAAAATTCTTACGATATCTTAAGGAAGAGAAGATAAAGGTGTCCTAAGGAGGAGAAAATTTGTCTAAATTTAAATTATGGAAATAAAGTGTACCTTTTTCCTTAAGTATGTAACGCAACGGTTTTAAATTCTTATGACTAGTATACATATAATGAAAATTAGTTGGGTGGATAGAGTAAGTAACCTGGAAGTTGTAAGCAAAATAAGAGGAGAGTGAACAAGTTTGAAGACTTCGATCAAGAGAATGGATAGGTTAATAAGCTACGTTTTGAGAGAGGAAGGTTCTATAAAATTAACATTAGAAGGAAGCGTGGGAGGTAAGAACAGAAGAGGAATGCCAAGGATGGAATACGTTTAGCAGATTAGGGAGGCTGTGGTATGTTCTAGTTTATATAGAAAAGGGTAGGCTTGCGTAGAATAGGCTGCCATGTAGGTTTGCATCAGACCAGTCTAAGGAATGACTACTACTACCAAAAAAAGAAGAAGAAAACATATACTTGTAGAAATTAATCCTGCGCCAACTATTCTAAAATTCGTGTACTAAATCAGAACCCTTCGTTGTGATTCATGCACCATTTATATAAAAATAAAATAAATTAAATGTTCATTTTGGCCTGAAAGGTGCCGACGAAAACCTTTAGGGGGATGAGCACAGAGCACAACGACTCACTAATTTTTTACCTCAAGCGAATGAAGGATAACTAGAAGGAACAATTTTTTTTATATAAAGATGCATGACTACTGGATCCACTGAAGCTAGAAACTTATATTTATTACGACGTTTGTAGCCATTGAGGAAAGGATATTAAAATTCGTTGTGAGTCGGTGAATAGACATAAACAGAAATAAGTAGAAAAATAATTCATTTTAAAATAGAAATCCGTAAAACCATTATTAGACGGCGAAAAATGTAGTTTCTTTATGGGACAGCAACCGTTCTGAATCAATTGTACGAGAAACCCAGTCGCTGAATCGTGGAAACAATGGCAAGAGCCAGTTATTCAAGGACGCTAGAAGCTTATATTGAGATATATCAGCTGGCTAGAAAAAGTAAAACTGGAGGTGATATGCGCTCAGTGACCAATAATTACCAACCTTCATTCCAGATTTTAAAATAAGTTTATAAAATCTGCTGAGCTTAAAATTGACGGAATTATGCTGTCCATCAATTTTAGAATCAGTTGTAATAGCCATCATACGATACATATTTTTTTTGTCTACAAACTGTTGCACTTTCCTAAAACGACATGACGTGATAATTTTTGCCTGCTTTTCACTAGATTTTCCAGGTAGAAGCAGACCTGAATTATACAGCGTCCAGCCGTTTCGGAGGGGGAGATGTGTGGGTGACGTCCCTCTGATATGAAGTCATTGTGTGGCAGCCCTTCCCATGGCGAAAATATTTCCAGGTGTAGGAACTGTATTGTGAGGGTCGCAACCCTTTCAGCCGTCAAAGCTCGTGTTGGAAACGTTGTCAGGCGAAACACATTACGTTCGTCGTCGTTACTTGGTGTCCTGTTCGCGGACGGACGCGACCCGGGGCCATCTGCGTCATGACGTCATCACACTTCCGGGAAGGTAGCAAAGCTTCGGCAGAAACGTCCAACAAAGACCTTGGGACTTTGCTCAATTGTTCTCGTGTGAAGGGTGAAATCTCGCACGGAAAACCAAAAGCTTTATTTTGCGGCACGGAGAAAAACTCCAGTGACCATTTGCAATTTTTCTATACTGAATTAGGCTATTTAATAACGATATGTTTCAAATAAGTATCCTTTATATCCCATTAACGGGCGTATATGGGGAAGGAGGAGTTTTATAAAATTTACATTTGGTACCCGCAAAAAAATTTGGACAGTAAACTCTTGTCAATACGTGATGAAACCACATCGAGGGCGTCAGATTTTTGAAACTCTACCTTTCCACGTCTCATATACTATATTTAGTGGACAAAAGACCGGGAACCAGTAAGTGACGACTGGCAACAGCAGAAGGCGTGAATCGTCCTCTCGTCTGAACGATACTACATCAGCAATCTGTGTATGTGATGTGTACACACTGGCCGAGGTTTTCCACTGTTCACCTTGTGGGATGCTAGAGAAACTGTGTCATTAGACATATTCACAACCAAACGTTTCAGCAACGCTGGACAAGTCTACATAACTCAAAAAGTACGCGCTTCCGAACCAATTTTTATTAGACTTTTCTTACTTGTTTTGACATTTACCCCCACCACTCAATATATTCGAAACTTTTTTAACACTCGGTACATGAATTAACTGAAATACTTCAATCATAATTTTTTTCTTATGACTAATAATGAAAAAATAAATTCATCACGAAGTCACGAAAGTCGTTAGTTTTTATAGAATAATATCGAGTGCCTTAAAAAATGTATTAACTGAGGAAAATAAGCTTAAGTACCCGGCATTGCTTGGGTTCACGTAAATAATAGAGTAGAAATGTAATTAAAGTTAAGTTTCATACTTGAGGGTACACTACGTTCATGGTTCTATTCCAGAGAGTAATCGTTTTATGTTTTCCAACCATCTAAATCTATTTCTAGTGTCATTTCGAATCTATTTTCAATCCTAGGTAGCGTTTTACAGACAGGGTTATTTTGACTCCTTGCCCGGTGGTCTGAGAAGAAAAGGTCATATGACCAAAATTGTAGAGAATCAAATTACCAATCGACTATGTCGCCTCCGAATTTTTCTAAAATCCTCAGTTTTCAGACTACAGGACCCAAAAGTTGGAGGGGTTCCAAAATTGAGTTATTTATTCAGTTGTTTCTCGGAAAAGAAATATATCTACTGATAGGTTTCGGTGAGAATAAACCGTTTCTCGTTTGTTCAAATTGAGTACGGACGTTGCTGAATGTGGAAATCCACCGAAAAAACATCTTTAAAAGGTGGTAAAAACTGAGGTTTGTTGATATTTACATTTTTAGTAATGTTGTTATTAAAGTTTAATACTTTCACTTGTGATGAATGTCACTATAAAACGCCTAATACTTTATTTGCTTTTGCAAATGAGAACTTTTAATATTTACATTTACCTGACGCGAAAAATAAAACTAATTTACGTATACATCCTATCAGGGATCCAAATAAGCTTATTGTTTCTCAGGGAGTTAGATCTTTACCAACTATGAGCTACTTACAACGCGAAATATTTATAACTTAAAAATATATATAGAATTAAAGATCTAGAAAATAGGAAACACGCATACATTTTAGATCTCGATGCGCTCATGGGACACGAAACCTCACACATTAATTGTTTGTCACTTTTTCACATACATAACTATAATATATTTAAATAAATTTAAATATCATGGGCAGCGTCGGGCCCTGAGGAACACGTGTACCAAATACATACTGACAAACTGACAAATGGTTGTAGATATATAGATGATTACATTGCTTTCCTTGTGATATGCGGCCATTAACCCACTGTTATCCGCCCCTGTTATATCAGCACGAAGCTGCAGTGGTGGATCGTTACGTTTTAACTTATGAGCTGCATCACCACCCCTAGCAACAATTTTTACAACACTACAACACAGCGTTACTAATACTCTGCGGCAAATGTGTTGCACCGTAACATACTGTGTCTCTTATTCCGTCTACATAACAAGTAACATTGTCTAATTTTTAAAAGCGTAAATTAAAATCTGCTTCAATCATATTTGTAACATGAAATTATTTATCCTTCGTGGAGGGTTGCATCAGACCAGTCTTAGGACTGAATACAACAACAACAACAATGGGTGAATTGATACGGCTCAAGTTCAAACTAGGGCAATCAATAGGACTAACAAGGTTTTATATGAATAAAAAAATAGGGACTAATAAAATCAATAAGTTTAAATAGGAACGTACCTAAACATCATTTCTCTTTCCTATTCTATCGAAATATATAGGGTTCAAATCTTATAATTAAAAGTTTTATTTTGCTTACAGAGATCTACTTGAAAGAAAGTTACTATTCAAAAAGGCAAAATTGAAATGGTATACGTCGGTAATAAGACGAATGCAGCCGAGACTTGAAATTGAAAGAGGACATCAAAAGACTGCAAATATTTGAAAGGAAGGTCTTGCGAACGATTTATGGTCCAGTTAATATAATTCAATACAGTGAATCACGTGATATCCCTCACATTTTAAGTTAGTTTGGACATCTACACAGAATGAGCGATGAAAGAAATGCAAAAAAAGTTTTATAACTGTATACCCCTTTCAACAAAAATACGAAGGAGACCGAAGACCAGATAGAGAGACGAAGTACTAAGTGATATTAGGAGTCTCAGAATTAGAAAGTGGACTTCTAAGGTCCAAAAAAAAGGTGTGGAGACACGTTGTGGTTCAGGCCAAGACATCACAGAAGTTCCTCAAAAGAGGGTTTAGAAAACTCTTCTTAAAACGTAATTAAAAACATAAACATAATTCTTTATTTTAGTCGTCATAATATTGATGTTTCTTCTGAAAATTCTCTACCATACAACATAGAATTGTTTTTACTATCTGTGGAATCAATTTTGGTGACTTGTGTGCCAATATTTTTGATTGACATTCTATTATATCGACTCTCTTAATCTCCAATTCAGTCTGAACTTTACTGTTCCACGTAACAATTCATGATGTAGAATTGAAGTGGTTTGTACAACACTTAGTATTAATTATCAAATAGTTTACCTGCACTGCAATACTGCTTAGTAGAAACATTTTGCTCCTCGTTAAATTTTTAAGTTTATAGCTAAAGAGTGGTCATTTCAAACTTCCACATCCACATCTAAATTTATCATATAAAGACAGATTATTCACTCATGGAAGAATAGCCTTTTGTTCAAATCATCATTTTTGAATAGTAAACAGTAAAATTTTGAAGTGTTACATAAAACCTTCCTTTCAAGTACACTAAACGATCTTAATTTCATGAAAATTCATAGTCGAATTTCCACACTCGTTCTAGACACATCATGATTGCAGAAACTTCAAATCGGAACTAAGACTTTCAAATAACACACCCGCACAGATATTCTTCCTTAATCGGGAAAATGTGTATTTTTTCGTCGTCAGATTGGTAAATTGTTCACTAATAAATTCGGAAAAGCATTTAATATATGCTGCATTCAAAAACCTGAGCGGAGTGCAAATAAATTTCAACATGAATATGCATTTAGCCTATAAATATGTAAGGTCACACAATACACTCGACGCGATATCTGTAGAGAACAGGTGGTACTTCTATAGAGTGTACTTTTGGGGGAGGGGGAATTCGCTATGAAGCTAGGTTTAATATTTGTCCACTATTTCAAACGCCGGACGAACAAAACAATTCGCAACTGAACGTCAAAATAAGGTAAATATTTTATTATACACGTGTGTTTCGAGTAAGTCAACGCAATTTTAAAATTTATTTTTTCTGTAAGGATATACCATTGTTCAAAAATGTTGCTAACAGTTTCTGTAACTTTAAATTTAATATTGAAATTATTAGATACATTTATTTCCAAGAGTATTACATTCCACTTTATTTTCACGATTATATACCCCATTATCTGGAATTGCCTATTTGGTTTATATTATTTTACCTCATCTCTTGCATTCCCCAATAAATTTAACTGATCAATTTATCATCCCTTCCCACGCAAGATGTGCTAAAGTCAGACTGGATTATTGTGCGAACGCAACATACAAAAATCCATGCCTTGATCAAATTTGAGGGGCAGTTGTCCGACTGGACCAATGGGATCAGAGAACAACTCTTACCGCATGCCATGTCGTCCATGTATACACCCCTAAAAACGGTCGAGGTCGTCTCAGCTTGCATGACGCTTTGAGCCAAGGAGAGGAGGGAAACTGGTATACCAGGAAGGAGCAAGTCAGCCCTGACGGACTTTCCAGAACTCCACCGGGTTCTTTCCATTTGCCCGTCACGTAAGTTTCTTTTGGCTACATGAGGATGATCGTGAGGCAGGCAACTCCAACTTTAATAGCATATGAAGGGAATAAAAAAGAGGGATGTGGAAGGTAGAGCAAGTTTTTTTTATATACCGTGCCTCAGAAAACTACACTGCGAGTTATAATGATTCCCCTTATGTGTTCCTATACCATTTATCCGACTGGAATGAAATTTTGGAGTTTTGTAGCGCTCAACCCAGAGAAGGTTTCCGCCGATCTTTCAAAGATTTAGGTTCATTTACTTTCCCTTTCGTAACCAAAAATTGCCCCACCCTAAACTTTTAACAGGCTTCATCAAGCCCTCACGTAACGTGTGAAATTATTTAAGTTATACTATACGTTGTAATTTTTTTCCGCGAACGGCGTCGTCACCACCACCGCACGTGACTTATTAGAAATTAGAAATGGCGCGCCCAAGACTGATTTAATCACGCGTAACCAACGAGATTATTTTCGATACTGTTATAATGACGACGACCAGGATATTACTGTCGAATTTAAAATTCTGCCGTGCAACATAAATAAATACCCGGGCATCCAGCAAGATAGGTTGCAAGCAAAGGAGAAACACTTCGGTTAGACTAATTTGTGTTCTCATACTCTAAGTAAAATCAGACAAGAATAATCCTTTTCTATATTGTGTTAGTTAATTTTGCAAGCTTCAGAGAGTTTATAATCTGTTCGCATTTTATTTCACAATATGTAAATTAATTCAGGTCTAAAATATATCATTTCTTGGCGAGGCTTCTATTATTCTAAATGACTGTTACTATGGAGACACTAAATTTAGAACTGCATTTAGCGATAGCATGAACAAATTATAATACCCTCTGTAAGATAATTTTATCATTTATACTTGTCATTACAAGGTAAGTGCGTAATCTTCAGATCTGTCAGGTAATCTTCACAGATACGTCCAAAGACATCAGCATAACGTGTTTCCTTAAATGAATCATCATAAGCGATGTTGATGTTATAGCTTACATTTTTTTTTGTTTTTGTGAACGCGGAGGCAGTCTGAAGACGTGACTGGAGCCCGAGGGAAATCCAAGCTCGTTAGGCTGCATTATACATTTGTTTTTGAATGGACGTACAGCAGCAAATATTTCTAGCTGCCGCACAAGTATCGATTTTAGTACTGCTGTTTCCTGACACTACCGTTCGTTCCACGGTAATTTATGGCTCACGTCAGCAACATGAACCTCAGCAGCTTCACTTTACGGGAATTTAAACTTTACGAGTGAACCCCAAAGAGATAATCGCTTTTCCCCAGCTTTCTCCTCCCGCGTGCCGTGGTGCCTTCACGTTTCTATAGCGTGAAGTTTCTTCGCCAAGCTATTTCTGACCTAGCCAATTCTAAAGCAGTAAATTATTCATAGTGTCTACGACATATTGTGAGCATGAAACTAGGTGAATCAATCGGGATACTGCCGAAATAAAAAGAAAATAAATTTACAATTTTCTTGGAGCCTGTCGTCCGTCAAGCTGCCACTCCGATTTTGAACGTTGCAATTGGATTATTACCACCAAAAATTTTCAACTGAACACGTCTCAAATAGAAAATACACTCAATTTGTGAAGTCACTATTCACATCGGGAACAACTCTCACGGCTACTTTTCCTTGTATTACATTTTCGAGCTTTGCTGGGAAAATCCAGCAAACAGTAACGGAAAGAATTTTATTGAGTGTCTACACAGCTGTTTGTACCTGGAAGATTAAACGGATTTCGTGTGCGAATAAGCATTTATAGCTGAATAATTGATAGTTTCTCCCTGGAGACACGATACTTTCACAACTGGGCAGGAATGAATGCCAACGCCTCGTAGCGGCGGTATCGCGAACTCCGAGCTCAAGGCGGCCGATAACGCGTGCACTGCCTTACCGACACGGAGGCCGCCACATTTGAAATACCTCTCTAAACTTCATCAACCAGTAGATTGATTTATTTCGTCTTTCCACAAGTCCGCGAATGAGGAAACATGATACGTCAATAAAATAAATGCAAAATTATAAATACAGATTAACTTAATATTACACTCTGTGTCATAATGAATCTATATAACTGAGATTGTCTCACAAATACTCACTTTTCATTGCTTTTCTTTCTTTATGAATAGCGGATATCTAAAGAATCTATGAATTTGTTTCTTTCAATACAATGGCTTGTTTATATCACCGAACTTACAATTCAAGTATGTACGAAATATATTACTGAAATAGAGTCAGTATAACACTAGCGATTGAATTAAAAACAAAACGGGTCCAAAGGTATATATTAGGAATTGTGACATGGCATTTTGACCAGTCACAAATATGTTAAAATAACGTAAATTAAATTGAGCGACATGCAAATCAAGGGATCTGGTGATCTTTGTTCGGGAATCATCTTTACCCGACATTTAGAAATTCTTTGGAAATTTAAACTAATTAACATCAAGTACGTTCTTAAATTGATTTGTAAAAGTCTTTTGGTTTGACAATATTGAATTGGTGCAACATTTTTCATAGAAGTTTATATAAAATAATACTATATTTTTAAAAGAGTATAAAAGTTTACCTCTGATGGAGTTCGTTTTATTTGTATCAAGTCTTTGGCTCTTGGACGGGCCATGAAAAGTTAGAAATAAAATTGTAAAATGGCACGTAAAGATGTTTCTGGCATGGAGTTTTCAGAAATGTACGAATTGGTATAGACAGTACGAATAAGTCAAAGGAGAGAACGAAATGGTATGTTTTATTGTTCCGTTTGCCAAAATTGTTAAGAGTAAAATAATCAAATCAAAGATGGGAATAAGAAAGAGATACCATAGTGGTTGTGATCTTGTTTTAAGTATTATATCCCTCATACATGCAAAAGTTTTTATATCAAGGAAGTTTTCAAATCCATTATTTATGTCAAGACGGTATATATGTGAAAAACAAATACTTTGTCAGATTTTTATTTGCGACTGTAAAATAAAAAATAGTATCTCAAACTCGATAACCGGCCTTTATTTTATTTGTTGTTGATATATAATGATGCAAACCATCTCAAGGTGAACACAAAATTACTTTATTTTTTAAAAAGCTTTATTACGCTCCCCTTTCCACTATTCTATAATATAGAATTTACAGAATAAATAAAAAAGTTGTTGAAACTAAGGAATGAAAATTAATGCCAAAAAATTAATCAAATTAATATTAGATCTATTACATTTGAATTTAGTACTTATGTGTATTGCTAACAGTTCAAATTATTCAATAAAAATCTTTTCAATGTGGTGGATGAAAGATCCAAAATATCACATAGTAATAATTAAGGAAAGATAAACCAAGTAACGTTTAAATTGAGCATACTCAAAAAAAATTAAAAATGTTTGAAAAGATAAACAAAAAGTAATAATATTCTGATTCCTTGTTGTTGTTGTGGCATTCAGTCCTAAGACTAGTTTGATGCAACCCTCCATGCTAAATTATCTTACGCAAGCCTTTTCATTTCCTTATAACTAGCACAGCCCAACATCCTCCCTAATCTGCTTAGCGTATTACTCCCTCTTCTGTTTTTACACCACACACTTCCCTCTAATGCTAATTTTATAAGACTTTCATGTCGTTAAACGTGGCCTATTAATCTATCCCTTCTCTTGGTCAATGTCCTCCATATTGTTCACTTTTCCCCTATTCTGTTCAGAACTTCCTCGTTTGTGATTCTATCCACCCATCTGATTTTCAGCATTCGCATATAGCACCACATTTCAAAGGCTTCTATTCTTTTCCTTTCCACAACTCCCATCATCCACGTTTCGCACCCAAATAACGCCACGCTCCAAAAAAGATTTTTAGCAACGATTTCCTAATATTCACACTTATATTACCCGTAAGTAAATCCCTCTTTTTCGCTAAATCCTTCCTTGCCTGTGCTATCTTACTCTTAATGTCTACTAAACTTCTACCATCCCTGGTTATTACGCTTCCCAAGTAGCAGAATTTCTTAACTTCCTTCAAAATATCCCTTCCCAATTAACACCCTTTGTTATTCCACTGTTTCCAAAACTACACTCCATTACCTTGGTTTTTCCCTCTATTAATCCTCATATTGAACTCTTTCTTCAGGACTACGTTCATGCCATTTATTATGGTTTCCAAGTATTCTTCTGATTCTCCTAACACTATTAGCGTAAGGTTTTTATTTCTTACAGAATTAATAATTGAGGATTTTTTCAATAACTAGTAGGGACTTTCATTTTAGTATGTATATATTATTTGGAGCCCCTGAACCTATGTTCCGTCCTCAAAGTTTTGAATTTGAATACAGTTATGTTTTATAATGAAACCAAAGCAAATGAAGAAATAGAATAAATATAGATTTCATACCCGCTTAGCTTATTAACATAATTTATGTTGGTAAATTGATGAAAGAGTGTAAAATTAATTATATTACAAATAAGAAACGTGAAATGCATATTGATTTTCAAATTAATAGAAAATGTTTCATTACTCGTTCCTGAGTATTGGTAACTTTTAGAAAATATATACAAATCAAATTGTAGAACGTTTATTTGTAAAATTATGTTCAGTTACATTTTTACAACTATCAATTTATTAACTTAAAGTATTTGAACTTATAACAACTATCAAAAAATTCTTATATTTATTACATTCATTACATATTGTATAAATAATTTAACTAATCCGACGAAGTTACGTGTCCCACAGAGAACTTTATCAGTTTACAAAATTCCCGGAAATGATAGAATTGTTAACACTCTTCGTCAGAACCGTCATTATTGTAGAATCGAAAAATAATTGGATTTAAATGACCACCGATAGAAGAATAGAATCGTAGTTCTATCTTAAATTTATGTATAAATTTTGCGAGCGATATTGATTCACGAGATAGGACGGACTCAAAGGCAACTGTATAGCCAAAAATAATTTGAATTTTCCAAAAAATATTGTATGTGTGATATTGTGTTTCACCTACCGAAGATTTACTGTCAGAATGCAAAAACCACTTGAGATGATGGAATAAATAGAATGAGCAGATAACACTGGTCAAATTTCACTCACGCCGAAGAATTTTTCTGATTAAGTCTCGAAGGTTAAATAACAATCAGGGGCTCAGGGTCCGATTTGGATAAATTAATCTAATAGCAGAGGAGATTCATCGGTAATCTGTTCTAAGCTTACCTTTCATTTTAGCGTTTAAGGCTTTAATCTTGTTTGGAGATTTTGGGAGACAGTCACAGCTCAAACCACTGATAGGGTTTCAAGAAAATACGATATAAATAAGATATGGACCAGAAAAACTAAGCAGAGTCGTTAAATAAATGTGTCTTAATTGACCTGGCGTACTGGGAAATTCAAGAACCTATTAGTGAACTACAAAAAATTTATGAAAATTAATTCAGTAATGTGATATGCAATGAGGTTATTTGAAAGCAGAGGCAATACACGCAGGTTATTAAGAAGTCCAGTTCACATATAACTGCAAAATCAAATGCCATAATTATTATTTTTATATTTCAATTCGCATTAATCTCAAACATTCCCAAAACGAAGTCTGCAGAACAGGTGTATATGTATTTATTCATTTCGATCTACTAGGACTAGTTCTCATACCAATAAAACAAACTAATATTACATATATTTATCTTTTTCATCTAATTTCATATTTTTTGCCAAATGGGGACTCACCTGTGGGCTATGAAAGAACTCGTATTTGGTGAAGTCCTTCCGGAACACGAATTTCTTCTCCTCTCTCCGACCAAAAGGCTCCGTGTCGTGGTGCACGGACAATACATCTTCGTGGTCTTCCAGACTGCGTTCTGAAACACACGCCAGGCGTAAATGAATTTACTATAGTACGGGGCAGCATGCAAGGCGGTCGCCTTCTGCACAGACAGGCAGAGAGAGCGAGAGAAGGATGGAAGGGGGAGGGAACCATAAATAACTACATTACTTAACACACGCCGTTTAGAGACACTTTAAGAAAAAAAGCATAGCAGTGAGAAACACATAGTGGGGAGACATTAATATATATTTTGCTTGAAATTCTCCGTACAAACAAATGCAACTCAGTCGCAACTGTCTTTTCTTAAGGATGCAGACAGTAGGTATGATACTCGACTTCCTACGGTGGCAAAATTTAGAAGTGGAAACGTCTTGACAGATTCTTCCGATCTTGACGCTTTATATCAGGTTAACGAAATCTTCACCTTCAACAACGACAGAAGATTCATTGGCGTTCTTTAAATTCATTACTTCTCCTAAAATTGGGCCAAATTTGAGTAATGCTTTAGAAATTTGCTAACGCTGCCCATAACAGTTGCTGGCGGCGAAAGAACCAATCGTAATTTAAAAATAATATATTGTTATTTAAGAACCACGTCTACTCAAAATTGTCTTAATTTTGCCACTAAATATGAAAATATGATGTCATTATCGATTTTGCGGGATATAAACTTCTAAAAAGATTGTTTTAAATTAAATGTAGACTTTTGGAAAGATTTGGGGTTTTTCTTTTTTTATTTACATACTTTTGATATCCCAATGTTGTTAGTTTGCTTACAGCACTCGTATAGTTTATACCACAGGTGGGGAAATGTACGACCTTGTGGCCACATGCGGCCTTCATGAAACCTAGAACAATGAAGATAATGTCGCAAATCCCTTTTTCATATTAAAAGTTCACGGATAGGAGAAAGTGCGGGGCGTTTACTTTCCTGCTGTGTCAACATTTTCTCTCTTGACAAAAAAAATAAAAACCAGTTTAAGAACGAAAACTTTATATACTCATTTAGAGGATCAATTAAGGTTGCTAGTTACGAAGCTTGATCTAAATACTGAATCACTTGCAAGTAAAGAAACAAGTGCTCCAAATTAAAATTTACATCGGATTTAAAATTATTTTACGTATTTTTGCTGTGTTGTTAATATTGTTATTTTTATATTTATTAATTTGTAATATTAGAAATTTATTTACTTCAACTAACATGATTACGACTTCTACTGAATATTCTAATTTTGAATTTCTTTATTATATAATATATTTATTTAAAAATGCTTTTACTTTATGCTTATTAGAAGTTTCATTTAAATATGCAGGTTTTAATAAATAAATAATTACAGACGTGAAAATAAAAATATATTATATAGAAACGTTTTATGTTAAATAAAAAAATTAATCAATTACTGCGTTATGTAACACATCTATACCATGTAATAAAATGATAAAACTATGCTAAAACCATAATAATAATTTTATAAAAGTCCAATTTCTAGTTACACGATTGATAGGACCTCCTTTGTTACTGCTTGATTTAAAGGTAGCCTCTAATGGTAAAAGTTTCTTCTCCTTTGGCTAAAAACACAATGCTTGTGGCTTACTTACTCCAAAATTACTCCCTTTCGCCGTTTTTTTCGATACCTGTATGCTTTGTTCATGAAATTACACTCCAATTTGCAGAAACCAAACCGAAAAAAAACTGATTGAAAAGGCAGATAATTCTGTTCTGGAAAAAATTATCAGGGCTGACGAGGCTGGGAGTTATCAATATGAACCTACCACAAAAAGTGGGTCTGCGATGGTACGTCATCACTTCCAATGAAAGTGCGATTAACAAAATGAAAAGTGAAGATAATGCTCGTAGCCTATTTTGACTCCACGGCATTAACAAATTTGTTCCTAGTGGGGAATACTGTAAATCCCCAGTATTATCAATGTATGTCATGGAGGGTTCGGCTGCAACACTGAGAGAAATGGGAATTATTCTTGCTGCGCAACAATGCGCCCGCTACACCTGCTCGAGTCGTAGCACAGACCCTAGCGAGAAAGAAATGCCACTTCTCAGCCAACCTCCGTATACACACGATTTCACGCCGAATGATTTTATTCCCTAAAATAAAGATTCACATAAAGGGTCATTGTCTTGACGAGGTAAACGACATTCAAGGCGCTGTAACACGTGAGTTGAATAACACCCCAAACAAATTCCATATGGTTGTATGAAGTTATGTGTGTTTGCACTCAAGTGGGAGGTTACATTGTAGAACGCCAAAACGATTAAAACCTACTCTATTTTTATTAATCTTGTATCGAAACTTTCCAGGTATATTGTGAACACGAAAGGAGTTAAAAGGAAAAATAAGGAATAGCATCGGTACTGAGTAGTTAACGTGCAGCAAGTTGCTCTCATGAGAGATTGACTCGTGTCGGAAGTGCTTTGGAATCCGGAAACGTAGACGCGAGTTTATCTGCTTGCTGCGCATGAATGGAGCAGCTTTACTACAAGGAAAACTGGTTTTCAATTTGCGTAACTAGTATTTTTTTTTCAACAAGCACATTCCGTGGCAAATGTGACGCCGAACTGAACCGAAGCCAAGTCGTAAAAATATTAGCTCGAGTATTCGCGACCTGCCCCAATGACGGCGGCGTGAGTCAGCTGTGTTGTTGTAAAGGTTCGCGGCGCTGCCAACAGGTGTCTCTGAGATGCGCCGCAGTGGAGTGCGTGCGTCGGGCCTGTGCATCGACCTCACGGGCTCGGCCAGAGACGCAATAACAACACACAAGCGTGCTGCGGCTCTTCCTTGTGACACACGACTTTAATATTTTACAAACGGACATCTTAGCATATTAATCTATTTTTTATTACCTGAACCGAAAGGAAATTTGTAATTTCTAAGCACGGGAAACGTCTGAACAAATTTTGAATGGGAATAAATAACTCGATCTGTAAGCCAACTAACAAAACGGCGACACGCCACAATCGGCTATTTTGCCAACTGCTGCGATCTTCAAAGCCAACACCACACAGCTGGGAAACTGCAAGGAAGGGCAGAAAAATTTGCCATATGGAAACAAGAAACTGTAACATCTTACTCGGAACTTAAAATGTGAAATTGGCAAGTTTAAGGCAGTAAGACCTACAAACGTAAATACCGCTAAATATTAGACCGGAAGTCGACTATGAACTTAATAAGAAAAATATAACCATTACACTGCGTTAGCAGAAAGATTGACAAGAACGTTTCTTCCAGAATCATTGGACCTTATCAGCAGTACATTACCAGTAATTTGAAATCAAAATCTATATAATACAACATACCACAATATAGTTATTTTCGATCTATTCTTAATGTACAACTGATGAGGTGCAGTGATTGTGGAAGAAATGTTGCGTTTCTAGTCAATCTTCATGTGATGATAATTTAATCTTATTAATTTATTTATATCTTACTTTTGGGTCATTATTTATTGTGAATTACAAGGTAAAATACAATATTTATGATCGTTTACAATTATGTGTAAAGTAGTAGTAGTGATATTTTGAGAAGTAAAATTTATATAGTAGCCCAAACGAAAACTGAGTTTAGATATTTCCATATGTTACCTCTTGTTTCGTAAATATTAACACTGAATGTTAAGTATTGTAATATATAGTAACACATGTACTATATGATATTAAATAATAATTAGTAATGATAAAATAACCCCTCTCGCCTCCCTATATATTACAATTGGCGTCCATAGTTGGACGCTAATTGTAATATATAGGGAGGTAAGAGGGGCTATTTTATCATTATGATTTAAGTTCCACGGTTGGGCGACCATTGTGGTTTACTTACTTTATTATTAACTAGCGATGCCCACGACTTCAGGCGCGTAAATAGCTCTTTTTATTTCGCCCTAAAAACTAAAGTACGGTATCATTTATTTTTGACCACTTCACAAAAAACCTTTTTTTTTAACAGTCCCGCTTTCACACGTTTACAACAATAGATGGACTGAGAATGCTGTCTTTCTCATGCTGCCAAAATTACGCATATAATATTGTATAGGATCGCCTCATAGGACTTTTAACTCCCAGTTGGTTTTCACACCGCCTTTCGCGCGGCAACTCAATTGATTTAAAAATATTTACGTTAATATCTTCTGAACTCTGCAATGTATCGAAATGAAACATACACGAAAATATTCGTTTCAATCCTTGGTATTTTTATTGAAGTCCGTTCAGCCTTTTCGGAGCCTATTCGAGACTAGTCTACGGACAGACACTTCAATTTTATTTATTAGTATAGATTTAAGTTATTATGTTCACTTATTGAGAAGGAAATTATATAATAACAAGAAATGAATTTAAAATCCTAATGAGTTTCATCAGTACATAAATTTATTATTGCTCTACCGTTTCATGTAAAATCGTAAATTTAGTATTGCTCTACACTTTCATGTAAATTAATTTTGTTTTCTTCTGGAATTTACAAGTTTAATTTATTAAATTTTGTTGTTATAAAATAAATGTCTACATTGATTTTAAATTCATTTGTCATTATTATATATTGTCCTTCATAAGATATAATAACTTTAATTAATGATAAAGTATATAAACCCCTCAATTATCACAATAGTCGAGCAACTGTGGAACATAAAAAAACTAATTAGTAGTCATAAAATTACTCGTCTCACCTCCATATATATTACAGTATTCAGTTAAATATAATACACATTATTGTAATATACAACAATTTATTGTATATCAAATCATCCAAAACACGATTGTTTTAATTCGTACCATATTCTTATATTTTAATATTTTTATTTACTTTTCGGCAACACGTAACTTATTCAGTTTATGCTAATTATCATTGCAATTACTATTTATTTATCTCTTTTTCATCAGAACTTCACCAATGCGCAACCAGAAAATGCTAAATTACATAAAATAGGTATCTTTTCGGGGATTAATTAAATATTTTCTTTTTTTAGCACTTAAAAATCATTTTAAAAAATATGGGAAAAATCCGCTGCATTCAGAATTAGAATGTCAGGTGTTAGAGTTGAGGGTACGAGTCAGCGGTTGCTATAATTCGTGTCAGGTGTCTAAAAACAGACTGACTGACTTTGACTGCTAACTACTACAGACGAGTATTTGAATTATAAAAATACTGACAAAGAGGTTAATTAAATCATTGTTTTATTTTATCTTTACGGACTCTATCGGTCACGTTTTACTGAGAATTCTTCCGTAATCTGAAATTAAATTCTTGTCCAAGAGGGGTGTTTCAGAATATCGACAATATAAATTTCCGACCTGCGTGACTCGTGAAACACGAAGTTATACCGCAGCGCTTGTAGTAAACCGTATATTGTTGCCGCTCCGCAAACACAATCAAGTGTATAAACACGCGAAAAATATGTCCGAAAACACGAGATACGGGATCCGCACAGAACATAAACAAGGCAACGACAACCAAGCACCGTTCAAATTAATATGGAAAACACGACAGAGATGAAAAAGAAAGGAGACAAGTTGTTTTTAGCTGATTTAATTAAATTCGTTTCTAATGTGCCTCGCTGGAGTCTCGTTAGGTGAATTTGTTTCCTTAGCGTTTTAATATTAATAAAATATAAATTATAATAATGAACAAATAAAATTATATAAAAATAATAATTGGGACTGCATTGTGGTACGCGATTAATGGACGATTTGCATCAATATCTGGATTAAAGTTTTCAACTATTGCCATAAAATTTAATTTAATTTTATAGGTATCTGGAAACTTGGAGAGTAAACAGGGGAAAGCGTTATGAAAATTGTTCTGGTGATGCGAGACAAACGGTAATGCTGATGGAGAAATACGATATGGCAAAATGTCAGTCAGTTATTTATTCGTAAGGCAAATAAAGGGTTCAAGGATGATTTGAATAAATTCTATTTTTAATAGATTCACTTGAAAAAATAGTTTTAATTGGGCCCAAGTCAACCTTTGCTTCCTTCCTTTCCCTTCCGCTTCGCCTCTTTTCACTTCCCTTCCTACGCTACTGTAATGGCGTTGCCAGTTTCTGGATAACACTAATGTAGCTTGTTGCTCCTAAAATAACGGTAAGAATTGTCACTAAATGAAGAGGATGCCTATGGGATCTTTTCTCTGGTAGGTGTTTCTCTATAGAGTGATCATGGGGCTTACCTTCGTTCACTGGTTTCAGAGACGAGGCACCGCTGTTTCTTTTGGGAGGTGTATGTTCTGGGTCGCAGATCTTTAATATACGGTAAGAGCTATCAATAAATAACATTGAAATGTCTGTATGACTGTCGTCTATGCCTGTATGTTTGTCACGAAGAGGCTCCGAAACGGCTCAACGGATTTCAATGAAAATTTGAGGGTTTGAAATGAGGAGATTTAACTTAAATATTCGTACATTTTTCATTTCATTATATTGTAGAAGATATTAATATCTCTACAGTAAAAAATATATTTTTTCACTTACGCGCATTTGTCTCCAAAAAGTGAAAGCAGGTTGCCTGTACATTTGATATGTTTATACTCCGCAACGACTTTACGGATATCAATGAAAATGACAGGGTTTGAAACAGGAATTTTAGCTTAAATTTTAGTGTGTGTTTCATTTCGATATCTTGCAGATATCAGAATATATTAATGTAAGTATTTATGAAACCATAGAAATGCCGCACGAAAGCCTGCGTGAAAACCAACTGCCAGTTATAAGTCCTATAGGCGTTCGTATACCATTCATCGGACTTACTGTGTTATTATAAGCATAATTTTGGCAGCATAAGACAGGGAGAAAGAAAAAGAGCGATCACTCCATCTATTGTTGCAGTAGGATAAGCCCCATAATTAACCTATTGTTGGCAGAGAGCTAACTACCTTAGAAATAATAAACTTCTTTCGATCGACAATACGTTGTATACGTAAATTGGTTTTATTTGTCGCGTCAGATAAATTTTAATATTTAGTAATTGCTCATTTTTATTTTTTTAACAGGCTACACGAGGGTGATCCTGAAACAGACAACTCCCCTTTAATAGAATAGGAAGGGAATTGAAAAGGGAGGGATGCGTAAGGTAGGGCAAGGGAGCCAAGGGTTAATAGGTTTAAGGATCCTATCCGGTGTTCACCTGAAGAGATGTAGGGAAAACACTAGAAAACCTGCATCAGGTAGGCCGGGCATTGAGTACTATTCTCACGCCCTTCCGAATGACGGGAGACGAGTTTGCTGTGGGGTCGCAGCATTCCCTTCTCCATGTCTCCACCAGTTTCAGGAGGCAGTTGACCGACTGATCCTATGGGATCAGCGGACTACTCTTGCCATATGCCCAAGGTCATCGATCCCAGTACATATACCTCCTAAAATAGGTGATGGTGTCTCGGCATGTGAGAACTTTGATAAAAAAACTCAGAGATAGTGCGAGGCATTCCCGACATAATAAGGTGAACCGGCTCCGAAACGTATGATAACGAGACCTGTTAAAAGTCAACTGCGAGTTGTAAGGTTTACCCTGAAGCGATCATAAATAAATGATGCCGTACTTTAAATTAAATTAATTGATCTTTATGGAAATTCTGCACCAGTTGTTTCGTTTTTAGGGCAAAATAAATAGAATTATTTCCGCGAGATCAAAATCGCGGGCATAGTTAGTGATCAATTAAAATGTAGCTAAAAATACGTATAATACAACATTACACAAATTGTAGACGGTTGCAGTTGCAAATAACAAACTAAATTATTGCTCAAAAATAAAATAAGCAAATGGAGATTGCATATTAAGTCACGTCTCACAAATAATCATATTGAATATTGGTATATTCATATTATATTATTTATAAAGTATTCCAATTCTGGTGTGTGATCTTTCAGCTTTATGCATTTAGAAAGCACAACAGTTACAAATTGCAATTTTAAACATCTCATTATTCCTACGTTCACATATTTTCGCGCGTATGTGATGAAGACAGTGTTTATTGCAGTTATCCAAGACTAATGAGAATTGTGAGGCAGTCGGGAGTTTCATCTCGCACAAGTTTCTTATGCGCACTACATAATCACGCATTTCGCAATCTTTAAGTAAAGGTAGTATTTTCCCACTAGCCTTAGAATTAAGATAAGAACTCAGTGAAGGAACGAATTGCAATAAAATGTGACAGTAAACCCCGTTTCAGTATCTCTGTACGTATCAGGCAACAAGCTGCTGTTTCAAGAGTATCTAGTATATTAAACATTTATGAAAGGCGTGCGTCTGATTGTGAAGTGAACTGGCACGATAAGACTTCCTGTGCCGCGTGTCAGGTTACATTCACATATTTTTCCATGAAAAGTATAGATGTAAGTTCGGGATAGAGTTACATATTTCCTAGAACACGGAGAAAGACGATCTGGTCTAGCTTGACCTTGACTAGTCGAGTGGCGTTACAACCAGGAAACTCGAGTTCCGTTAACCAAGTTCCATTCGTGTGATAGTGATTATCGGAGCAACTTTTGTTATTTAATTTGAAGAAATGAAAGCGATTGGAGGACTGCCGAGACTTAAACGGCTTTACTGTTTGTGTGTGTGTTTGCCTGTTACGAGAGCTTTCGATCAGAAAGCAGGAACGTGTGGCGCCATAGCGTCGCTGTGGCACGATACGAGGACGTACGTGACTTTGGCCTGTTTACGGGATTTGCGGCTCACTGAATCTGTAAGAAGTGACGACGTGACGTTGGCCTTACCAAATAAAGTCATGACTCTGAATTTATGATGTAGCAATGAGAAAAACTCACACTGTCTTCACGGTGATGATTTCTTTCCTTTTGACAGCACGTTCTGTGCTATATTTTCTATTAAATACTCTAACATTACCATTTGCATCTGTTGATCTGTGATTCGCTTCATTTATTTGTAAAATCTATCAATGATTTACTAAAGAAATGGCAAGTTATATAAAAATACATATAGACTATAAATTAAATCGCGCAATTAAGTAAATAAAAATACAAACACACCAAACAAATACAGACATACAAAAAATTAATTGATTAAAATAAAATACATTAAGTAGTGTTTAGAAAATCTAAATGACCATCTCAGAAAAAATAATATTTCGTTAGTGAATTCTCTTTCTTTTTGTAGTTAAAAACAATTTTTCAAAAATTTGAATTGTATCTCGATAGGAAAGGGTACTTTTTGCATACGGCATTCTGTGTTTCGTGTTTGCAATTATCTGTTATTTTCTCAATTAACAGCACTGACTTTTTCCTGTCATCATCTATATAAATAAAACGCAACATGAGGTTGATGCTGAAACAGGGAACTTTCCACTAATAGCATAGGAAGATATTCTGCTGGCAGTAGGCAATGCATACTTTTTTTGGGGGGGTAACAGGCTACATGAGGGTGATCCTGAAGCAGGCAACTCCTCTTTATTAGCATATGAAGGGAGTAGAAAAGGGAGGATTTATAAGGTAGGGCAAGGTAGCCCAGGCCCCCCAGGTTATAGTGTAAGGATCCTACCCGGTGTTTCATCTAAAGGTGATGCAGGGAAAAACCCTAGAAAAACTGCATCAGGGTACGCTACGGCTCCAGTCCTTATATACCGGACTTGTTCAAACACAGCGCGAGTGATAGTGTTTGCTCTGAGGCGTCCCTATACCATTCATCTTTTTGCCCACAATTCTTTTATTTTTAGTGCTGAATCCCCTAAAGAAGGTATTTCCCGATCTTTTTAAGATTTAGGTTCCTTCCTTTCAGGCCAAAAAAGGTCATACCCTACAGACATACAGAACTTGCAAATGAATACATTAGGAGCTCTCGTAAGCCTGTCAAACAAGGCAATTAAATTGTTTTTTTATCGTACTTAAGTTTAACATTTTTAATGATATTTTTTAATTGAATAAAAATAAAAAGGTAAAAGGTTTTATGATTCACAATAAAAATGATTTAAATTTAATACTCTGGCACCCGAGACCATTTTTTCTGTAATCAAATGTCTAATTGTTTATCAGATGTGGCATTCACTAAAAAAAATTAGAGCGTATCATTACTTAAATAAAATGCTATTTTACGCTATACAATAACATAAGTAATGAATCGTTATTATTAGTTTATAAACAAGAAAAATGTTTTATAAGTCGCAGTGCAGATTGATTACATAGACATCTCAACTTTATTTTTTTTGCAGATATGTTTATGTATCTGTACACATTATTTCACGGTAATCAGACCCGTTCAAGTATTTTCTCCTTATAAATATAATTCAGTGTTTCAGCGTATTTTTTTGTATCTATGTTCAGCATAAAATCTAAACGCATGGAATAATATTAATGATATATGATGCATTTTTATATATTTTTTAAAATTGAAAGTTAAGTTGTTGACCAATAATGCATTAATATTACATATTGCCTATGATTTCACCTAATTGTTGGCTCCCTTTTTTTCAATATTATGCAATTCTTGATATGCTTTTACTGTTTGTAGCTGTTTAAATCCTACTAGAATTAAATTTTTTTTATAATTATTTATGTAACTTGACTCTTATCAATGTGATATTATTTGAACAGTATATAGTAATAATATTATAAAGACTGTTTGCTGAAGATGCTAAACTACTAGATTAATATCTTTTTTGCTGATGTCTACCTATTTTTCTTACTATGTAACCTAACAGAAAAATTGTGACCTAAGTAAAAATTATAGACGCACAAGTATTTTTTTCTTTTGAAATGAATGCTGTTTGAATGATGCACGCACACACATACACTTCCTTTGCCATGCAAGTTATTTTATTCTTCTTTCTCTAATAATTATCATCAGAGTTAATAATTATTGAGAAAGGTTAAATTTGCAATATTTCATCGAATTATTTTTTAGGTTAGAGGTAATCAAATATTTACCTGATTTTAATATAAAAAATCAACAATCTGAAGATTAATTACATAAATTAATTTATTTTCTGTAGTTAGGAAAATTATTTGTTGAATCAAAATATTTATTTATAATCTACCCAACTGTATACGGGACAAAGGAAAAGTTTTATAATCAAAAAACGCATTCGCGACGAAAATAAAAACAAGTCGTAACATAGTTAGGTTTAGTTTTATAAATGATCATCAAACAAACTCATAAATGCAATAAAAATTTTAAAACCACCGCTAAATGATTCAGTTAAGTTTAGTTTTCGGTGAATCACTCAAAAAATATAATCCAAATAGCCGACTTCTTGAGAATGACCAACAGTGGATAATATTTATTACTTCACTAGTCTATTGTTTTTGCTAGTTCTTTCCAAGATTTTCTGTCAGCCCGATATTAATAATTTCCATTGTGTCCGTGATCGTCTTTTTCTTTCATTACCAGAACTTTAAAAAGTGCTTGGGTCGTAGTTCCTACGATTTCTCAATTTCTAAGACAAATCCCTTTCGATTTCCACCAGTCTTCAAATAAAACCTCCCCTTCTTTTCTCCATGAATGTAATAAAGAATCTAATTCCCTAATAGTCGACGGCCGTTTAAAAGATGTCCCCCAGTTTGCACCGCAATTCACTTTCCAAGATTCAGACAGCATGGTCTGAATTGAACTTAGTAGGACCATGTCTTTAAGGCTGGCATATTCTGTTTAATGTTCACTCCCACGTCTCTTTAAGTGTACTTGTCTCTTGTACACTGGTTTAAAATACTGGTTAATGTTCACTCCTACGTCTCTTTAAGTGTACTTGTCTCTCGTACACTGGTTTAAAATACTGGTTACACGAGCTTTATTTCAAACATTTCTTATCCTAATAAAAGAATTCAACTACCAACCAACGTCATCCCCGTATCTGTTCAAACTGACACCTTAGTTTAAACTAGAAACGTTTAATAGGTAAATAATTATGGATAAAAAGGAAAAAAGTGAATTTCATGTAACAATAAAACATTTACACTCGCCACAGTAGATCCAAACTGAACCATACGGGAACTCATCATGTCTAAGACCGTAAACAGTGAACATTTTCTGGAAGATGACTAAACCACGGTTTACTATTTTGTTTAAATTATGATGGTTACTTTTCATTTTCAGAATTGTAGTATGATATTGAAAAAGAAACCGACTGTTGGCAGTCCAACAGAAAAAAAAAACTTATTTAAAGAAGGGAACAGACGATCATCCGAGAAACGAAACAGCATTAATAATATTAATAATGACGTAGATGATTAAATTCGGCTTTGCGGGAGTCCCGACGGAGGGAGCAGCGCTTGGTCAATACGAAGATGGGGCAGCTGTTGCGGGGGAGGCGTGGGAGGGAGCAAGCATTACGTGCTTCAGGAACAGTTGCTTCCACACAGCGCTACTCCGCAGCGTGGCCACATCTTGAAACCGTTATGCCGCCGTAAGGAAGGACATTTCAATAGCGTCACTCGCCTCGACTTGGAGCGTCCACCCGCTAAATATAAAGTCAAAGGAGTGAACGCTATTCTGTACCACAGTAATGCCAGAAGAAAAAGAATAATCACGTTTGAATTGCGTCAGTGTAATGTTATTGAGGGTTTAAACGCAATTGATTGTTCGACGTTACTTGACAAAATAGGCGATATTCGTACTTCGTCATTATCATAATAATCACATATCTAATGACGTTTTCCCAACGATTGTCTGGTTTGAAACCCGAGGAGCATCTTGCACTTTGATTACGAGGCCTGTGTCTCCGCTGTTTCTTGTTTAACATCGGTATATGCCATAATTAGACGTCATTAACTGCCAGAAAAATTTTATAGAATTAAAAGTGAATATTTTATTTGCAATAGTCGCGACAAATTGGCCTGGGAAGTGTATTTACCTTGCGGTCTTCTATTTTAGATGTGGGCGTGGTTACCACACGAGGGCGACAACACCATATTTATACTTGTCACTCCTGAACGAGGGACCAAGGTAAATAATCTCTCTCCACTCTTCTCCACAACAAAGATAATACTCGAGAACGTTTCTACAATTAATGGTATCCTCGGAAATATTTTTCTACAAACGGTAAAAAGTAAAAACTAATTATCCCAAAGAAATATATTTTGATTTATTTTTAAATTTGAACTTCTTCACGCATAATATACAATATGGAGTAATAGTTTTAATATATAGCGGCAAATCCTTTATTCATTAATAATATAGAAACTAACATATTTCATTTCATAAAATAATTTCTACAAATATAAACACTTTTTGTTCCTTCAGTACCTAAGGTTAAAAAGTAAATATCACATCACAGTTACAAGAAATTATGATCAAATAGAACTGGAATAAAGAATAGTTCGTAAATCATCATACTTATGCAAATAAGCAGGATTATAATTTGTCTTCATAAATTATAAATATCAACAATTTTTATTTCCGGTTTCATCGGAACCTCTATTTAACATGACCGCATTTAAAACTAAACGGCTCGTTTTATAGAAATTATACATCAAATACAGTATTCATTTAATTAATCATTACGATTTTGTTACTTTTTAGCCCATTCATTGTAACCAAAATTTGGTTTACAAAAGAATACTTAAATTGCTAACGCGTCTTATTTCACATTAATCTGTTACATATTTTTTAATGATCGTAAGTTTGCTATACAGACTGTTTAAAAAAGAAGCAACCGATTTGACATGCTTATACCAAAAAATGATATAAATTGACAGTTGAAAAGAAACGTTCTGTAGGTGTTCCATACTTTCGTGGAACCATTGCTAGAATGATTTGACAACACCTGATATATAATAATTGCTTTGGTTATAACCTAAAATTATATTTAACGATAACGTGTCCGTTTTAGTTGAACAACGTTCAGTGATCCGCTTTTTCCTTTCTGAAGGAACGAAACCGACTAAAAACTTTTCTCTAATGGTTTTACAACACGGTGAACGTTGTGTGGACAACGGGAATTTTTATAACTGGGTAGAACAATGAAAGGGCGGAATATGAGTGACTGATGCGCAACGTCCTGGCCGGCGAGTTGAAGAGTCAACTCCTTCGCCTGAAGTCCGCATAGACGTCATTATTCGTGATGACCAGCGTACGGGTGTTAAAGACACGGTGAAATAAGTTGAAGCAAGTGTTAATACATTTCATAACGTTATCCGTAACGACCTCAAATACAGCAAAACAAGTGAAAAGTGGGTCCCGAAAGAATTAACGCAACAAAACAAGGGAACGAGACTCCAACTGTAGGCAGACTTGAAATAATGCTATGAAAGAGAAGGTATCCAGTTTCTACAAGATTTTAATGAGTTGAAACGTGGGTTTACCATTTTGAACCAGTCCAGAGTTCAAAACATTTTCAGCAGCAACAAAGAGAACGAAGCATTTGTGGGAAACTGGCTCAAACAATACGACAAAGATTTCTTCATAACAGGCATAAAAAGTTAGTTTATTTTTGGAAAAGATGTATTAATATTGGCGGGGATTATATTGAGTAGCATTAAAGGTTTAATTTTGTAAAAATTCAATTTTTTACAGATCATTTTCTCATTAATTATGGAAAGTCCGTCACATTTTGAAAATTACTGACCATATAAAACAAATGTTACTTTCGTAATATAGTATAGCACACTTTTCTTCAATTTTTGTAAATGTACATTTAACGTAAATTACCGCATTAAATATGCGTCTGTTAAAAGCGTCTAAGTATTAAGCTTCCATCTAAAGAACAGCCCAAAGGTAGTGTTAGTACGTAGCCAGAGGGGGGAAAACTTCTCCACTAACCAATCAGGAAATTGGTAACAGATTTGAATGATGGTGCTAAGACCAGTTTCCGCCAATGAGTTGAACTGTATGGAAAAGGGAGATGGGAAGACAGGAGGCCAGAAGGGCAGACGGAGAGAGAAAATACATTTTGATCAGTACTGACGGAGTGAGAATCGTGGGAGAAGCAGCAGATGGATGAACACGTGGCCGAATGAACCGAACTTTGCTTCCACCTGTATGGCAGAAATCCTGTCCTGGTAAACCGTCGGAAGTTTCTTTGAGTTTTACGCCGCATAAGTTATTAATTTTGTTTTACATCTAAATTAATTTCCAGTTTCCGTACCGAAACACTGTAACCTGGGGATAAAATCTCATGTTGGAGCAATCGGGAATTTTATTTAAACTTGTTTAATTTTCTTTTGTATATATTTTCTTTTGATTTAATGCTTCTTTTAATTCGTGGTTATACTAACTCGTTGCGCCTATAAATTAATTAATTAAGTAAATATTTTCCCATTTATTTATTAGGATTTTTTCCTAGTAAAGTTTAGGTGCGCCACAATAGGAAAATAAATTAATTTTTTCTTTTATATAAAACTGAAAGGTGTTCAATAAGTTCTCCTTAAGAATAACGACATATGTCGTATATATGCGGTATTAAGATTAGCCCCACACTCTTTTTTTAAAAGAGGGAGGCAAAGATGGAATCCTCTAAGCAGATTAAGTAGAATGTGCGATGTTCTACTTATGCGGAAATGAAAAGGCTTGCGCAAGATATGTTAGCATGGAGGGTTGCATCAGAACCGGTCTTATGACAGAATACCACCACAACAACCTTCCAATAAATACTTCAATAACCAAAAAAATATTTCCATGAAGCTGATTTCTTTCAAGTCAAATCTCATGCTGATTTTTAAACACACAGAACTTTCACACAACTATATCATAAATGGGTACTGTTCAGGGAGTTGACGTTGGATGACGTCTTCCCACTCTAATAGACCACAAATTGAGCCATTTTACAGTAGAGTAATATATTCAGGTTTATGTATCTGTTCTTTCCGTACTTATTCTTTACTTCAGCACACTATTATAAGGTAAAGTATAGTAATACCTACAGTTTTATTTTGAAATTATATATGCAATGGGACATTTCACAGTAATTACTATATTTAGGTGGTTCGTAGTAGAGTTTAATCACAGATTTTACTCCTAATATCGTCTATATCATACCTTGGGTCATCCGTTTCCTGTAATATTTTCATAGAATTTAGCGCCTTTGAATGATGACATTCTAGACGCCATGTGGCGCTGGCTGCTGAATGCTTTATGAATAAATGAAGCAGTGTTCCCACACACGCGATAGAATTAGGTAAACAAACTTGTGGGAACATCTCTTTGATCCTCACGTAAACATCCGGCTTTACAATTATAACAGCTTTGTATTCCACTGCTTAATTATGAAAGGAAATTTAGGCGTTAAAATGTTGCATAATACTCTTCTACCCGCAATAAATATATTCAGACCGACATTTCTTTTATCTTCTCTAAGCATCTATAATTAAAAGGCATCGTTTGAAACAGCCGATTTATTTTAAATTTATTTTAGCGTTATCAAAGTTAATTAAGAAGCTTACATAATTATGAAAAATAAAATTTCTTCTGATTTTATGCGTAAAACATTTTATTACGTCAAATGCAGACTTTTCCTTTTTCATTTGAAAAGTTTCCAGGCATATTTTTATCTACAACGATTTAAAGAAAAGCGTTAAAATACATAAATAAATAAAATATTTATTAAGTACGCAAACTTAGTGTATTAATGAATTATTTACTATACTAATAAATTATAGGAACAATTAACGTGTGAGATTAAATAAAAATGAAGAATTAACGACCTGTATTACAGAATTGAACAATATATTTTGAAATTTTTTTTGAACATAATGTAGACACTTCGACCATCTATTGTGGTCCTTGTCAATATATTTTATGTTCAAAAAATTTTCTAAATTCATTGTATAAGTCAGTTATACGGGTCCTTAATTCTTCAATTTTATACTTAATAATACTGTCTGAATTCATATTACTTTCAGATATTAGTAAATAATTATAATTACTGACGAACAGCTAACTATCAAATTTTACATATAAACAGTGAAAAATTTGTAATCAATATATAAATCGGATAGATTCATTAATACAAAAAATATATAATCATACGGCTAATTACTCACTAAGTCTGTATTATAAAGGCAATTTATAAATACTAAAAAATACATATGTTAAAGTAATAACTTTTACGTTTCTTCTAAAATAGTAGTCCACTTTACCTGTAAAAATATTCAAATTAAGAAAAAAATTTGCTAATTTGAGGTAATTAAATATATTAATGTCTGAAAAATACTTGATAATTTTTCCTTTCATAAATTAATGCTAAAGACGAAAATATTCTCAAGTGAACTTTAAGTGTTTCCTCAAAATATGATTACTAGTCATAAAGTTGAAGAGAATATTGAAATATAATGGCAAGGTAAAATTTTAAATTTATATTTAAATATTTATATACATTAGTGGATTATAGTATGAAAATATGTCCTTTGTTGTACAAAGCACCCAGCTCCGTTATTTTCTGAATGGTCATAAATAATAAGTGGAAGGCGATACTTTGTATTTAAAGTTTCAAACGATTCTTTCAAGAGTGAATATAAAGTGATAGTATAACTAATTTACAGATGAAGCATCTATTTCGAGAAGTACTGAAAGTTATACGGTAACAAAAGATTGGTTTTATAAAAAGCCGCAAAGCGTTTTATTTAGTCTAATTTAGGATAGAAGTAATAGTTTCTATACTGATTTAAAATAACAGTCCTTACAATTCCCCAAATTAAAATAATTTCATCAGAAGGATCCGACTAACACAAGTAATTCACAACTGTAATATGAATTTAAAAAAATTATAATTATTTAAAAAAACAATTAACGGGAAAAAACTGAATTAATAAAGACACTATGAAGCGTATCTGTACTAGTATTTAATGGTGTTGTACTTTTCAGTCCTCAGTCTGATCTCATGCCAGCCTCCTTGCTAACCTATTTAAATTTAATGTATTTAATAGCGTTCATGTTTCAACATGAGAAACAATCACCGTATTTTAAAAAATAAAAATAATAAGTGAATTAATTAAAACAAATTATATAATTGTACTTCGATTAATGAAGGTGAAAAATTTACGGCCAAAAATTATCAGAACTAAAATTGTTTACTAATTAAATTACTTCACTACGTTTCGTTCCATTACTTGGAACATCCTCAGGTGATAGAAAAAAAATCCCAAAAAAGTCGTTCAACAACAAGCCTGGAGATAGTTCGTCCTTCAGCACAAATTTACCAATAACTAGTTGTGCTATCATATCATACACCTTTAGGATTTTCTATTGGGATTTTTTTCTGTAAGTAGATATTATGTAATTTATATATAGGTATTAATTAATTGATTTAATACTTTGGAACACGATACTTAAAATTATCAATGACAAAACTCCCGTCTCATTACGAAGTTGCAGTTGAAGATTTGTCCCCGCAACTTATACATATGAATGAACCACATCCTAAAGCAGCCGCCTTCATTGTTCTATTGTTCGGTAATCGAAGGCCATTAGCTGCTGTTCTTGCACAGCAAGGCTGCTTGATGCAGTTCCGTGGTTTTGCATAGAAATAGAACTTACGTTCACGTGCCTGATGAAATCCCAATATCTGTCCCTCAGTTGAAAGGTTGCCGAAAACTGCAGCAGACTAGTCATGCAAGATATCCATGGTTACATTTATATCGAATGCATTCGTGTCAGTAAAAACTTACGTGGGAGTGTAATGGTTCTGTATACGAATTACCAGATGCCTATTGTCCATTGTTCGCTCGAGAATGGTCATTTCCGCCGTTTAATAAAAAGATAGCGTCCTGTCCACTATGAGACTTCCGTTCAGATATACAGTATGTGGACAGTCCTCTGTAAAAAAGTATTACTGGCCTCTCGTCCACATGTTATTTATTCTGGTTTCATCAACATTCAGATGATACCAGTTTACCAATACGACAAGCGGGCAATTTTTATTTTTAAAATTATTTAAAACAAAACAATCTAGGTGGAGAAACTTGATTTCACGCCCGGAAAGCGGAATGCGCCAAATTAGAGTCCGGTTCCGATCTATATTTCTGCATTCAGATTTTATTAAAATATTTTACAGCAAATGGTTACTTGGGTTTCAATAACGCCATTTGATGTATTCTAACGGTGAATACGCCATTAAGATACATCTTCTTGTGTAGGGATGAAGTGAATCCGAATTATGTAGAGTGTTCTACGGAGCGTTGTGAATGAACTCACCTAGGCCGAGCTGTGGCCAGACTTCGACGATGGTCCAGGCAGGGTCCTTGTTAACCAGAGATTTGGCTGCCAGAAGCTGGCAGAGGTCCCCTGCGCACAGGTCCTTCTCCACAACCAGGCTGTGACGTCCTCCGCCATCGTCAGCGTAGAACACCAGCTCTTCCTAAAACAATAACATATACGACATTATATTATATGTTATTGTTCACATGAAGAAATTACAAGGGAGTAACACTTTGAAATTCAGTGACTACGTCAAGACGGTTATGAAGAAAAGTAATATTGGACCCAACAATACAACCAATTCTATTAAATTCAGTATAAAGCGTTCTTTTGGCCCTTTAAGTAATGTAAATTATTTGTTACCATTATTAAGTTCAAATAAAAGACTAAGAATATGTGCGTGACAGGTAGCAAGCTAGAGATGCAAACGCTGAGGCTGGTGAAACGCAAGGTTTATTTGGCTCAGGTCTTGACCCTGTTGCCCGGACAAAAGGAAAAATCGCTGGGTGCACTAAGCTGATGTGATTGACTTCAAATGATGCCGTCACGATTATCATGGAATAAAGTTCCAATCAAATTAAAGGAGGGGGCAGAATGATACCGTATTATATGTCAAAAACAGACCAATAACGTTTCCTGCAGAGTAGCTCCCTGAGGAAAGCTTGGATCTTGCTTTGAGCCCCAGATGAGGTCATATCAAGTGTTACAACAAACGATCCAGTTGCGTGTTAAGTGTTAAGTTTTGGTTTTTGCGTACCGAGACGCGAAAACTCGACCCTATCCACCACGGTTTCTTCTGGGAGAGGGAATATTCAGGTTATGCTCCAATAAGTGGATGTAATAGGGAAATATGGGCAAACTACAAGATATGCAGATGATACTTTTCTATTTTGTTCTATTTTTTTTCAAATTAATTATTTTATTTATTTAAATTATTGCAGTAGACGTAAATTACAGGTGGTGTCCAATCAGGTATAAGTCAAGAAGGGATATTAATTTAACTTTTTAAAATATTTTATCTATAAACCCCATTCATCATAGGAAATTACAGCTTCAATAATGTTTTCTTTTTAGAGCAGTCAAGTTGATTATAACTTTAGGAATCTTACTCCTTTTATTGATGAACGAGAGAGGGGGAGGGGGAGAGGGCGAATGGGAGAAGGGGAGGGGGGGCGAAGGAGCGGGAGATATGGTTGTGGAGAGAGGTGGAAAGGAGAGGTAGGAGAGAGAGGAGAAGGATAGAGACGAGAGTTCAGGTCTCGAAAAATAGTTCTGAAAACTGTATCGCTACTTGAAATTAATCAAAATTGTTGTGCTACGTGAAAATTTAGTTTATATAAAAATAATTTCATTATCTCTACTTGCCATTTAACCTTTCTGTATAAGTATAGCTGTAACATTTCTTACAATGAACAGAACTTCTAACTTATTTATCCAAATTCAAAGATTAATTCTGCGTGATTTTATGTATGTATTTTAATATATGTACTTTTCGAATTATGCAATTTACTTGTGTATTAAAATATTTTTCTTTTTATGTATTTTTCCTATGTATGTTATTAATATTTTATTGACTACTTCTACAACAGAGGCCCAAGAAGACTAATGAATATTAAAGAAACGGTTTTTAATTGATCCATATTCGATCCCTCCTTCTGTAATGTAAAATATCTTTCGCAATGAGCTGGAGTGATGATTAACAAAAAATTAAATTATTATAGGACTTTTACAGTCAAGCTGAAGTTACTCGTGAATCTCACAAAAAAAATTTAATGATATAATGAATAACTTATTTCGGAAGGAAAGAATTTACATTATCATCACAGTCTTTGTAAATTTTATATGTAGACTGGAAATATGTTTTATAGTGGCTCTGGATTGAGCTAATACGTTTCTTTTCCGTGTTGTGAAACACGAAGCTCCGTGCTAACGTTTTAGGCGAAGAAGGTGGTCAGAAATTCGTGTAAAGAAGTTTCTCGCCGAATGTGCTTTCAGTTCGAGACAAGTGGTTGGCTGACCGCTTGCTCAATCCTTTATTCAGAGCCCGGTAACAGCTGGAGAAGAGTTGGAGTTAATAATAAATTAATCAGTTTCCAAGTTTCACAAAAGGCGGAAGAAATCAATATCGAGGGAAAACTCACAGGAAACGGATATGAAGTAGAGAAAACATGTAGAAAATTTCACGTGTAATCTTACAAGAAAAAAGTTTTAGCAATTGAACATTGTATTGAGCATTTTGAAAAAGTCGAATATTCTACTACTAATCCATTGGAAAATTGTGACTTGAGGAATGTTACTCTTTTTGTTGATGATTGAGAGAGGGGGGAGGGGAAACGGAACGGAAAATTTTGGTACGAAATTTTGCATTGCTGTGGGTTATGCGAGACTAATTAGGAGCATGTCGACGTATGGACGGGATTTGTTTTCTGTAGTACACGGACTTGTGCCGGCGGTATTGCATCAGATAATGAATACTTGTTTACATTAAGTGTTGGTAAAATTAGCATTGTTGGAGAGAGGCTGCCGAGGCAACCGGTTTCTAGCGTTCCGGTACAGGAATGCACCATTCATCTACAGGCCACAGTCTCCCAGCTGCAATTCCGGTTCTGTTATCTGGACGGCAAGAGCTATGGTCTTGTTTACTCGAGTCCGCAGCGCGTGTCTTTCTTAGCATAAGACAATGTTCGCAGTTCCTATGCCACTTCAGGTTGAGCAAGGTTATGAGTCTGACGTAAACAGAACCGTAAAAAGTAATGTCAAGTTGTAGGGTTGTTTTGCTACTGCCGCTGCTGCTACTGCAACTGCGGAATTTCCCAGACTTTTAGAAGAGGCAGCAGCTGGAATTAATATCTCATGTTTTGTGGACGCCATCATTTTATCAACTGTGGCAGCCAAAAACTTAAACCAGGATGGTTGTTGCCCTAATGTTGACTACGTTTCACCGCCGAAGCCATTTCTTAATTCCCCATTATTATAACCAAGCTTTAGCTCCTCAAGGAAATTACGACTTGGGCTACAACGCGGCTTTTGTAATGAGACTGCCAAACTCACATTACCAGTATGAATATTTCAGGTTAGAAACTTCAGGAAACAGCTGCAGCTTAAGGACGTTCAGTGATATGGCCGTGAGCGCTGAACTATTGTGTTGCTTACTGTCAATTTTGTTGTCAATTAGCTGGAGTCCATAAATAACTAATAGTCTCATTCAATTATAGACAGGTGGTAATTCATTGGCGAGGAAAAGGGATAGTTATGGAAGCTTAGCTATCGCAGGTTCTCCACAGACTGAGAATGGGCCTTACTTTCGGGGATGCCTCGTTTTCAGTCCATTTATTCATTTGTCGAGGCACCCCATTTAGGAGCTTTATGTACCGGGGTAGCAGACTTTGGGCATACGGTAAGTTTTTCGCTGATCCCATTGGATCAGTCAGCGAGATGACTCCTAAAACTGGTGGAGACACGACCATACAGAAAATTCATTTCCGTCATTCGAAAGAACGTGAGAATAGTTTCCAATAGCCCGTCCTACCTGATGCAGTTTTCTAGGTGTTTCCATAAAACTCTTTAAGATGAAACACCAGGTAGTATCCTTGAAACATAGCTCGGGGGTCTCAGTCAACTCTTGGCTGCCTTGTTCTACCTTACAACCCCCCCCCCCATTTCAATTCCCTTCTTATGTTATTAAAGGGGAGTTACCTGTTTCAGAATCACCCTCATATAGCCTTCATATACCCTTCGAGGTATTTCTCCCCAGATTGATTGTGGGGTTTACCTTCGGGAATGCCTCGTACGCTGTTTCTTTTTTCAAGATTGTCACATCCCGAGGCACCTTCATCTATTTTAGGTGCATGTACTAGGATCGAAGACCTTAGGCATACGGTAAAGGTTGTCCGCTGATTCCATTGGATTAGTCAGCCAAATGCCTCCTAAAACTGGTGGAAACACAGAGAAGGCTTTCTAGGAATTTCCCTGTATCTCTTTTAAGTGAAATACCGGGTAGGATCCTTAAATTTCAACCCATGGGCCCTAGTTAGCCCTTGGCTACCTTGTTCAACCTTCCACATTCCGCCTCTTCAATTCCTTTCCTATTAATAAAGGGGAGTTGCCAGTTACTAGATCACCCTCATGTAGCCCCCCCCCAAAAAAAACCACATGTTATGCAAAATATGACAAAAAATTGCTTAACAGAATGGGTCTTATATGGAATATTTAGCATATAATTGTGCCCATCATGATATATATGCTATATATGAATAAAACATCTGCCAATTAGAATTACTTTGCAGAATCTCTTGGAAATTTTAGTTTAAATTGATTGAAATACCACATGGAAGCTGGTTCGGTCGTAACTTTGAAAACAAATGAGCCCCCAAGTCTGAAGTAACTGTATCACTGGTCTGCCGATGGCGGAAACGGAATTCATTTATCCTTGTGCGTTAGCTTGATTGCATCGAGCAATGCGAGCCGCAAATTACAGTAATTCGAGTTGAGTGGCAGGCAAGCTGGCAGGCAGGCAGCGTGTCGACTGTTATCGCTATCCCGGAGATCGAGCTCGGAGGAAGATTGGTGGCGCTGAAGAGCGCAAGGCATAAATACCTCTGTAATGACTACTTGCGTAAGTCCAAGGTTCGAACCCCATTTACAGGAGAACGTGTTGCAACCAGCACAATTTCTGTAGCATTGGGCGCTCTGATCCAGTAACCTGCTTACTTATTACGTGAAGGAAGTTTCTCGCAGGACTTTATCATCATTGTATCCCTCCCTATGCTATTATACGGGAGTTGCCTGTTACCTAAAAAAACTGTATGCTGGTCTACATTAAAAGCCGTTGAACCGCGGATTGTAATAATTCAGCGGTGAAAACGTAATACATTAGCAACATTTATATCAAATAGTAATCCTATAACTAATATAACATTTTATTTTTTACATATAAAGTATATGATTGATATAACGACGCAGAACCGAAACTACCGAAACTATCCTCCTTAATCTGCTTAGCGAATTCCATCCTTTGACTCCCTCGTCTGTTCTTACCCCACTAATTGTAATTTTACAAGACCCTCATGTTTCAAAACGTAACCTATTAATCTATCCCTTCTTTTGGTCAACGTCCTCCATATTGTTCTCTCTTCTTTAATTCTGCTTAGAACTTTCTTATTAGTTACAATGCATTTCACAAAATTTAGCCCCATTGATGGGCGGTATGAGAGTTTAAAGGATGTAGGAACATTTACGCAATAAAGGTTGCAGACAGACTCATTTTAAGCTACTTGATGTGCTGGGATAGCCACTGAGAGAGACAAAAAATCATATTTTTAGAGAGAAAAAAAAAGAAGATGGAAAACCTCATCAACGGAAGAACCGTCTCGAACTACGACGTGTGTGCCATTTATTATTTGACAAACAAAAAACACGTGTAATGGCATATTGGCAATCGCGAAGTTTCTGTTGGGTCCTGACCATCTGGATATTGTTTATGATCATATATTGATGCAATTAGATTTGTCTTTTATTTATAGTCGTTTATTTTGTTTTTTGTTCCAATATTACGGGTTCTTTCGGCTGTTTCTGCATTGATGAGGGTTTAAAAGTAGGCAAACAACTCTAGCCGCACAGCAGAATAATTCTTCAGTTAACCGTGATATTTGTACGTAAATTTTTGATTATTAGATACCGAAAGGAAGTACCTTTATAAATACATTACCTACCGTTAATATATACATATTTTATTTTTTTTGAATCTGTGAATTGAAGCTCTGGTCCAGTGAGAGGGAGGCAAGATTTTGTCAGGATTCATTTAATATTTCCTTAGATATCCTTATAGAAAGAAACATTGGGGCCCAATATGCGTAGTTTTCTAAAACGTCAAGCCAATTTTATCGGAAAGAGTTATAACTTGACACATTATTTTGTGTACATTCTTTGTAATTGGCGTATGGTCATAAATTAAGTTTCAGTAAACGGGATAAAATTTAGTTGTTAGTCCGAATATTGTTCGTTGCAAGCTAAACTACAGAAACATCACGATATTTGTGAAGAATTTAAATGACGTAATCTAATAAAAGATTAAAATCAGTGTTGAATTGTTGACCTCTTTTTATTTTAACGATATGATGATATTTAATCGGCATTGGTTTAAAAGCTCCGATAGACATTGATACTGTAGTTATTTATTTGTATTGAGTGAGGGCAAGGGATTGTGATGCTGTTTGGGGAGAGTCAATGTCTGGAGATGGGAGATATGGAAATGCGTTTCCTGTGTGGGCTGAGGGAGACTTTGTTGGCCCAGGGCAGTAATAGCCTCATCCGATGCTCCATTGAACTTGAGTATACTAGAATCGAAATCGTACTAATTACATTGCTCATATGAATGGGGTGTCAACTTATTTTTGAGTCCAGATTCATGACCGACAAATCAGGTCGTTAACCCTACAACATCCGAAAGTCAATCTAACTTGTTGAAAACTTAATTCAATACGAGGCTGATAAACCCTTTTGGTGCTGGGTTCTTTGTGAAGGACGTTAGGTTATAATAACATAGAGACGAAATTTCCTGAAAGTAATTTTTTTACAGTTAATCATGGGAACGGAGCAATGGAAAATGAATATTCCAAGAGTTTTGTGAAATTGTAAAATTTATATTTATTTATAATGAACCCAAAAGTACTATTCTGTTTTCTTTCTAAGTCGAGTTCACTAAAGCCTTATAAAGTCTAATAAGAAGCAAAGAAAAAGTGTAATGCTTTTGTGATCAAGATACGAGTTCAATAGGGCGCGGTGTACACTGAGGAAACATGTTTATTTAGGGATGCACACTGATGACATGTGACTCATGAAACAACACACATTCTCACTATCTCATACCTTAATAATAGTTATGTATTTTCCAGTATTTTCTATATTTCTTATCTTCATGTCTATGTCTCCTTGAAAATAATTATTGGAAATTTTTAAATCTGATAATTTTCTTCAGAAAATTTTTTTATACAAAACTTTAAACAATGAAAATTAGGTTTGAAGTCAAATTCCCCCAGACCAATTATAGATAGTCGCCGTCTTTGTGTAACAATTATGCTCTGAACCTACGAAATCCTGGCAAATATTTAAATATGGGTCTAAAATGAGTTGTTTCTTGAAACTGTTCCCTCTTGTTTCATTAAACATGTTTCTACCCAGTGTGCACGTCAATGTATTATCTTATGAATCGGTTTCACCGGGCCTGCGTATGAAAATGTGAGGGATTAGTGATTTAATTCTGTGTTCACTTAGAGTTTTATAAGTATGCATAACACACACACCAGTCAAACAATAGTGAACTTTATATTAAATGTCTGATTCTAGAACATTCATTACAGGATGCCGGAAACTATTTGATTTTACGTTTTATCCTGTAAGCAACCTTTCACCCTGCAGACAGGATGTTCTAGTCTCGTATTGACCGGCTGAAGAAAGCGTATTCCTACATCAGTATTCTGCATATATATCGTGAATTTATGATCACCCCTTCCATAGTATTTTCTACATTTCTCCGGATATTACATCACGCCTTGTGCGTATCTCAGGGTTCTGAGTTCCAGCTTTCGTACGACTCCTTTCCCATTTTCATAACCGTGACGTGGACTTTGGTTCGAATTATCTCGATTCTTTCCGAGAAAGAAATAGGTTTAATGATATACGCGATGAGTCTGTATTAATCAAAAGCAACTGTTTTATTTAATGCTTTTCATATTCAGACATTTAAGAGTAAACATTTTTTTAGGTACACGATTTATTTAGAATATCCCGCTACCTATTGTATTTAGATATAATCGTGTTCTGGGAATGGTGAGATCAACGCCTCATTAAAATATTCTGGCGAAACAGGCGGGGACACAAAGTACTGGTTTCGAAAGCGCATTTCATTATTAATGTTGAGTGAAGCGTTGAAGGATGCGCCTCCTTTCTGTTGTCTCTGGAGGTGGAAGCGTGCAAACATAAACATTTGCGACGAGGTCGGATTCTCGTGTCGGGTGGCGCCTTGGGGACTTTTATGCAAGTCTCCTTGCCCAACAGCTTTCTGTGGTCTTACCAGGTTAACCCGGGGAGAGATCCAAACGACTTCAACACCTTCTAATAAATAACAATGCCTACCTGACGTCTTTCCCGCCTGCTTCGTTTATGACGCACAGCACGCGATTGCTGCACCATACAAAATTATCATCGGAATATAGTTCTGCTCAGTCTAAAAGAGGAAAGTACCATTAAAATAGAAAAATAATTATTTGCATATCTCATTGCCTGATGTAAATTCAAGAATAAATAAAAACACAGAAGTCGAAGATTTAAATTAATAAGTGAGAGAACTTGGCAGTCGAAAATTCGTCTGCAAGGAAATCAGCACTAAAACGTGGCATAAACGTCTCTTTAGTTGTAAACTAAACTAAGTTCTTTTCAGTGGCGGTTTAAATGGCTTCAATGTATTCATGCGCCATTCTCACAATGCGATCATTTTCGAAGCATCGTTTATTCTTTCACTAGTTTTACATTACACTTTCGATATATTTCCTTCTCACTTATTAAAAATGTTGTTGCTAATTTTTTTCTCTGTTGTTTATTTTGCAGCAACATTGCAATAAGCGAACCGGGAAATACATGCAAGGAGATGACGCCGCGGAAAGCCGCGAGGCTCGTAATGGGGAAATCCCCTTCTGACCCTCCTGAAATGTGTTTTCCTCTAATTAATTAGAGCAACGCTGGGGTGATGCCGTAACACAAATTCCGAGGCCCCTCTTTTCCAATTTTACGAAAAAGGCCACGAGATAAACTAAAACAAAGCTGATGAGAATCGGTGTACTCGCCCATTGCTGATCAAAGACACAAAATGAGGCAAGAAACAGGGCACAAAGACGTCAGGTAAACGTGTGCAGATCTATATTATTGGGGTTTCTGCTGGTTCTACAGACGGTTTGATTAAGTGAATGGAAAAATATTTATTCGGTCTCTTCAAAAATTGTCTTTTATTTTATTCTGAAGTCTTGAGGTAAATATCTGAATGCGCCTGGACGTCAACGGAGCCAGGATCATCAACGTATTGGACTCAAGACCCGGTCTGCACAGACCATGGATACAGATTTTGTGTTGACGTGCTTTGCGACACCAGATCGAGACAAAGGCCACAAGACCATGTATAAAAAAACCGGTCTGTACACTTTGATCGGACGTGCCAGGAGCCCCGTGCAGACACACTAGCAGATCTCGTCGCTAAATATATGCCTATGAACGTACACAGCAAGGTATCAAGACATGAAACCGTACCGGCCCACACTTTCTATCGCTATAAAACGTGACTTACTTCAACGAGAGTATCGAATTAAAAATAGGATTTATAGTCACTTAATCCATGAAATATATCGATCATACACGAGTTTACAACACTTTTGAGTCACTAATACAGAGTAATCTTTCAATGCAATTCACGTGTACATCTATGCACTTCATCAGTTATCAGAAAGCTTTTATATGAATACATCACCAGTTTAAAACTGAAGGTTTGATCGTTGCGAATATTATAAATTGATTTATACGTTAGCATAACAATTTTTCGTGCCTTTTACAAAGATTCTTTAATGAATGAAATATTTTCTTAAGCTCCTAAAATCGATCAAATGTTAAGCGAAAATACGCAGTATTTGCATCAAATACCTTATTAAACAGAATGATTAACCCTCAGATGCCACCAATTTCAAATACAGAAAAGTCTTATTTGAAGAGGTGAAGTACATAATTAAGAATTTGTTACAGGTAGTTTCTGAGCTACCCTCATAAATTCTATAAACCAAATTAACCTGTTAACTTGTGTTTCCTACTACATTGGTCAAATCAAACGCTCTTTAAAACCATTATTAATGAGCACAAAAAAATTTTAATTAAATGTAGAAAATTATTCACTGTTGTCGAAACTTAAATATTTAAACAACCACTAAATTTATCGGGAAAAATTTCAAATTTATTGATGTTGAATGTCATCTTTATTTTAGACTGATATGTGAAATATTTCACGTCAGATTTAATAATCCGGTCATTAATGTTAAAAATAAAACATAATTTAAACAAGATTTTTGATTCTCTATTATTACAAACTTTCCGTTTCACTCATCGTTATAATTTTTCCTTTGTATCTTTTCAACTAGGAAAAAATAAAACGAAAAGAAAGCAATTAAAATATGCAGTAATACAATCGTCAAAATCGTATTGCTTTTAACGATTGTATTACTGCATATTTCAATTTTTTCTTTACGTTATATTTTTCCTACTTCAAAATGACAGACTAGCCGAAAGCTTCAATTTTTTATTTGATTTTTATTAAATAAGGAAATACAGATATGTATAATTGAAAATTAAAATACATATTATATTGAAAAATTGTTTTTTAGTTTAAATCTTACCGGAAGAGGTTACAAATTAATGAGCGAAACGCGGTGTAAAATCCACTGTTAAATATAAGTTTTATTAATTTTTTATGACGTATAGGCCGTTATAGCAGTTATTTATTTCCAAATAGATATTGTAATTGAGAAATCAACTTCTTTTTCCTACGTGATCTTGAACATGAACGATGTTACCTGTGAAGGAACGACTCCGTGCTGTTCACAATTAATAAACAGTTGTCTTGTTTTCCGCCCGGATAATTTCGTTAACCTGGCCTGAAGTTGACGGCAAGTGATAGCCATCAAAACTTCTCTCTTTAACGAAATTCCCCGGGCGGAAACCCGAGAGATGTTTAGGAATAAAACTGGTCGTATAATTTATTGGTGAAGCAAGCCTTCGCTTACAGATTTCCAATTATTTCCCTCGTCTACTGTTGTTTGCTTTGAGTTATTTTCCAAAAATGAAATGACATATTTCCATTTTATCAGATTTATCTTAAACGAAAATATTCTAGGGAGCATCAGCTTACCAGTTCTAATGAGTGTTCTAAATCACTCCATGTAGTTCTGTATTGCATATGACTTTTCAACTTGAACAAAATAGACTTTTGCCATTTGCTTGTCTGCATTCACTTTTTATCGTCGGTCATAACTGCAACTAGGCAATTGGCGTCACAAGAGGGTAATTTCCAAATTTTAACAACACCGTTATAACTTAAATTGCTATCAGAGAAACCGCCCACCTTCTAATCGATTCACAGGGGCAAACAACATGCAATTACAAATGGGGTATTTCGACTCCGAAACAAAATCGGTATTATCGTGAATTTGGACTTAGTGACGTGAAACTTCTGGAAATGCCATATTATCTCCAGCGTTCTTCGTTCCTAGAATCTAGAACGCAATCACCTTGTTTACCTACAAAGCTACGGTATAATAGATAACTGTTTCCGAAGCTCTCTTCAAATCCAGTAAATATTCGTGGTGGTTCTTTCCTACGTTGCAGACTTAAATGAAACATTCTCGTTTCTTTTTCCACTGACACTAAAATAAAAAGATTATATTTCCATTATATAGCTTTCTGGAAAACAATTCACGTGTAAAAATGTGGCGTAGTGTTTTGTGAAAGAGGCAATAAGTTCTAGAAACTAAGGAGAAATGAAAATCAATGATGCTAACAAAGAATTTCTGAGGAACAGAATTTTAATGATAAAGCCTCTAACAACGTCTCATATTAAACGCGCTTACAAAGGATTAACCATATTAAAACTTTTAATATTAATCCAGAACAACCGACAGCTCATTGTCTGATTTTACAAATGCGTCAATATTTCGAACTGAAATAATTTTTTTGAGCGCTGTAACAGATATATGTTGATAAATTATAAGCTAACTTTTACCAGCCTTGGAATTATAATTTTATAAAAAAACAATTTTTTGCGGTAGTATTCAGATCCTATTCTGGTAACCTATCCTGCGAAAGCCTTTTCATTAATACATAGCTACTACATCCTACACAGCCTTGACCACCTTGACCTTCCTCTTTTGTTCTTAAACTGCACGCTTCCCTCAATTGTTAATTTTACAAGACCTTAATCTCTCAAAACATGGAGTATTAATGCTTACAACTCTTGCTTAGTTACTATAAAAGCTTTTTGCGAAAAAAATATAAATATTTTCGACTCGGCGTTTAACTTCTGTTCCTCCATACTCATAGAAACCTGATTTAATCGGTTGAGTGTCAATTTTTGTACCATGAAGCTAAAAGAAAACGCATCAATCAGATCATCGAAATTATAATCCAGATTATTACAATTTTGACGCTGGAACTTTAGGCTCAAACAGAACTTTCCAGAATCATGTTCTTGTCATGAGCCCATTTGTAAGCTATGTTTATGTGATGTCCTACTCATGACCTCTCCTTACATTGTCACCAAGGCCGTTTTCGATAAGAAAAACCACGAAGTAATATTTTTCCTTAATGTTATTCTAGAAAGAGCGTGGAATGAGGTCTCGAAAAAGGTTAGCCAACTTGACCCACGCTCTTTTCCTGGAATAACTTTGAACATCCCCAAACCGAATAATAGTATATATTCAATTAAAATTCCCTTAAAACAATTGATTGAAGTTAGAAATATTGCCACATCTATACAATGACACATGTACATAATATTAAAACTTTTGAGTACGGCGCGTCCTATATAAGCCTGTTTAGAATGTTACGCCCTTAGAGCATTAACTTGCAGTTCTATAGCACTTATTAATCATCAACATTGTCATTTATTTTTAAATAGTTTCTACAATTTTATAAACGTAAAATATTTGGAAAACGTATTTATATGCATTATTGTTAATGACTAGGTACAATTGAAGAATAACTCTACAGTAGTAGAAATTTCAGTACCAAAAATGGACGTGCAATATTTTTAAATTGTGTTTTTAATTTTTTTTCTATAATCTATCTCATTTCTGTGATTTATCTTTGTACTTTTATTTTATCTACAAACTGCCACCGGGCAAATGCTTACCTATAGTAATAGTAAATAAAATAGATATTTAGTTAGTTTCTTCATATTTATTTCAACGTTCTGACTTTATTAATTAGAATTGATTTTTGAAAGCTTATTAAGACTATTAAATGAAATTCGGTCTTAAATGAAACTTTATGTGGGTTCATGTAATTCTTAATTCGTCTGGTGTATCAAGTTCTCTGATTGGAGCTTGAATTTTTGCTTTTTCATTTAATTTTATATAGGGTTTTACTACACGTTTAAAGTGTTTAGTGACTGAAACTTCTAAACCTTTATGAGTTTAATGTATTTACAAGGGTAATATCAGCGACAATCATTCATGTACGACTTCCACGTGGCTTGGATGAGTGATGAGATCGGTCTGCTGATGGCAAGTGTTTCGACTGTCATATGTGCCATGGCACCGACGGTGCAAGACGACGTGGTAATGGAAAAGGCAGAACGTGTACGAATTTAGCAGTTGTTTTCGAGCATTTGACGACAGTCGTGTAAACTTATAAGATTATGGGCATTTACTACCCAAAGTCATATAACAGAGCCACTACACAGGGAACATCGTTAATTTTCCGGAAATATTTTAAATAATGAAAGTGAAAAGTCTTCACGAGAATTCCCTCAGCAAGTCTAACAAAAAGAAAGAGAGGGAGGGATAGGCAAAGAGCATTTTATATACTATTTCGGGGTAGGCCTATATACGAAAAGTGAACCGTAGGTTAATAATAAACCAGCGAATTGGTTGCACAAGAACAGTGACGTCACTTCCAGTTCTTTTCTTGCCCCTTTCTCTCTTTTTCACATTTTGCTTTCATTATAGTGTGATTTGCTTGGTTAAAAGTTATGATTGTTAATAAGAAATATTGTTAACATTAAAGTTATAATAAGAACAGTTCACCAAATTCTAATCTTCACATTATTCACCACCTTAAATCCATCCTAATATAAAAAATAAAATTAAGGGTGAGATTGTATTTAGACGGAGCAGCGTATGTGCCGCAATAGACAGATAAACATTTTTGTACTTACAGTATATTCCTACTTAAATAAAACGTCAATTTAATTTACAGTTAATTTTGCGCTGAACAGACCGAATAGATAGATCTACTATCGTATTCTCGTATAAAATTCATTGTTTATGTGTAAAATGTTCAAATTTTGTATGTGTGTATGTATGTAGAGGGTTTTTGGGGGGGGCGGGGGGGAGATAACGGGCTACTAGAATTTTCACGGTTTAGCTAAAAAAAATATATTTTTTGAAAATGCAATCAACTGTTTGCGATAATTTTTTTTTTACTTTAGTTGTTGGTTAGTTACTCTACACGTATCGCATCAAATGTGAGACGTTATAAACGAGTTTGTATTTATCAGCCTGAGGTTACAACTGAGAGTGTAACCCACGTGTGCTTGATCCGAGTACGCCTACGCACTCTACATGGCAGGAGGGAACGCCTTCATAGCATAGTTGCATTGTAATATAAATTGTGCGTCGTGACTTACGGTTGCCATGGCCGAGGACGGAGGACTGCAGGAAAGCGAGGAAGCCACCCAGTGGACTGCAAAAATTATCGCCCTTAGTGACGTCAACACGCCATTTCACGCTTCGATACCTGTCGTAGGTTAGAGCACGCAAAAGTTACTCACTTTAGGGACATGGGGGACTAGAAAGATCTTGCCCCACGAATCTGTATCAACTATAGAAAATGGTGCCACATCAGTTCTATAGATTAAAAACAGTTTACTTAACATGATTAATTTTATAAAATTCCAGTGATGTATTTTAATCAAATCAACTTAAATATTACATTATCATTTCTTAACGGTTCATGAGTGAAATAAATAAATTGTAATTAAATGTGATGCCAGCATAAAAGTTACAACACGATTTAGACTCCATACTCGTGTAGCTTTAAGTGAAGACTAAACCATCGGCTTATGTTAACCTATTTCTTCTCCCGTCTCTGATTCAGCTACAATTTCTGGACCTGAGCAGGTCTCTTTTATTCAGTTTTAGTTTAGAGTCTCACCATCTGCTACGGTCATTAGTAACGGTACACAATTACGGGGAAATTTATAACTGAGGGAATCATAGTATGGCAAATCAATCAATACAACGTCCAAACCCGTGACCTCTGTGGTGCGAGGCAGCGATGATTGTTTCAGGATCAGATACCGATCAACTATCATACGCCAGTAAGGCACGATGCTCTTTGGAGAAGCATGTTTCATGAAACCGATGCATCCATAGAAATTAGGTTCTGAAGAATATAATTAGTAAATTGTAGGTGAGCCTGGCTTAGGTTTAAAAGACGTCGACTCGGATTAGCTCAGTGGTAGTGTCCGTCAGGTCCGGAATTTGGGTTCATGGCCCGGTTAACATTTTTCCATTCTTGTCCTTCTTATAAATTGGCTATACGCTCCTACTTGGACTTCATTTGAAGTATTTCTACTTCCTTGGACTTAATAATTCTACTTTAAACAAGTGTACAAAAAAATTAAAAAGAGAAAATTATTTTTGTTTAAAAATTATGCATTTAACCTACGAACACACACGCCATAAAACATGAGTCTTAATTAAATGTTAGTGTGCACGTTCCTGAGTTATCTTATGTAACGAAACAGCGAACGTTTCATGTTTCACAGATGGTGTGTGGCCACCTAAATGTTGGATCTTGACACTTCCATGGTCACGGTCTCGATTTAGAGGACTCTACCCTCCAATAATTGCCTGAAAATCAACGTCTAGTGGCTAAAGAGCTGATTTATCTTCCACGAAAACATACATTATAGAATAGATTAAGTTTGGATGGATCCTTACAGAGCGGAACACGTCAATGCTCTGGATAAAATTCAGAAACGGGCTGGGGACGAAACCAAATGGGAACCACTCGGTGATAGGAGGACAAAGGATAGACTTGGGGCACTCTACAAAGCTTACGCTGACAAACCGGCCTGGTCAGTAATATGGGAGCGGCTACGTATACCTAATTTTTTCTCTAAAACCACCATAATTACAAAAAAAATTAAAGGGACCAAAGAACGGATGTGGGCAAATAGGGTGATAATGGACTGGAATGCTTTGCCTGCAAGGGTGCTAGAGGCTTTCCCTACGAATACAAATGGTTCCAAAAAGAAGTTAGAAAAATATTTTGTAAAAAGAATGACGTGAAATATTTTATAATTGTTTTTTAATTTTTTTCTGTAATTTAATTGTTTTCGTTTAGTTTATCAACAATTTATCTTTGTACTTTAATACTATCAACAAACTACCACTGGGGAAATTCTCACCTGTAGTAATAATAAATACATACGAAGCAATGGATCATAGTCTAAAATTTTTCAATTTTAATAATGTAAAGGTTAGCGTCTGTGATACATAATAATAATAATAATAATAAGAGATACGAACTTATTTAAGGGGCCAACCTTAAAAAAAAGTGTGAACAAATTAATGAAATTTAGATAAGCCAACGTTTCTATGCGAGCTTAGTTTCTTTCTCGTGTGGCGTCGGAATATCTAAATTTCGTTAATTTCTTCATTCTGTATTTAAGGTTTGTCTATTAAATAATGTGGTATATCTTGCCATCATGACACATTTTAATGAACTGTCTTAAATAAATTATTTTACAATGCGACCGTGAAAAAGGGTTTTACTTCGTAACGAACTGTTTTCGTGTTTGGCAGCCCTTAAACTTTTGAACAACGTGATTAGTTTCTTTCAGGGAGGCAATTTCAGACCCACTCAGACTCTGTTTTCTTGTCTAGTAAGTGGTTGATTAAGTTAAAATATGAGGTATACAAACTACGCAAACAATCATAATTCGTTTACTTTGAAGACTGCAATTTGTCTGGGTGAAAAGTTAAAAACCCGTGGTGCAGCCTTTACCGCAGTAAGCAGAAAATGTAATTTTCTTTGACGCTTTATACGCCCTATATCCATTAACAATCGAGTTTAATCATGGTACAGACGCAAATCCGAATTTTCCAGATCACTATATTTTATTGCCTCCGGAACAGTAAACTGTTTACACTACACACTATTTACTGAGACATTTCCAAATGGCTGCATAAACACGTAAAATATTTACGCTCTTCCGTTTTATGAGCTACGACGCATTCTGTGTCGGTGATTCACGGAAAAATGACACTCGCCTTCAAGTTAAACGCAAAACACAGACTGCGCTCAACGGAATTTACGTTGTTGGCTCAAATTTAGATCGAATGGTTTCTGAAGTCTGTACCGCTGTGCTAGTGACCAACTCGATTAATGGTCAACAAATATTTTGAAATTAAACACGCAGGGTTCCTCCAGTATGTAGAAATGTTATTTTTATTTGTTTTTTTAATTTCTAAGAAATGACGGTATATTATGCGTTTTGTCGAAGTTTGAACAATAATATGAATTCTTACTTAGGTTTAAATATTAAAATTCACTACTGAGATATTGTTAGAAACTAGTAACAGCTTCCAAGATTATAAAGTGAAGTAAAACACAAAAATAGTCTAAAAGTTTACCGAATTTAACGGAAATATTTATGAGACTATTATCGATATAATGTAAATAAAACATTTTTGCATTTTCTTATGAACCCAAAAAATATTTACACTTCTCCACACTTTCTGGAATCAGACTTCGGCTCCGTAAAAACGAAATTATTTTGAATTGATACCTTCTACATTCTTCTATATAAATAAAGGCATTGTAAACTATTTTTTGGGTAACAGGCTACACGAGGGTGATCCTGAAACAGGTAACTCCCCTTTAATAGCATAGGAAGGGAATTGAAAAGGGGGGATGTGTACGGTAGAGCAAGGTAGGCAAGGGTTGATAAGGGCCCCCGGACTATAGTTTAAGGATCCTACACGATGTTTTATTTAAAGAGGTGCAGAGAAAACCTGCATCAGGTAGGTAGGACATTGGGCACTATTCTCACGCCCTTCCGAATGACAGGAAACGAGTTTGCTGTGGGGTCGTAACATTTCCTTCTCTCTGTTTTCGCGACGTTTAGGAGACATTTGGCCGACTCATCTAATGGGATCAGAAGACAACTCTTACGGTATGTCTAAAGTCTTCTACCCCAGTACATACAGCTCCTAAAATAGATGAAGGTGCCTCGAAATGTGAGAGCCTTGAAATAACCAGTGTGCGAGGCATCCACAATCAATCTGGGAAGATATGACTGCAAGAGAAATCTCCCATAGGCATTATTTCTGTATTTTAAGCATCCTGCTTCTTAGTTTACATACTGAACAAACACAATGCGAGTTATAATGTTTGCCCTTAGGCAATTAGCTGATTGCCGTGAAATTATGTGTGTTTAGCGGTTTTAAAGATTTAGGTTACTTATTTTCCTCCCATGAGGAATCGCCTGCTCAAGACGTCATGCTTGTCCCTTATGATTTCTTATACCATTCGATTGTCATGAAATTTTGGTGTATTGTAGTGTTCTGCCTTGAGAAGGCTTCTGTCGATCCCTTGAAAAATCCTGTTCCTTCCTTCCCTCTTTTCAGACCAAAAAAGGATCCTGCCTTCTTGCAACAGGATATATTTTGACTTTACATAGCCTGTCACACGAGATAACTAACTTGTTGTTTACCGTCTATAGTGATTAAAGTTTAACTAATATTTGATTTAAATAATGATACTTTTTGATTATTTAATAATAATGAAAAATGTTTTAGAAGACGCAATGCAGATGATTGAGGTGCGGAGACAAGGTGTATATATAAATATATACACATTATTTGACGGTAACCAAATCGAAGAGATGGTCCAAGTAACTTCTCCTTATAAATATAATTGACTGTTTCTATGCATTTAACAAATCTTAGAAGTCCGTATATTTCATGACTAGATTAAGTTATCACTTTGGCTATGATGGAATTCAGCTCTAGAAGGCGTGAAAAGGTAAATTTTCAAAAAAGTGATGCTCTTGCTGATGTCACGTATTGACAAAGAGGTTATTGTCGAATTAAATGCTGTAGCTCGCTAATATAAATGTATTCCCGGGAATAGCAACGCACCCAGCTAGTTAATATTCAAATAGCTTTTTAAAGTCTAATGTACTACTTGCTCGTATTTAAGATAAATTCACACATTTTCTTAAAACTTTTTAAAAAAATATTATAGTCATTGTTATTATTGATTCTGATAGACAACAATGGATAATTATGACCTATAATTGAACTTAAAGGCGTTTTTTTTAAAAAAAATAAAGATTTGAACATAAAAGTGGAAAAGTTTGGTTGTTTATTTCCGGTTTCTTCACAATTAAATATTGAAAATTACTTTCAGTACAAGAAATTTTGCTCTAGCTTGACAAAACACAGAAAAAATTACACTAGCCTGTTGACGGAACTCATGAAGGATATAAGCCTATATTAGTTGCCAGGAATATGTCACCATAATTTTGATCGGAAATTGTGTTCGTTTCTATTCAAGGAAAGGGCTGTACGTTAGAAAACTGCTTCACCGCTTCATTTGTCTTGTGGTACCTATAAACTGAGATAGATTGAAACGTAATAGAAGTGCTAAAATGAATAATTTATAGCTAGCAGTAATTAGTTTGAAATTTTCTTCATTTTAGTAAGTATGAGAATATTGTTAATTTACGAGAAATTTAAAGTTTTTGATGGAACAAGACATAGGTTTTCCTAAAATAAGTGATCTTTTATGTGGAATTAAGCGGCGAACCATATAATTCATTGTGATGAAGTCACCGGCGACCAACCCTGGATGCTAATTGAGTTATTGTAGCCCAAGTGTCCTCCGTTCCTCCTGAATGGCTTATTACCCTTAATCCCTAAAGAGAGCGTCTCCAAACTTCCTTAATTAGGCATTCACTTCGAAAAGAATTAATGACCGTCTTGGCTGGAAGGGATCTTTCTTATTATGTTAGGAAGACAATGAGAAAATTTCTTTCAGTGAACCGGGAAGACTCGACAAAGGTCAATAACAGGGGCTACATCGCATCTGAAGGCATGCCAAAGCATGAGAACATCAAAGGGATTGCGAATGTAGGGAAATTACTGTGATATAGCTATTAATTTACATACTAAAATATTCTAACTGCTAAGCCTTCACTGATTCCGACACAATTAATCCACGGAAAATATGAAAAAACGGATACATCGATAACGAACAACCAAAATAAATATGTTTTTCGAAATATTAAACTGAAGGCATACTGAATGACAATAAAGGACTTTTACTGTTCTTAGAATGAATGATTGTCACGTCAGCCGAAGTTTCCATACGTCTGATAGAATCGATCACAGCCTTATTCGAAAAAATCGATGGGTCAAGGTTGGAATGGGAACTCAGAACTAGGTTCGAAGAGCTTGTGAAGTGGTTCTAGGTTACTAAGATCAGTTGAAATGTATTTTAAGGATAAAGAATAATATCCATCATTTAGTATTACATCCAGGAAGTGCCCTAAGTTTTCGTTTTATTTTCCTAGTTGAAAATGACATGCTAGCCGAAAGCTGCAATTATTTATATGCCTGCGTGTGTGGAAGACATTGTCATCAACTATTTAAATCAGTTTCGGTTTTGTGCGTTATTTAAAGGCACGTGTGCCACAAAAGGTCAGGCGTGAAGCCAGACTATTTATAGAAACTGTTACAATGGCTTCGGTTCATCTAATAAGGAATGTAGCGCTTGTTTGCAAACAATTGAACTGTGTTTTGCGAAGCTGCAAATACGTGTCTTTTTAGCAAACGTCGTTTTCTATAAATGTGTAATTCGGCCATTGTAAAATTATCTTTTGAGAACCGTCAATTTAGCCTTCTACTTTATTCTAAACGCATTCGCGAAAAACGGGAGGTCCGGGATTCGAGTCCCTGGTCCGGTCGACATTTTTCCATTCTTGTCATTCTTCTAAATTAGCTATATACTCCTACTTGAGCTTCAACAGAAGTATTTCAATTTCCCTTGACTTGAATTCCATTCAGTTTTGATCTATTAAGCTCTGTGAATTCTTCACGAATTTTCTAGAAATTAGGGCGCGAAAAATGTGATTAGTGAATTGTAGGTGAACCTGGCTGAGGTTTACGGGAATGAAGGGATATTACATCGGTCCTTGGCCGTCGACTCAGATTAGCTCAGTGATAGGGAATCAGCCCGGAAAACGGGATGTCCGTGGTTCGAGTGCTAGATCCGGTAGACATTTTTCCATTAATTTCTTTCTTCTAAATTAGCTATACGCTCCTACTGGAGCTTCAAATGAAGCATTTCTACTTCCTTTGACTCATTTATAATACGTTGTAATAAAAGAAATGTTAAATGGAAAATATGAAGTTTTTAAATCATAAAAAAGATTGTAAAATAGATTAATTGATAAGGAAAAGCTCACATGGGACAACAAAAATGGAGGCAATAACATCGTTGGGACAAGTTTCAGAAATATTGCATGTTATTGTTGTGGTAATAAGTCCTTAGACTGATGTGATTCTCCATGCTAACATATCCTGCGCAAACCTTTGAATTTCTACATCCTACATCCTCCCTAACTTGCTCAGTGTGTTTATCCTTGGCCTCCCTCTGATGCTAATTTTACGAGACCCTCATGTCTCACAACGTGGCCCATTAATCAATCCCTTCTCTTGGTCAAAGTCCTACATTTTGCTATCTCTTCTTTTATGTAATAGAGAGAATATTGTGTGCAAGATGGACTTAAATATTTAAAGGTACTGCCATTGGATCCGTAGAGACTAGGTAGTTCTTATATATTCCAATGAGAGTCAACAAACGTGAAAATACGGAGAAGAATTTTTATTTCAGGTCTATGGTAGTGTTACGGTGGTAACTAACAATATTCGTGGACCTTGACCGTGAGCGATGTGACTTTTGTTCAGTTAAATAAAATATCCAAATTATAATTGTTTTGAAGATAAATAAACTTTCAACTACTGCATCTCTAAGGTTTTCACTGAGTGTAGTAAAGTACCAAAAACGTGATTCAAAAAACACGCTTTTCAATAAAATGCTATGTTAACAAGGGACTATATTGTAAAGTATATGCGATACAAAGAAAACATAATAATTCTTGTACATTATTTCTCAGCTTTAATTTTTCTGCTCCCACTTTTTGTATAGAGGCGAAAAACAAAAAACCCGTGAACTTCAAAGTGCTCCTTCCCTCCACAAACTCTTCTCACATCCATCGTCAAAGTCCTTCTATCCTTCCTTCACCACGTCGAGCTACAAATTAATAGGCGTTTGCCCGGTCATCAATAAAACATAAATCTTGCTCTTTCTCAAAGACAAAATTCGTGTCAGCTCGCCTAAGAGACCTTCACCTATTTTAGGAGGTATATGTACTGAGGTCAAAGACATTGGACATATGTTGTCTGCTGATCCCATTGGATCAGTCGGCCAACTGCCTCCTGAAACTGGTTGAGACATGGAAAAGGGAATGCTGCGACCCCATAGCAAGCTCGTCTCCCGTCATTCGGAAGGGCGTGAGAATAGTACCCAATGCCCGACCTATCTGATGCATGTTTTACCTGCATATCTTTAGGTGAAACACCGGGTATATAGCTCGGGGGCCCTAGTCAACCCTTGGCTTCCTTGCTGTACCTTCCACATCGCTCTTTTCAATTTCCTTCCTATGCTATTAAAGGGGAGTTGCCTGTTTTAGGATCAACCTCATGTAGCCTGTTAACCCCACAGAAAAATATCCCCTTTGCTCTTTTTGGTGTAATTGTATTCAGCGTTTAAACAAAAAAGAACTCTTAGTCATCTTCTTCTTATTATTATTACGCTAATAAAAAAACATTTCAACGGAAAGCTTAAAAAATGCCGTTACACTACACATTTGTAACAGTTCTAATTTCCAAATTTTTTTTATTGACTCTGGCCTTCATGAACTATTCTTTGTATTTTTTTTAATTTGACTTTAATTGGGGTCAAAATGATCAGTAATATAGGGAATTAATTAATTTTTCTTTCTTCTCCACATTATTTTTATATCCACAACACGCACGAAGAAAAGACAAGCTTTATTTGTATTTATATCCACTGGTTCATTTATTTATTGAAATTTGTTTTCACTTTATGAGCGTGTATTACACGTACTAGTGTCAATTCTTTCATTCATCCATGACGTTGTTGATGTGGTTTTCCCTTCAATAACATACTTGATACCGTTCCTCTTATTATTTGGTATCTATTTATTTCGATCGATTTATATCATTTCGGGTTCAATTCCCACTATCTAAAAAAAATACAAGTATGAAAGTGGCATGTTTTTCTTTACTTAATCTCGTTGTAGGCCTAACTGACTGACCCGAACGGATCTGCTCCCGTGTCAAGGGGGGTGACGGAAACTTCATTTTATCAATACGTAAGAGAGTAACCTTTAGCGAACAATGGACGAGCTATCAAGAAATCAGTCCTGCACGCAGCATAGATCCGGGAACTCCGCGGTTCTCAGAGCAAGGACAAGAGATACAGAACCTTTCCCAACGTTACACACCTCTCACATTCCGCGTACAATTGCACGCCGTCGTTTCACTTCATGCCAAGTGTCTCGCTCGCATTACATAGAAAACGTGAGAAGGTCATGATAGTCATTTGCGTTCACCACACCCGTCTGTCGGTCATCAGTCAGCAGGCACTTTTCCCGTTTACCGCCCCATGATGCTGGCATAAAACAATGCTCACAAACGGTTGCTTTAAATAATACGTAATTTCAGAATTTATGTGCACTTCTAAAAATAATTTCCCATGCTACTGTAAAATAGTTTATGTATAGTTATGTACCAACTACGGCGAAAAAAGGGACCAACCAATACTAAGCTATTGCTCTTGTTCCTATTAGTTAAGGGACACAGGGACTGAAATTTCGGCCAAAATCTGAAAAAAATAGATTTTAATTTTTTTCATACTAATATGCCTTACAGATCATTTAACAAATTTTTAAATTCTCTTTCGTCATTTTTAAATGCTCAGGAGCAATTTAAAATGATTTAATTCTTAATTAACAAATTATTACTTTCAGAAAAAATATGTTTTTCTCAGATTCATGATTTCACTACCAAAAACCTTCTATGCGTCACAAATATTAAGATATTGTTTTCACTATTTTTTGTACATAATTTACATGCTAAAACCTTTAATTACAGCTATTAGTTTTCTAGTTGTTAAAGTACTTTAGGTGAAACAAATTTTCATAGTGATGAAAAGTGCCAATTTTTAAGTAAAATTTATTTTCTCTCAACAGTTTTATTCAATTTCAAAAATAATACTGACAATTGATAACAATGGCCAGTCCTATATATTAATGTAAATAAGATAAAATATATTCAAGTATGTAACGCAAGAAACATTTCCAAACTTGCCAAATTTTGAAAATAATTTTCAATATATCTCAACAAAAATAAAAGTTTACGGAAACAAAATTTTGTACATTGCTACATGTGTGCTGTTAACAACCAGTTGAAATTTCAGCTCAGTTTTTCATTTACAGGAATTTAAAATTTCAGTCCACGTATCACAGAAGTACAATTAATAAATAATTGACAATAAATACAAACAAGTTCAAATATGAGCTAACTAACGTTTTACTTAGCTACTCCTATTCTGTTGAAGAATTTATGGAGTTAAATGTAACTTAGTATAGAAATTAACAAATACATAGTACTGTAGCTCATCTTAATAATCATATGAATGCAAATAGTAACATAGAGTTACTAGTAATTAAGGAATCATAACAACATATATACAATCTCTGACTCGTTCCAGGTCTTTGAAATTCTATTTATCTATGGGAACAATGGTATATGATTTAGTACTAACACTAACTACATTATTCACGTTTTATCTCTCTTAATTAAGGTAGATGCGGTTTCCTGATGTAGGCTTCTCATAATAACCAGTTAGTTTCTGCTAACTGTACAGTCTAGCTTAGCACAATTACTTCTGTTAAGTCTTTTCGCACAAGTCATCAACGTATGCAATTTATGGTGAACACATTATTAACGTGTCTCCATCTCACGTTTAGCATCATCAAATTCATTACGATGATCCCGCTTCCACGTTTCTCATTGTCGAACACTTTATTGTGTCTATCTCACATCATTAAACCAGCCAAAGTATTTCACCTGTTAACGGGCAGTTTCCCAATATTTCGGAAAATAATAGAGAAGCTCGTTTCACGACTGTGTACCTCCGAAACGCAAAGGAAATATCAATAATTTTAGCGTGAACCTTAGCCTAAAATTATCATAAATTTGAGATTTTCAACATTCATCCCATACTTCCATAAATTAGAAATGGGCGATATGATTGAGATTTCTTTCAAATAACTAGCTCCTTCTGTTGAGTGAGTATAGTTGAATGGGAATAAAAGAGTGGTTTCTCTTGTGATGCAAGAGCAACCAGCTGCACTCACTCAGAGATCAGATCGCTGGGACTGCGATCCCAGAGCTACCTATTGTTTCAATGAGTGACCACACACGAGCAGATATCTGTGGTAGATCTGATCTGATCGCCGGAATGGAGAACAGATTTTAGTCTGAGCGATCAAATCTGCGCGTTGGATCTTCACGTACAGATCCTTTCTGACGTATTACAAAGATTCCGTGTCAAATTTGTTACAGCTACGCTAAACGTTCTTTTGAATTCATAAAAGAGGTTTTGTAGTGTCAATTGTTGGTTATAGAGGTGAAAAATAAGCCAGAATAGGTTTTTATTGTTATTATTATTCAAGCCCATCCAGTATTCGAACCCGGGACCCCTGGGTTGTCAGGCAATTGTAATTATTACCGATATGATCGGGTTTTCCCATCTCTACCATAAATTAAGCCTTTTGTCTTAGCAGAATTTTTTTTCTTAGTTTGGTGAATGATCACGTGTTTACTGATTAGAAAGATATTAAGGTACGACAGTAAATACCAATAAATTTCGTAAAGTAAAGTCAGATCCATTGAGGAAATGAAAACTGTTACGCCTAGTTATTTTTCGTAAAAATTTGCTATCGATCTGTGTGATAGCGTTAGTTTGGTGTGAGTAGAGCGGTTTGGTGCGCATATCCTTATCAGCTAAGGAAATATTAAATTTATATCGTATGGTCCGCGTTACGAATTCAATGCTTCATTTTATGCTCGGGATTTGGCGTAGTGAGTGCGTAATAAATCTGAAGGACGAATCTACCGAGGGCGTATTTCAGGGTGTAACAGGAGCCGTGGCGTCTTCAGTTTCACAGGATCGTGACATGCACCGCCATGTAAAAGCTGCGGCGTAGACGTCATTAACAGGCAACGCGAAACATTCTACACGCCAAGGCCCCTTCCACCGCTCTTCCAAACTTGGGCCACGACAGCCACGGCTATAATTGCAAGACACATGTAAAGTCGCCATATATACCGGTATGCTAATCAACTCGGTGCAAAATTATACAATAGCGACTCATAAAACCGTTTGGACGAAATTAACATTCCAAGTGTGTGGCCCGAGATCACGCGGTGTTATCCTATACACGGGACAATATTGCAATTATCACGCAGTTTCCCAAGGATATACACCTCGGTGCATAATTTAGCGCAGTGGTTGTCCTTACGAAACAGTGACAAGGTAACAGGATACTCGTCAGCAGCGCTCTTGAAACATGACTTGGTGTAAGCAGACACAGCGACTCTACAAGGTTCACGCAGACCTAAGACGACGGTCTGCTATTAGAGGCGCCGTACTCAGGTTTCTAAAAATCTGCTTCAGAAAGAAGCGAGAGAGTTACATAAATAAGCAGTTTCGAATTACACGAAGGCTTTGAAAAACTTCTCATTGCTTCAATTTCACAGACAAGGCCACATAATTCGATAGACGAAAAGTTGTAATGTCAAAAAATCTACCTTGATCCAAAAAAGAAACAATGCGGTATCCACACTAACGAAATATTGTTTATTATTATTAAATAGAAAATACATTATTGTATTCATTATAAATTTACAATAAAGTGGAAACGGGAAAAGGAGCGGTTAAATGGAAATATTTAAAGAATAAAAGAATTTGACTGTTTCGTCCCCAATTTCCGGGGCTCCTTATTTCATTAAATAAAATATCATAAATTCTCCTGTTACTGCTGCAACGGACCCAAACGTATTCAAATAAAATTCTTTCATTTCTGGCTGTTGGCCATTCTTTGTAAATTATTTATAATAGTACATCAGATTAACTTAACTTTTTTAATTTATAGAAAATTAAATCAACATAGAATTAAAAAAATAGTATGTCGCCTCTGTAGTCTAGTGGCTAGCGTCACTGTGTCGTGCCACAGAGTTCCCGGGTTCGATTCCTAAGTTCCCATAGTCGCTAGACATAACTACTAATGTGACAAAGCGTATACAAAATACAAATTGAGGTAAAGTGCTATATTTTTTAGGAAAATAAACTGTCATTCGCGGCAGTAGTCGTTGAGTAAAGCGTTTTATATCAGGGAAGACTAAATTATATTCAACTTGTCAGTATATTTTAACAAATATAAAATATACAAGTTTAAGTTCTAGCATTTCAGAAGTATATCATAATTATTAATGGCCAAATAAGAGTGAGAAAATATAGAATTTTCAATAACATTTATACGGTGAAATGGTAATTTTATTAAAAGTTTTTATTAGATATAGGGTCACTACTCTTTATATTATACGCAGTCAACGATCTGAAAAATTCCTTGAATTTATCTAATATCAATATTGACACTATGATATAATTATTGTTGAATAATAAAAAAGGTAGCTGCAAATTTGGTAGAAAAAGATATGATGTAAGCTAAAGATTCCTAGACTGTACTCTTAAATAAAATTGTATAATAATTCAAAATGAAACAATTCGAACTATAATATAACTGACTCATAAAGGAACCAACAACAAAAAATAATTTACGCTGGAAAAATTATTTATTACTGGTTCTTCACGTTATTGGTTATCTAAGGCACAGGACAAATCAGAAACAGTTCTTGGGAATCAAATAAAGCCATTATAATATTTACGAGACACAAAATCGTTGTAGAATGGGAAAGAAAGAAAGACAGGGGACAGCTTACAAATTTTAGCAAGGACAAAAATATGATAATACTGATAAAAATTGTGATGCAATCAAGTGAAAGATCCACAATTCAGCTTACTGCCTTTGTTTACAAAATTTTTATTTCCACTCAGCTATTTACGTACATAATTCGACTTAAATGTTGCTCTTAGTATTGTTTTGATTTACGTTACTATTTTTTAATACCGTAGTTCTATCAAGGACTTCTTATATAGTTTGCCCAAGTACGTCTACACAACTGCTGGAAACGTAAGCGGGTGTTAAACAATGTTAGATGTTTGTTTTTCAAAGCACTTGTTTTGAGACCTTGTGTGTGTTACTGTGTTTGCGTGCAAGACGTTCTCGAGAACCTTCGAAATTTATTTCGGTTCGCAGTTGTTGGAGAAAAGTAAAAAAAAGGGGCAGACACGTCAGACCAATAACTTCACTCGACTTTTTCCAAACAAGAATATAATTCTAAAAGTTTCAAGTGAAACTTGTCTCCTTCTCTGGGTGTTTTCAATCTCGCGGTATATAAACTGGATAACAAGTGACATAAAGAGTTCACTCTGTCAGGCACACGTACAAGTAAAAGGTTTACATCGCAGTTACTCGGTTCATGTGTGGGCATGAATCACCACCTCACAAAGAAATTTATGGATGAAAACCCCGACACGACGGAGCAGGCGCTATCTCACTTTATAGTTCTATTAAGTCAAGAATTTATTTATGGCGTAGTGACTATTTGTAACCGACGTCCTACCGACTTTATTATGCAGCTAGTTCTTATCCAGTAGCCGATCCAGAGAAGTATCTGGATAACAATTTTCAAACTGCAAACCATTTCAGTTATTTCATTTTTTACCTTACTTCGTATTACATATTTAATAGAGAATTATGGGTTATTTAATAGTGCAAAAAAAAATTAACCGAAAATACAAATTTCTATGATTCAGTAAAAGGTAATGATTTGTACAACTAATGGATTAAGAACCAAAACGGTGTCCATGTCATATATTCCAACAAAACAACGACCTACATATTTTGGTATTGTTCAGTACACATTTAATCTACTTTTTATATCATCAACGAAGAAACGATACGCTGTATATGAGACTGACTGAGATACTCGCCTTAATACCTTAATTTTCAGTTATAACTATTAATGAAAAGGAAAAAAGTTGTTAGATTTCTTTAAATAATACTAAATTGTCCAACAAAGTGCATTGTTTTTTGAAAAATTCCAATGTGGAAACCCTCCTCCCCCGTTCCTAGAACCGCCACTGGTTTATCCAAGTCATTCAAGACTGTTAACGGTACCTTGAATCTGAACCGCATGCCTTCACTAACTGTTGTTGGTTTCCAGGGTTTTCCTCCTTCACTTCCAGAGAGATGGAGACTCAATTTTATATTTTGCGCAATTCATTCCTTTCTCTTTCGGCTGGTAGGTGATGGTTTCACATTGAGCTGCTCATAGCAATCAGTAGCAAATAAAAAATACGTTCTATATACTTTGCGTATATCCATCAATTCCCCAAAAATAGTTCTAATTTATACAGCAGAACTGGGATATAAATTGCAAATTAGCACCCTCGTATTACCTCAACCAATCAGGTTCATGATATAAAAGAATAATCATGTTGAAATCGAAGCCCATCTGATTTTTATTTTACTGTTAGACACAGGAGAAACTGTTCTGCCTGGATTGCAATATGTTCTTATAGTTTTCGAAAGACGCCTTTTAAAATATAACGACACGAAGAGTCTCTCGTGATGGCACCATTATTCATAACACACGACGAGTTGCTGGAATTGTCCTCGGGTTTCTAACCGGGTAGCGTTTGTTAAAGAAGACATTTCGTCGAGACATAACACCGTCGACATTTTCTGGTGAAATCACCAATCCTTAATTGATTGAAAAATTAAAATACAATGTACTAAAAGTTAACAATTTTTTTCTTTATGTGAAAACGAAGTTACATTATGAAATTTACAGGTTACTTCAAATAATTAAAGTTGCATATATAAATAATATTTAATTAAAAACTAGCTGGTGACCGGTGATGCTAGGGATATAAATTCTTAAATATAACTAACAATTAATCAAAGTTCATACGTTTTTGTTTCTCGCGAACGTCGTCGCCGCCGCCGCCCGCGTACACGCAGGTAAGGGAGATAGATAGCATTAGAGGAACAGGGAAGGAGGAGATGCAGTTGTGAAAGCGTTGAAGAGAAATAAAGTTATAGAGAGGTGTTGCGAGATATTACATTTTTAACATAAATTTAGCGAGGATTGGGAAATGGAATTGGCGTTAGCATGTTGAGACCTTATGCCGTTACTAATCCCCAGTCATGTCATTTCGGATATAACCTGTGGAATTTTCGTAACCACGCTCACGTGGAAATCGAGATACAGAAATATTTAAATACTACGTGATTACCTCCACTAATGGCGTTTCGTGGATTATAAAGATCGTTTTAAAAGGTTGATTTTGCTATTCTTTATCACACGGCGGTCTCGGGCGTTGAAAAAGATGAACCTGTCGATGCTGAGGACACTGATCTACGGAGAAGCCTGCACAGAGGCGACACTACAAGGTACGCTGTCAAGTTTTCCAATCCATGACGCCTAAGGAGATTTAAACCCGAGTATTAAGAGATCTTATTGCTTCTCCTGTACCTCAGAAAGTTGTAAATAATTTTTCTAGTTATGTTTTTTAAATAAATTCCCCATTTATTTAATTAATAACTTTGTAATATTATCCCAACACACCCCACGCTTCAGATGACATACTGGAAATTGAGAAAAGGAGAGATGTCAGACTTTGAGTTGGAGCTCTTACGAAGGATGAAGCCACTATATTTACATAATTTTCTTAGTTTTTTAGTACAAGCCAGGGGTCAAAACAACGCCACGCCACCGTCACTTCACCCTTACCTCTTTATACTTGGCAACCCTCACTCACAGCAAAGAATAAACTAAGAATGGCAGTATAAAAGTCGCGTAATATTTGAGAACGAATTTTATATCGTTGTTGCCAAATTATTTCAGCAAGAGCATTTGATAACAGTTACAAATTATTAAAGAAAAAATTACTAAAACAATAAATTTGCATTGAGACTTTAAAATCAGTGTACTCTGTGGGGTGGATGGCAATTGGCCTGGCAAATGTGAAATCTATTTAATAGAATTGAACGATTACCACGGAGCTTCTGCATCTGCATTATGGTCTGTTCTGCGTCGTGATGATAGCTGCTTGCATCGGCTGTTGACCTCCGTTAAATCCTCATCGGAGCTGAATCGAGTTGTCTGGTGGGCAAAATTTGGCTGAGACTCCATTTTCTCCTTTCGGTGGCTAGCAGTTTAGCTTTGAGTCAGCACTTGACGACCTCTCAACATAATCTTTTCGTTGACTAACAATTTATTTTCCATCAGCTCCTTTCAGCCTCTCTCTATCTGCTATCTGCGGTAAGCAATTTAATTTATCTTCTGCCTCCGTCTTCCAAATTCCTTCCCACGTAACCTCGGTTGGAACCTTAAAGACCTCCTATATGATTTCAGACCACCAATCGGTTGCCATTCCCAATAAACTCTATTGGTTTGCCCTTTAATAATTACAGCCAATAGGAAATTCATCTGCAGGGCGTTAACATGGCATGTGTTTCGCGTCCCTCCGTGACCAGCTGGGATTCAGAATTGCCTTTGCAGCTTCCAACTTCCAGAAGCAACCCGTCCAAATTATCTACGGCCGATCCTTTTTTTGTGACAGAATCCACTAAAAGGTCGTCCTTTTGTCCGGAAAAGAAACCGGATGCCACACGCATTGCAGGAGTGCGTTGAGGAATTCAAGCTTATTTCATGTATTTAACACATTAAACAATCATGCCTCATTAGAGCCTCAGAATCTCCTCTTTAAAAAATAAATAACGGATAAATAATATCGTTACACATTTAAAAAGGATTGTATTAAAATTGTTTAAATGTTCTACTTATATGTCATTTTATTGTTATATCCTATCGAGTTACTTGCTTTATATGTTTAATGTTGTTTCGATTAAATAGTGTGTTAATAAAATCATTAAAATCTAAAATCCTAAAATTCAATTCAATACATTAAACATCGAAGCTTTAATTTTCTCTCTGAACATTTTTGGGTAAAATTTCCTCTATTATAACTCCTTTGTATTGGACCAGAAATGGTTAGTAATATTCTTGGTAATATTGAAGGACTTGTACACCTCGACGTTGGAAGTGAGAATATCGATCAATGTCGAGAGTCAACCTCTGGACCGGATGAATGGTGAAATCATTTTGGAATATGGCGGCAACAGTTTGATTGACAAGGCCATCCAGGCGAGGGTGTGGTCGTTCTGGGGCCTTACTTTAGGTTCCTGTATAAACCTATATAACTTGTTTAATACTTTCTAAATTATTAAAACATTCTTGATTACTGAATCAAGTAGCATGTAATAATTAAAATTTCTGCTACAACAAATTACAACTTTTCTAAGTAAGAAATAAATTGCACAGACTGAGTATGAAGACGCGAACACGTATCACGAATAGACCAGCGTGTATTACTACAAGAAAAAATCAAAAAATATATTTGTTAATGAAGCTGTCCATTTCTTAAATTGTTGTTGTTGTGGTATTTAGTCCTTAGCCTGGTCTGATGCAACCCTCCATGTTTGCCTATCCTACGCAAGCCTTTTATGTCTACTTAACTACTACATCTAACATCATCCCTAATCTTCTTAACGTATTCCTTCCTTGGCACTCATCTTCTGTTCTTACCACACACACTTCCCTCTATACTAATTTTACAAGACCCCGATGTCTCAAAACCTGGCCTATTAATCCATCCCTTCTCTTGATTAAAGTCCTTCAAATTGTTCTCTCCTTCCTTATTCTCCTTAAATTACATTGGGATTAATGATGTCGCAAAAATTATAACTAAGTATTTAATATTTTTAGTCCCTCCTGAAAATTATTCGTTACAATTGTTGTTCATATAATTTTCGGCAATAAGAGAAATATCCAAAAAGAAGAGTAATCGTTTCTTGCAGATCCTGCAACTACAGTTTCGCTAAAATTAGCCATCGCATAGCTTCATGGGAATATAAAATTCTGATGACAGTTTTCTGAGAATATAATCCAATAATAATAATAATCTCATAATACTTTCAAACATTTATTTTGACTCCCTAGTATTTTTATAGGATTATAAAATATTCTGTGGCGGGAAATTATAAAGTAGGCATGAATGGGCCTGGAAATTGAGTTGTATAATCTAGAAAAAGAGTCATATAGCAAAAACTCAAATGAATTTGAACTCAGTAGGCGACACTACATAAATATAAATAACATTACTATAATTATAATGCGACATTTCAAAATTTATCTGAGTGTTTTTCGTATTTCATGTAGTTTGAAAAGAAAATCTATAAAGATTTTACTGCAGGTTCAAAGTGTGTTCAAAAGACAATATACGCAAAAAGTAATGGATAAAATACGTAACTAATAATACTATTAATTAGTATTTCCCCATACTAGGAATTTCCCATTATGTACCTTATGAAATATGTTTTCGTGCGTTGACAAGGCCGTTTCAGTTTAATGCTCACAGAATGTTTCCAATCCAGTGAATTACAGACAAAACAAACTTGTTGTCAACAGATCTGAATCAGAGAAATTCCTCGGTTTCCCGTGGACTGTTTGGTCGTTTTTCTTGGTGCCTCTCTCTGCCCCAGACTGGGAAACTTTCTCTGGCGCCTTGTTTTCTTATGCAATTTCTTCGCGGTTTGCATTAAGACCGATTCCGGCAGCTTCTATCATCATATACAGTTTGATAAAATGTGACTTAGTAGTTTTTATTGGGTATAGTTTCATTACTGTAACAAACAATGCAGTTCTAGGAAACTGCCAACGAAGAATTAAGATGTGCTTTTCAACAAGTCCAATCAATCTGAATGCCAATTAGTAGAATGTTTATCTATAAATATTACTTACCAAGTAGAGTAGTTATTTATTAAAAATGCGAAATGTCCTACGCGAGTATATTTTAATAACTCTTCCGTATACGAATGAAGTAGTCACCGAGTATCATTTTGGAAAAAAATAATATTTAGATATAATTTCAGTGAAAGAATAAGACTCAATAATTTAATAAATACTAATTCAAACACTCATTTCTAGTATTAAGATGTTACATTGAAATAAAAATTTATTATAACAATAATGATTCTAGATTCCACATTTTAAGTAGCTGAAAACATCACTTATTTATCACATTATCTTAAAATACGTATGTATAAATAAATTTTTGTTCATAAAATGTTCTTTTAATTTATTCAAATAACATCTCATTTTATTGACTCCATTTTAAAAGCTCATCTTATCATTATTCTATTATCCATCTTTAAAATTCCTTAATATATGAACATCTTCCTTTTTTATTGTAACTTGCGCTCAAAATATTAAATAAATGTCTAAGGCAAATTTTTTTCTAATACGATGAAGGGAAGGAGAATCATTTCTCCTGCAGCAAGTTCCTCTAGTTACGAGTAATAATTTCACTGTCTTTCTTTAAATATGTCTCTGGACTACTTGTCATTTTTTTACGTAGACTGTTATCATAGACAATAGCAGATTAATTAGTAAGTGCTGGGAACATTAAAGGTTTTAATTAACTGTAGTTTACAGTTATTTTGCTTTGCGGATATAAAATTGATGGAATCGATGAAAATTTTAATTTTCCTATTACTAAGACATTTCATAGTCTTGAATAATTGCATTTTTTCGTCTTTCCGAATTATCAGAAATAGCGTTTTCTGTTACTTGAGACAAGAGAACCTTGGAGGAAAAATCACCGCGTGACCTCAGATTACTGGCCAATTAACTCAACTCAATTTGCACACAGTTCCGGATGTTCAGAATAGTAATAAACTGCTAATGAGAGGAGAACGAGACTCGTTGTAAGGTACACTGACGAAGTTACGAGGGGGAAAGAAGACTCCATGTTTCAGTAGTACATAAACCTGCAATAATAAGACTAAATTTCCGTAATATTGAAAGGGAAATAAGTTGGCTTTCTTTTTGACCCATTTTCGATTATATATGGTTGTAATGCTCCCAAAAATCATTATGGTTCAAGACTGGTATTTTTAAAGTTGGTGCACATGGATCAGCTTTTTCAATTGCAATTCGAGACAGATTAAAAAATATATAAATCAATGAAAGTACAATCAAAAAACTTGAAACTATTTTTATTTATATAAACCATAAGTGAATTTAACACCAAAATACTTCTGCAAACTGTAGGGATAACGTTATACGAGTACATGGTTTGTTTGCAACTGACCATTTTATCATTATTAACCCTCAACAGGCATAAAACTTTAAATTTAATTCATGTTTGGTCTTAACCGCATCATGGACGAAATGCTTTCAGCCAAAATCAACACTTAAACGACTTGATCAATGCGGAATTCTTCAGGTAAATTATTGTAACGAACAAATACATCTGCTCGGGCTTTGGCGGCGTGGAATCAAAACAAAGGAGACAGCTTTGATACTTGGGCCATTAAACCTAGACACGGCGTCCCGGCTCGGGAGTTTCCCAAAATTTTGAGAGAATCTGCATCGCGTGAAGTGTTTTCCCCGAGTGTAACCATGGATATCCATCTCTGCCACCTTGGTGATAGAAACTAAAGAAGTTGACAGAGACAGATTGGTGATGGAGATTGGTATGAGAGAAGTTTCAGATTGTGGGACAGTGGTGGGATGAGAATTGGAGGATATTGTTCGAGAGCGGTGACGATCTGGAGAAAGGACGAGGAAAGGAGCTGGAACCTGCACTAAGCCGATTAGGTAAACTACTGCATCTGTGTGACTCTTTGTAATTTTCTGTTTGCTGCCAGGTCCAAGTGGATTAGTGTAAAAAATGTCTGTTCTATGAGAAGGCCCATAAATGCGACCCTGAGATTAGTCTTAAAATTAATAGAATTGTTTAAGATTAATATAAACCATTTTTGTATACATATGTATATATATATATGTAGTTTTTATTTAAAATAAGTGCCGGCGTAAATATTTAAACATTGAATATTTTGAATATGTTCTGTTTTGTCAAAGTAAATTGTTTTATAGTTTTTATTACAATATATTATCATTTATTTAATTATTAATTAATATCACCCCTATGTTCATTATTTTATTAAATGGCTGAACTATTTATATTAGAGAAATTTAGTCTCTGAGACAATCTACCGCGACGGTTACGATCGAATTTTTTTCTTCTTTCTTTGCTCCTATTTATATTTCTTTATGAGCTTTATACTATCCTTGGGCCATTTTGTATTTGGCTGCGCATTAGGCCAGTGTGCTGATTTCCCTGGAGATGTGTCGTCGGTTTCCACAGAGACCCGTGGGGAATCGTGAAGACCGTATTTGGGCACACCATAACCCGAATGATTTGGGGGAGACAGGCGGAACCCCAAATGAGGATTGCATTACAATTCCCGCGACTACGGGGCCATTTCTTTCGGTCTCATTACATCTTTGCTTCTTTACATGCACATCTTAGACAATTATTATTGTAATTAAATCCTGATTCAGCAAATACGAAGTCTTCCTCTTCATAAGGCAACATCGTCATTAGGTATGGCATGAAGAAGTTCCTCGCTGATAAGTACGTCGGCGAGCGTAATGCTTATGCGGGAAAGGAAAATAAGTACATATGAATAGAGGAACACATGGAGACTCCGCATAAATTGGTTAAGAAGTGGAAACAGAACGGGTAAATTCAGTCTATTTTCTGTAAGAATAGTGCCAAAGGGAAAAGCCATCTATACATTCTGTAATGCAGTAAAAGTACGCGAGTTAAATCTTACGGTATTTCTGTGTGTGTGTGGACAGCACAATAGAATAAAGAACCTTTCACGAACAATAAGAATCATTTGTTCCTAATTTTAGACGGAGTTTCTCGTGCCAAACCGGAAGCAACGCGTGAAAAAACGACCACTAGGCGGAACATATGAGAAGGCATTCGTCCATATCTGCTACTGAAAATTTGCTTATTGGCTGCAATTTTTCAAACACAAGTCAATGGATGTTTTTTGAAATTTCAGCCGATGGCTGCTGAAAATAGAACGAGAATTTTGGAAACCTATCGAGATTGCGTGGAAAGAATTTTGAGGCAGAGGACGGAGATAATTGCTAATTGCTGGAGAGAGATCATTAAATTGGCAGCCGCTGCAGAGAGCTCGGCGTAGCATCTTGAAGCCTCGGCAGATGTAGATTTTTAGTAGGAGTTTCTACTATCTTGGGCCCAAGTCATCCTCCATACAACGAGATCATCCGAGGCAGTCACGCCAAGCGCCTTCAGATCGTCAGTCCAAAGCAAGACCGAAGCAAAACGCCCCCAGAGATTGCAGATGCAGTCTTCGACGGTATCGTTGACTTTAATTTTAAAGAGTCATAGATTACGTTTCTTCCTGTTGGTTCAACCCCCCCCCCTCAGATTTTAATGTCTCATAAATTTATCATTATCCCACCGTTTCATATCAATTCATTTTTCTTACTTTTAGATTTTACGAATTTAATTTATTAAATTTCGTCCATATAAAATAAATGTCTACTTGATTTTAAATTCATTTGTTTATATTATTATAATATTTTCCTTCAAATTATAATTTCCCAATAAGTAAGTGACTATTAAATAATCATAAGAAATAAATAAAACCCCATCCTCTTATATTCTTTAAAATTCATATGTGAAAGAGTAACTTTGTCTGCGCCGAAGCATCCGTGACTAGGACGTTGGTCTCCAAAACCCAAAACGTAGCAGAGAATGCAGCATTTAATCTCAAGTGCCGCACAATGTCCATACACTTCTCTACCTACTCCCCGAGTTTCCAATGATGTAGATATCCTTAGTGGCAACGTCTTATGAGGTGATAGAGGCTCGCTGACGTCAGCCAATCAGAAACTCCACGAGTTATTGACAGTAAAGCAACCGTAAAAGATAATTTTCCTAGTTGTGGTAGATGCGTCACTACGGAGATATGATCTTTTAACATTTTGAATCGTAAAACAGAAGTTTTCCCCTATGTACAGCAGAAATTAATTCTTTGTCTTTACAAGAAATAACGGTCAAGCTTTGAAAACATATTTAGGTCGGTTTTAGGTATGACTTTATGAGCATTCCGTCACATAGAAGTTTCTCGTTATAAGAAGGAAATAAGCACGTCGGAGAGTTGAATGTTTATGTGGAGAACGGGAAACAGATGAAAATACATCAAGGGACACATGAAATTTCCGCAGAAGTCAGTTGGGAAGACGGGATACGAGTGGTGATTGTTAAAGAGTGTCTCGTAAGCGGAAGTGAGCGGCCGTTGCTAATTGTTAAGCTCCAACTGCTTCCTAAGAGAACTTTCGCCACGTTGTCACTTCTATTACAAGCATTAATCTCTGCTATTTCTTCACGTTTTAAAGCAGATACAAGTCTCTAAAAAAGAAAATGTCCGTAAAATAAGTAATCAAATACAAACAAATATTGTGTGTGTGTTTGTCAGCGTCGGCGCAGCAATTGACAAACTCTTTCAAAGATACCAGGAATTTCACGCACACGTGCAGCAACTACAGATAATCCAGCAACCATATCTTCATCGGAGTATACTGAAGTGGCATAAACGTCAATCTTCAAATGTTAAGCACGTATCAATGCTGATGGACGCAAATTTGAACACTTATTGTAAATTAATTTCCACTTGTAAAAGAGGTTATGAAAATAAAACACTTTCCCTATTACTTGTTCTTTCCTGTGTTTGTGCTTCAATGCTTCACTTTTGACCATACATTTCTATACAAAATCTGATTGTTACAGTGTCCTGTACCAGCCATCAAAGTTTGTACCACGAATTAGCAGTCACCCTGTGTATATATATATTTATTTATTTATTGTGATAAAAAACGCGGATTTTGTGGTATTGTGGCGTTATGAGGCACAGTTCGGCCAACAACAATGTCTAGTCGGCTGAAAGATGGTGATTCCCCGCGGGAGACTCCCGCCGAGCGTGTGTAAAAAATGAGGGCGGGGAACCCCGAAATTTTGTGAAATGAACTGGCGGGGAACCCCGGAATTTTGTAAGGGACCTGAGGCGGGGAGCCCCGGAGTTTTATGAAATAGACCTATGGCGGGGAATTCCCGTCGGAGGATTTAAAAAGGGGAGCCGATGGGTGGCTCGGGATCAGAAGTCAGACGAGATGAGGAGAGGACGGACGTGATGAGAAGTGAGACGAGTTGAGGAGAGGAAAGACGTGGTCCGAGCAGATGAGAATTCAGATGAGTGGAGGAGAGGACGGACGTGGTCCGAGCAGATGATCAGAATTGAGACGAGATGAGGAGAGGACGGACGTGATCAGAAGTCAGACGAGTTGAGGAGAGGACAGACGAGAGCAGATCAAGCATTGAGGTGATGAAGAAAGAGCTGCTTTTATTCCATCCCTCTCAACTATTCGAGTAGTTGATAATGGAATGCAGTTACTTTCGTTTATACCAATCAGCACGTCGAATTATATGCTATTATTGTGTTGCTTAATGTGTTGGTTCTAATATTACCGTTTCCAAACTCAAACGTTACAGAATTGCCTTCATTATAGTCAATGTCCAAAAAATTAGGTAAAACTAAAATTTGCGATGTTTACAAGTAGAGAAAATACATTTTTGATTTCGTGAAATGTACCATAATAGTCTATATGATCATATATATAGAATAATAAAATTTATAATTTTTTGTTTATATTTCAAATTTCAATTTTGTTTATATTTCAAAATAATTATAAAGAAACCCCTATACCCCTTGTAGTACGTTGGTGTCGAACCCCCTTAGAGTATCGGGACCTCTTAACGTACCGGAGAATTAAATGTAACTTTTATTTTAAGTCACTGTGCTGTAGATTTTGCGTGCGGTATGAGTCGTCATGAAATTAGCATTCAGTAAACTAAGATAGGGCATGGAGTATGATTGTTACTCCATTGGCTTTACTCATACCCTACTGGGTTATATAAATAATTCCCCGGGCATCACCGGACACCCAGCAAGTACACAATAATCAGAGTTCATTTGAAACATAAATATGCTAGCAAACCGAGCACAATGGTTACCTGCTATTATTAGTCAACATACAAACAAAACAGGAGATGAACGCTGTACCACCATACTTGTTTAACCTTAATTGGAAACCAGAGGTACTAACTACGAGTAGATATTCCTATGCCCTGGTTTCAGCGCGACTAGGACAATACAACCTAGTCCATTCTTTAATCAGATTCATTTTCCCGTAGACTCCTTTTCCTCTCTTCACTCGCAATACTTGGACATTTATTGTCTTTGACATGACGAAAATACACATTTCGATTTCCTTACCTAAGACCTCACCATTTCCAAAATCAACACTACAAACAACCAAAAGTAATAAACATAATTAAATTTAAATAGTATCTAATATTTTTATTAGTAAATTAAATAGACAGTTGAGGATGGCCTAGGCAAGAAATCAAACCTCCGACTTTTTAAACTACAGACGACAGCAGCGCCAAAACATGTCAGATGAAACTAAGCTGTCAATCACTGAGAAATTTCTACTCCAGACGGCATTGTCACTGAATGTTGGTTATTATACTCACTAGATATCAGTAATATGAGTTTTAAAAATATTTGTAATCATATGATATGAACCTGCAAGAATCTAAATGGGTCATACACGAAAATTTAGGTTAAAATTCCCGTTTTATTTCCTAAAATTATCGCTGAAATCAGTTCAGCAGTTTCGGTGCCTATTCGAAACAAACTTTTAAACAGAAAATATCTTAAAAACAGTCATTTATGGTTGGACATAGTATAACTAGCAATTACACATTAATTTTGGTATTTTTTAAAAAATCAAAGAAAGACGTTTCAATTTCATTTATTGGTATAAATCAGAGTTGGGCTCCAGGCGACAATTTTTTGGCCGACGAGTTCAGATGCGCCATATGACTCCAGCACATTATATAGCGTCTTACGTTCATGGTTAGGTGTTGGGAAATAGATAGGACGGTAGAATCTGCTTTTTTTAGGGGACGAAAAGGAATATCTTTGACCTAATTAAATAAATGAATTAACACCAAGACTAATATTCCTGTACGAGAGGGTAATGGCTTCATGTTGCTCGTCTGGTGAAGATAACTCAGGACTACAGTTGTTGGCACTGAGAGCGACATCGACTTGGAACTTTGAATTGTCTGTTCGATCTGTTTGCTCTAAATTCTTATATTTCTGACCTTTAGATATTCATTGTATTTATTTATAATACCTGTCTGACTGTACAATGCTCTCTAACAATGTAAAGGGACTTGTCCTAAATAGCAACTGTCTCAATGCGCCACTTTTAATCGTCCAAAGCGCCACGTTTGGCGCATGCGCTACGGTTTGGCCACCTCCGGGATGGATGAAGGTAAGATGTATTGTAACACGTGACTTGTGCACCAAAAATTTATTTAATTTAAATAGTTTTAAAATGTTATTTTGGCAACGTATTGAACGCTCGTTTCTGTACAAGCAAACTGAAATTAAATTGTGGAAAGCAAGGCACTTACCCAAACCCTGTGCTATGTGTGAAACATAACCATTTGAAACGTGAATTCCATTGAACCGGCTCAATAACTTGGAACAGCGTTGAAATCATCCAGAACCGCAAACTATTATCGTGGAGGGCGTGAGACGAGAACTATCCTAGAGAGTAATGGTGAATGAAGGAATCGATTTCCGTGGAGGAAAGTCTGTAATGAAATTCAGTTCGAGATGTGAAATTTTTTTAAAGAAGTTGTTTGGGCAACGTATTCTAGGCTCGTCTCCAAACTTTTTGAAAAAAACATTATATTTGATTTTAGTAATGACTATGTAAATGTCACATCCTTCAGAAGTAAGTGAAGGCGGAGGCGTGGCGTCAGGCGGGGAGTTGAAAGGAGTAGTGAAGAATAACCAGGGTGACAGACTACACTGACGAGCGAGTCTCATCACTCCCACGCCTGTAGCCGCCTACGCCATCCCGACGCCGCGGTTGCGCACTCGACGATTCAGGAGCACAACTGTGGATAACGCCTACGTAAAATCTGAGCGTTTCATCTCAGACCAAGATCATCAAGGGATAATATAAGCTAGTGAAATTAATTATTTTAGTTTGAATATTAATAGTTTGCATAATTAAAAAATTAATCAATTTACTTTAAACCTTGACAAATTTACATCAATATTACAAAGTTGATATTTTCAAACTTTAAGCAGCAATTCTTTCTTAATTAACACTACATATAAATGAACAAAAAATGATACAAATATATTTCTTAAAACTAACTATTATTGATCTTTAAACTCAGGGTCGTATGTTATGGGCCTTCTCATAGATCAGAATATTTCCGTAAAATCTACTCGGACCTGGCAGCAAAAAGTTACAGTAGTAATTACCGTGTCGTCATAACGGACCTTCGAGCGTCTTCCTCATCGCCGTTCCCACCTAACTTGGGTCGTACTCCATCCAAATAAGAGCCGCCGCCGCTATTCTTCTGGTTCAGGAAGAATTTCTGTTTATACACGATTCCTTGGACTATCAGTCCGATAATGCCGATCATCTGCTCGTCTCCACAATCTCCCTTGCCTAAATTCCAATCATCTGTCCAGCAATCTCTCTCGAAATCTCTTTCGATCAACCACTCTCGAAAATCTGTGCCAAAATCTCTCTGCAAACCTTTTTAATAACTACTCCCCACTTCTTTAGTACATATCACCAAGGTGGCAGGGATGGATATTTACCAATAACAATTTATAGTTACGCTTCCGCGGAAGCCACATTTTTCCCCTCTCCTTTAAGACATTAGAGGGAAAACACCACCCGACGCCGTAAAATCTCACCATATTTGGGGAACGCCCCAGGCACACCGTGATGTCTGTGTTTTATTGCCCCTGGCACAAATACTGTCTCCTTTCTTCTGACTCCGCACCGCCAAAGTCCAAGCAGATGTGTTTGACTGTTACAGTAGTTTTTTGCAATTTCAACTTAATTATTCTTTTAAAAAATCATTTAGGTCTCTCTGCTGCACAGCACAAAATTTACCCTTCTTTATATAGAACAAAATTCTACTACCGACTTCCTGTGCCTCGCACCACAGAGGTCCCGGGTTGGAATCCTAGCATGGGCTTGAAGAGTAGTCTACCAATAGAAGCGACAGCCACATAACCCTTCCTACAGAAGATAGAAAATAGCAGTGTTCTAAAACGACATTATGCGGGATAACATCAATAGATGAATTTCCCCTCTAGTCATATACTGTGCCACGATTTAGCATTTCTTTTATTGCATTCCGCTTTTTCGGCTGCGTTTAGGGTAGACTCGAAGAAACTAAATTTACATTTGTCCACAGCAGTTTTATGGAAGCGGGACAACATTTCCCTGCGTGCAACAGTAGATGTATTATAGCTCGTAATCACTTAAGCTGCTCTCATTAATTAGGGCGATATGCAAAGGTGTTCACCTTGTGTCGAGAAGATATAAACATAAAAAGCCACTAATCGCAATTTCTCAACACTCCTCGTCATTGTAGCATGTAAATGTATGCAAATCGTTATTTACTATTCCAGCTTGTCGCGTTAATGGGGCGAAACAGCAATTCCGTATTACACGTCACAATTACCTCTCATAATTAACTTCAGATCCATTATTTTACTGATCTAACATCCGCAACGATGGGGTTGTGGAAATAACAATTATGAAAATACTGTAGAAAAAACTATTTCATTTGTCTAAATGTTTTCCAGTTTTTAAAATGAAACACATCTACAACACGGATAATAAAATGTCCATTAAAAACATTTTCTAAGACAAGTGTTTAATTCTCTCCATGTGCTATTACAGAAAATTAACCAATACTTGGTCAAGAAGACGAAAACATTAACATTAATGTTATATCATCCACGTTACTATTTTGATGCATCTCCTGCGACAAGTATAGGAAGGGGAAAATTTATTGTGTAAATTATTAACAAGATTAAATTGGGTTTTTTAAAAATATTTATTTAATTATATTTTTCAACATAAATTTCTAGTTGGGCCCTGCACTATCTATATTACCAAAAAAGTGTGCTTTAAGGGGAAATTCAATACTGAGATAACAATGGTTTAGCTCAGGATTTGAGATTTATCAGGGTTAATTACTGTACGACAACAACGGTTAGCAGAGATTTCGCTTATTATGACGAAACCTGATTATTTTCTTCTCTCACCTACTTGACCTCTTGTGCAAGTACAAAGTGATTCCCTTCTACCCGGACGTTTTCGTGGATGTAGGTAGACAGTAGGAAGTGGCAACTCTTCCTCTCACAGGGTGTTATTTGGCAGCGGGGGAAACAGGAAATTTCGCACTGTCGACAAGAATAAACCAATCTTCCGTATCGGCGAAGTCGTTCACGTCTCAGCAGACGTTTTGGCTAGTATATCATAATTTAGTTATGCAGCTTTCATGTTTCCTTTCTTAATTACTGAAAGTCTCTTTTTCTCTTTTCTTAAATAGTTCATACTTACAACTTCCGAGCAACACTGTTCCTTCTCTCCTTTCTTACTTCGTCTTCCTCTCAACTATTTCACCACCTTGTCACCTGCCAGCCGATCTCTCCTTTCCCCTTCTCTATGGAAAACGCAATCCACGTAACGTGTCATCGCCAACCATTAGTTTTTCGCTAAGCGCGGGATTCGCACTTAGGAAGAAAGGGGTGGATCTGAAAAACTTCCAAGAGTAAATGTTCCTTGGTAAACAAATATCTATAATCCCCCAAGATAGCAAGCGCGTTTCTTGGCGACATTCTGGCGCCTTTCTAAATATGGGTTTTACGCACATCTCAGTATAGTTTTACACGCGCTAGTATATGAAAATGTCACGGGACGTGAATTAATATTAAGAGGCTTAAATACTAATATATCTATCTCATTGGAGAAAGTCAATAAATTTAAAACAAAACTACAATTTTTAAAGTAACGTTATTCAATTTGGTTTAATGTTTAATAACTGTACCGTATAATTCATTCGTAATTTATCGAATTGGAATACAATTCAAATTTGTACAATGTATACTGTTCGACATCGGAAGCCCATCCTACAGGCAATTTCTTCGAATTTCTACAGGATGGAGGAAACTGACGAGCAGGATGGTCGCAATACTACGAATATGCTCGTCAGCTTAGCGTGTAATACGCACCTTTAATTTTTTAAATACTCTCCATCTACCTATCTCTAGAATAACGCATATATTAACATTGTTTATTCAAACCATAACTTTCGAGTCAACTTACTCTCTCGCAAACTTTGGCTTCCATCACAGCCTTTCAACTGGTCCCTCGAAATAACGTCTTCACATCTCCAAGTCTACATTGTGACTGTCTTAAATTGATTTCCTCTTCTCCACCATCGTTGATAATCAAATTTATGTCCTGACTTGAAGTTTCAAATTCACGCTTGAGACAACTCGGAGTTCTTGTAAAAGAAAATGCTTCCGACAACCAGTAAACATTCCAATAGAAAATCATCATAGCCGAACACAATTCGCCTCCAATTTGTCCACTACAATATAGTAATGTCATATCTTCGAACACATGAATTAATTAAATCTTATTGGCATTCTATGTTGCCCGTAATTTAGGAGCCGAAATACCTTCTGCAATTCCTAAACTTTATTAGACTTTACTTTAATTTATGATTCAATTTGTATATATTTTCATAATAAATTTATGAAATGATCTGATCTTCGCACGAGGCCAGACGAAGAGAATAAAGAGACTGCTGCTGTATATTGTAACTATTTCTCGTGCTATGTTTGCACGGATGCGGTATTCAGCCAGAAACTGCATTCTTTATACAATGTGTCATATATCCCATAATAACGGATGCGAAAAGTATTCACCACATTAACAGAATATTTTAGGAACAACCTAACTATCCCTATACCTAAGAAGTCTGGGGCTGAGAGATGCGAACAGTACAGGACAATTATTAGTTTAGTATATCATGCTTGCTAAGTATTAACGAAAACAGTATATAGGAGTATGGAACGTCAAATAGAATGAGAGGTAGGAGAATATCAGTTTGGTTTTAGGAAGAATGTAAGGACAAGAGAAGCAACATTGACTTTGCGTCTAATTTTAGAAGACAGGATACGAAAAAGCAGGCATTGGTTAATGGCTTTTGTATATTTAGAAAAAGCCTACGATAATGTTAACTGGAACAAACTATTAAGGATTTTGAAGATGATAGGAGATGATCGAGAAAGAAGAGTTATCCAACATCTACAGAAAGCAGTCAGCAGTCGAAGGAAAAGCAAAGGAAGCAGAAATCAAGAAAGGAGTAAGAAAATGATGCAATCTGTTATTTAACTTATATATAGAACAGGCGATGAAAAAAGTTAAAAATGAATATGTAAAGGGAATAAAACTGCAAGGAGAAGAAATAAAAATGTTTGATGACGATATTTTGGTATTACGGGGGTCAGAAGAAGACTTGGAAAACATTATAAATGTAATGAAGGGTACAACGGGAAGATTAATAGAGGGAAACGCAAGGTGATGGAGTGTAGTATGGGAAATTGTGGATTAACAAAGGGTGTTCGATTGGGAAGGGATATTTTGTAGGAAGTTAAGGAACTAGGGCTAATATAAGTATGAATGTTTGAAAATCATTATTAAAAGTGTTCGTATGCAAAACGTGTTGCAAAACGTTGACGCCAGGAGTTGCAGACAGAAAATGAATTGAGGCTTTCGAAACGTGGTGCTATAGTAGAATGTTGAAAATCAGAAGAGTACCAGAAAGTAAAATAAGAATAGGGGAAGAGAAAACAATTTGGAAGACTTTGACCACGAGAAGGGATTGATTCATATGACACGTTTTGAGACATGAGGAACTTGTTAAATTAGCATTAGAGAAAAATGTGTGGGGTGAGAACATGAAAGGGAAGAGAAGCATGGAATACGCTAAGTAGATCAAGATGTTGGATGTTATGTATAAATAAAAAGGCTTGCGCAGGTTAGAATGGAGGGTGCATCGCACCAGTCTTAGGACTAATTATCACAACAACAACATTAGAATTATCGCGGAAGTCATGGACGGCAAAGACTCGCAAAATGACGATAAAAGTGTGTCCTTTTCCCCAAAATAAATTGACGATATAAGGGATACATTTCTGATGCCTGGGAACGGATCAAGTGAAACAGACCAAGCTTAATGAAAGAAAGTTGCATGTTTTGTGCAGTGGGAGTAACGTTTGCGAAACGTCGACTCAAATGAGTCCGACTCAGAAAGCGATTACTGTAATTGCACATATCACACATCAATCTAAATTCTTTCTATTCGTTGAAAGTATATATTTTTTCATGAATTCCTCCGTTCAACAGCTCCTTGACATGAATACGGCACGTGTAATTAAATAAGTGATATAATGTGAATGTTTTGGCTGCGGCTGAGGTTGCGGAGGTAAACATTGCGGAGCCTCGACCTTGCATTTCTCCCCGTTCGAGGCCTTGAACCCGGGCCCGTGACGTGGCGCGCGGTCATTGGCCCGGCCCGCTAGTGCGTAACGCCAACACCTGCCGCACCACGCTCAGTCTGTTTACCTACAAGTATCCTGCGTCTGCTTTCTGCTCTTCACAATACATTTATTCACACAAAAATCTTCAAACTACCATCAACAAAGGTTTCCTGGTAACGCAAACACTTCTCCCAGTGAGAAACACGTGTTGCGGAATGATTTCCTGCCGTCCCTTCATTCAAATTGGATACCTTCCGGCGGCTATTGCATCTCGTTCAATAGCCGAAACTATGAATGAGAGGGGAAATTGCGGGGATGGGGGGGGGGGGAGCTGTAGGCAGTCTGACGGCCAACGGAAATGCTGCATTTGGTCAAGGATCCTTCACAACTTCTGGTACTTCCTGATCCCGGAAGACCAAAGCCTGTTCATCCTCAATACAATCGTTGTATCTTAATAATTATACTATACTACACCAATAAGTATGTAAGAACAAACTTAATTGGCAAAGCAATTAATACAATTAAAATTTATATACTCAAAGTTCCGTCCCATTTTTTGACTTCATCAGGCGTATATTAGTTATATACGAGACATTTATTATTAATATCAGAAGAAAAACTTATTCAATTAAGTGGACTATTATGAATAATTTTTATGCAAATATCAGATCTTCCGTTAACATGTTCCAAAAACTAATATTAAACAAAACATATTAAAAATAGAAAAATATTTATATTATAATTTAAAGCTTTCATTATACGTCAGTTTTATGTGAAAAATGCAATAAATTCTTGACCAATCTCAGACTGATCATTTAATCATTTTTGCACGTTTCTGTATCTTCTTCAGATTTTTGCGGAGAGTGTTACTATCCTAAAAGCGATAAAATGTAAATCCCGAAAGGTTCCTTTTAATTTTATTAGATAAACAGTCTTGAGATGTGGCAATAATATATCACTTTGCATGTTAACACAAAAACTTGGCATTGTGTATTGTGGTATTCAGTCCTAAGATACAACCCTCCATGTTAACGTACCTTGCTCAAGCCTTTTCATTTCCGCATAACTGCCACATCTCACATCCTCCCTAATCTGCTTAGCGCACTACATCCTTGGGCTTCCTCTTCTGTTCTTACCGTACACACTTCCCTTTAATACTAATTTTACAAGACCCTAGTGGTCTATTAATCTATCCCTTCTCTTGGTCAGAATCCTCCAAATTGTTCCCCGTTCTCTTATTCTGCTTAGTAATTCCTGGTTAGTAACCCTATCCACACTTCTCATTTTCAGCATTCTTCTATAGAATCACATTTTCAAAAGTTTCTATTCTTTTCCTTTGTGTAACTCCCGCCCTCCATGTTTCGATGTCATAATTAAAGTAATGATCATAATAAAGGAGTAATTTCAGTATAATATAAAATTCAGGGCCTGGCCTAAAATAATATTAATATATCATTTCTAAGCATACTTTGGGAAGTAATTTCTCAAAAAATTGCGACAGTTTCCATATTTTAAATGTAGATAGTAATCATAAATCCAGATTGTTTTCAGAAATGTTATACATTCTAAATACAGTTAATTTTAAAATCAAGACAATTTTAAAAGCTATTTTCGAAGCTTACAATCCAGGATTAAAAAACTTAAATTTTTAATATTAACCTCCATGTCTTTTGTCCAAATAGCCTATTTTTCACGTTCAAATTTCGCCAATTTAATTTATAACTATCTATAATGATTTGTATCTACGAATTAATATTCTTTTTTATACATGCCTTTATGAGCCGTCATCAGGACCAAAATCTGTCTTATTTTTAATTAAAGTTTGCCTTTTTCGCTGGTCAGGAAGGGGAAAATGTTTTAAATGATTAATTGGGTGCTCATTATTTGACAATAGACGAGTCGTTCATCGCCGAAGCGCTCTTGACACGGCGGTTTAAACAAACAGGAAGACATTTCGTATTACGTTAAAAAATCTTCCTATCAATTTTATTTTAATCTGATCTGCCGAGGAAGTCGACAATGGACAGTTTGTTTTCTTCTTTTATTCGATTTCGGAAACCGATCGTGGAAGTTTTAAGTACTTCTAAATTACGTTGTATTTTAAAAGCAAATTTTTAGGTTTTAATGTCAAAACTGAAGTAAATAAACAGCGGCTATAATTTAAATGATGTGTGCCCTGAGCAAAAAATAAGTTTCAGAACGTTCTACTATGCGGTAGGGTACTTTGAAGATTCCACTATAAAGTAATTCATTGCAGAGCAGTCATTAAGTTAGCCGATCTCCTTTATTTCCGTAGAATACATAAACACCGCTTACCGTTTAAACATTGAGCGGTTTGGTACAAAACAAAAGAATTAAAAATTAATTCGATTGATTTCAGTAGAATATATAGAGTTTATAGCCGTTTTTAGTTAGCCGATCAGAAAGCAATCCATGGACATGTTTACGTTGTTAAAGAACGCAATATCCGAAATGGAGTTCTACTGTGGTGTTACAATTAATGTCGAGTAAGGATAAAAATGTAACAATAGGAGAGTATTTTCCTCAGTTTTTAATCTCATGTCCATGGCCTTTCCTCTGGTGCGCAACGCTGATATCAGCAAATAATGAGCAAAAATTAAGTTTCAGAAAAATCAGCCTATGGAAGAAGTTCTGTTCGGCCGAAAAAAGTCTACAAACTTTCAAAATGAAAAGAACAACTCAAGTTATCATTGTTACACTGAAAATATTGTTCAAATGTAGAAACGTCCACGAAAAGTTGTTTGCTTTTAGAAGAAAGTAACCTTCAAAAGCCATACAATTCGAATTTTTCATATTTTATTCCATGGCATGTAGTATTTGTACACATTCTCTCTGTCCATTCGAATGAAAAAACGAGAGATTATAATTTGGATTCCATTTTGTTAACAGCATGGAAGGATGAGGAAAAATTTACTTAGTCAACCTCAACGTTGATTTGGAAAAGGTGGGTGAGGAAAACAGTACTTTTAAATGAAAAGTAAAACATTTAGATGAGAGAATAAAAATAGAAAAGGAAATCAGGAAGTAGCAAAATCAAATCAGAGCTTTGGAAGAGTGTGGGTGTATTAGCGCACACTGTTCAGTAAGACCGTAGAAGGACAAGGATATCTTCTAAACGTTTGCGTTGTCTACGAGAGAAAGTATTACAATTAATAAATCTGAACGACTTGGATATTGAAGGAAGCAGGTTTTCAACCCCAAATAATGCAAAATTACAAATATTTGGTAGGTTTATTTAAATTGAAAACGCATTGTTCCGTTAAAGTACTAAATACTAAAAACCAGCCCCTGGAGACAAACAAGATCATACTGAATCCTAAAAATTTTCAAGTGTATTAACTCTAAAATGGAATTACCAGGCATGTTTTATAAGTTTCATTTTATCTTCCAGAGCCCTAAAAATATATAAAGGAATGGGATAATTAATTTATATATATAATTGATACGGAAGGAAAAGAGAGAATGTTTGGGTGACGACATTCAGACGGAAGTTCATAAAATTTTCGGAGACGTTACCCTCCATTTCCCGACTTCGAAAATTTGATGAGATCCCTTTTGCTCTTGCCTTCCATAACAACTATATATATATATATACTGGAACATGAAAAGTTACAGGCCAGCTTGCGAGTTGCAATTGTTGAGGAACTGACGCAACTTGGGCCAACAATGTAGTCTGGCGAGACTTAGGAGTCGTCATGGGGTAATGGAAGGAGCAGGTTGTGTCGGCGGGACGGCGAGAGAATGACCACGCCCTGCAGATATAATTATTTTTCATGCTCTGATTGGAATTAAAGCTACTAAAATCCATTTTTGGTATTTTTTATGAAAAATACCTGGCGCCCAAAAAGAATTATAAATCCTCGAATACCGAGGAACGCGGGATCCGCTACAATACATATAGCATATATGCTGCTGTAAACGAGAATAGAACAAGGCAGACACCGCTCATGTGCTTATCTAAAACTGTTTGAGTTACTTGCGATCTTGAAACAACACCGTACAACGCTCACAGTTGATATTATCGACTTTTATAAATGGAAAATCTTTTATCCACACCCTCTTTATATGGACAGAACAGGAAAGATTGCGGTTCTTGATGAAATGAGAAAGTTACAAAGTTTAATCATTATGTCTTGCTCTGGCGTCCCATTTAACTCAGTAAAGGGTTATTTAAGGAAAAAGATTGGAGGCCAAGGAAAAAGTCGACTTCGGTGAGAAAACTTCAGAAAATCAGTTGCCATTAGATTATTACCATACTTCTATTCTTTCTTCATCAACACTGCCTGTTCAGTTTTGGAATAAATTAAAATTTTAATCATGGTTAGAGAAATATGTTACGATTCTAAACAATGAACACCTTTTCTCTTTGCCGACGTTATACATGTTTTAGGAATAAAAGACACTTAAGGATAAGCAGTGGAGGAGTAATTGGCGCATGTTCGTTTAAAATGGTTTGTTTGAGTTGATGTGCTGGATACTTACTTGATGTCAGAAAGCAACAAGTAATGCCTCCTGTAGAAAGCGCACTCTCTGTTTAAGTCCCCCTCCTCCCCCGCGAAAGAAGAAACTATTTTGTGAGTAGTGGAGCAGCCGCAGCACTCACCTGTTTTTCGTTGGAGCCGTCCTTGTCGTGGTCGTCGCAGCGGCTGCGGAGCTCGCTGTAGCGGATGTCGCAGGGGGAGCTGGGGGGCAGACGCTCGTAACGGCCCCCGCCTCCGCCTCCACCCCCGCCGCCCCCCGCCTCCAGGCAGCTGCAGTGCATGCGCTCGTAGCCGGGCCCGGAGCCGCCCCCGCCGGAATCTGCAACACGCACTAAGTCAATACCTCCACAATCTACGGACCTGGACAACAATCAGCCGCACAAATACGATTATACGTCAGTGTTACTCCTAGTACACGCAGCCCTTCATGGATATACAGTTTTAAAACATATCATTTAGTGCTGTGATGTTCAGAAATAAACTGTGTGCGCATAAAAATATTTATTTTAGATTTGTATTTAAAGTTCACTCTGAAATGTAGCATTAAGAGACGCGGATTTAGAAAAGAATACTAAATGCACTTCAATGTTTCGGCTGTAATTTATTCGTCCGTGGAATAGATGATCACATCTAGGAGAAAGGCTCTGGCCTTCACATCCAAGGTTTGTGTTCGCAACATAACGGCTTCTGTGATTTATCCCAGTCAAAAACACCTGAAGAAACATACTTTAACTCTTCACTACAGGTTATTTCGTTTGGTGGATGAGGAAAAGGGGGGTTATCCAATGTATGACAACTCCCCTTAAACAGCATAGGTTTTGAACCGGAGCCACAGCATTGTGGTCAAAGTTATGCGATTTGTGCAGCTGGAACACATTTCATTTGAACTTCCAGAATTTTTTTCCCCTTTTGAATAGTGTAATTACAAACCCTACACATTACTTAATGAAATGTCTGACACTCAATTTCTTCATATTTAGAGTTGCTCGTAATTTAACCATCAGCTAATGAAGTAGCGAGTAAATAGTTCAAATGAAATGCTAAAATAAATACCACAGTGTTTCTGTAATCCAAGATGCTTTCGACGTGCGGTAATATCGACTGTCTCCTTTATAATTTCTTCGACAAAAAGTACAAAGGAAACTAGAGAGTTAATGGAAAGTGCCGACCATAATAATTTCTCCAGACAGTTCAAAAGATTGGTTTGCTTTATTAAAATGGTGCAGATTACGAAGGTAAAGGGAAAGACGTTTTTGCAAGGAAAGACAACGATATAAAACCGAGAGAAAAAGGTCTACCGAGTGCTTCTTTTTAGATATGTTGGCAGGTTTGTTTTCCACATATATTAATACATCGTAGATCACCGAGAGAATCAGTTCCATAGCTCTTGCCGATAAGAAGTGTGCAATGAACATGGAGAAGCAGAGGGGTTACTTGCAATTTTACAGAGGGCTTCAATCACCGGAAAATGTTCCACGACAATGCCCAACGAATCTAAGGAAAACGCGCAATTTATTTATTCACTATCTTATAAAATTGAATTTAAAATAACGTTTTCAATTTATTCTTAGCTCCGATTTTTATGCCTTGAAATATTTTTCATTTTTAAAACGGTGGCTCCCGTTTTCCACAAATAAAATAATTAAGAGACTAAAACCATCGTAATTTTTTGAATATAATTTATAAATAAATAAATTCATTTTTCATGTAATTTACAATCATCCATAGCAATGCTACCACAGATATATGAGGTAAAATAGGGAAAGCGTAAAGAACGACACGCCGCACAAGCCAGACGACGAACTCAAAAACCTCTTTGTAATTGTTGTGCAAGTAATAATTGAAAAACTCTCTGTTATGATGAAACGAGGGGATAGCGACATAGGAATGTTTCTAGGCACTTTTTTAGTTATAAATTTCTTAGGGTGTATTAAGATGTTTTGTTAATAAATAAATGTATAAATTAATTTCTTTAATTTGAATTACATAAAAACTATAAAAATTTGACAAAAGTTTTGAATTATAAAAGGAAATTCAGTTAACGTGGTAGAGGAAGAGGACTTTCCTGATGCAAACCATGAATGACACAATCTCCACTATACATGGATTAAATATTTAATAATATACACTGTTTCAATATCGTCGCCAGATTAAGTGTGTTACAGGTAACAGTTATTTGCGATTACAGATTTCATTTAAAAAATAATTCTATTTAACAGATTTAACCGTAATTCATGTCACGCTTATGGTAACGTGTATTAAATATTTTGCTGCATTGAAAGGCAGATAATGTGCAAATTTTTTAAATTATTTATAACAGTCGCATCGACTGCCTGGTCGTTAGCGACCACAGTGACAACTATTTACATATTATTATACAATAATGTACACATTATTTACTAGTATGAATTTATATAATAAAATACTGATAACATCCATTTTTTTGCTTCTTACCACTAACTAATTATTTATCTTCTTTACATTTGTTTTTTAGATTTTAACAAAAGAGAACACAGAATACAATATATTTAAATTAAATAAAAAATATTACTGTTCTAACAAAATTTAATAATGTGTGTTTGGTTTTTAAGGGGGTCCAAAATAGATTTTTTGCATTGTATTACTTGTTATTGAAATTTAACTGAGCGACACAGTTTCCGCAATTAAGTTAACATACTCACTGGATTCTCGCAATAACCGATTTGTTGGAAAGTTTCAACCACATTTTCAAGCTTGAAGACTCGTAATATATTAATTAACATTCTTCTCCATATTTACACAAACTGAAGATGTAACCATATCACAGTCTTCGAAACTGTGAACACTGAAATAAAATAAATTCTTTATAGCACTTGGTCTAACTTACCTTCTCCTGAATTGTGATGGTTAATCACAGAATACTCATCTCTCTAACAGAAATGTTCTGTATGATTCCGATTCAATTGCAAACCATGGTACCGTTTTCTCGTGGCTTGAGGTCGGTTTGTTCGTTCCTGAGGACCACAGTGTTATTTGTGGACTTGGAACGCCCTTGACACTGTGGCACACTGTAGTTCGCACCGGGACTTGAGCCAACAATAACTTGTTTTCCAGGATTCCACCTGGTGTAGGACGTTTACGTGGGCTTCCTGCCAGAATGATGCAGTTCGATTCTTTCCTGTTTCTTCTACTAATTTCAGAAGTCACATTCAGAACGTTAGCCAATACCCGCCTGCCTTCAGATCACATAGAGGCAATGTATACCGTTTGAACATAGAATTCCCTGTTACAAGATTGAACGATTCAACAGTAAACAAGATAACAGAATATTTCTAATGAGAAGTAAGAAAAATATTATTCGAAATAATAGTAGAAACTGTTCGAGAGAGGACTGTTTTCATCACGCACGAAGTAACAATTTGTGTGGATAAAATTAAATCATGCGATATATCAATGTATGAAAGATCCTTGCATCTGGTGTATCAAATCGTATTTCTCTTAAGTGAAAATACCACTTTTACTCGCTAATGGCAATAAAAGAAAATTAATTACTCCTAGTTAACACGAGAATTGAGACTTAAAGATCAAATACATAGCAATTATTGCTATGGTACCCTTTATGGGTCCTCGCTGATCTTAGCAGACGCGCGAAACATTCCTGTTTGTTTGTTGATCCACAGAGATATGTCTTTAGTCATGCCATATCTCGTAGTGATATCAGTGGCGAAATCCAAGATTGTGCCTCAATAAAATTGTTGAGCAAGTCGATGTTCTGAAGAAAGCGAGACCTTCAGTGACGCTCCGTGACGTTAGGGTTTTATGAAATAGCGTAGGGGAGCACGAGTTTTCGCATAGCTATTTTTTATTGCTTGCCATATATTTTTGTCTCATATACCACGCAACCCCATTTTTTCTGTTATTGGTAATATTAAATTTTTACAAATTCAAATCATGGGTTACTGACAGCTGGCATACTGCCACTCACTTTGATAAGTTCAACTGTAGAGTTAAACAACACGTTAAGTTTTACACATTTGTTAATTAAAACAACACATTTCAAATTAAGTAAAATTGTGACATAAAATAACTACGCGAAAATATAAATGCATTTAATGCGAGAGATGAGCCTGCTGCTTTAATAGAAAAGTTTCAATATTTGGCTTCAATTTAGTTAGATTTAAAATTAAAATCTCCTAGACAGCCGATTTATTTTTATTGGTAAGATGATTGGTGATAATATTAGGGTGGAAAAGCTATCAAAAATGTTCTTCTTGATAGTCCATAAGGTGGGAAGAGTAATATGTGTCTCTGAAGCCAAAATTGCTTCGTTATTACTTATTCCGATCAATTCTTGTAATATGACATCCGATTTTTAATGACAACGTACGTGGTATTTCCACGTTCAAAAAAATTCTCAATTCTAATTAAAAAATATATGTGAAAAATATTTAAACGTTAAACGTACGTTGAATCATTATCATGGCAGTTTGTCTGTGCCAAATTAGGAAACTCGAAAAATTTGTAATATTATGCTTCATTGATTGAATTCCGCCAAGAAAAGTTGAAACGATGGACTGTTTTTAAAATTGCAGGTTAACCTCATTAAATTTATTAAACAAACTTGTTATATCAATGTCTGATTTGCGTTTGATGAAATTTGATTTTAAAATAGGATCTTTAACATCCGAAGTCACTAAAGCTGTCTCAGAATGCGAAAGAAGTCTTAATTAATTAATTGGATGTGGTAGTTACAATAAATATTAATATGAGATTTAAAATATATATTAAAAAAGTTTGATGCATAAGAAAATAAAAACTTAAATTATAATAATAGTTTGATAATTAAAAAGTAATGGGTTGAATAAATAAAAAGACGACTAAAAGTCAGAAATTAATTTTATTACTGTTTAATTAATTTTATGCCTGATGAAGTCTCAAAAGGGAGACGAAACGTCGTATTTGAAATGATAACATAGTAATAAATTTAATTGCTGACTTATTGGCAATCATTTTATTTATTTTAACTCAAAGCCAGAAAATTATGTTTGAAAAAATGGATTGATTGAAGTCGAGAGAAAATTCGAACCATTAATATTAATTAAATTTAAATTGTTGGCAAGGCTCGTTGACGGAGAATGTTCGTAACATAGATCGCGAATTAAATTTTGGAGTCATAAAGATCCCAAAATCTTCATCATGTATCATAAATGTTAACATTTTAGCTAATTCAGAGGGTATTATGTAAGTAGATAGGTAAGTTTACTATATGGGATCCCTTCTGGCGTTTTCGCTCTTACACTGCAATTAAACTGAACATTGACAGGTTAATTAGGATTATATTACCTGGTGTAACCAATAGAATGTACGTTTAACATGTCAAAAGACCAACTGCAACTGCTCTCAGCCTTTGTTTTCGTCTAATTAGTCTGGGAAGCAAGCTCAGGGCAAGCGGGCACGGAATGTCATCGACTCTTCGTGACCACCCAACTTGGCGGAGCAAATTGTACCAGCACAGATCAGACGCGAGCACTAAGATTAGGGGGTTTAGTCAAGGCCATCAAAAATAGAAGCATTAAGCTGGAAATCGCCACAGCGCACCGGGGACACGCAAATGTGTAATCATGCGGCAAGATTGCAGCCTCAGCCTCAGCCTCCACAGCCTTGGACGGATCCGGCTCTGCGCTTGCACGCAAATGCGATGTTCACAGGCCTACCGCACTCGGGCGCAGAGTCGTGTCTCGTTTTGGTTTAGTTCACGAGAAGACTGTAAAAAGTGAGCAGAACAGACCCACTGAGTAAGCGGGGTATGAGTCAAGAAGTCAGAACTAACACAGTTCTGGGAGGAACTGGAAATAGATCTGAGGCAGCACTGAGCAGGAACTGCGAACCTATTGCGTCATCAAATAGCGAGATGAAAGAACTAAACTGCATCGACCGGATGTTGAATCTCGATTAATTGTCCTGAAAAAAAATAGATTTGACGGATCGTAAGCAGGAACAACAAAATATTGGCCGTAAATACAATGGAACTAACCTTCCACAATTAGACGTTAATAGTTGCCATGCACTAAAAGAAGCTCAGATAACAACTTCTGAGAGAATCGTATGCTCTGGTGAATTATCCATAAATAATTTTAAATGATTGGTAAGCTTTTCTCGGGCTTCCAACCGGGTGAAAACACGGTAATTTCATTACCTTTCGACGGGTGTCGGTGCTATCATCTTTATAACAACCTGTTCACTTTTAATCCTCGAATGTGATGCAAAAAAAATAGCTACATCGGCACGTACACATATAATAAATATAATATAGAAGACGGCGAGAAAAATTTCGTTTCAGTCGTCACCAATTAATTATATTAACGACAGCTCGAGGTCTACATTTCACTACCTCATTTCTGCTCTGTTTTTGAAGATTATGCAGTTCAGATGCGTTTAAAATATATTAATGGAGGGCTCTCTTTAGTGGACATATGAATTATGCTAATGAAAAAATTTGGATAGAAAAGTTGCTTACTCCAAAGTAAACAGAAGTGACCTCTGAAGAATTGATATTTAAATGTTTATAATATAAATAAAATAATAAATTTTAATTATTTATTCTACTAAATATTAAGAAAAATGTTAATGTTTGGAGATGCATGGTTGTGTTTGTGGAATGACAACATACTAGGAAAAACAAAACGGCAGTGGAATAGATATTACATGTACGGGAAGTAGGGGCGGAACGGGACACTTATTGTTTAACAATTTTTGTAAAACTATGGATAGTGAAAAATAGTTCCATAAAAGTATAAAGCATTAGTTTACCTTATTGCCTACATAATCTAACATCAATATAACTTAAAACAAGAAATTTAGATTTTCCAAGAATTTTTGAAAAGAAACTTCCAAATTTCCCGTTTGCCACATCCCCGGAACAGATCGGGATAGGACGTTTTGTATATACAATTAGTGCAATGAAATGAAATTTAAATTAAGAAAATATTTAAAACCTTTTTGATTTCCTATGCATATTTAGCGTACGGTGTATTGCTTTATCAATTTCTCCTTTCGTAAAATAATTTTTGTACAACTGCACCGTCTTTGCTAATATTTTTCCTTTTTCTCCGTTCCTTTTCTCTTTTACTGCAACCCGTAATTCATACTTATAAATTGAATCTGCCAATTTTTCCTTTTAATCTTGAGGAACACATTTAATTTTGCGTTATACAGTAGTAACCCGTTCCGCCCCGCACGCTAGTCTCAGTTTAAAATTTTTCACTGAGCCTTAATACAAGTAGATTTCAACCTTATAAGTAAGTTATACGCAGATAAAGAACTTAGTTTAAGAATGTATGCCATTAAAGAGTTGAAAGCGAAGAGTTTTGTGAATTACTTTCTTTCGAAATTCTGTAAAAATTATAGTGTCACCGGTGTAAGACGCCAAGACAAGAGTTGATTTACAAGGTGCAGTCAAAGCTTGGTAAAGTTGGCTGCCAGGACCCTTGATCAGTAGCAATGTTCCACCCCTATTAATGAACCTACAACACAAACCAATAAAAAAAATTGGGTGTCCCATTCTACCCCGCTAACACGATCCGCCCAGAGTTTCCCTTGGTATTCATTCAAGTGGCATGGATATAGAACTGTTATTTCTGAATGGTGGCTGAAGATGGTTCTGAGAGAGATGTTTTCGTATAATAAAATTAGAAGCGACTTTCGTGTATTGACCTTTAACGACATAAGTAAATTTTGGAGTTGTAATTGGGGAATGGAGAACATGGGTGACTGACTATTGGCGAGGGACGTCGACTTCAGCTAGTTATTACATTATGATGTTTGATTCTTCAGTACGAATGTACCTTTGACGGAATAAAATTCTTTTGTAATTTTTTAAAAATTTAAAGGTATTAATATTCAGAAATATAACCATGTTTTATTGCAATTTACATAAATATATAGAAAATACTTAATAATCAAGCAATATGAGTTAATTATTTTACTTACTCTGGTTTGAAAGCAATAAAGTCCACAACGAGAATGATCTTGTGACATGATTATTTTACTAATAATTTTTTGATTTCTAACAGGAAACTTATTGATTGTACTATCATGTTAATACATTCACTGAAATGCGTGATATTTTCATACAATTTAAATAATACAAAGAAAAATCAATAAGACTATCCAATTAAGCCCAATTATCTTTAATAATTAAAGTGAAGTCTTACGTAACGGTGCAGAGGAAAAGCCACCGTGGGATTGACACAGTTCCGAGTCTGGGAATAGCTTCTTGCGAAGGTGTTTGGTAGAGACTGTGATAAGGGCTCGTCTCTACGCGGCTCTGTGTTCCATTAGAGAGGAGATAAGACCTGACGGAAACTCTGACTCTCCCGCTACAGAGAAATCAAGATAACCTCCGTGCATAACGACTCAATACAGTGCACACAACCTTTAGCACAATACTTGTCAACCACATACTGCATTTTATAAATATATTTATAACTACTTGAAAAATACAACTGTATTTACGGTGTACGTAAATGAAACCACAAATGTTGGAAACAGGACTGCATTTTTTGTAACGTAATGCTGAACAAGATGGATATCTAATAGGCAACAATAAAAATTATTCTATTATATCGTAGAAACAAATTCGGTTCCATTATATTTAATTTTCGCTACATAAATTTAAAATATTTTAATCTATATTGCAGTCTGTAAGTTCCATGCTTTTCTGCGTTCCTTTTTTCACATTCAGTTGAGTGTTCTTATTATTATACACCAGCCTTTACATCTAGTTACAGTACGGACTGCCGATAATTGTATTCATACAAACGGGATATGGAGACTGTGACGACGTATTTTTAACACATCCTACAGTTAATATATATCACATTTTACGGATGCGTTTCTCGGCGTATAACATATCCTGAACTGACAGAAATATGTTTCTTAGTGTCATTGTTTTCAGAATTGCTTCTTTTACACTACGAAGTTGCGTTTTCAAAACTTAGATTGAGCTCATGTCTATCCCCACTACAATATGGGCGGATTTGTCCACTGGGCGTCGTGTTGGCACATGACTAGCTAAACCTCCCGAACAATATATTGTAGCGGATCCGTCGTTCCTCCGTATTCGAGGATTTCTTATTCCTTTAGGGCGCCAGGTATTTTTCATAAAAAATACCAAAAATGGATTTTAGTAGCTTTAATTCCAATCAGAGCATGAAAAATAATTATATCTGCAGGGCGTGGTCATTCTCTCGTCGTCCCGCCGACACAACCTGCTTCTCCAATCACTCCATGACGACTCCCGAACGTCTCACCAGACCACATTGTTGGTCCAGGTTGCGTCGGTTCCTCAACAATTGCGACTCGCAAGCTGGCCTACATTGTTAAGTGTAACTTTTCATGTTACAATATATATGATTTGAATGCTGGTGACAAGTCTTTGGTCTGGCGAGAGACGGGAGTCGTCATGGGGTGATTGGAGAAGCAGGTTGTGTCGGCGGGACGATGAGAGAATGACCACGCCCTGCAGATATAATTTTTTTCTCATGCTCTGATTGGAATTAAAGCTACTAAAATCAATTTTTGGTGTTTTTTATGAAAAATACCTGGCGCCCTAAAGGAATTAGAAATCCTCGAATACGGAGGAACGGCGTATCCGCTACAATATATTTTATACTCCTATTTTTTTTTTAAGTAGACAACTAATGGATTCAATAAATTATTAATAATTACGGAGGGAGATGAAATTTAGCAATTGTGACTCAAACAATGTACGATTACCTTCGAAGCCATGCTTAAACCATTACAGCGCTTATTGAGTTGACAGAATTTTCCTTGAGCGTGGAATATGAGTCCCCGTCAAGAAACACATCAAGCTACCCTACATTGATGACGGGAAATTTTGTGTTATATAGTGGTTGTGTAGTGTGTAAACAAAGGAAAACAACAGTTTGAAAATGAATATGCATGAATATAAATATTTTGAGAACAATGTAGGCGACAGCTACTCTGCCTACATTGTAAAACGTTCTGGAACAACTGAGACGAATGAAACAGGTAGTGAGCAGCTCTAATTCCGAGGTCTACGTTACGTGGGAGTTTTCTCACGTCATCGGAACCAAAATATAAGAACACGTCAGGAGAATAACAAGTATCACGGGGCTGTGTACTCTCACTCCTCTTTCCGTTGTTCATGGCCAAGTTACGGAAACTATCTAGAAAGTCGTTGGGGAAACATTATGAACGTTTATTTAAATATAAACAACAGAAGCAGCGATTGAATCACTGGTCAGAACAGAGTAATTATTACAATCCTATACTTAACATCATTGAACACCAATTTCCTGGGAAGACATTCGAACAATGCTTATTTACAAGCAAGCCATAATGAAGATGTTTCAATAAATTTCCATCTATGGTACAGAATTTCCTCTTTTCATGAAATTTTAATCTCAACCTCTATGCAATTTTATTTGTAAAATATAACAATTTATTACTGAACCGATGAGAGATATAAGAAGCGATAAGACTAGCAATGATAATCATGACAACTTCTATAATTAGTATATATATATATATATATACGTATTTTTAAATTCTTGCTTTACAATTCTAGTTGCTTCTTATATACATAGCAAATTTTACATTAACGTGAACTTATAAATTCAGCAAGTTTGTGAGTCTTGTTTTTGGCGTTTCTCTGCTCTGTGACCGTAGAAACAATTCTGGGAACTTCAGCAACTGTTGACAAACATCGTCTTCTTGGTAAGCAGCAACCTCACAAACCGCGAATTTGTCAACAACAACCACTTAGCTGACAGTTGACATTAATAACGAGTCTAACAACTAAAGGTTTCTCTGCCATAATATTTTTCAATATAGCATAATTGGCTACGTAGTTGATATGCAGGGATTATATTTTATTAAGAGTTGTTTATGCAATTCTTTTATAAAAATCATTTTATTTCTCAGTATTGGACTGTGTATAATTAGTATCAGATAAAGGAAAAACAACAACTTAACAGTCTCCAATTTTATTAGTTTAACAGGTTAAGAGCTTTCGACACTAGCCATAATCATTCTGAAAAAATCGTGCTGAAAACAAACTTGTGCAGTGGTTACATGAAAAGTAAATAAATTTTCAGTAATTAATTTTGTACAATACACTAATTAGATGTTACAAAACTTTTAACACAGAATATTGGTACTAGATCGAGCAATTCTGAATTATTAAAACAATGAGACGAACCAGTCATCGAAACGTTGTGGCAAACGAGAACTCTACGTCTTAAAACTACACCAAAAAAACTACGTTCAATAATGAAATATGTAAGTAGTTTATGAGTACAACCCTAAATTACTTTATATGTTGTTATCAGTCCGAAGACTGGTCTGATACAACCCTACATTCTAAACTACCCTTTGCAAGCCTTTTCAATTCTGCATTGCTATCACATCCTACAGCCTCCTCCCTAATATGCTTAGCGTACACCATCCTTGGCCTCCCTTTTCTGTTATTACCCCACATATTTCCCTCTAATGCTAATTTTACGAGACCCTCATGTCTCAAAACGTGGCCTATTAATTTATCCCTTCTCTGTGTCAAAGTCCTCCAAATTATTCTCTATTCCCACTTTCCCTTAGAATATTCTGGTTACGCTATCTACCCATCTGATTTTCAGCATTCTCCTATAGCACCACATTTCGAAAGCTCATATTATTTGTTTGTCTGCAAGTCCTATCGTCCACATTTCACGCCAATATAACGCCACTCTCCATACGAACACTTTAAATAATGATTTCCTAATATTCATACTTATCTTAGCCGTAAATAAATTCCTCTTTTTTGCTAAAAGCCTTCCTTGCCTGTGGTATCCTACATTTTATGTCTACTATACTTCCACCATCCCTTGTTATTTTGCTGCCCAAGTAGCAAAAATCCTTAACTTACTTTAAAATATCCCTTTCCAATGTAACACCCTTTGTTATTCCACTATTTCCCACACCATACTCTATTACCTTGGTTTTCCCTCCATTAATCATGTTGTACTCTTTCTCCAGGATCACGTTCATGTAATTTATTATGGTTTCCAAGCCTTTTTCTGACTCGTCTAATACCACAATATCATCATCAAACCTTGGGGTTTTATATTTCTTCTCCTTGCATTTTATTTCCTTTCCATATTTATTTTTAACTTTCTTCATCGCCTGTTCTATATATAAGTTAAAGAGTCTTCATTCTGAACTTATTCCTTTCTTTATTTCCGTTTTCTTTTCTAGTCCTTTAATTCTGTTGACTGTCATATGTAGACGTTATCGATAATTCTTATTTCTCGTTTTTTTAATCCTGGCAATTTAAAAATCCTTAATATTTTGTTCCAGTTAACACTAACGAACATTACTTTATTATATTATTTCAACTTTTCTCCTTTAAATGAGCTAGACCTAAATGGGTACAGTCAACTTACATTACTGACACTTATTCGGCATGTGAATAAACATAAATGAGTACAGTATACTTTTTCTTTATATCGGCTACTAACGGGAAACCAGAGATGGTAGTAGTGAGTCTACTTAACAAAGCATTTACAAAGATATCGTTACCCAAAATTTCCCGGCATATAAGTTGTTATAATTGTTCCATTGTAATTAGTATTTTCTCGTACATACCGAGTTTATTGTTCGCAGCATTATAATGAGTAATGTTAGATTATTTTAGGCAGCTTGTGTACGCATTTGAGTCTGTAGAGATGTGAATGCGAGGGTATCGGGCATTATTTACAGCGGGTACTCGCATGCAGCCTTCGGGAAGGGAGGTCGGATCGTCGGATCGTTATGGACCACGCCCTGAAGTTTGTTGTGGCGGGGACTCAGCGGCGCGTAGTACTACAGCCCGTGACGTCACGCTCGGATCGATACCCAAACATAACCCACTTATCCCGCCCGGTCTGCACGTGCCACGGGACAAAACAAACACACGAATATTAGAGGTGAATATTAGAGGAAGGAGAAATGATTTCGTCCTAGTGACAGCTATGAGGAGAGTCATCAGAGCTGCTAACTATACAATATAGACTGATTTTTGAATAATAGTTATAATACTTTAATAGGAACCTGTAAACTCTATGTCTTGTACTGCTTACGGTTATGTAGTTTTTTCTTTACTTTTTTTCTCGTTCATGTGTATAAACAAATAACGGTGGATGGGTCTGCTTTGCGCCATTTATGACGAGAAGTGAAAAACCACCTTTCACATAACCCGGGAAAGAAAATCACAATTTTATCTGTAATTTAAATTAACGTTTAGTAAAATCTTGGCTAGTAAATAGAGCTGTAAATAATTCCTAATTCGTAACCAGAACTGGATAATATTAAGAATCATAACAAATACAAAAATGTTAGTCGTTGATTACTTATCAGTTTATTTTTCTTTCTTTTCCAAGTAGAAATGTACATAGTCAGCAAACTTTATTTCACACGTGAATATGTGTAGTCTACACGCTGTTGCGTACTCGTATTTGGCGGCCAATTCAGTAATAACAATAACAAAGAATTTATTTAGCATAAAAATGCTACTACAATTTTCATTTCATAAACTCTAATACCTAACCCATCTGCTAATGTAGGTTAATTAAATGGATTAACCTACCTCCATGTCTACATGTTAATTATATACACTATTTTAATATTATATACTGGATCAAATTGATAATATTTATGATAAAAGTTTTTTATATAAATAAAAGACTAATATTTAAATAAACAGTCCTCAAATTTACCAACAATTCCTAATTTTTATCGGTAACGCGTTAAATTATTTCAAGCCTTTAATAAATATACCGTTGTTTCAAATATACCTAGCCCTAGTTGTGTCTAATTCTACTTCACTTCAAACATTGTATAGGTTTCTATTATTCTTATAATCTAAATAATTATTAAAATAGAAAATAGGTAATGCATGAAACAGAATGATGAAGCACCAATGATGTTCCTAAATAGAATATTATTTATTATAAGACAATGCAGTTTTTCTAAGGCAACAATTTCAAACTAAGTGGAACTTTGAGATACATGAAATACAAATGAATTTTATTAAAATCCGTTTAGCCGTTTTTTAACTAAGCACACTTAACCTGACTATTAGTTGAGCAACGCGGTTACGTGTACAAAAAACAGGCAGATCATAGATTGATATATATATATATATATATATATATATATGCATAAATTAATAATAAAAGAAACTTTATTATATACATTTAATGCGAAGTGAGAAGCTTCACCTCCATTTATTGGGACTTCATCGGGTATAAATTCAGAATTATATAATTTATTATAAAAATAAAGTTAGAAATATGGATATTAATTAGCAAATACGTTCAATATGGAAGCATTAAAAATTTACGAAACATGGTGTTACTCCAAAGGCTATCCTCCACAACATATTAAGTCGAAATGTTTAATCTATCAATAACATTGACTATATATTCTGTTACATTGTGAAATGGCGAATTATATTAAGAATGGATACATAGTATTTTGGAAACTTAATAAATGCATAAAAGTAGAGTGCCAACGTTAAATTATAAAAACTTTTTTGGGGGGGTGAACAAACTACATGAGGGTGATCCTAAAACAGGCAACTCCCCTTTAATAGCATAGGAAGGGAATTGAAAAGGGGGGATGCGGAAGGTAGAGTAAGGTAGCCCGGGCTACAGTTTAAGGAGATGCAGGGAAAACCCTAGAAAACCTGCATCAGGTAGGTCGGGCATTTTGTGTTTTTTTTTAATATTAATTCATTAGTCTTGTGAAATAAATTTTCACCAATTTAGACAAAAATGTAACGGAATATATTGCCACTTGTTAACGGGAGATTTATTGATTTCGGCTGAAAGAGGATATTCTAAATGTGTAACTTGCAGGTCATAAGATATTTTTTATAATAAGTTTTTTGACAATTTTAAAGCTGTACCATTTATTTATTTAACGTTAGATAAATTTTCATTATTATATTATAAGGTAATAAAAAAAATTAGGGTTAATGATTGTTGAATCATAGAAATAAATATTTACAAAAATTGAGGATTATTTAACAGATTAGAAGAAATATAATTACGAAACAATTTTCTAATGCCCAAATCTACGAAAATAAAATAAAAATATTAAAAAGAAACGTTTTGTAAACAAAGATAAGCTATTTTTTAGCAAGAAGGAGCAGTTTTTGACTCTTGCAATTGTCAAATGGTTTTTAAGAACCGATTGTAAAGTACGATGTTAAAGATGTGATTAGATTGTTCCCTCGAGTTAATGCGACATAAAGCCTAATAAATAAATAAATAAAATAAAAGAACGGCTGAGAACCTCTGCCAACTTAAGCAGGTCATGGTTACTTATGTGGCAACAATAGAAGCGTATATTACAAACTGTGATAACCCACTACTGTACTATTTTCTTTAAAAATAACTACGGGTTTTAGTTTAAAATTATCTGATAAAAAATTGTAAAAAATCGTTACACTGTTTTATATTTGGCAATTGTTGATCGCATATCTCAAAACTCATGCTAATAGTTCAGTTAAACTTCAATTGTGACTTCGTACAGTTTCTCCTTCAGAAGGTGATTAACCGATGTATTATGCTAAGGTACTATTTAGTTCTCTCTACTAAATGCAGTGCGTTACACCGAATTCGTGGAATAATATTATCCCCAAGTCTCGTGTATTAACATAAAACTATATTTAAAAATAATAATTTTTAGCTCAGTTTCTCCGAAAATCATTCCGGTCAAGTTCCACATTCGTAGAATACTTAGTATAGTTGAAATATTTATAGAATAAATAAAATCTATCTGAATATTACAATATGTGATGTTTAGTTCAATATTCATTCATAAAGCTTTTGTGTGTTGTGTTACAGTTTTGAAAAAATTGAGTATTGTAATCTCATAAACGAGATCGAGTATGGCTCGCATGTACCCTCTTTGTAATTTACGTGTTTCATTACATTTGATTATCAGAGGCAGAGGGAAATGGTGCAACCTTGTTGATAGACGTAGCGCGACGGTTGTGGGTGGAGTGAGGTCTGACCCACATTTCCCTCGTCGCCGCCAGAACAGACTTTATGAGCCAATCGTTAAACTGCGACAGACGCTGTCTTTCATCATATTAATTCCAACATTATCATTGATACGTACCCTCAATTTACTCTCTGCGGAAAACAGGACGGAATTCTCGACAGAATTATTTGGCCTACAATCATCAAAGCATAAGGGTTACATAAAGTAAAACACTCATATTTGGCTGAGACGTTTACACGCAGCTCCTTTTTTTGGCGTGGCTTTTGTTGTTATTGTGGTATTCAGTCCTAAGACTGGTCTGATGTAACTCTCCATGCTAACCTATCTTGAGCAAGTTTTTCATTTCCGCATAACTACCATATCCCACACAGTCCCTAACCTGCTTAGCGCATTCCATCCTTTGCCTCACACTTCTGTTCTTACTCCACACACTCCCCTCTAATGCTAATTTTACAAGACCTTCATGTCTCAAAACGTGACCCACTATCTATCCCTTCTCTTGGTCACAGTCCTCCATATATTTCACTCAACACCTATTACTCTTTATAACATCCTCGTTGGTGGTTCTATCCACCCATCTGATTTTCAGCACCACATTTCAAAGGCCTTTTCCTTTCTGCAACTCCTATCGTCCACGTTTCGCACCTATATAACGCCACTCTCCAGACGACATTTTTAGCAATGATTTTCTAATATTCACACTTATATTACCCGTAAGTAAATTCCTCTTTTCTTGTGAAAGACTTCCTTGCTTGTGCTATCCTACTCTTTATGTCTACTATACTTCTACCATCCCTAGTTATTACGCTGCCCAAATAGCAGAATCCCTTAACTTCTTTCAAAATATCCCTTCCCAATCTAACATCCTTTGTTATTCCACTGCTTCTCATACTACACTCCATTAGCTTTGTTTACCCTGTATTAATTCTCATCGCGTGGCTAAAAAAAATATTTTAGAGTGCGTACTGATTTACGCCCATCAACATAATTAATTCTTTAACAGAATTTAAATCGATTAGTGTCACCATTTAGAGCTGGAATATTATATGAAAAATAAGACAGTTGTTATGTTGAACCAGAGAAGTGTCATTGAGAGTGGTTGAAACTCTAGTAACATGAAAATAATGCGTTCACGTAACCATACGGTGTCTTTAGAAGTCGAAATAGACGGTACAGGTAGAAGATGTCCAACGTCATTCCTTTTCCAATCCATTCTATAATCATGATTCTTTTCAATGCTTATAATTTGCAACAGTTTTAGATGCTGTAGTAGCTTCTTCCATAACATCCTGTACTACATAGCTCAACAGGTTTTGTCCGAGTATTGAGACGAAGCCTTCAGTTATATAATCATATCAAATTATTTAATGGATGACTATTTCGAGAAATAGAAAAGGTAAATTTCGTAAGGCTGTTTCATAAATGTAGACCGTCGGAAGGAGACGTTGATACGTCAAAAAATTACTTCTATGTGCAGCGTGACGTAGTTTAAAATCCTTGAAAGAAAATGATATGGCCTTCCACGACGAGCTATTCATTGCGGAAATGTAATCCTCGCATACTTTTTTCCATATCTTTATTTCTTCTAACATTTTTATTACAATTCAGAAAGAAAATAATTTTTAACATTAGTTTTGTAACAGACATTACTTAAGGCCACCGTAATTAAATTCTACTTTTTGACGAGCACAATTTCTTTTAAGACTGAATAATATAAATATAAAAATAAGGTAATTTATATTTGGTTTTTTTCAACCCGTTTCTGCCAATCAGTGTTAATTTTTAACTTCCATTTAACGTGTTACATTCACATCACAGAAGTTCCAATAATTTTATTAATTTTGGCTGCTATCCTCGTCCGGAAATTTATTAAATTGACAGCATGCTAATAATAACGATAAATTAACTTTCATTATTAAATAAAAATTAAGTGAATAATTCCATTCCCATTAATGACGGTACAATGCATTACCAATGTTGTTTCTCTCTCACGCCAATCTAAATTGTCAATACAATGGTATGGTTCAAATTAAATTGAAATTAGTACGAAACAATAATAATTCTCATTGAATTATTTCCCTTTTACTTTTGTATCAGTGCGGCTTAAAGACAGAAGCTGATCTAAAGTGTTACAAGTAACGCAATAAAAATTATGTTTTTATCCCATGCTTTGTTTTCCGTTGCCACGAGAAAAAAAGCAAATAACATTGATGACGTATTGTCTGACGTCAATGGAACTGTTCCAACGAGGAAAATTCTTTCAGTTATACTTTAGAGCTTCATCGTTTTACTACATTCCGCTGTCGATACGCGATGTTTGTGCCAAGTGACAAATTACGCGAATTCGACGAAAGTATAATGGTCCGTGAGACAGTAAAATTATTTATCGCTCCAAATGCTCTAGTTTTATGACCAATAACGATTATTGGGTTATTAGTGGAGGTAATTAAAACTACCCATTTTGTAAATAGCACAGACAAATAGTTTTCGGAGCTCATAATAATAATAATTATTGACGATACAATTTATGTTATGATTGAGTGCATTGAGTTAAAAAGTGGAAATTTTTGTTTGGGTTAACAGGCTACATGAGGGTGATCCTGAAACAGGCAAATCACCTTTAATAGCATAGGAAAGGAATTGAAAAGTAGGAATGCGGTGGATTCGAATTTTTTGACAATTCCTCCCACGTAAATACGTATTAAATTATTTGTATTAGAAGAATCGATATAAAAAGCTGCGAATTTTAAATATTGGCGTTTAACAGAAAATAGGTACACACTTTAAAAACTGAAAACATACATGCCGAGCAAAAGTGACAGTGAGAGGGAGTAACTAAGAATAAACGCAAGAGAGAGTCCTAGAGAAAGCAGGAAGACCTTCAACCGTGCTGCGTTGCAGAACGGTAAACTACAAGGATTCAGTTGTAATATAAAACAATTACAGCAACAAATTCTACGACAGAACGTAATTTCCCATGCGACAGGAATGTGAGCTTTGTTCCTTTGGTTATCTGAAATGACACAGCTCGTTGAAGCGAGCGAAAGTTTTGGCAAACTCGTTTGGCAGCATCTGCTTTGTGAAGTCCAACAATGTTTACAGCCCCTCCCCCTCCACACACACACAAACACGCGCGCCCGTTTTTGTTGGACATCCAGTAGTTCACTCCGGATTTGTTCAGCGTTTGTCATCGCCGATGAATTGGTGCGAAAACGATCTCTCCGACTCGAATGAAAAATAAAAGAGGTTTTAATTACATCGGAATCGGCGAACGCCCATGCAAATGAAACTTAAATATTAGATATTCCGATTAGTTTAGTTTTGGATGGGTCCTTATACGTACTCTATCAGAATAAATATTTCTTTTCAGGCAGGCGCATCAAAATTAATTTCAAACGAATATTTCCTACCACAACTCAACATATTTCAGTTGAACTCTAATTACTCAGCATCTTACGAGAGAGTAACACTGAGAAGCTGAATATTTGTCGGAGAAGGCGTTATAGAGGTATGAGATTGATTACAAATATCCGATGGTAGACAGTAGACTGTCACACTTTGTGAAATAATATACGAGCGACCTTCTAATTTGTGAAGTGACAAACTCTGTAACGATGCATTTTCTAAGTAGTGTTCAGGGACTCACATCACGCTCGTTTTGTAAAAGAGCATCTCAGTGTATGATGCTCTTTGAGTCTTGTGACCTTTGTTCAAAATCTTCTGTCGTCACATACGCCTACCAAAAAATCTTACTCGGTCTACGCAGACTCTGGAGATAACTAGTTCACGGTCTTGCGATTGACATTGGTTGTATTTCTCGTGCGCCATTAATCGTCAGACTTACATCAGGACTGCGCAACCTAAAGAAGATCCAATTCACAGAAAAGTCTGTAAACGTGGTCTGCGCAGTCCCTCTGTCGATCAAACAAATGGATGATTTCTCTGTAGACTAGTGCAGTCCTTTCTGACGGTTAGGACCCTTTTATTCCCATTGTTGTCATGATATTCAGTCCTAAGACTGGTCTGATGCAACCCTCCACTGCTTACCTATCTTGCACAAGTCTTTTCATTTTCGCATAGTGTATTCGCTTAGCGTATTCCATCCGTCGCCTACCTCTTCTGTTCTTACCCAACACACTTCCCTCTAATGCTAATTTTACAAGACCCTCATATCTTAAAATGTGGCCTATTAATCTATCCCTTCTCTTGGTCAACGTTCTCCATATTGTTTGATCTTCCTCTATTCCGTTTTGAACTTCCTCGTTAGTGATTCTATCCACCCATCTCTTACAGCACCACATTTCAAAGGCTTCTACTCTTTTCATTACCGCAACTTCTACCATCCACGTTTCGTATCCATTTTAATGCCACGTTTCATACGAACATTTTAGCAACGATTTCCTAATCCCATTAAACCTTTTAAAATTAGCCATTTATTTTTCCCAACTTCTTTAAGAATGATCGTTAATTTGTCGAATCATATACAAAAAAACATTTCAAGTTATCTTGCTATATTGTAAGAAATGAAAAACTGAAACATTTGAGTGATATTTTATTATTCATCTGTCAGAATGATCGTGATTATGTTTTTAAATTTGTGTGCGCTCAATAAACTTTGTTATTTGTCGTTATCACGAGTTAATAATATAATAAAGATGTGCTTATTCCAGTTGAAGCTACGTCTTGCTAGAAAACAGCGATATTTAAGGCCGGAAACACGTATTTTCTAGTCGTTTTCTTCAACCTAGTGGGTTAAAACGTTATTTTCCATCCTTTGCACTAGCACCAGGGCCCTAATATTAGGTGATCATACCACATTCCAAGTGTTTGAACTAAATGTTATTTCTCCCTCCTTAATCTATGTCTGACAGTGATCTTATTAGTCTAGTGATTACCACAACCGAATTTGCGATTGCTAAGCTCGAGGGTGTAAAATCTTGTGTCATGGCTTGAACAATTTATTAAATGTCCTGAATTGAGTTTGCTGCTTTGTATGACTCAGTAACTCAATTTTTATTCTCCCGTTTTAATTTCTGTATCAAATAAACGGATTTGTGTTTCATTCTCTATTGGACCCTGAAGTCTGTATGGCCTAAGTGGTTTTTTCTTAAAAATCTTTCTGTTTAGTCCTCCGGGAATCCATTTTTATTAGGTGTAAGGTATTCACAGTATGGAATGTCACACACTTGTGTGATTTGAGGCAGCGACGCTGACCACTACAGCACAAGTGTCGACCTCGCTGTCCTGTGGCCGGTATTTACTCAAGTACGAATGTAGGAATCCAAAAGAAATATTTTTTATCACCAATCTTTGAAAGAATAGATCTTGAATTATGTTAAACATCATGGAAGTTCAGGCAGCTACTCAGCCTCCGATTTAGTGGTGCGCGATAACCTGCTAATGTCGTAGTAAAAAAAAATTAAAATCAATATTTATAGAGAAAACCATAGCAAGTTTTGTCAACGCGACATCAAAACAACGAAAGTTACAAAGGAAGCAACTACCTGTAGTGCAAATATGAAACTTGGGAATGAAGTTGTACTTACAGGCGGGTCTGAGACGACGAGGACTGGGGAACGAGCCGAAGATTTCCAGTCCACACATGCTCGTGTCCAGGGAGGACGACATGGCTTCTTCCTCAGCAGCCAGCAGGACTACGGAGGGGAACATAACTTTCAGTCACAGAGGGCGAAACAAATTCCTTCTCAACGCTCTCAAGTTCCCCTGCCTCGTGTCACGCTGCCTGCATGCAACACCCGCCTCCCTCCAGATTCACTGCAGACTCAGGCAGGAGGTTGGTGACGTCACGTTTCTCAATCGGTACCACAATAAACAGGTTCAGGTACGTGACGGAATCTAAACGTGAACGGTTAGGCTCGGGATCGATAGATCCTGCCCGCGGAAATATCGATTGTGTCGCAATTTCGTTGCAGCCGCGGCCGCCTCGCCGTTCAGAAGCAGAGTGGTAACCCACAAACAGACGTAAACACCGCTAATCTGGGACGACAGGTTATCTCGCGTAAACAAAAACAAATTACGGCGAGCAGTATATCTCGTCCCCCACACGCAGTTACGCAACGAATAACAATAACGCCCTCGTAAAGTATATTGCTTTACGAGGGGCGGAAGTTGTTATCCGCGGGGGCGGAACAACAACAGAGTAAACAGGGAAACCCTGAAATTTTCAGGCTTAATCCCGTACGTGACTTGCATCCAATTACAAACGTGCGTCACGTTGCAGTGCCAATAGAAGGAGCGTTACGACACATGTCATAGATGACCAGTTGTCAATCATCTCCCATTCTAGGATCTCGCTCTGTTGCAAAATAACGCCACTAACGTCAGATTAGCGAGGCCTTTGCGAGCGTCACTCGGGTTGCGTAAACGTCGTAGCCTGTTGTTAAAAAATTCACCGCAATTCTACAGGGATCACCGAGTCTCCCTCCCTCCGAAACACTCAAAAATAAAATGGTGAGGGGAAGGAGAGATCCTGTCGGTCCACAACGGTAGTACGAGTGAGGGGGCGGTGGTCCAGAGGTTCGCGAATCGCAATTAAACCCTGTGTTGCATCAGAAATCTGTGACCCAAATTTTTTTACTACGTCTTAATTAAAGGAAGCACACGGCAGTCAACGGATATTTCCGTAAGTTCTGAGGAAGTCGCGCGCCTTCCAACATTCCAGGAGGAAGCTTCTACATTAAGAGCGTTGAAGAGAAGGAATACACTTAATCTAATCAAGTTTCCAAGTACCCGTTACCTGGTGAGTGTACGCAAATGTCGATGAAAAGCAGGTGAAGTTAGTAAAACGCGGGAGTTCGTTATTGAGGAAACTAGATACCAGTGAGAGGAGGAACGGGAAAGACAAACCTGCAGGATGAGACGGGTACGCGATCACACGCACTTGTGACGTCACTGAGGAGCGTAGCCGCGGCGCGAAGCACAGGCTCTCCCAGTGCAGCGCAGACTGCCGATTCACAGCGCCGCGGCGTACGCTCCGGCGGGCGAGGTAGGGGAGGGGGAGGGGAGGGGGCGGGGAGGGGAGCCAGACACGCGCTACGCCCCCTCCTCCCGCCACCCGCCGACTCATCCAGCCGCCGCATCCTGCGCGCTCAGACGTAGTTATGGAACCGCCACCCCGCGCTTACAGGACGTCAAAACAGGCATTACCGGGGTCTATCTGTGTACAAAACTCGCCTGTCAACGCACAAATATGTTCTGCAATTTGAATACGCCAAACATTTCCGCACCACAATTCCACGCAGTAAGATTTCCCAGAAAAATTAACCGGCGAAAAGCTAAAGCTTCATATTTATAGATTGTCATGTAAACTTAGCAAACAATCTAACAGGAAACTAAACCCTCAAACGTGAGTGTGAAAATATAATTATGATAAGAGTTGCAACGAAACTTGTATATAAAACAACATTACATTATACGGCAAGGGTAGTCAACCAACCACTTTTATATCTGTTAGTTGCAAAACTCCCAAACGCCCATTCGTTTCACAGTTATAATGATTTATAAAGTAGGCAAGCTAACTTTAATTTATAAAGCAAAGTAACAGCATATAGTAATTACTTATCCAACAGTTTAGGTCGTACTTTCGATTACTTTGGAAGACTATATCATTACAAAACAACTCAATGAATTTATACTTAACGCGCATAGAAACATGAACTCTGATGGAATTATATGTAATTAATTATTAAATAGATCGCTTACGTAACGTTAAAGAAACTGATGCGAGTGAGATACAAAAACTAAGATATTACAAAAGTCGCGCACATTTACTGAAACTGATCCAATTAGTGTACAACAAATGCGAGCGGTAAAACAATGTTAAATAAGGAACACTCCTTGCTCTTAGGAAAACAACGTATTTACGTCATCAAACTCATTTATTGCGATGTGTGTGACATTTAGATCGCTCTGTAGTATCTTTTCAGGAATACGAATCGTTTCTGGGAATTTTACGAATACCTAACAAAAATGTTTTCAAATTATGCTATAATTTTTTAAGTGGGTCAATTAAATTTTTTAAAAAAATGAAAGTGTATCAGTATGGGACAGAAACGCTTCCGCCCACCATGAAAGGACGCCATGTTAGTAGGGATCAGGCTACCACTAATATAGGGGATAAACAGGATTTGGAAAATACAGTTTGCAGGGTCCGTAGTACATAAATTAGTTACTAATAGAACAGGCGGGAGTCATAATTGATTTTATTCAGATTGAGAGCTAAAACAATACATACGATGTGTAGCAAAACTCGGCGAAAATATTTTCATATTTATTTATTTAATGCACAGTTGGGAATGTTGCTCGGTGGTAGCTACATTAAGCTACAATCAATTTACAAAAAATATACAATTGTATATAAATATAGTTATTTTAAATAATTAAAATAAGAAGGCCTGTAGTCATTAAGATTATATCATACAAAATTATTTATAGAATATTAATTTGAAAAGTAGACATCATACGGAAATACAAGAATAACTTATTTCTGACTTGAAATAAAGAAAACAGTACAATTATACTTTAAAATAGAGGTTAATTACTATAATAATAATTTACTTAGTTTATTTGTTATGGATTTTGAATGTTGCACTATTACTTCATTACACTTAGCTTCGTGGCCCTTTTCTGCACCCTTTATAAATATATTATCTATACCAGTCGGTTTTTCTTCAGACCGGAAGAAAACTGTAATGACCCTTAAAATAAACCCATAATGTGGGTTTTCTCAATCTTCAGCAATTAAAAAAAATGAAACAACCTAAATATCTAATAAATTTAAGTTATTTCATTTAATATATATGGGCAATCACATAAACACTTGAAGTAATAAAATGTGTTTCAGAACACGGAAAAATTTACTAATAAAGAACACAGTAAAGAAAAACATAGCACATAATTTTAGGGAAAGATATATGATATGAACGTTTCTTTATAATAATTAACTAAGCTCAATTTTTATCAACAGAAGTAAGCTTCTCGTGTCACATTACAAGTTCATAGCTTAACTGAAACGGCTTCATCCTCCACAAGTCGATTAACCGGTGTTGTGTTTAAAAAATATTTTGTGATCATAATCTTTTATTAGTTGTACAAATTATTTCCTTTTTAAATTAAAAAACTTTATACATGGAAAATATATGTTCTTTCAAAGAACTGTTGCATTTCCATTTACATAAGAATACATTACATTAAATTGCATGAACTTGTTTATGTTAAAATTCTATCATTATTTGATTTTCAAAGCAACTATTGTAGGTAAAGAAAACTAATTTGTAAAAAACTCTGAAATTTAATTATTTTTTAAATTGTATAATTTATACAGTTATATGTACATTTCATGAGGGAACAATATATTTTTTCATGAATACTATTAATAATATGTATGTAATATAATATACTAACTATACAATAATGTATTATTACATACATATAAGTTAAATTGGTAAATAATAGTATTCATATAAATAGTTCTTGAAAAAGTCCGATTTTCCCTTGGGAAAATGGGATTTTTTTTATTAAATAAACATAAAACCCATAACTTCCTTACAGCATAATTCACCTTCTCCTTCCATACCAGCTCACTGTTAAAATAAATGGCCAAATATTTTCAGATTATCTCCTAGGCCACCGATTTTACATAAATTTTATAATCTAAGACAAACTGAATGCGTATTTTAATGAAACTAATCGATTTGCGTTTGTAATTATAAATATTCATTTTATATTGCTTTGCTCAGTCGTTTTGGAAAGTACCTATGTCAAGCTCATCATTTATTTCCCTGTCGATTACACAACCAAAAGTCTGAACCTGGAATTATACCACATGGAAAACGTTTATGAATATTAATAACATTAATGACACAATGACGGAGCCCAGGCGATTGAAAAAGGAAAAAGGTGCATTTAGACCTGGGTATTAAAATGCATAACTATAGTGTTTTACGCAGTTTTATGAATCCAAGTGCATGTCGACATACCTTGGTATCTGTCCTAAAATGCAATGCTCAGGTTTTGATTGTTACATGAGGAGACATGTAGAGAATTATGTCCTGAATACTTCTTAGCACCAGTCATTGTGGCACCATCTCAGACAGTACGTGCTACCACAGGTATTTTTGATCGAGTTCGAAACCCATTACGAAGAAGAGCAGTAATATATGCTTACTCTGAAAATTTCGTATGTAAAAAGAGCGTTACAATTAGTTACTTGAACTTCGTATAAACCGACCAAATTCGGCTAAGTAACTGAGTGCATGACGGATAATCATTTGAGGGTACGAAGGAATATTCAGGACAACATCAATTTTCTTCGCAACATATCTTGTTTACAACGCAAATTAATAGAATCATTACAAAGTATGATATTAACATTATTTTCAAAAAGCATACAAATTTGAAATTTTTAAAAAACTTTAAAGACAAAATTGAAACTCTAGACACAAATATATAATAAAATTAATAGTTTGGATGGCAAAGCTACATATTAGGGTAGACAAAAAAAGATCGTTTTGAAAATCCGCATTTCGAAACACAAGAAAAGCATCAAAAATAGTTCACAAAATTATTCCGTTTCGTATAAACACGCATTAACGAGCAACCACCGCGTGGAATTGAACCATATGAAGTTTTAGATGAGGAACAACATTATTTAACAAAAGTAATGAGCAAATACTGCACGTCAGAATGAACATTCATTCTATTAACTTAAAAAAAGACACCACTAACTTGAATAATATCTAGAACTCATTGCTTTTATAGTCCACAAATTTCTTTTTTGTCCTCTCAAACTCTAACGGTATTTCACTCCAACCTTGTAATCTGATTTACTGTGCTTACCAGCATTTAGATTGAAGTAAGTTTCAAACAATGTTTTGTATTTAATTTTTTTAGCACATTACCTAATGTAATCTTTTATAATTTCATGATTTTTAGTATACTTGCAGAAGTCTCAAAAGAGAGACGAAACGTAGTATATTGCGCCTTTGAAATAAAACTACTGATACTGCTACAATTTTATGGTACAAAATTTATTCGAGTAACTCTGTAATTATACATTTCAGAAAAAACACCTTTTTATCCTAGTATGAAGATTCAATTCCTGTAATTTTGCGTCCCGTTATGTTACATATTGTATACAGTCAAAAGACTTTATTTTAAACTACATTTTGCGTTAAGTGGCGAAATATTAAAACGTTGCTAGTGATTCCTATCTCAAGGTAATGGTAAAACGCAACTACTTGCGAAAATTGGCGGTAGGGAATCAAAAGCAGACGGCATGAGAGAAGTTACAGGTTACAGACAGGGGTAATAAAACCTGGACATGATGGCGCGACTGGGATTTTTCCCACGTCTCGTGAGATTTGGCGAGCTGTAATGGTGAAAAGGATGGTGTTTTCCCCAAAAACATCGATAGAGTGGGCCAAATGGCTCCTTCCAGAGAGGAGAGATAATATTTTAATGGGCAATATCGGTCCACGCAACCGACGGAACATAAAAAAAGTGAGTGGGGACAAATTATTAAAAAAATAATAATAATTTGATTTTAGAACTAAAGACACCGAATTTATGTTTGGGGCATTATAATTGAGACATCGAGCAGATTTTGATTGGCCGTGGACATTAAAACAACGGGAAGAAGTTCGGATCTCCAAAGTGCTCTTCATTGTTCAACGAGGAAGTTCGAATGTGTCCAACTACAAGTTTCAGGCAAGCTGAGACGACAGGGTAAATACCACTTTATGTAACATTTTTCTGATTTTCTGGTATTGCCAATTCCGAGTAGGATTTGTGTTAGTTATACTGCTTTATGAGAAGGTCCATTTATAAAACCGCAGTGTTGAACTCATGGATTTAGTTTATAAGATATTTTATTTAATATGTATAAATATTGTAAATATATTAATAATCTTTTAAAAATGTAGGCTTGTAACTTTAAAGTAATCAAATTTTAGTATATTGTAAATTGTTAAATTTAGAGTAAAAGGATTTTTCAATTTTATAATTTTGTTTTTTCTTTTAAATTAATTATTCTCCCTCCCAATTCATCACACTACGAAGAGTAGATTTCAATGTCAAGTGGCTACTGCTAAGGAATACTGAACAAATATTTCACTAAATCAACTTGGACATAGAATAGACGATTTCTCATTTCCACAACTTGTAAAACTGATTGTGAGTATAATGCCTTTTACTGGGCAATTTCGTTGGGGGCAAGAAGAGAAGTGAGTGTGGTAAGTCTGAACACTGGAGTGTTCTATCGATCGTGTGAGGTCGCTGCGGAACGTATCAATGTAATGGAGGGGACAGCTCATTATTAATCACCCTGCCATAACTCACTTCCAATAAAACCCTAATTCAATCTTCACGGCAAACAAACATTTTATTGACAAGAATCAGAGATCTACGAGCTTCATCTTCTTTAATGGAGCGCCGTGAATTATCCAACGGTTACACTGATTCGTTTATGAGACGGGGCTCACATTTTATTCGATTATACGATAGATAATTTCTCTGTTATTTGTAATCTATTCAGTCTTCATAACGTAATTGGACAGCATTCCTTAAGATTATACCCACACATAATTTTGATCTGGAAGGACAAATTGCAGTTAATAGTTACAAAGCTCCAAAATTTAGTTATAACTGTTTACAATTTTTTTGGCAAAAGCTACACTGAGAATCCAGAAACTGTAAACTCCCCTTTAATAGCATAGGAATGGAATTGAAAAAAAGGGGAATGTGGAAGGGAAAAGAAAGGGAGCCGATGGTTGAAAAGTGTTTTCTTTTTTTAGATGAGAGTGTTTCTGAAACAGGCACCTCCCCTTTAATACCATAGGAAGGGAATTAAAAAAAGGGTGTATGTGGAAGATAGCCAAGAGTTGAAAGGGCATCCGGGCTATAGTTTAAGAGTCCTACCCGGAGATTCACCTAAAAGAGATGCGAAGAAAACCCTATAAAACCTGTATCAGGATCAGGCTGTTTGGTCCTTTTTCACGTGACTGTAGATGAGTTCCCTTCCCCGCTTATGAGGCAGCTGGCCTACTGTTCCAATGAGACCAGCATAAAACTCTTACCGTATGCCCAAGGTCTTCGACTTCATTACATTCATCTCCCAAAATAGATGAAGGTGCCTCGGCAAGTGAGAAATCAGAGAGTGCGAGTCATTCCCACATGTGAGCCCCGCAGCTGGGGGGAAATACCTGCGAGAGCAAACTCTCACAGGCATCTTTTGGGTTGAAAGGGGCCCTCGGAAATTCATCTGAGTATAAATACAGGGAAAACTCTATAAAACCTGCATCAGGTAGGTCAGGCTTGCCTCACACCCTTCCAAGTGGCGGGAGAGGAGTTTACTGTGGGGTCGCAACAATTCCCGTCTAGTTTTGAGGCCAGCTGATCCAATAAGATCAGTGGACACCTCTTACGGTATACTCAAAGACTGCGACCCGTAACATACACCTCCCAAATGAGATCGAGGTTCAACTGCAGGAAAACCAAATTCGCTTTTGAGTATAAGCAAACATTTCGACACATGCAGCTCAGATGCGGCAGCCACAATCCTCAAAAGATTATACACGTGGAATTTGTTTGTTTTAGTCAAGTGTTATATGATGAATTATGAGCAACTTTGAAAATTTATAAAAAGTGATGTATACTATAAATTAAAAGTGAAGTTTGATGAATTTCGTACTCGTTTGATTTATGTAAGTACAGAGAATGATGTTTTGTAATTGAACAGAGTAAGGCTGAATTAAAGATAGGGAGGGGTTGAAAAGAAGAATGATAAAAAGAGGTGAGCAATTGCTACACAATCAAAAAGGTTTTTATATTCTCGAATTAGAGTACCAACATTCAAAATTTAGACAAACATAATTATCTGACTTTAAGTGTAAATCAATAAAAACGGACTTAATGTTGTAAGCCATGTTTTATACATAAAATTGTAGCATAGAACCCATATGTAATGTACTGTAGTGCTATGTTTGTAGTATGCCTGACGAAGTCTCAAAAATGAGACGAAACAATATATTTGGATTAATTAAATAGTATTAAAAATAATTGATGACTTATTGGCCGTGTTTTTATTGATTAAACGTTTATCCTTGCCAGCATCATATGTATCGTGTCAGATGTAAATTTTTACTCCGTCGAAAATATAAACGTATTTATGTTCCTACTTGATCTTCTTTGACCCTGCTTTGCTTTTTGACCCTTCACATTACTATAGCCCAAACAGGTCAATTACAAAATGTTCTGTCGTTGACGCGGTAATTTCGTTATTTTTTACTTTCTACATTCTTTTCCTTGCATAATTTCAAAGGGGCTAATTTTAATGGTGCGGTATGCTTTCTCGAATCGTAATTGGTGTAATTTTCCTAACCACCACGGTCAACCTGCAAGTCTTGCGGCTGGTCGCAACTGATAGTAAAAGTTCCAAATACATCATACATCATATTATTATTAATTAGTAACAAAGTGATTTTAATATTGTAAATAGTTTTTTGTATAAATATAGATGTATATATATGTTAAAATGATCCAGACTTCAATATTATTAAAAGTGAACCTTAAAAAAAGTTAAAAGTAAATGTGGTGTAAATGTTAAATGTTTATTGAAAATCAAGTTAAGTGCTCCCCACCATAAACTATGTGGTGGCGCCCTCCCGGTAGCTCCAATTATTATCAATATCAGAAATTGAACGAGCAAATATATTAATTTTTATGGTATTTTTCGTATCTTTCATCACTTTGAACTTTTCCGTCAATCTACACGCTCGAACCGGCGAATTCGATTCGGTAATATCCCTATTTATTTCGTTAAACCAATCGAGACTGGTAAACAAGCATAGGGATAGTCACGTCCGCAGTTTCACAGGAGGTGAAATATGAGAGAGTAACAACAGGAGGCGACAATATGTTACCAATTATGTATGTCTGAAAGTGTCTTTATTTTACTTTTTTCTGTATTTTAATTAGAATACTTTCTAGCACGAATTCTAGATCGAGTTGCAAACCTTTCTTCAAAATTTTGCAAATACTTACTTTACCAAGCGTATATATTTATGAAATATTAAAGTTTGAAAAGCGAAACACTAATTTGTTTCAAACAAATGGCGAGTTTCGTGAATACGCGACCAGAAATCGTTCAGCTCTAAGGTCGGACAAGCATCGCCTTGCTCTACACTAGAAAAATATTCCCAAAACCGGGATAATTTTATACCACAGCCTTCCCCCAGAAGTTAAAAATAGTACCTACAAAAGCTTCGTGAAGCAGAGTAAAACTATTCTTTTAAGTGGCGCGTTTTACTCGGTACAGGATTTTATTAATCGTCCTTCTAGTATTTAAAATCAAGGTTCCTGCAAAAAGTGTTGAATGAGCTGCCTTATAAAATAGCACATCACATATCTTTGAAATTTCTATTCAGTTTTTTCTGCTCTTTTGTTTGTTTGTTTCATGTATTGCCTGGAGCTACGACGGAAGAACAGTTTCCTGGTCGCAGAGCTCCAAGTAGTTAAAACTCCATTGCGTGTTCCTCAGTGTGGGCTTGTTTGTGTTTCCCAGTGTGTGTGTGTGTGACATCGTGTGTCCGTGTTATGTTTATAATGACTTTTGTCCATATACATTTTGTTTTATTAATTTATTTTAAGATTATTTGTCTTTAATTATGCACCTTATTTTGTTCATTTTTAATGTATGACGTATCCTATTTCCTCAAACGAGGACTAATGGAAACAACAATAAATCAAAATCTATTTTAATGTTCGCTTATATATATAGTGCAGCAGTCAACGTTGAGATATAGCAGTCAATATGTAGATTGACTTTTTATCAAATTTGAATTTTTATTACTGTTCCACTTGGGAATTTATTTTCTATAAGGCCAGCTATCATTGACTGAATAACAGATAGATAAATACATACATTCATTCCCGTGGCGGTAATGAGTTGTTCAATAGCTGAATGAGATCTGACGCCCATCTTCTTTGAGACTGAAACAGATGAATGAATAAGCCAGCAGCACCAGCAGCAGCATCTGTGTGTCGTGGGGCGTCATTCACAGCCCACACAAAAGCGCATCCTCTTCTTTATTCCTCCCCGCTTCGCCCCAGTAACTGTAAATAGCCGCGGGACGAATGCACGATTCAACTGTAGAAGTTTCCCTGCTTCCTTAATAACCCCTCGGGCGACACACATGACAAGGACTGTCGCTAAGTCGCCATGAAAGGGGCACACGGGTGGCAACTTTAAATGGCTTCAAATTACGCCAATCAGTCCGCACGATACATGAGATGTGTTGGTTATTCCAGCGCTCTGAGTAACTTGTGTTTCAGCTACTCGTACTCCTACAAATCGATAAAAACTGACCCGAAACTTTTTGCGATATTGCTGTTCTATTAACAATAAATCCACGTATTCGTATTTTACGGATTATTTATATAGGACTGATTTATTTTTCAGTTTAATATAACTCTTTTACCCTTTATTTAACAAGTTAAAATTAAACAGTTTTACAAAGTTCCTCAAGTATTTATTAAAAACGAAGTAAATCAAAGATCTTACTGTTACAGCCAAAATCATCTTCGTGTTCAAAATTATTAAAAAAAAAATTATTGGCGGAGCCAATGTTAAAATACACAAAATACAGTAAAAATTATTAAATCTCATACGGAACACAACCAACGCACGAAGATAAACCCATATCTAGACATATTCACTGTACAATATCGTCTGTTTAACATGTTGCCGATTCATATATGCCTGATTATATCTTATATATATATATATATATATATATATATATGTTATGTATGTACGCGCATAAATACCGAACGACTGGTAATTATTTTTTTGTTGTGTTTGTTATTGTCAGGGAAAGTTTTGTATACATAAATTTTTTTAAAAAACCGTACGGATAAGTTTTCAAATCTACGGGAAGGCTGCTTTACATCCGCGCATTTGCATCTCTAATGTGCATGTGGGTTGCCTATACTCTTGATCTGTTACGCTCCGAAACGGCTCAACGGATTACTATGAAAATTTCAGGGATTGAAACAGGAATTTTAATGTAACGTTTCGTACATATTTAATTTCAATATCTTTCAGATCTCAGAAGATATTAATGTATTTATAAATCCATTGAGTTGCCGCGCGAAAGGCGGCGCAAAAATCAACTACGAGTTAAAAGTCCTATTAGCCCTTCCTATACCATTCATATTACTTACTGTGTTATTATAAACTTAATTTTGGCAGCATTAGAGAGAGTTGGGGGGGATCGAGCATTATCACCCCATCTATTGTGTAAACACGAGAAAGCGGGATATGTTCAAAACCAACAGCCATGAAGCGATCATAAGCTCTTTTTATGTTTCTTCTTCGTCAACCTGTGGACTGGACGGACGTTTCTTTCGCAACAGCAAAATTTTAGTGTGTTTCGTGTGTTTAGAGGTTTATCATTATGTTATTTATTGTTAGTGATAAGAAAATGACACCGGTGATACGTCAAAATTTCAGTTATCGTGCGTGTAACGCAAGTTGAGTTCATAATCTTCGAGACAATGAGAATGAAGAAGAGAATAGGCAACGTTTGGAGGCAAACAGAATGGATATTTCTCAAGCGAGATCTATCACGGCTCCGGAAGTGTTTCGCCGACAATATTTGTGTATAATTTCAGCCTCTTGCAGAATGTGAGGTGTGGGGGGAAAATGAGTCACATGAAAATAACCAAGAAATTATCAACTTTGGGGTCGAAACCGGTGTAAATGGGGTTGCTGTGTTATGACTTTTAATATGCGATTTAAGTAAAAAATCATCCCTTAAATGGGGAAGATATGTTACTATGTAAGAGCACTGAAAATATTTCAGTCCTGTTATTGTACCGGGAGTATTTTTAACTGTCGAGATACTGGGAGTATATTTGAGGTTCATACTCTGATGTTTTCGATGCCAGTTTAGTCATGTGTTGACCAAAATTAAACAATGAACCGGGATAATATGAATAAATACCCGGGCAACGCCGTATCCCCAGCTAGTTTTATCTAAATGTAAATATTAAATAAATATTTTTATTATAGGTAGGCTAGGTTTATTTCAAGATTAAGGAAGTTTACGAGTGTTTCGTCACTACAGTCCTAGTCCTTGAGGAGGACAATATAACTGGGAGAGGTACAGTGTCGACTACAAGAAATTATTATCTGTAGTGTAGTCGCACCAGGTATTCGTAATCTTCATTCAACACTTGTCATTTGCTCCAGGCATTAGATCCCAGATCCGTGCTAATGTGTTTTTAATTGGAGAGAGATCAAGGATCTCAGGTTAAGCCGAGATAATATAAGAATTGTAAAGCCTTTTCTCGGCACCTGGTTTCACTCAGATCTGCTTTCCGTGTCAAACACATGGTGGTCCTCGTAAATAGCGTGGGAAGATATAGAATGGACAGTGTGTCAGCCAAATCTTAGGGAAGGACTGCAGACTCTTTAGTGTACGAACCGACCTGACAACTCATCTAAATCTTCTCGTATCAATTACGCCGGCCTCTGGCTACTTGTCCCACGCACTTCCGATTACAGGAATCTACTTTTCTGCAGTGATGCAGCATTGTCGTCGCCATACTTCAACCGGATTTTGAGATCGATAACCAATTGTCCCAATGTGGCTTAAGGAAAACCCCTCTCGTGTTACCAACGTTTGGGACCACCCAAACGTAACAGTCTCTACTTATGGGGAACTTAATTAAAAGAAAAAGAGAAGAAAGAATGTTATGTCGTTTATTCAGAAGTAGATTAGTGTTGGAAAACTATAGGAAGCATCAACAGACTGTACCATACGGTTTCACCTCCAGAGTAAGTCTCTAACCTCGGTTTATCGGATGGCTTATAGAACCGCGGAATTCTAAGCCCATGAGTTCACACTAAAGCCACGTCCAGACTGTAAACAACTGATTTGAAAAAAAAGAGTGTATAAACAGTTGCCAAACAATGTTCCGCGTCCAGACTTTAACTCATTATTTCGGTGTTTCTCAAGTGATTATCATGTCCAGTAATACTAATGCAGATTTTTTGGGGGATAAAAGCTACACGAAAGTGATCCTTAAACAGGCAACTCCCATTTATTGCATAGGAAGGGAATTGAAAACAGGGGGGATGTGGTACAGCAAGGTAGCCAAAGGTTGACTAAGGCCTGCGGACTATAGTTCTTTTTTAAAAAGAAACAAATTTAGCGTTCTGCCCCATTATTCGGAGCAGTACCTGATAGTATGCTTTCTATTTACAATTAATGCAATAAAATATAATTTGATTTAAGAAAAACCTTCACGGCTTTTTGTTTTCTTTCTTATACTTATTTAGCGTAAGGTAAATCGCTATATCAATGTTTCCTTTCGCAAAGACAATTTTTTGAAACTAAACAGTCTTTGCTAACATTTTCCATCTTTCCCGTTCATTTTCTTTCTTAATCTATTCGTTTTGGCCACAGAATCCTGCAACTCATTCTAATAGGGTGAGTTTGCCAGTTTTACCTTTTTTTTAAAGGAGTACATTACATGTTGCCTTATATATTAGTATCCCGTTCCACCCAGCACACTAGTCATGGTTTAAGGTTTTGCACCGAGTCTTAATACAAGTATATTTTTATCTTATACGTAACTTTTATGCAGCTAAAGACACCTTGTTTACGAATATATACCTTTAACGAGTTAAAATCGAGTAGTTTTGTAGATTATCTTCTTTCGAATTGCTGCCTAAATTATAAAGTAACAGATATAAGATACTGAAACAAGAGTTCATTCACAAGGTGCAGTCAGAACTTGGTCAAATTGGCTGCCAGAACGTTTTGCTTGATCAGTTACAATATTCCATCTCTATTTACTAACCTGCAGCACTATCCGGTAAAAAATACTGTATTCCGTTTTACCCCTACTTCTTCTATATTTGAAAGTGCAACCAAACACTGAAAGCATTTCACGAGAGAAGAAGCTCAAACATAAGAATTTTTCATTAGACATCATACCTAGTCAAAAGAAAAAGATATTATGTAACTTCATCAAGGTTATTTCTTAAAATATATTTTACTTATTGTACCGTAATAATATTTTTTGTAATGTTGTGTAACGAACAGATACAGCTGCTCTGGCTTTGGCGGCGTGGAATCAAAACAAAGGAGACAGCGGTTGACACTTGGACTATAAAGCTCAGACACCTCGGCGCCGGTTTCGGAATTTCCCAGTCTGTCTGAGAATTTGGCGACCGGGTGACGTGTTTTTCCAAATGTAACAATGGATATTATTGGGGGATATCCACCCCAGCCACCTTGGTGATAGGTGTCGCAGAAATGGGGAGGAGTTTATAAAAGAGGCAGGCGGAGACATTTTTGACAGAGATTAGTGGAGGGACAGATTGTTAGACAGTGAATTAGAGAGTGGTGAGATGAGAATTGTTCAGATGGTTCGAGAGCGGTGAGATGAAATTTTGAGATAGATTTTGGAGGAGATTGTTGGAGAGTGGTGACGATCTGGAGAAATGAGGAGGAAGGAGCTGGAACGTGCACTAAGACGATTAGGTAAACTACTGCATCTGTAACTCTTTGTAATTTTCTGCTTGCTGACAGATCCGAGTGGTTTAATGTAATAAAATATCTGTTCTATGAGAAGGCCCATAAAATTCGACCCTGTATAAATTGTTAAGTTTAAGTAATTAATATAAATCATTTTGTAAATATATATGTAGTTATTATTGAAAAAAAGTGCTGGCGTAAATACTGAAATATTTCAAATTGCAATTATTATTGTAAATATGTTTAGTTAAAGCAAATTATTTATTGATATTATCATAAAATCTTAACATCTTTTAATTATTAAAATTAGTATTCCCCCTATATTCATTATAGTTGGAGTATTGGAACTAGCAACAAGTGAGTTTCGGTCGAAGAACCTCACAGGACGTGAACATGAATATCCGGCCGTAAATTGAATTTCTCTTATTCTGAAATGGCACTATTATTCTTGTGGTTTGTTTGTTTGCCAGAGTTCACGTCGTGGCGATGCGCGTCTCGGATTTGTCAACTTCTCTTCCCCCGCTTAAGCTCATCTCGTGATGCACGGAGTACAAGATTCGTTTAGCATCTCATGAATCTTTGACCACCACACACAACAACCTTTAAATCCTTCCTACTGATTTTTAAAAAAGGTAGGAAGCAAGCAGCGTTAAGCAGTGCATTGCATCACAATTCCGTCTATATTAGCGATTCCTGAAGCTTTCGGATAGTAACTCAACATGATTAAGGGCAGAAGATGTAATTGTCGAGAAAAATTAAACTGTAGCAGCTTTTAAACGCAGTTTCTGAAAATGTACCGAAAATGAATGGTTTAATATGTGAATATACTGCTAACAGGCCGATCTCCTGCGGTCTAACGACTAGCGTCCCTGTCTCACAGTCTCGGGTTCGAAAACTGGCATGGGCTTGGATGTTTGCGACGTCTCGGAGATTGGGATGAAGACTGACGTAAATACGCTGACCACGCACCACTCAAAATTCGGAATGTGTAACGTAAGGTAACAGCCCATAGTTGACCCGATAGGCCAAGGCCCTAAATGTGCTGTAGAGCCAAGGAACAAGAAGAAGAAAAAGAATTATGCTAGCATATGGTTTACAGTAATAATAAACGTGACATTTACTACATCATCATTACTTTGGCTGTGGCTACAAAAAATAAAAGGACGACCAATAAGACAGCATATAATTCTACGCTTTGCCGATGATATCGCAATATTATATTAGGGGAGTCAGAAGAACACATGAAAACCATAATAAATGGCATTAACGGGGGTCCTAGAGAAAGAGTTCAAAATGAAGTTTAATAGAGGGTAAACCAAGGTAATGGAGTGTAGTATGGGAAACAGTGGAACAACGAAAGGTGTTAGATTGGGAAGAGATATTTTTACATAATTCTGCTATTTGGGAAGCGTAATAACTAGGAATCGAAGAAGTATAGTAGACATAAAGAGTAGGATATAACATGCAAGGTAGGCTTTCGCGAAAAAAAGTAATTTACTTATGGGTAATATAAATGTGAATATTATGAAATCGTTGTTAAAAATGTTCGGATGCAGCGTGGTGTTATATGGGCGCAAAATGTAGACGATAGGAGTTACGGAAAAGAAAAGAATAAAAACCTTTGCAATGTGATGCTATAGGCGAATGTTGAAAATAAGATGGCTGGTTGGAATCACTAACTATAGTTTTAAAAAGAAAAGGGGAAAGGGAACAATATGGAGGACGTTGACCAAGAGAAGGGATAGATTAATAGGCCACGTTTTAAGACATGAGGGTCTGGTAAAATTAGCATTAGAGGGAAGTGTGTGGGGGTAACAACAGAAGAGGGAGTCAAGGATGGAATGCTCTAAGTAGATTAGAGACGATGTGGGATGTACTAATCATGGAAATGGAAAGGCTTTCGCAAGATAGATTATAATTTTATTACTATTTAATTAATATAAATGCGATGTTTTGTCTCGAAAAAGGAGACGAAACGTACATTTACATGAATTAAATAGGAATAAATTGTATGCTGACTTATTGTACTTTTATTTATTGTAAAACTTATAATCAGAAAACTATGTTGAATGTATTTAATTAATCATATGCTTTATACATGTCTCCATTTGGTTTTTTAATTAATATTCTATCAAATTGTCGTCCCAAATTTGAATAGGGACGTTGTAACTTTATTGTATTTTCATGAGACGTGCATATCAAATTTTATAATATTATTTGTTTGGTATTCTGCCTTTAATGACTGAGTTATTTATTTCCTTCATACATAACGTCAGATAAATAACTTAGTTTTCATAATTGCGTTATCCGTTAAGACCCTTTGAAATATTATTATAGAATTATATTATTATATATTTCAAATATCATTTCATTGACAGTACTTAACAATAAAAGAAAAGAAATAGCGTAATAAAAAGTCTGCCGTAAATAGAGGTAACAAATTAGAAGTAATGTGGATTGTGACTTCCTTATATCGCCATGTGATTATTGACGTAAATTGTTTGTTGAGGTGAATAATCTGCATCGGGCATCGTCCTGTGAAATGTGATTCGCTATGGAATTTCATAAAACAAAAATAGCGTAGAAACATAACTTACTACGGGTGAGTAATGATGGTGTCATAGTAAATTATTGTTCTGTCATGTGTGCACGTGAGGTCGAGTATAATAGACTGAGATGATGTTATCCAACGTCACAGAGTTGCGTTCACACACCGCACGCTTCTTCGTAACTTCAGCATTGCGATTAATACTTGAAAATTCAAGTCAAAAAATTAATTAAACGCAGATGTAAGAAAAATAAACGTTATTTTGTAAACTAAGGCTTTATAGAGTTAGGACATCAAGAAGTTGAAGCGAGGTACTTGAAAAACAGTTTACTATAGATGCATAAGTGTGATAATTTAGGATTAGACGCACTAGACGTTATTTAATGGTAACGTAGTTCCATAAATTCAACAATTTCAACCTAACGTTTTAGTTAGTCTTGTACGTGATACGATGTAGGAAAATTTGGGTGAGAATTAAACTCAACGGGAAAGCGCCCATTAATTGTTGTTATTTACATATATTTTGGTGTATAGACTGATTGCACGCTACGGGACCTAAAATTTGGACGGAGGGGTACAAGAAAGGCACCGGAAGTCTATATTGTATAATTTGCGACAGGCTCGAAGCACGCCAATTTTGTTTCCGAATTTTAAAAGGTCAACACCCTAAGTCAAGCGGTATTGGGACCATAGATGCGGAAAATACACATGACTGCAAAAGACCAAGTTTTTGCCTATATTTTCTAAACCATCCCGCAATTGGAATAGATTTGATAGGATATGAAGTGCGGCTAACCCGCACGGTTTTTAGTATCACTAGAGTTTTGGGGAAATTATTGGGGAGGATGGATGGATAGACACGTTTCTGGTGTGCAGCCGTTCAGGTCCAGGTTGGCTCACGCTTGGCTCAATTATTCATGTATTTTGGAGAGGCGTTTATCAGTTCCCTGTCTCGCGGATCTCGTAATTTCAAACACGACTGTCGCATTAATATTTGCAATAAATTACTTCTGCATACCCAGTGTTGCTAGGGCCAGCATTCATAAATAAAATGATTCCAGGAACATTTAAGTGTTACAATTCATAATAATTGAAATTTAGCATCAAGACATGTAATAATAGGTTCATTTTGAGATATTAATGTGTTTTTATAAACATATAATTGAACATGACTATTTTGTCACTGTCAACATTCTAAAAATATATTGGAGGCGGTACACTTATCAGCGATTCAGCCGTGGATAATGGAAGAATGGGATTACTGCGTAGTTACCGATTTGACTTAAGATAAAATGTGGTTTTGTGTCCAAGATTGAGTCGCCAATAGCTTGAGAAAGAAATTGATTGAACATGTCACCTTAAATACGTCTACGTTTTCCTGATTCACCACATCTATTACACACCGATAGTAATTAAAGAGGGAGGTATTTTCCCTCTTTGCTATGTTATATGTGTTTAGTACGTATTTTTCAAACATTAATTGCATTTACTTATCTATTTAAGTTGAATACAGTTCCTGTGGTAACATTTATTTCTACATGTACCGTCTAATATGAGTGATTCGGATTAGTAAAATACCTTACTTGTCACATATCAACATCAAATAGCTCGAATCGAATAGATACGTTGTCATATTGGCGACAAAGATTCTCACCAAAAATTATATATGTATACTGGTTCGAGTATATAAAGCACTGTCTGTTATTATGAACACCCCAGTGTTAACAGAGGTTTCTTCGCCCCTATAACCACTTTTGCTGCGAAAATCTTTTGTGTTCTGTATGTACATGTTCTGCATCGCTTGGGAGATTCGATACAAAAAAATATATATCTAAAAAAGCCTTTAAGCACAAAAAATTTAAAATACCCTGTGATTGAAAGCACTTTACTAGGACAGAATATATAAATACAGTCGGGAGTAATTAAAACAAAACCATTTTACAACAGTCCCAATGACATCATTAACACACGAGAGCTTTCGATCAAAAACTCGAGGAAATAAATACAGTTGAATAAATTTAATGAAAGCCGATACAATTAAATAGCATTTATATTTAGATTAGATTATGGCTGTGGCTGACAACGAACTGTTGACAGTAGCTTCCTCAGAAATGGAAAAAAGTATCTGTAGTGAACAATGGAAATATTTGAGCTCTCAAGGGACATCAAAATTACTCCACTGTTCTTCACATTTTAGTTTATGTCAGAAATGTTCATTAATTATATGTGTGTGAAACAGAAAATAGTACTTCATTATCTAAACTTAATCCACTCCATTTGGAATAACAAAATTAAAGAATAAGTTTTATATGCACGTGTCCGGTGAAGCCCGGAAATTCATTTGGGTCATTCCATGTCAAGCGACTTGATTTGAGAAACGATCCCCGCGCGACCATTTTCGATTTTAATGAAATTTTTACTGTATGTACTATGAAACCTTAGATGTACATCTGCAAACTTTAAGTTCAAAATATGTAATTATGGCTGAGATACGGGCTTTTTCGTAGAAATCTGTCGTTCCCCAGAGACAACGTCGTCTAAAAAATGCCACTTTTGAGCTTGAATACTGTAGCAGTTTTTAGATAATACACTCTCAAATTCGTTTATATTGTAAACCTCATACCTAGATTACGAAAACAACAACGAAGGGTTACACAAATATCATCCCTCGCCAGCTCCCAAGTTGCCAACGAAAATTTGTAGTATTTTTTTTCGTATTTATATGAAATCATACTGGGATAAATAAAGTAGATACGGCATTCACATTTCTCTCTTGGTATGTATACATAAATTTTTATAAGTCACAGGATTTACAGCTTTGCAAACAATATACTTTGGTGAATTTGGTGAGGCAAACTTGACGCCAAAATGAAAAGAAGCCAAAAATGACATTTTCCAGACGGATAAATAGTTCACAGTAATACCAAAAATCGTTTTATAGTTGATACCATAGAAAATATCAGGATTTATTGCAATACGAAACTTTTTTTGGGCGTCTGAACGAACTAGGACTAAAATTTCGGGTCAAAGTCCACTGTAATGCGATAGCGACAAACATAGTCTCATCGTGAGTCACTGCGCAATGATCGTCGAAAAACGTGTTCTTGGAAGCTTTCTAAGTTTCTTCGGTGCGTGACATACATGAAATAAAAGTAAACTGATCAATCGCCTATTTATAACTATTTCCTCATGTCACCAAAAACCAAAGTAATCCTTCCTAGAAACTTTACTTTGGTGTAACAATGCTCTGTTATGAATATCGTAACATGATGCATAATAATCAAATAAAATGATTACAGAATTACTTCCGTTGGTCCATGGTGGCTTTGCCATTACCGATCAAAGACTGCAAATCCTATCGCCGAGAGCCACAGCATGGTTTCTTTGCCTGCAGGATCCCAACTCTGCTAAGTTTATGTGAACATATTTTTATATAAAATTATTATACATTAGCAGTTTGTAGATACTTTAACACGAAAAATTCTGAATACTTTCATATATATTATTTTCTCTACAATACAATTATGTTGACATAATGATTATTTTGGTAATTAAACAGAGTCAAACAATAGAAGAAAAGTTCAGGTACATAAGCTGAGCCAGATGTAAGGAATATGTATTAGAGTCACAGTCTAAGTCCAATGAACATGTGTCAAGATCTAGAGACACGATTGTTTGAACTTGTATTACGCACGGACGGGTGTGTAATATGCAAATTTTCCTTAGGTACGTGACACAAAGAATTAAAATTTTTAGTACTAACTTAGCAAGGACGTACCTGAACGTTTGCAATACTAAACTAAATTATCTTTATGTTGATGTATTTAAATATTATACATATGCCATTACGCTTAGCGAATTGTAGGAAACTATAACTTCAGTGAAAAATTGTATATTAGTTTATAAATTTAAACCAGGAGTTTTATTTTAAATGATGCATTATGAGCATAAACTTGCAGCATATTAAGTATGTGATTTTATTGTCTGTCAGGTCAAGCACTTCGGACTAGATTATTTATTTATATAATTTTTTAACTTCATTAAACTATTCAACTAGGAACGAAGGAAAATTTATGAATATCAGATTGATCTCAAAATTTTGGTAATAAAACAGGGCCAAATAATAAGAGAACAGGTGAAGTACATATTTTGTGCCAGGTTTATCATCATATTTCCAAGTGTTCGTATTTTGTATAAAATGTGTGTGGGACTAAATTGGACAGATTTACCAGACTCAATGTATCACAGACTTTCCCGTGTTGGTAAATACGATAATTTTTACTATAATTCCTTGACGACATGGATTCCGAGAAGGTTACTCATGTGAGAGCCAAGTCGTTTCCTTGTACCAGGACATTGCCGATGAGGTTAACAGAGGAGGAAGAGTGGATGCGGTCATCATAGATTTTGCAAAGGTATTCGATATTGTACCTCATGACATATTGTTACAAAAAATGTCCAAAATTGGGATTGATAGACGAGTAGTTTTATGGATTAGAGAATTTTTACGAGACCGACAGCAAATGGTTAAAGTAGGGAACGAACTATCCTCAGTTGCGAAAGCTAAATCGGGTGTGCCGCAGGGTTCCGTTATTGGTCCCTTATTATTTCTAGTCTACGTAAATGACTTAGTATCAGGCGTTAATTCTCAGGTGCGTCTTTTTGCTGACGACTGCGTAATATATCCGAAAATAAAAACTGTGATCGATGAAGAACTTCTACAAAAAGATTTAGACACAATAATAGATTGGGCACTTGTTAATAAAATGAAAATAAATTGTAACAAGAGCAAGGCAATAAGCTTTTGTAGGCGTCGCGTTGAAATAGTACTTAATTATAAGCTCAGCGGTAATGAAATAGTACAAGAAAGTAACTGTAAGTATTTGGGTATATACTTGAGCAGTAATACGGGTTGGGAATATCAAATAGACCATGTGACTAGGAAAGCATGGAAGGCACTTCATTTCGTCATGCGGATTTTAAAAAAAGCAAACTGTGAAACACGGGAACTTGCATACAAATCTCTCGTGCGTCCAGTACTAGAATACGGCTGTATTTGTTGGGATCCGTTCCAAAAATATCAGGTCGAGGCACTGGAAAGGGTACAGAGGGGGGCGGCAAAATTTGTTAAGCGGTGTCCTGGTCACGGAAACGAGAAGGTTCGTCAATTAGGGTGGGATATATTAGAAAAACGACGACAAAATTTACGTCTCGGGGCTCTTTTTAAAGCGTACGCAGGCCAACAATCCTGGGAAGATATTGCATCAAAGTTTTTAGAAGTAAATTATTTCAGTAGAGGGGATCATCATTGTAAAATTAGGCAGTGTAGCTTTAAAACTGACGTAGGGAAATTTTCATTTTTAAATCGGACTGTAAGGGATTGGAACAATTTACCTGCAGAAGTTTTCGAAACATTCCCTGCCAATAGCAACGTGTTTCAGGGAAGAATTAGGAAGTGTAGTGAAGTGTAGTGTAGTGCGACGAAACAATATATGAATAATGGGTACTTTTTATCTTTTTTTGTTAGGATTTAATTTAATTTTATATTATATTAGTGTAATTATTATTTGTAACATATTTTATTTTTAAGTTTATTTTTTGTAACTGCCACCGAGTGCTACTCAATTGCAGTATTAATAAATTCAATTCAATTGTACGATTGTGTTCGTCCGGCTTTATAAGAACATGTCTACCAAGTTTAGTTGAAATTTGTCCGCGCATTTAAATTTATGTAAATAATATACAAACATACAAGTATACATGCGTCAATATTTTATTATATAAATAGTATTTCAAGTTAAAAGACATTTTTTACTGAAATAGCAGTCATTAATCTGACTTAACATGAGAAGATAATTAAATAACAGCCTCAAAATTATATATTGTGGACCACCCAGGCTATAAACTACAGCTTTAACATTATTCGGGCAACTGCTACTCTACAGCCTTTAGAGAAATTGGAAGCGGAACCCGCTCCATTGTCTCAATCCCTGTAGAGAGACTGAAAATCCGTCCCGCAGCAAATTAGCTAACTATTCCATTACGGACCATTCTACTAGAGAATATGAGCTGGATATGCAGTGCGACGTGTCATTATCAGCAGGTGGCGTCCACCACACCGCCGCTGGTTGGGCTCGTCGCCAAGAGACCTCGTCAAGTATTGACGACAAGAAGGGAATGTGTATTGCAGATAATGGTGCAGTGGGAAGGAACGAAGTCAGAAGTCGGTCAGTTCTATGGACGCATTTCCATGCGATCAATAGCAGACTGCGGCGTCTGGTCCGTGTCAGCCATGCACACTTATCAAATATCTTCAGAGCAATCAGGGCACCGTTCATTCTCTTCCTGCTACTAAACTCTCAAGAATAATTCTTATAATTATATGCATTTAATTATGGCGGCAAATATCTTAAATTTATTCTCGGACTGCTATTATAACTGACCAAATTAAGGATTTTATTTTCCAAACTTGTCATCACATATGAAAGCAAATTCGGAGACTGTAGATTGTTATTTATTTTAAATACGAGGTCTGTTAAAAAATAACGTAAATTTTCGTTATTCGGAAATAAATTTATTTATTTAAATAAATGTTATTTCCTTCATTCCCTATTAGATATTATACACGTATGGCAGCGTTTCTTCCAACCACCGAAACACTTTTGGAACTCGGATATTATGGATAGCGTTTAGGTACTTCAACAAGCCAGTCTTGTAAAACGTCGACCATTTAAGTTCACTTTATTTTTGGGAACAGGCAAATATTATACGAAGATATGTCTGACAAATATGGACGCTGAGGCATCATTACAGTGTTGTTTTTGGCCAAAATATTACGAAGTGTAAGCAACTGAATTAACGTGGTGCAAAGACCATTAATTGTTTCGCCACAAATCCGTTTTTTTTTTGTTTTACGCAAACGATGTCAACAATACATCGCCATTACTTTCGGTTCATCACACATTCGGCATCCCAAAGTTCCAAAACTTTAAATATAATTTTAGTGCCGTGTATATAGTGCCGACATTGGCAAAATTGATGCACGTATGCTATTGACGAAAGCTATAGATGCGGACGATGTTCTGCCATCGCCGCATTCCTTCCATCTACCTTCAGGTGTAGTTGGTAGAATCACACAATCCTGCCGGATAACTAAATAAAATTACTTATGTGAAATACTTGACTGAATAAAACATTTCCCTGTGTAAAAAGATGTTTGATTAACTTATATTGTACTAGCTGTAATATTCGTGTTTTGTTACGATGTTTCGTAAGAGGAAAGTGATGAAAATGAATTACACACTCCGGTGAAGTAAGGAAGGCGATAAATTAAAACTTTTTATTTTACCATGGATTAATAATAACAAAAAAATAGCTCCTGTTTTTTTGGTCTAGATTTAATCACTTTATCAATGCTCAAAAAATGATCAGAGAAGACAACGAACGGACGTGGGTAAATACTCCTTCGTAAATAGGACCGTAAAAGACTGGAATGATTTGCCTGCAAGTCTACTAGCGACTTTTCCGAAAAGTGTATTTAGGGACAGAATTAGGGAAATGGTTTAACTTAATTTATTCAGGCTTAGAATTAGTGCTTAAGTATTTGTATATTGAATGTTTATATTAGTATAATTTTTTAATTTATTTAACTTATATTCCTTTATTGGAATATTAAATGTATGTTGCCAACACCAGAGCTCAGCCCATTGTAACGTAATAAATATATCGATCTATTTTTAAAAAAATATAAGAATCCCGTACCCGAATACACAACACAAAATTAACGAAAAAATGCCGAAATCACAAAGAAAGGACGTAAACATGTACACAATATATTTTGTTTACAATGTAAAATGTCCATGTATTCAGTTTTATATCTATATTTTGTATTTACCATTTATCCAATATGCTTATGGCACCTGGAGGTGGTGATGACACTATCGTCACAGGAGAAAATTTCCAGCTATATTTATTGGAAACGACTTGTAAGTAATTTCAGTTTATTTATTATTGCATTGTTGTGGTATTCAGTGCTAAGACTGGGGCTGATGTAACCCTCCATACTAACCTATCTTGCGTAAGCCTTTCCATTTCCATATAACTAATACATCTAACATCCTCTCTAATCTACTTAGCACATTCCATCCTTGACCTCACTGTTCTGTTCTTACCCCACATACTTCCCCCTAATGCTAATTTTACAATAACCTCATGTCTCAAAACGTGGTCTATTAATCTATCCCTTCTCTTTGTCAACGTCCTCCATATTGTTCGCTCTTCCCCTATTCAGTTTGGAACTTCCTCTTCAGTGATTCTATCCAACCAATCTAAATTTAAGCATTGTCCTATAACACCACATTCCAAAGGCTTGTATTCTTTTCCTTTCTACAACTCCTACCGTCCACGTTCCGCACCAATATAACGCCATATTAATACGAATATTATAAGCAACGATTTCCTAATATTCACACTTATATTACCCGTAAGAAAATTCCTCTTTTTTGCGAAAGTCTTCTTTGCCAATGCTATTCTGCTCTTTATGCCTACTATACATCTACCATCCCTAGTTATTACGCTTCCCAAATAGCAGAATTCCTTAACTTCCGTCAAAATATCACTTCACAATCTGACACCCTTTGTTAATCAAATGTTTCCCACACTGCACTCCATTACCTTGATTGTCCCTCTATTAATCCTCATATTGAACTCTTTCTCCAGAACCACGATCATGACATTATTTGATTTCCTAGGCTTCTCCTGACTCCCCTAATACTACAATACCATCGGAAAACGTGGGGGTTTTATTTCATTAAAAAGCTTAAAAAGAGCTCTGTTTCGTAGAAATCTGACTTCATCTTTTCCTTGCTACATGCAGAAGAAAACCTATTTTCTAGCTTCAGTGGCTTCAGATCTGTATTGATAATGCCAACCAAACAGTTCTTCCACATAATACAAACATTATATATATATATATATATATATATATATATATATATATGTAGATTTTAATTTATGATTATACAGTTACAATTTACAGCGGCTCTCCTCCATATAATTTTGTAGAGGGGTGAAAATTGTTGTAACAAAATAAAATTATTTTGTAATTTTCGTATACAAGAATCCTATATCATTTTTATGAATGCCTTCCAGTTTTAGGTTTTTCAATTCTGTAACAAAGAATTCCCTGACACACGTATTTTAAGATATTGTAATGATGCTACAATAGTTTTTTTAGCTTTACATTCATTTAATAAGTATAATAATAGAAAGACAAGAATGAAGCATGTCGACCGGATCCTAGCTCGAACTCAGGGAGGTCCTGGGTTCGAGTCCTTAGTCCGGTCGATATTTTTCCATTCTTTTCCTTTCTAAGTGTAACTATACTTGAGCTTCAGTCGAAGAATTTCTAGATCCTTTGAAATATAATTATTAAAATCATTTTCAGGACTTTTTTGATTATCTGTGATCGCTCCACAATATGTTGGATCATCCATTGCTAAGGAGTTCAGAATACAAGTCGTAATAAATAGCTGACCAAGCAAAGATTTAAAAATTTTGATAATATAACATTCTAGTGCAATGAAAGCTAATAAATAATTAGTCAATAGCTTTTTGTCTAATAATTTTCATACTTCTGTAGCTTATTTAAATTACTGTCTGAAACGTTTTACTCCCAGCTGTACAAATATATTTTCACATGTATATAAATTACATGTTGATTTACAAAATTGCCACATAGTAATATAAGAGGTCAGTTGAGTCGATTAAGAGGATGATTATCATTGACACTTGTTAGTCGAATAGCAAATGATAATTTTTATTGGCATTAATCACAGTAAGATGCTCTGCTTGTGGCCTGCCGTGTTGAGCGTGGCAGATGTTTACGCGGAGCCGAGAAGCCTTGGGTTAGGTCGAGGGTCGATACGAAGAAAAAAATCCTGGATGAATGAGAGATAAGTTGGTGTAGTACTATCAGAGCACAGGCAGGAGTTTGCTTGATTGATGGGACGTCGCTCCCTCCTTGCTGAGGATTCTAAGGAGATAAAAATCTGCAGAGGAGTCGGGGACTTCTCAATTGACTTATTGACAGGTCGCTCAGCCGTCGACGGCCCGTCATCTGATATGACGGCCTTTCAAGAAAGCTGCTTCCATCGTCTAATAAAGCCAAGCCTGATGCCATCAATGAGTTAGTCTGAGAATGAACGATGTCGTATCTCTCTAGAAATATTATTTTCGAGAAGACAATTCTAAGTAAGACGCCTGTCAAACATATCACATACAAGACAAAGATCAAATAAAGTCTGAAGCTTAATATTTGAAAATAATGAATTTAAAAAACGGAAGAACATAATTAAAAAAGAATTCTATATTTCAGTATGTAATTTCTGAAGATGCAATATTAGTTGCATACGAGGGTGTGTGTGCGTTTTCACTCCACACATATATTAAAAGAACAATTTTCCCCTTTTTATTAATTTTGTATATATATATATATATGTATTTAGATAATTATAATGAAGGGGGTTGGGCTGTTTACTAAACCAAGTAAGATCGCGTTTGATTAGCATTAAATTGACTATAGCCAATAGACTATAGACGATAGCCAGGGAAGAGGAACAAATATGTACCATTTTGGTAATGGCAGGTCAGTTCTTGGGACAAAGGCCTGGGTTAGCGACTCACAAACATCCGATTGCGACCATAAATAGGAAGGAAATTATAAGGGACCAGCCATCCTTGGGAGAATTTTCACACACACCGCCAGGAAAAAAGGCGGGGCAGAAACTTATATAAGAGGATGCAAAACAGTTCCCTCTCCCCCTTAGTAGACAAAAGCTGCTGAAAGTGCAGCTGTAAAGGTGTTGGCCAATTCCTGTTTGTATTCTCGTATAATATTCACAGATTTCTTGGAAAAGGGCACAACTATAGCTTGGCTCTATTATGCTGCTCTATTGGATCGTTTGAAACGGTTTCTGTTTGAAAAACGGCCAAGATAAGTGCGCATCTACTCTATCACTAGACCTAGCACCAAGTGACTTCCTCTTTCCGAACTTGAAAATTTGGCTTAGTGGAAAGATATTTTCATGAACTGAGGAAATGATCGAGTCCATGACGGAGAATTTTTGTGATGGATTGAAAAATTGGAAACTCGCTGGGCAGTGTGTAAGCAAAAGGTCCTTTTGTACCAGACTTATCAAACAATCCTCGTAGTTTGCCGAGTCCAAAGTCATGATTTGATATCCAGAGGAAAGTAGAACACAAAATGGTAACCTTTATTAGAGTTTTCTCGTTGTTACTTCCAGAACCGTGCCAATAAGGACCAATTGAAAACCAAAAACTCGTGTGTTCATTGATTCTCGGAAGCTCGCGTTAACAGGTTGTATTTGATAGTATTTTACCTAAATAAACCACCATTGTCGTCTGAGACGCCGGGCAGAGGCAAGGAAAAACAAACTTAGTGAGGAAGTCCCGTGGTAAGGCTATGTAGGGCTACACGATTTTGAATTTCCCTCTACTCCTGAACAAGGGAGGAAATTATTGTTAACTTTGTCAGTTCTTCTGTGATTCCTCCAAGAATTGGAACATCTTATTCCATAGCAGTTCGTATAGAGATTTTGTTGGGAGCGAATGTCTCGAAGTAGAGCGTCGGAGTTCATAAAGGTTTGTAGCTCAGGGAAAGAATTGAATAATATCACGGGGTGATAAGCTGGATTTGGTGCCATCGATCATTTATTTGGAGGCACTGACTGGTGTCCACGGGTGAAATTTAAGTAATAAAACATTGTCGCTTGTATTACAGGAACATTTATAGGCTTTTAGAACTGCTAAAGCAGTTTTGTGCTCAAAATTGCATTCCACGGCTTACTGGGTATGTATTATTAGACTGTAAACTGTAGTATATTTTAGTACAGTTACGTCAGCATCAATAGTTAACTTAAAAATGAATTTTTACATCAAATTCTATGACTGATTCGAGGTCCGGTGAAGCAAACCGACAAGACTAAGCTATAAATTGAGCTGAGGCTTTCCCGGTGTAGTTGGTGCAGAAATAGTTCTCGGGTTTCCACTTCAGCCTGAAGATGACGACAGAGTACTTGGTCGTCGAAACGTCGCGTTTTCATCACACCTGCACCCGAGTGGAAACCCGAGAACTATTTCTGCAAGACTAAGCTATAATTTAGGCAAAATTTTGTACAATTTATATCTTGATAAAGGTTATAATTCATCAGTTTATTTAAATCACTTCATCATTAATTATTGAGAAAAGTAATTATTTATCACATTAAATGATTCCCAATTGTGGGGCTGATATTTTGATATAAATAGTTGCTTACTATAATATATAATATCTTGTATAGTATATAGCTGTTACAACATACATAAATAACAAAAGTGACGATTTTGTAGCTTAAATTTATCTGTGCATAAAAAATATCCTCCAGCAAGCTTCTCTATCTTAGAACAATAACTCAACAGCACTTCGCCTGCATATATAAACAGATGTAGTTTGATTTTGATCGGATGGTAAGTAGGATTTCTCTGGTAGTACGTAGTTGGTTGTTGGCAGAGTGTGGCAATCGTGTTTTCGTGTTCCTATAGAGCCTACACTCCTTTCAAGCCAATCAAGCAGAGTGCTGCACCTATGCTAATGTAATTAGACCCTGCATTTGCATAGGCCACTTCTCCAGCAATAGCTTCCCTAACAATATGTTTCCTTGTTATACTTTCCCCACAGCGCGCCCTTGCAGTTACGTACACAACAGTCAGAGCAGTTAATGAATTTGCAACTCTTACTCTTCACGGTATTTTAGAACCCATTAATTTCTTTAAATGGTCTTATCTGGAAAATCGAATACACTGGTGTTTCATATAAATTAACCGGGCCAATTGTTTATTCTAACAGAATCATTTATTAAATCAGTACACCGGGAAAGTCTACGTTATTGGATATTTCAGACGATACAACGAAAATCTATCAAGGAGCATTGTTTATCGCTCTGTCATGTTTGTGTATTTTCACAATTACCGCAATTAATAATTAGGCCTCGTCATAAAGGACAGTTATAATGTTCATACGTATTACTGATACACCTTTAAATCTTAAAAAATTTAATTTAGTAGATTAAAACAAAGACTCCGAAAATACTGACGATAAATTGAAATAAATGATTTTGAATTTTGTACTCCGGTTTCGTCCAAATCAAATAATTCGGTCGTAACTTTACACTACTACTATTTATTTACTTACATTGTATATAGGGATATTTATTTCTTCAACATTCACAAGCCGCATCGCTTATTTAGCCTTGGCAACTGACTTACTATTTATTTGTTTGCATTACTAATTCTCCAATTACACTAGACTAGCTTATCTATCTTTCACTAGATGGAGTCACTGACTGAAATGATAAGTGCACTAGAACCATGGTCGGGTGGGTTCTCAACTTCTCGCACCTCCCCTTGTTGACATAGTTCTAGCACCTTAATAATGGGAGCAGCAAGTATAACAATTATTAACAGTCCTATAAAATAGTTGGAGAATTGTTTTATGAGAAAAATATATGAAGATAGGCGTCCAGAATGTGCAACCCCAGCATTTAGAACAAATGAATAACTTACTTTCAAACAAAGATATGTACTTAATTTGTGAACGTGTATCAGCTATTCTTTCAGTACATAATAAGTAGACAGTAAAATTATTGGAACTGTAGAGAATATTGTGGAGTCTATTCAACACTAGATCAGCGCTGATGCAGGCAATTTCTCAGAAACTATTCTCCAAAGTTACGAGAGTCAGAATAAATTTAGTGTGCCCTAATAATGTGAATATATTACAGGATAACTTTGCCTGATGTAATTAATATAAGGAACTTGCTTTATTAATTGACAATAGTCAGTTGTGGTGTGATTCTTATTTTTATTTTCCTTTATCATCTATTGGAATTTTTAAGCACATTATCAGAGAGGTACACGCTTAGATTAATTAAATGAATTATATGTTTTTAAAATACATTGCTTTGCTATTGAATATATTGTCAAAGCATTAAAATATTGGTCACTAAATTTCACAACATGTCCACATGTTTAAAACTTGCTCCGGCTAGTGACGTGGATCACAGGTGTTAGAAAATTACACAAAAACACACATTAAAATAAATGTCTCGCTATTAATATTTAAACCACATTAAAACCTGATAAAATGGTCAAATTTATTGCCTAAGAATTTTTAATAATTTCAAGAACCTTGAAAGTATCGCGTCATGTAAGAACATTGGGTTTATTGTACTCTTTTTGTGCAATGTTGATTACTGCGTCTCTGTAAATTCCGAGCTGAAAACGTGATGAAGTCTGTACTATTCGTGTTGTAAGCCACTGCTGTTCATTCTCGACTGCACCTCCACTCTCGCTCAGTTATCCCGAAATGTTGGAGTTAACAACTATTTGAAAACTCCGTGGATGTAGACGTGGACTTCAGTTTTCTCTTCGAATCCTCGGTAAGGCTAAATACTAATGGTCATGAGAGAACTCACAGCCCTCTCTGTCGTCTCTCCTGATCGATTCCAAAGGGTACTCCTCTCTCTCTTCCTTCTAAGAGCTTCCGACATCTTCGATAGTATCCGGGGCACCAATCACCTTCTATTATTATTTTTTAATTAAACACGCTCCCAACCGACCGCGAATTTAACAATCTGATCGTTGTGTTGCGGGATGTAACAACTTATGCGAAAGCACACTCTGCCAAGTCAACGACACTTTCCGCACATCTTTGTTCATCCAAATTCTGCACTACCAATGTTAAAAGCATGTTTACTCCAAAACTGGAGTCAGGTCAAAAATTCTATGGTCTGCATCTCAAAACACTGCCATTCTCCAGCGGAAGTAACATCAAAGTTTGCATTATTCCAGCCCACATGCAAGATAATAAACGAATTTAACAACGTTCTTAAAATATATACACCTTACTTAAATGACACATGTGATTTAGTACACAATGCATTACATCGCTAATTATGTTAGTGCAACTTCACCGCATTAAATAATGATAATTATAAAACGAAAAGGGATGAGGCATCGTGGATGTTGTCTTTGAAGTTTTACGGAAGAAAATATCAAGAAGAAATGTCCTGTAGTCGCTTTTGGCAGAACGCGAGTTAACGCTCCTTTAAAAAGGACGAAAGGTTGAGGGAAGAGAATAAATTCGCAAGTCAAACACGGCAGAGGAACTTAGTAATTTATGGAGCCTAGGTATTGCGACCAGATCTTTCGTCGGAAACGACGATAATTTGTTATGCAACCGAAGTCGCAGCCAAATGTTAAAGTTTGTGCTTACGGTTAACAGTCACGCACAGCCCATCTTTATCGGCAAATGACTGTTCATATATCTAAACTGGATCCGTGATTCATAAATTTTACAGTGCCCCTTGATTAACTTCAGGTTTTCTATGGATATATATTTCTCCACAACGACCTGTCACAGTTGATTGGCATTTATTTTTACACTAAATTGGCTTTACAGAACGTAAACAAGGTGTAATTAATAAGTTAATATTTACGCTGAGTATTATTTTAATTTTAACGGAGCCGTAGACAGTTGTATCAAATGAAGATAAATTCTGGATTGAAATCGCTATTCGACGTGTAAGGTTCCGTGGTATACCGTGAAAGTTTTCGTTGTGAGGAGCTGCGGTGGCGCTGTGGATGGCGATTATCAGAGACATCGATCGAGAACGCCCTCCTTCAGAGGCAATAACTGCCTCCATATTGTCCACGCCAGCTCCTCCAAGAATCGGGGCTTCATCTTCTTATTACCATCGCTATAAACACGATTTCCGTCGCCAAATGGAGTTCGGTCAGAATAAAGCTCGCCAAGCTCGAAAATATTACCGTAGCTGTGTTTGAATTTCGAGATAAATTTTCGGACAGCGCCTGGAAATTGCCTGCAGTAACTACGTCTAACATAAGTATACATCTGATAGCTGATACATTTACATAAATTAAGTACATTATACTAGAGATAAACATATTTAGGAAATACAATAAGATGCTGTTAAACTGATAAGAATCTTTTGTTTTGTACAGATGCTGGAAGGTAGTTACAACTTACTTTAAACTGATTAACAAAGTTAATAAAATAAATGATGAAAAGGACTGAGTTTGTACCGATGTATAACATGAATGGAATAGCAAACTGAAGTTATCCAAAATGTTATTGAACGGGATTACACCTCGATAATAAAGTTTCCCAATACCTACACTAAAACAACTACATTTCATTAATTATAAAACGTGGAATAAGTCTCTTCCATAGGTGATCCTCTTTATTTGTATACTTTTGGAAAATATTAAAAAAACTATGCAAATAAAACTTACAATTTATCGAGCTGAGCTACTGAAATTTAATATTTTCCTTTCTTCCTCTCATGCAGTCAGTTACAGAGAACGTTCCACGAATTTAGGATTGTATAATGCTCAAATACTCGCCCGGTTCTGCCTTCGATATTGTGTTACAATAAAATTCTGCGTCTCCTATATCTACGTGCATACGTAATATTTTGTATCAGGTTCCATTCTGAGTGTTTCTACTTTAATTCACATTCCATTGTCCATAAATTTTGTCTTTTAAGTGCATTTTTAAATGAAAAAACTAAAGAAACGCGCAGTATTAATTGTTTATATTACACCCCATGGATTTTTTCACTAAACAATATATAAAAAACGTTTTAATAGATTTCTTCAAGACATTTTATTAATTTCGAATTAAATAGTACTAAAATGAATGAGGGGGAAAACGTATTATAGAATGCATAATTATTATAAAAATGTGAATAATATTAAATTTAACATTTATTTGTGACAATATATACTAATTGGATAAATCTTAATTCACATAGTTTGCCCTTTTTTAACTATTAACAATATATATATATATATAATATTTACACACATTGAATTTCTTAGTAACTAGAGACATGATCACTATTCTAAGGGTCGTCTTAGCGGGTCTTCTCACGGAACAAAATGCAAACACAAATCCAACTCGGAATTGGCAAAAGATTACAAACAGAGTAATTACCCTTTATTCTCAGCTTAGTCTGGAACTTGCCGCTGGAGTCGGTCCTGACGCTCTTTCTTGTTGTTATCGCGAGCTCCTTGGTGCCCCGCCCGAAAACGCGTTCCTCTCGTCATTCAAATGTCCATGGCCAAGATAACCTCATATTTCTTGCTGCCCATTCTAAATATTCACACTTACAGCTCCCTCTAATAATTCAACCTTAACATCTTTTAAAGTACATTATTAATATTCAGTCTTATATCCACTCTTTAAGTCCATACCATAATGAACAAAATTCCAATTTTCGGGAGATTTCATATTGCTTTTGTTATTACGTTGTAAGTAAATTACAGTCTCAAAAAATGTAGTTCCTCTCATTATTCATTATTATTTGTAACATATTGACACGAAAACTATCAGAAGCGAATCATATTTGTAAAAAATAAAATAATGAGAATGGTGGTACGATAAAAAATTGTCAGTATTTTAAATCAATTTAAATTTTAAATTAATATCATAGAAAAATGTTAGTTATTTAAGTATTTTCATAAAAACGAAACATATTTGGCAATCTATAATTTCTGTTAATTGGTGACAGCCACATACATATTTGAAGAAAGAAAATTAGCCAATTAATTTTTCTCGACAAGCTTAGTGATAATAACTTCCATAATGATTTATATATAGAATTTATAGCTTTACATAATGATATTGGTAAATATTATTGAAAGAATATTTTATTCTTAATGAAAATTATTGAGAAAAATAATTTTTGTAACGGAAATTGCGTTATCAGGAAAAGAAAATGTTCCTCCGGTAAATTTTCATTCCTTTCAAGTATCCTAGAAACGTTTCCTGAGAATTTTGTAGCCTCCGTTACTATAATTACGATGCCGCGTTGAAAGACGTGCATTACAATACTTTAGACAAGGCTTTTTGTATATTGCATTCTTGCACACTCACCACAACTATTTCCATGTCACTGATTACGATTAATATTTTTTCTTTGTTGAGATATCAGAAGGAAAAACCTGGTGAAGATAGAAATTTCAAAAGATATCAGTAAATCTTGCGAAAGAAACTGTTGTGATGGAAGTCTTTGTGAAATAACATTTACGTAACAGGAATTTGACTGCAAAGCAACTTTGCCGTGAGCGTATGACAAACAAAGATTGCCTACGAATCAGCAAATTAAGTAAGCAATAGGAGCTTCGCCCCACTGTTGTTTTGGATTTCGCTGAAACAGAAGTCATGTTCCTGACGTAACCGTCTTCCGTGGACCCAATGCGGAACATTCAAAAAAATGATGCTTGAAATAATTCGATAAAACACAGTGGCGTCTGTTATTTCAGGACAGTGACGAAGGTTTTAGAAATTTTACTATATCATATGGGTGATACTTGAATAGGACGATACTGTCAGTCAACAAATATCACAAATTAAATATCGTGGTGTGTATACTGGAGAAGTTTATCTGCGGAGCCAGAGAGGTTAGTTTCGGAATAGTGTGTATACTCTGGGAGAGAAGAGTGGATGGCTGATTGTATTTGGTATACAGCGGTATTTTAAAAAAAGTAAAAATTATATTAGAAAAAGGTCGTTGACAGTGTTGCGACGAATGTTTATGTATTCACATGTTATTAGAAATAAGTCACTTCATTAATGAACGCATTATTGGAACGATTTATTAAATGTTGGCCGTTTTTTCAGTGTATGGACGTCCGGCCAATATATCAATACCAATTTCATTGATCGATTGTCATGCAATAGCGACCACTGGCGCCCAGGGTAGATTCCATCCCATGAACCAGTAATTATTTGAGGAGATTTGATAAATATCAGCCTAATTTGTGAGATAGATTGACGAAATAAACACGGTTTTTGAAATTTTACTATATTGGATGTTTTTGTTTTTGTGGTATTCAAGACTAGTTTGATGCAACCCTCCATGCTAACCTATCTCGTTAAAGCGTTTCCCGCATAACTAGCACATCCCACATCCTCCCTAATCAGCTTAGCGTATTACATCCATATTAGATGTATAATACATGAATAGGAGGCTACAGAACGCATACGATCGACGCACCGTGTAAGGTATTTTCATAAGAAAATGGTTGGGGAGGGGTTAAAACATCACCAAGTTTGGATGAAATATTTTGGTGAAGAACGACCAACGAATAAATGAATTAATGGCACGTTCTATAAAGTTAATCCATTTTCAGTATGAGAAATTCGTATGGATTCGTGGAATGAATCAGCTCTAGAAAGTGAAGAGTTTAAATATAAGACTCTAACAGTTAATAGACTTCATATTTGTCAGAAAATTTCAATAGTAGTAACTTAATTCATAATATTATTTTAAACGTTAGCAAACGAATTCCAATTTTTAAATTTACGTATCTTTTGGAGTAATACTATGAACCTCGACCTCAAATATGGCCTTATTTTCTGTTCCGTGGAAAGAATTCTGTTTTATCTTTTACGAAGTCTTCGAGAATTTCAGTATGATTAAACTATGACTCAGTGGCAATATATATAATTATATACATGATTAGATTAGATACGTGAGTGGTTTGTTAAGTTATAACAAAATATGGAAGTTTAATTTAATATGATTAAAATTAATTAATTACTTTTACCACATAATAAACAACTATAAATGCAATAAAACTTGATTAATTATAGAAATTAAGAAGAAAAGCTATTAGACTCTTTCTTGGCGGCTTCGACCACACCCTGGCTGTAAGTGAATAATGTGAGCGACGCCACACTGAATGGGCATAGTCTTATGGCGTCCCTCTCACAGGCTAGCTGCAACTTTGCCGGCTATCGCAAGCCTTCTGCGTTGAGCCCTGCTACTCATACTTATCAACGCCAAACGCTACCCTTTTCTCGTCAGCAGAAAGGGGGCATTCCTCAGATTAGCTGGACTACGTGCGTCTCCAATATGTCAACCTCCTGCGTAGCTCCAAACGCTATGTTCGAGAGTGAGCACAAGAGGGACCGCGTGTATTGCTGCGAAAAAATAAAGTGAAAAGTTCAGTCAAAAGTTTAAAAATTAAACGGAGCTTTGCTGTTCAATAGCTTCTCTCGTCAGGTCATCGCAGTCTGTGGCACCGGATATTTTACTTCACGCAAGCATTGAGAGACAGCCTAATCATATCAACGAAGTGTGAGCCAACTAACCGTAAGCTTGAAACCTCCTTATGTGTCCTTGCGTGGGTTTCAGACCACCAGAGCTTAGGCCAAATGCGCCGCGTCTTGTTTACCTAATTAAAATATAAAATACTCAAAAATTTACAGATATTCTCAAATAATTTCCGGAAATAGTTAATTTTTTATTGTATTATACAGTAATTATAATTGAAGATCAAGAAAAGAAACAGAAGTCAAGAAAGGAGTTAGCAAAGGATGCAGCCTGTCGCCCATGCTGTTTAACTTATATATGGAACAGGCGATGAAGAAAGTTGAAACGTAATATGTAAAAGGAATCGTACTACAAGGAAATAAAAACACTATGGTTTGCCGATGATAATGTAGTATTAAGGGAGTCAGAAGAAGACTTGGCAACCATAATAAATGGTCCTGGAAAAAATTTAAAGGTTGTGCTATTCCGTCCTAAGACTAGTTTGATGCAACCCTCCATACTAACCTACCTTGTGCAAGCCTTTTCATTTTCTCATAACTAGAACATCTCATATTCACCCTAATCTGCTTAGCGTATTACATTCTTTTCCTACTTCTTCTGTTCTCACCCCACACTCTTCCCTCTAATGCCTCATGTCTTTAAAACGTGGCCTATTAATCTATCCCTTCTCTTGGTCAACGCCCTCCATATTGTTTACTCTTCCCCTATTCTGTTTAGAAAACGATTTCAATATGAGGGTTAATACAGGAAATATATTAAGGTAATGGAGTGTAGTATGGGAAACAGTGGAATAACAAAGGGTGTTATATTGGGAAGCGATATTTTGAAGGAAGTTAAGGAATTGTGCTACTTGGACAGCATAATAAGTAGGGATGGTAGAATTATAGTAGACATAAAGAGCAGTTCACATTATGAAAGTCTTTTTCTAAATCAACAAACGCCATGAACGTAGGTATGTTTCTTATCCCGTTTTCTTAAATTAGACGCAAAATCAATATTGCTTCTCTTGTATCTACATTCTTCCAGAAACAATTTAGCTGAAGAATTTTTTTTCTGAAAAAATATTTTAAAACCCGTGTGTATAAAAGTATTCATGTATAAATGTATTCATTTCGTCCTTACAAAAATACAACATTTATGCAGAACATTTTTCAGTAAGCTAGCCAATTTTCTGAACAATAAATAGTAGTGAACTCAATATTGGATATGATAATATTGTTTGGTAATGGTCGTTAGTGAAGTAAATGTTACTTGCAAGATGCATAAAGAAAATAGATGGAAGAATATTCCATGCACCGAGGACAGTAATATTGCTTCTGCGATAAGGAAGCCCAGTTGGAGGAAAACAACCGAACGAGCGTTTCATAAACTACAGTAATTTCGGCTTCTCGTCGCGATGAAATGAAGTTATTATGACGGTTGTAAGTTCCCCTCTTCTTCTTGGTTGTGCAACAGCCGTTACCTCAAACCAGCTGTGGACAATTGTGCTTTTGTCAAGGTTTATGATCGAGATAAAACAAAGTGCGGTTAGTGGTTTGCTGGATACAGTCTTATTTTAGTTTAACGGGCGTTTTCGTCGCATAATTGCTAGGCAACCGCCTGGCCCAAATAACACGTTGTGGCCATATAAACAATCCCAAGGAACACAAACAGCAAAGCCAGAACGCCGACAACGTTGCAACAAGTCCAAGGAAGCATTGCGATGAGATGACAAAACTGGCAGAAATGACCGCGCAGTGTTGCTCGCGGACAATTCTGTTTCTCTAAAATTTAACCAATATACTTTAAATTTAGATCATAATTTTACTTCTACGTTCGATACTCAAGAGGAGTCAAACACTTGTTTTTATTATCGAGTTCATAAAACCTTTCAAAACCTGTTTTATCGACATCTAAAAATTTACATTTTGTTCCTATTTATAAGTTACAAAAAATTAAAACAATATTTGATTAAATTATTTAGCAATTTAAGTTCAGAACGCACTTCACCCTCCATCGGGAGCGCCTCTGAACGAAACAGGCGCACCCGGCCTCAGAGGCCATCCACATATTTTTGCCCTTCGTTTCCCATCTAATAAATTTTTATTAAAAAAACGGTAGTGTAGTCTTTGATAGGGAATATGGAAAGCAAATAAAGTTTAAAGTAGATCATAGAAAAACGCTAAATTGATGCAACAGCGTTCGTTAAAATTAAGTGTCGTAAAATTTAAAAACTGATAAATTAAGTTAATATGTAGTCTATACTGATATGGGACCATCATTTTTTGGCACAGTAGTTGGTAGAAACTTATGCCGAGTACTCCTAATTAGCTGCAGAATAACACGTCTAGCACAGCAGTTTTACGTGTTTAGCCAAATTGGTTCATGACAATTTTTATATTCGTAATTTGTCATTATTATAAATCAACTATACATGACCCACACCTACGCCTTATGGAGATATTGAAGGAGAAGCTTCACTTTTATTCTTTTGGTAAAATCCCAGTTTCAAGCGCAATTGTAACTGAGTCGGCATTCCACTTGTATTTACAAAATAGATTGGGAATTTATCGCATCACTATAAATATTATGTCGTTGATCTCGACGAGCAGCAGAAGGAGATGACTTCTTCGTCCACTTTGTCTGTTTATCTTTCCACGAAAAACTCTTTCTGAATATCGTCATCTTCTTCTACATATTCCTCAAAAGCACCTTCTTCCTACTGTTTAGTTGCTTAATCCCCTCCACGTTCTACTAACCCAACCAAAAAGCGATGTCGCTTTCTTCGCCCAAAACTGGATCATTAGCAGCATCATCCTCGAGGAAGCTCCGTATAGAGATATCATACGTTTTTCTGGCAATTTCAGAAGGAAATTTGTATCTGAAGACAGGAAAACCTAAATTAGCTATCGATATAACGTAACGAGGCGCACTAGGCCCAAGAAGCCAGAGTCAGAATAACACTTCTTTCTCAAGATAACAAATAAAACACACACAGAATATGTTTATTTAGACTATATAAAACGATTCCGATAAAAAAAATCTCGAAAAAAAATCATCTTCGAATTTGTAACACAATCAGGTGCAGTCGGCCTCACAAGCCAAATGGTGTCCAGACGATCCGGGTGAATATCGAATGTACAATGAATAGGTGGGTCCTATGCAATGCCTCAATCCAGGAAACTATTAAGAAAGACAAATAACTGGAGGCACAGGTTTAAAAGTGGTTACCAATATTGTTTTTTGCGGGCCTCTAAGGCCAGCTGCGTCCGACGAAGGATTAATAGACTTAACTGGACGGATTGCCTACTTTAAGCAAAAGCAGGTAGGAAGTTCCGGATGAAGTTGACCGGCTAAAAATAACTGGCAGCTAAAGAGGCAGATGGGTTCCAGGAACTTCCCACTAACCAATAAGAAAGTTGTTAACAGATTTGGCTAATGGTTCTAAGATAAATTTCCACCAATCAGGTGTTATATGAAAAGTAGAGAGGGGAAGATAGCCAGGTCAGAAAGGCTGAGATCAATAGAGACACTTGGTTTGGGAACGACGGAGAATAGTTGATTTTGAAACGAAGGTCAGCATAGACGAAGAAGCAAACCCAATCCGAGAAGCCTGGGGATCACGTGGCCGGGTGAACATGATTTCTCTTCGATTTCTGTAGCAGAGATCTTCTCACCGATAAGCCGTTGGAGTTATCTATCCTGGAGCTTTGCGATTTAAAATTTTTGCGTGTCTAAATTTATGGAGTTTCAAGTTTCTTTACATAAACGCGGTGAACTTTGGACAGAGTCTTCCTGTTGGACCTGTGGGTAAAAGTTATTAATAAATTTTCCTGTACTTATTTTACTTAGTTTTAATTCTGCCACATGGCGCCCATAAATTTCCTTATAGTAAATATTTCCCTTTCTTTATTAGATATGTTCCCTTTTATACAAACCAAGCCACACATTAATTGATATATGTAGTATAAATTTCATTGTAAGCTTTGAGTAATTTAATCAGTATTTGTGAGACGGATAATTAAAATGTCTGAAAACAGTTTCTACGAATTTCAAGCTTAGAAATAGTAAAAAGATTACTTTACAAAAGAATTTGGTGTTACATTTACATTCGTCTTAAAATTGGTCCAGGCTAAAATTTTAAAAGGAGTCTTTCTTCTAATGAAGTCGAGAGTTAAACAAAATCAAGCTATATATAATTATATTTGTGATTCTTAATTAACTTTCAATTTCCCATCTACTGCCAAAAATATTTAGACAAGGACGGATCGATAACTATAACTTTGGCGATGTCCCGATGCAAAGAGTTGAAATTACCTATTGAAACAACGTTTTATTGGTCCTGTTGAGTTCTCGAAAACAACACTACAAGAAATGTTTATAAATTAAACAGTTTTTAAAATTATTGAAATTTTATAGCATCTTACAGGTCTGCTACTACCGGACAGAGAGAAGGGAGAGAATGAGAGAGAGAGAGAATGTAGAACTGCCAATTAAATGATTTCTATTAAAATTGACTCAGCGTAGAATTTTTTTTCACCACCCAACGTTGGGAGCCATAAAATTATGGAATGAATTTATATTTCAAACAAGGTTGTACTTCGCCATTATACTTATTTATAATCAAACATTAACAATATTCAAGTTATAACATAAAAAATTCGTTTTAAAAATTACAAAAACAAAATTATAAAACACTATAATATAATATTATGTGGATTAGGAAACTAGGGCTTCAGGCAGGAAGAAAGGCAGAGCAAAAGTCAACCTCTGGTCCAAATAATTACTCCACGCCCTCCCCATTTCAGTTCATCACGTTACCTCATCAACGGCAATATCTCACCACCAAACATCATCTCTTCCAAAGAGATGTCAATACCATATCAAAGTAGCAACTTGTGTTCACGAATTAACTACTATATCGTGCATCTCAACAAAGCTAAAATATTAATATCAGTTATCATATCTGACTGTTTGGAATTAATAAATCAGAACTTTTCATTACAGTACATGACGTTTCCTCCCTTAGTTTGGGGCCTCATCCGGTGTTTTAAAAATACAAAAAAAAATTCCTCTTAAATTTCTAATTTACTTTAAATACCAGTTTATGTCCCAAAGTAAGGGACAAAACGTAGTGTAGTGTAATTATATGTTAATAATTTTTATAAAATTAAAATCAATTATACGCCTTAATAATGTTAATGTTTCCCAGGAAATACAGAAGTAGACAGGAAATGTAGGAAAATCTGGGTCAACACACTGTATCGTATCAATAGCGACGCTTCAAAGGAGACTCTTCCAAGTTTCCAGACTTCACAGCCGATTGATTCCAGCCTTTGGCGGTGATTTAACGTCGATCTAATCGATATTCTCATTCGGGTTTTATGGGATTCCTTAAATAGCTGAAGGCATGGCCTCATTCTCACGCCGAGAGCTGTTTATTGCCGCCTCAGCTTCGCAATCCACGGCGCGTGTTTTTGCCTCCGGTAGCTGAAGGATTTCAACAGATATGTGTGCTAAATACTTAGAATTGCTCTGAAGAATTATTATTTACAACCCTCAAAACTTCAGTGGTTAACACTATTGTAATTGAACTATGGTTATCCCACCCACAAGCACAAGAATATTTAATACAGAGCGACAATAAATCTAATAGACAGTTCGTACAGTATTAGAAAATGTAGCATAATACAGTTACATATTACGTTATTAAGTTAACTATGTGTTTATACTCATCATTGACGGTCAATTAAATTCACGAAAGAATAGCAATTTATATTACAATAGATTATGTTATTAACACGAAGAAAGCTCAGATTTCCGTACCAATTCATTAAAACTTGTTTTGACTTCATCTAATCCCCACTCAAGACTTCAAATATGGTTAGTGTTGTACATTAAGAAAGGATTAACACAACAAAGATAATTTACTGACGTTTCTACGGTCGATTTTGAATTTACTCCATTCCAGGATCCTACAACAACGTTAGCGTTTTATTGGTATAATAGATACATTTAATTCACTTTTTATGGACCATGACCATTTATTTACTTGACTGTTTCTCATTTATAGTTATGCACTTACATTTAAAATTAACTTATGTTAATCCATATGAATATGAATGTTTTTATGGCTTTGATGATCCTCCCCAGTATAGGAAGGGATTGAAACGGGGGGCGGGGGCGGAAGCAAGATAACCAAGTTTTATGTAAAAGAGCTGAAAAAAAGAACTTAGATTGCCCATTAAATATTATCTCTCAAATAAAGTAATAAATGAGTTAAATAAGTTGTGGTGTAGAATTGTTAGACGTGTTATTAAACTTTTAATTGATATATTTTTGTATTTTCGTATACAAGCGTGACGAGTTTCCATATTTTATGTATGGAATTAGCTATAATAATAAAAGACAATGTATGTGTGCGCCCTGGACCGTGCCTCAATCAACTGCCCTGCGACTTCATCTCAGTCCCTCATGTGCACCTATACCATTCATCCAAAATTAATAAAAATGAATAAAAAAATTACTAGGTAATGGAGTAGTATGCAAGGTTTTCTACAACACCCATTTATTTTAGTTAACAGGCTACATGATAATATTTACAATGCATTTTCAAAGGAAAAATCAAATGATCGTTAGCGAGTAGAAAAGCATATTGTTGGAAAGTTTCCTTGTGACGTCTTCTCTATTAACGCATTATATCGCGAGTATATTGTTTGATCAACAGCGGAGTCAGAAGATTAAATCGATTGCGTGCAGTCATAAATCTTTCTGGCAGGCATCAGGGCGAGGGAATAATGAGGAATGTCATAAATTACGTTCTTCTCAATAGCTTTATGAGACGCGGGGCATCATTTTTCATGTCCTACCTCGTAATCTCCGAAAGATAAGAGAAAAACCTAAATGTGGATCGAAATACAGAATTATATTAAAAAATTCACCACAAACATTTCTTCAACACTTAAAAAGAAAAGGTAAGCAATTAAAATTTGATGTTATTATATTAACGGTGTTCTATGAAAGGAAATATAACTCAATGTCGTCAGGGATACAACGAACAATTTCAATAAAAAATAATTGCAGTATAAATAGAAATGACGACATGCTGATCAGATAGACTGTACGATGAAGTAGAATAAAAAAACAATCAGGACAGTCTTGGAAAACGTCTTTATTGTGTTTAGAAAAATTTAAGTATCTTTCGACCTTATTAGCTAAAAACATCATACACACACAAAGGCATAGATTTCATACAAACATATATATATATACATAATTCTCTATTTTAATAAAATAGCATAGTATACATTAATTTTGTTTATCAGATACACAGTGCCTCGTCATTAACAATATGTATTTTATATATTTCAGAAATTCATTAATTGAAAGTCTTATGGGAGTATTTGTGTATAATGAAGTTACTGAAGCAATTCATATCAATCTTAATAGAAATAACGTTGTGAACAACAGAAACGAAGACTAGGAAATAGAAACGCACTATGCGGAAGTCATTAATTTATTAAAACACAAATTACTAATATACTAAATATTCGTATAACACATACAATTATATACTTATAATGTGTATATATATAGATGTATTGAGAAAGTTGGCACTCCTGTTTGGGGGGCAAACAACCCTGCAGTCAAGACAGTGGCCTGACACTGTACAAATGTATAAAGATTAAACTGTCTTTTAAAATACATATTGTTAATTAATATAACACACGTTAGAAAGCTACTTAAAATGGTCTATTATTAAATGTATTCTTAAATTAGTTTTGGCTCATGTGTTTGTAATTAACCTTGCCGTCAGTGGTTGCTACTGGTTTTCGATCAACCACAATCGCTCTGTCATGTGATGACGTCACACGTAAACCCGTAATCACCTTATTTTCTCAGGCGAGATTATAGTGGATCTTATACCTTCAAATATCTCAAGTATCTGATAAAGAGCGAATCCTTGATGTTCATTAACATGTTATGTTAGCCGATATTCAGACTGCAACAAATCTCTTCAAAATCCTGTCCTACATTTTTCGGACTTCTTTACTTTAGTTAAGTCTTACTTTTATCAAACAACACGGAATGCATTCGTTCATGAAAGACGTTATTTTTTTCTGGGTAAAAATGGCGGACATATATATTGTAGACAACTTGGTGTTTCTTGTGATTGTTTATATTATTAAATTCACATTACAAAGCTTACTTATGCTAAGACAAAATAGATTGTATTAATAACATTCCGGCTTACATACTAAATCTGAATGTTCCGATTACAATTGAAAAAATTCCATTTTCATATACTAATTCCACGAAAGAGGAACAGTTTGCTGTAAGTCCTATCACTTTTGTGCTTTTACATATAAGATTGTAGTTACTTATTATAAACTATCCCTTTGTAAAGTACGCTCATTTAAATTTTAGTTTCTTTTTTTAAAAATTTTGGGCTTCGATATCTCTGTTAGGTGACGATAAGTATATAAAACTTCAGGACAAATTTCATCTTTGAGGTTTAATTCAAAGTCACAACCTTTCCTTCTCGGAGGAATTAGAAACTGAAAATTGAATTCCCTCATTTGTAATCGATAACATCGTATTACACGGAATAAACAAAAAATAATGTTAGGTAATTAAAGGAATAATTGATTTATAAACCAAAATACACGGAGGACAATGCAGTTCGTTTTAAAACGATTGTATAATAAAGAGATACTTGCAAACGTAAATTGGAGCATGCGCTGCCATTTTTAACCGGACACAAAGAAAATTTATAAATATTATTTTTAAGTTACTAAAATAAAAAGAAAATGAACGAAAAATTTTTTCCGTACCACTTGTTATGGATTTATTTTATCTTATTCACATTCGAAATGATACATAAAGGTTAACGTTTCTAAATTTGGATAAATGCTTTGAAAAACATTTAGCATTAAGCACCGAAAAAATAAGTTTTAATTGCCACTATTCAACTGAAATTATATTGAGAGTGTGGGATTGGTGGAACTGTTGAAGATGTTGCATAAAAGCTGCGAAGATATCGCTAGGGCGTCACTCGTAGGGGAACGAACCCGGTGAACCGGGAACTCACACTCCATTTACTACGCAGTACACTACAAAACACACAAGGAACCGGTTATGTGGCTAAATACAAGCACAGCCACGGCACTCTTTCTACCAGGCCAGTGTATTACGAACTACTCCAAGACAATAATTAATTACAAACATGTTACAGTAAATCTATAAAAGTATGACTACAAAAACTAGAAATTAAAATAAAATAAATATATCTGCCCAGTACGAAGGAGTGCTTACCATTTTGGCGGCAGAGAGAGAGAAGAAAATTATGATCGCTGGGGGACCGTCCTATTTGTTTGGAGCTGGAAATATTATTATTGGCTAAAATTGATGCGGTTATATTAGATTTTAAAGGACGTTTATAGAGATAGCTGAAGGACGAATTGACTTATATGAAAAATTCTGAAGTAAAGAATGCGTACTATTCAGTTCATAAGTTTTGTAAAAAAGTACCATTTATTCTTCTCAATATACTGTCTTAAAGGTACGTGAACATTATTCATATATGGACTAGAAAATTATTTTATTGCAGGGCACGATTTTGGAACCCTGAGAGAAAGAGTAAAATTTATTTTGGATACATGACGTGTTCTGACGTCACCTGAGATTTGCATCGAGCCGGGCATAAACTAGTAATTTAGCTGCGAAATATATAGAAATTATTCCAGCACGTTCTGAAGCGAAAAACGTGTAAATATAAACCAATATATATGGTTCAATTTATTTGATTAATTTCCTCATGCAAAACTTCGGCATTATGCCATTAGAAATTATTTTTAAGACGTGTGTTTGGATACATATTCAGTACTTGTGAAGAATAATGAGCGAAATGTTACATATTAGGTGCAAACCAAATGCACTCAATGTAAAAAATGATACAAGCAATTTACAAAAAATATACGATACTCTCTTGATACAATAACTTAATTTGTGTATAGTTTCATTTGCCATTGTTAAGATTTAACGACCTGAATTACTTACTCATTGGTGTATATCATTAGGCCGTAATTGTCGTTGGACGCAGTCCACATCTGTTATAGTTTTGTCCATTTAAAAATGTAAGTCTCCGATTTCTTTTACTTAGTTGAAAATTATACTTTATATTTGAACGAAATATTATGTATTCAAAATTAATATTGGGTTTTTAATCTTTTTGTGTAGTTACCTAATGATGTCCACAGAAATGGACAAAACGTCGTAATTACATTAAATAAATGTTAGTTAATTTTTTTGCTGACCAATTCTTTGAAATTTCGTCTATTACACTTAATGTCAGATAATTGATGTTTGGTCACATGCACGTGCTTACACACTTTGCATTGTTATTCGAACCTCTGATATCGACCTAAATACGTAAGTTTAAACTCAAACACTAATATATATATATATATATATATATATATATATAATATACCATCCCACTCTAATACTCGTCTGTGGATGCAAGCCCTTATAATATTTCTGCTCATTTCCCCTCCCTTCGGGAATAAATACAGAGAGATGAGTAGTTCCGGAGTGTGACGTTTCAAATGAACGACTCCCTTCGAAGAGCAGCTTCCCACTATGCTTCCCGCTCGCACTGAACTAGTGAGTGCAGCACTACACCTCTGGTTGACGCTCCCACTCCGTTGTGAACGATGAGTCTGGGCAACAATGCGTTCAGGAACAACAGGGTTTTTACTCTTCTCCTATGCGAGGCCCGAGGAACCATGCGAATCTTAAAAGCTGGAGCCATGTGTCACATTAGTATTACATTTGATGCCGTTTATTGTACTTAAATCTTTCGTCCGTGTGGCTTCATTTGAAATACTATTTGTATGACGGAGTTTAAATCAAAGCAACGATCATTAAAACTATCGGCGTAGTTGACTGAATGGAATATTAAAATTTAAATTACATACGTAACTCAACCATTAGTTTCATTATTATCTTATCCATAATGTACACACGAACATACTGTATGTTTATATTTGTGCGACGCGAATTCGTGACGGAGGAGCAGAAACCTTATTTCAGCAACTCTTCGCAAGGAGCGAGATTCGATTACCTTATTTTCAGCATGGCGCGCCTCCATACCATCTCTCAAATACAGATTTAGAATTAGAACACATCACGTCAATATTGATTTATTTATTTCATTACATGGGCATAGCGCGGTGGCAGTGCTTAACATACGTAAAATTAATAACAGAAACGGAAGTATAAAAGTTACATTAGAAAATGGGGGGGGGGGAAGGAAAATAAAAAGGATAAAAATGAACAAGAAACATTCCGCTCCGTTACCCCAATTAAATTATATATTTTTAAGAATAGTAAAGACGACCTACTGTTCCTTGTACCTTTTCCTTTGCACTTTACGTCAATACACTGTAATTACTAAAATATTATATTTATTATATAAAAGGCCATACCGTTATTACTTCATTTTCCACTTCACATCACTAAATTTTCTTAATACTAACCCCATTACTAGTCTTATATTAATCTCTATCACGAATAATTAGTCCTTTTTTGAATTGTTTTACATTTATATTCATATTGTTTCACACAATATAGACGAGTAAAACACCATCCAGTAAAATGGAACGGCCTCCAGTCATTTTTCTGGCCCCATAACTTTTACCTCCTTTATGTCTGGAATGAACATGACTTAAAGAACACTTTGTTGATGAACGATAACCAGACCACAACTGACAATATTAAAATCATCGTGAGATGATTTAAAATCACATAAAATCATAGGAAAAAATCATTCTCATTTATAAGTATAATTTGAGTGATTAACGGGAGAGGGAATAACAAATTATTATGAAATATGAATAGTTGAGCGAAAAATGATGTGTATTGTGCAGGTAGGTATAATATTACATTTACTACCAATAGTATTTATACCACACGGCAGACAGAAAGGTTTTACGAATGGGAGTGAGTTTGTAAAATGAATTATAACACAATTCCAGCTCTGGGGGAAATAGTATTATTCAATATCCAATTGTCCAATTTTCAGGAAATACCAAGAAATATGAACAATGGCTCCCAGCGCCGAGTACGTGCCACTAACCTGATAAAAACGATTTAATAATATTTATATTTGTTAATTAAAAGTATTCATTAGTATAAAAATTAATTATTCTATTACATACTTCTATCTAATCTTCGAGAAACTCTAATTGTAATTATTTATACAAAACTGCTGACATTGATTGTAAAATCTCCAATGACAAGATTTAAGATGTATGTAGTGACCATATCGATCCAATAATCAAGTCCGGTTATACTGTTTTTTCAGGAATTCAGAGTAACATCGAGGCAAACCACAAATCAGACATTGTTGAATATGTCATCAAAGTCGGTGACCTGTTTCCTATTCCACTTGACAGAGAACTTATGTCAGCATCTATTCAAAAATAAAAATTCATATGATTTCGTTCATATTTAATATAATTAATCGATGCTATTATTTATGACTATTGAGATTGGATGTGATTTTCTAAAGAGGCGAGTTTTAAAGCAAGCGAACATCAATTCTTGTGAAACTTGTCAGAGTATCTTATACACGGAGGACATACAATAATTCGACATTGATAAAGAGAAAACGTTTTAAAGTTTTGGTAGTTGAATGAAAAATTATTAATTTAGGTTTGTCATCCCTAGAATGAACTGAAAACACCTAACGGATAAAAATGCTTTGTTTAGTAGCACAATATTACATTCAACGATGGTGTGTCCGCTTGAAGTTTGCACGCTAGTTGAACAACGTTTCTAGTTTCTCAATATGAAAAACCACCTCAAATATTTTCTCTATTAATTTTACAGTATGGTGAAAGTTTTATGAACCGCGAAATTTTTATAACTGGGCAGACAGTTGAGAAACTGACCACACTGACTGACTGATTGACGCGCAACGTCTTGGCCGGCCAGTTAAAGTGTCACCTCCTTCGCTTGAAACTTGCATTGACGACACTATTACTGAGTATCGATGTATTACTGTTGAGGCTACAAAAAAAAAGTTTCTGTAAGTGTTGGGACAGTTGATAACGTTATCGGTAACAAGCTCAAGTACAGACCAACAGGTGTAAGTGGGTCCCGAAAGCTGACTCAAGAAGCCATTGACAAAAATTGCTTGAGTGGCACTACTTTATCCCCCCTATAGTCCAGATGTGGCTCCCTCCGATTTTCATTTGTCTGAGCCACTCAAGGAAGCACTACCTGGAAAAAGGTTCAGCAACAAACAAAAGGTCAAAGAACTTGTGGGAAGCTGGCTCAAACAACGAGAGAAAGATTTATTTGCATCAGATATAAAATAAAACTAGTTTATCGTTGTATTAATATTAGTAAGAATTATGTTGTAAAAAAATTTCATTTTTTAAATATACAGTTGGTTCTCAAGTCCACTTCGTCTTCTTAATTATTTAAACGCCCTCGTACTGTAATCATATGACAGAATAATTTTTAACACCTGAGTAGAGAAATAAATGTACATGACAATTTACACATCCATATTACAATTTACATGTCCATATTACGAATCAATAGAAATCGAAGATTTTTCTTGCAGCAACAATCCATCTGAAAATTACCGCAAGACGTATTTTCTATTTATATAGCATTTTTTCTATCCTTAGTCTGCAAAATCCGCAGAAAAGCGATTCTGTGTAAAATATTTTGTCCACTGTAAATTTAAAATTCTCCTTTTCCAGGAACGGCAGAAGAAATAACGTCACGCTTGCTTTCGCTTGGCTAATGCGAGGAATCTTCTTTATTGTTCGGAAATGTCGCGAAAAATTAATTCTCTTACTTGTTTTGGCTCCTCTCCAGAATATGATACAATACCAAAACAAAATACAGGCTAAAAAAAATTGTGCTCTGAATTTAGTAGGCCGCAGCTCAACGTAAAAAGAATAAACAAGGAAACGTAATAAATTCTCATGAAAATAAAATGATTGTAAAAATAAATGAAACATAGGAAGGAAACTGAGTTGGAATTCCGTCATACAATTTGCACACATTTAATTCACACTACTGTAAATTGGTTATTGTAATTCTTGAAAAACCAAGATAAGTTCTCATTAGCTCTCTACTTTATTCTGATCTACTACAGGAGCTTTATATAAAACAAGCATCCATCAGTTACTCATACACGTTTGTTACATATGTTACTTATAGCACATATCACACATATATTGTACTTGTCAATTTAAAAAAATTGTCAGTAGATTACAACTAATCATATTCATTAATAATTACACAATTATGTCCATAAATCATTTAAGTAACAACCCAAAATAGACTACAGTACCCATTCTATATAATACAATTTCGATCCAATTGGTCGATATTATTGACTAGTATATATTTTTGTCACGTACTGTTAATTGATAGATCGAAATAGAATTATGCATATTTTGCAATCAATTTTAGACTATATTGATCACTTCATATTTTAACCACTACTACTTTTCCCATTTTCTTGAAATTATCTATTAAATTTGCTAGAACGTGCACATATCACCAGCATCAGTATTTTTATTCATCACTGCTATGTTCTCCTGTATTTTTAACCCCTCTAAAAATCTCAATTTGATTTTGATTTTTCCACTTGCATGATTTCATATCCCACCCAGCTACATTTATGTTTGTTTTCAACTAGGCGCATAGAAAGGGCTCTATTAGTTTTCGCGTGTTTCTTCGCATTATTTTTATGGTAAAATGTTCTACTGTCCATGTGTATTCCTGTCAACCCTATGTCTATTTTTTCACAATCATCGCGCTTTATTTTGTATACGCAGTTACTCTATTTTTTCCATCATATCATTCATATTGTGCATCTAATTTCCCACTTTATCAATTGGTTATAAAGCCAAAATTCATTATCTTTTATTAATTTCACCTTTAAATCTGATAAATCTTTTATACATGTCAATGCTTTATATTTTATCTTCTTGTTTTTTGGTTATATCCTCCTCTTTTTCTTTATTTATGGTCTTGGTTTCTCCTGAATTGTCTCTCCTATTGTACTAGGCTCACCATTTCTATTTTTTGTTACATTTTCTAAAAAATCTATATAATCGCTTTTTAAATCTTCGTTTTTGATTTCATATAATAGCTCTTTATCTCTCAACATTTCTATTTTTGATCCATAATCCATTTTCTTTCTCTCTACTTCGATTTGTTTCATTTCTCTATTCAATATTTTGTGTATAAAGTTTTATAGGGTAGCAGTTTTCTGTTATCCTGTAAATTATTAAATATTTTTAGAAACATTTATTCTTCATTTTCTGTATTTACGAGTAACGAATCATCAACATATTTGATTATTCAAATTATTCTATCATTCTGTTCAGTATATAGTTCATATAAATTTCACCTGGGTTACAGCCCATCGACACCCCATTCACTTGTTTATAAAGCGTTCCCTAGTTCGTACATAATTTGATCTCTTCTATGATCATAGATGCATGCTTGGTCCTTTACAATTTCCTAATTTTTGTTAATCTCGGATTGGAATTTCAAGAATTAATTAGCCTATAAAAGTTCTGCTGATAATTTAAATAAATTAGTTATTGTTTCATATTATTAAAGTGTTGTACAACACGTTATAAAATTTGTAATGCAATTAAATTTGTTTTAGTTTTTATACTTTTCCACCTATTATTTTCTGATGTAGCGAAAATATAGAATAAAAGATTTCCTTCATGGATATCTAATAATGTGAAAGCACTGTTACAAAACATTATTTAAGTAAGAAGAAAATTCACATTAGTATTAAATTTTATAAGTTCCATTTTCATGACTATTCATGACTACACTCTTGTCATTTCCCAAATTTTTACGGTGTATGTACCAAATTTGTCTTAATACTTGAGTTCCCAACGTCTGAAAGTAATGCCTACTCCTCGTTGGTTTTGGAGATGACGCACTGCATTGTGAGTCTATTATTAATGCATCAAGATCATTAACTCTTAACAAGAAGAAATTGCTAATAACAAGAACAATGGAGTGTGGAATTATCCCTCTCTTATGAGGCGCAACTTTAAACTGGACGCTCATGTATAACGAAATTAGTTAATGTTTTAATAATTTAGTAATAGATATATATGAAAAATAAAAATTAAACGTAGTTCTCCACAGTCTACATGATCCGTGGTTTCTCAACTACAAATAATTCTTGAAAACGTTAGGGAAATCTTTGAGTCATTCACTAGCATTAGTCTGTACACGTAGTTTCGGTACTTAATTTCGAACTACATCTAAACGCTAGAAAATGAATATTTTCAATTTAATATTATAAAACAATTATGTTATAATTTAAAAAATTACTTACGGATTCAAGAGATTTAGACGGATATAAATATATCCTAGCATGATGCATAAGCGAAGAGACCAAAATAACAGTTACAAAAATCGTGTTAGTGTTCACAATAACAATGGAAAATTAGGAATAAGTGAAACAGAAAGTTTAAAATAGAAGAGAATTGTAAATCTTCTTGTTGTAATTAACCGCCAAATTGTACACTCAACGTTCAACAACTAAAATTTCAAAATATTGGCAATGAATTTTATTGTTGTTAATATATATATATATATATATATGCTTTGATGAGACACTAATTTTGTACGTTAAACTTAAAATTATTTAATGTGGGATTTTAATGAGCACTTGGTTTGTCGTGTAAAAACTACTTTTAATGAATCTTATATTAAAATATATCTTGTTTGTGCCTATTTATTTAATTCCAAACAGTCATACAATATAATTGAAATGCGATTTTATGAATTATATGAATTTTGATTAATGAAATTTCAATTTTTTTTACAAATTATTTTGCTTTAACTACAAAAATTTCTTTAAATATCAAATAATATACAGAAAGTTAAAACACAGAAGTAGGAAGAAAGAAAAATTACATAATATTTAGTGCTCTGTATTTTTTGTAATATGGAAATATCAGTTTTCCATGAAAGACCAAATTCTTTCTGTATATTACTTTTTAGATATACAAGAAAAGAATTTTGGAAGAATAATGAAAGTTTTTGATCACAAGACTTTTTTTCTAAATATAGTAGACCCCCGTTTAACCGAGGTAATGGCAGTAAATTCATTTCCGATAACAATATTTTCCCGGTTTAACATTAAACGCAGAAAAACGTTAGCTGGGTAAAATTTTTGTATAAAACATTGATATCAAAAACTTTTACCTATACTTATGTCCTTTGTATGTACCTACTATAATATATATTACAATTTTCTAAAATATATATTTACTTCAAGTGTTACACAATTGCCTTTTATATATTAATCTTCTAAAATTAACTAAAATAACTTAAATTCATTAAATGTATATGTTGTTTAAAATTTTAAATGTTGCTGAGATTGAAAAATCCAACATTGGGTTTTCGGTGGGCTTTTCCACGTAGTAGGACTGAGAAAGCTAAGTGGGTTCTTTCAGACTAGGCCCACCTTTACGAATTCTGATGGTTGAAACACAATACTAAATAACTGTTCACCCACTGAAACCGAATCAAGCAATCGAGTAGTAACTTCTAGTATTAGTGGAGCAACGTAACTTGGAAAGTCACTGATGATAAAGGATTATCATTTCTCTAGTCGACTGACGTCTTCTAAAGACATATTATATTGATATTTCTCCTGAACTTTGTGTCTGTACACATCAGATGTGACATAAAAGCATTAAAATTTCAACTTTTGTAAATAAGTCGCAAAATACGCTATACATTGTAAATGAAAGAAATTTTGTAAAATATTCTGAATGTGATATGCATATGAAGCTGTAAATTATAAAACTAGGTACTTTAATTTATTAGTCGTGAGCGAAATACAGAAATAGATATAAATTTTTTGAATAGTCTTTTTTTTATTTCGCATCAACCCAAGGGTTATTAGCGAACCAACAATAAATTATTTACATCATTTCCTAAAAACCTTTGACATTTGCCTGAGTACCAATGTTACTTCTTATTAAATTACATTTAAAATTCGATTAAGGTAAAAATAATCCGTACATAGCATGGTCTTTGTGCTTTTAACTGCATTGACCTTAGAAGCTCTTAAGGACGGGTTAGCGAAAACTGAGTAATTATAAATCGTAAATTCTAAACCACGTTGTAGGCTCTTTAATTAGTGATGTCAAACGATGCTTTGGAGGTGGTCGTGCAAAGGCGGAGTCTGACATTTGGCATTACAGACAAAACCCGCGCTTCATTGTATAAAACTAACTGGATTGGAGCATCTTTACGCTGAATTATTACTAAAGAATTTTAAAATGCTAATTATTATATGAGAATCAAGTGACTTGTATCGAATAAAGAGTGCTCGATCACTGAAATGATTCGTCGCTGACCAGTCACCGAAATACATGTGACCAACTTAAATATTCTATATGATACATACATATTTATGTAATAAACATACATGTATATATAAAAATTGTACACAATAAAGATAGAAGGGACGAGTTAAACCGAAAAGGAAAGCTATGAATTAAGATTAAAAAATTGAAGATTCCGATCGAAGTACACGAAGCAGCGCGAGAACGATCGATGATTCGTATTCCGGTCCGCGAGAATCGAAATGAGTTGGGAATTGTGAATGATTCCTGCTTTCAGTTCAAATCAGAGAGCGAGGAGTGAAGGGATTCTAATCAATGTTGCAGTGAGCTGCCTGCCGGGCGTTTCTTCTTCACGATCGTTCTCAGTACGAGAAATCCGGTTGCGAGAGGATCGTCCTTCTACAATTCTTAGAACACTCTACGGAAATTTATTCATACTTGAAATAGGAGGTAGATAATGTCAGGTTTAAATCACGTTGAGTGGTTTTCACTGCTATTTATAATGCTATAAATTAGCAACAATAATTAGGTCACTTTAAAGTTTGGTCCATTCAGTTACCGGTGGAAAATTTATAGCATAATAAATAAAGATAAATTTTTTTCGATAATCAATAATCCACCAAAATCAATTCAGTCTTCAAGTTTATTTCAATTTTAAAAAATAATAAAATAAATCACATAGGAGATTACGACTCTTTGTCGTTTCTATGTTTCTACATCAACTATTTTATACTTAAACATGAAAGTATGAAGTTTTAAGATGAAAATGTTTAAGCACAAAAAAGATGATGTGATAAAATATGTATATAAATATGTAATTTCTATATGAATTTTTACAAATAAAGACGACAAAGAGTCGAAAGAGCTCTTGTGTGATTTATTTTAGTTTTTCAAGTTGAAATAAACTGAAGACTGAATTGGTTTTCGTGGATTATTGATTATTGAATAACTAATAAAAATTGTCAGTTTAAATTACTTAAAGTTTCTTTATTTCGATATAAATCCATAAATTCAATATGAAAAACATCACGTCTATCAGTCAAATATAAACGTATTAAGCTTATATATTACTTTATTTGATACATATTCTTTGAGTGATTTTAAATTTATAAATAAAATAGGCGTCGGCTGTAATTAGAATTAAAGATCAAGAAAAGAAAGCAGAAATCAAGAAAGGAGTAAATCAAGGATGCAGTCTGTCGCCCGTGCAGGATAACTTGTACATATAACAGGCAATGAAGAAAGTTAAAACGGAATATCCAAAATGAATCATACTGGAAGGAGAAGAAATAAAAACCCTACGCTTTGCCGACGATATTGTAGCATTAGGGGAATCAGAAGAAGATTTGGAAACATAATAAATGGCATGAACGTGGTCATGCAGAAAGAGTTCAATATGTGGATTAATAGAGAGAAAACCAACGTAATGGAGTTTAGTATGCGAAGCAGTGGAATAACAAAGGGTGTTAGATGGTGAAGAAATATTTTGAAGGAAGTCAAGGAATTGGGAAGCGTAAACACTAAGGATGGTAGAAGTATAGTAGGTTAGTACAAGCAAGGAAGACTTTCACAGTTCTCCATTTAGTCACTGGATCAGACACTTGCATCAGGAAAACAGTTTTTGTAAGTCTTCGTCAAAGGAAGATGCCGCCAGTGATCACACAGCGTCAACCTCACCGCGGCTCATCGTGCACACTTTCACGACTTCGTTAAACTGTTTAAACCGCATCTTCACCGCTCATTAATCCTCCCCCATACACCTGACATAATTCCCGATGCATGTTTGATGGCTGTACATTCAATGCATTCAATTGCTCTGACTTCATAGTCATCGGTTCGCTCACATGTTTCAACATTTCTAAACGCCCTACAAATGGGAAAACGCAAAAAAGACGACACTTCACAGCTATGTCTGACTTCATAATGAATGCATGATTTGACCGCGCATCCTTAAAATGGCAACTGTAGCAGCAAAAATATTAAAACCGTTGATACTTTAAAAGCAGCATTCGTAGTTTTATATAATATAATGAGTAGATGAATAGCTAATTACTGCTGAAAAAATATGTAATTACATGAAACATTCGTTTTTCATACCGAATAAAAATATATAAACCTTTTTGAGTAATTAAAAGACTGCGTTGCCCTTTAAGGGAAGTCTGCAGGCAAATGTTAAAATAATTTTAAACCATATGGTATAACGGTGAAAGTATAATGAATTATTTATTACAATTAGCATTCTTTTATTGAAAATTTTAGAAGATATTTGTATCTATAACTAAAAACTCAAGTAATTATATTCTTCTTTTCCTAGCATACTATAAATATAAGTATTGGAAATTCCTATAAAGATTTCTGAAAAAAATAAGGGTACCTAAATTCACTATTTTAATACTGACAATATAGGACTTTCCGACTCCCCTAAACGAAAAAATTGGTAGAACATGATTTGTACCCCCATGAGCGTAGTTAGGAAAGTACATGCGTTGAGTATTTTTGTCACCTAGCCACTCGTAACTTTCCTCATTAAACTCACTGCTCTAAGTGGAGAGGTACGTCAGGTGTTTCCCAACAACTTCGAGTGCTGAAGAAACCAATTTAAACATTTCGTGTAGGACGCAACTCGATTGCATAATTTGTCACATTTGTCAGAAATATATTTTTGTAGAATAAAATAAAAATGACATACGGTGAATTGTTCCTTTTTTTGGAACCATTTCAGGTGCAAACATACATTTTTATATATAAATAAATAAATGGCCTTGTGTCAGAAAACCATTTATTTAAAAAATGTTCAATTTTAATGTAGTATTGTGAGATTGAGGTTAATATAGATTTAAACATTAAATTTATTATAAAATGTAAAGTTTCAAAAATATGCCTTCATGAAGTAGTAAGTATGAATTTAGGTTTCTTATTACATAAGCTTTTCTCTTCAGACTTCTCTCGTTGCCCGGGACTCCTAGTAGCCTCATCTGGTGGCAGACCGTTTTGCTATCTGTTAGCTTAAATTAAAAATTATGAGTATTTTTGATTATTCATACTCCGCTTCTTCATGTAATCGCCTTTCCACCCCCTTCCCCCAGTTGTTCCACCACCCTGAGTCAAGTGTCTCCCTTGGGACGTCACAAGGGCGTCCATTGCTGTCAGCAGAAGGCTCTTAAGCTACAGTGTAATTTATGTAGTAAATAATATATCTATTTATAAATCAATTTTGATAACAAATGCAAATTATTTTCAATAAATTTTTTGTAATAAATGACTGTGTTTAATCTTGAAGATAAGGAGGAATAACACTTGGTTTTAAATCAGTTACAAATTTAATAAAAACCAATATTATATTTTAATTTTGATAATAAATTTAATTAAAATTAGAGGAGCTTTCGGTACATGACCTAGTCATCTACAATTTGAAAACAAATTAATTGAAACATTAGAAATAATTTGATAAAAAACATTATGTTTCTCTACATTATTTATCTTTTATACATTTAATATTAGTAACTAAAATATATTTTAAATGATTTTAAATATAATTCAAACGCCTGTTGGATTGAAAGATTAAATTATGTTTCATATTAGGTAAATATATAACATAGATTTTTCATTCCTGTGGTTTATAACGGGCACATTTTTAATTTTGTACTCGATATTAATCAATCTGATTCTTAAGTATAAATCTTAAATAAAATATGTCGCATAATATCTCAAAATTTTACTCATTTCAAAAATATTAATGGAAACATCGGACCCATGAGTGGGAACTCCACCTCCCTAAGGAAAGAAAATTGCTTTTTCAAAAATTAATGAATTTTGTGAGAATTAGATATTATTAAAAGAAAACTAGCAACTTTGGTGGTTTCGCGATGAGTTGGTTCTTGAAAAGTTTTTCTCATAACTGAAAATTGAGGTATTAAATTACATGTTTCAATCAATTTATTATTAGCATATTGTTTCTTCATTGAAGATACAAAATAATGTAAAAAATGTATTGAAAAATACTATAATATGTCCCGTTTTTGCAGTTAAATGGAGAACCACTTGGTGCTTAATCCATTAAACTTATAAATCACAGTGATAAAAAAGTCTCACTCAGCCAAAGAATAATCATTAACTGAAAATTATAAACTTGTATTTTCAAATATCTGGACGAAGCGTAAAATAGAACTTTTTAAAATAGTGTAAAAAAATTAACATCGGCTGCTTTGTTGATTTAAAGTTATGAATGAAAATATTTTAACTACTGTATTAAGAGTGTTGTTGTTCAGGTTTCCATTGTCTAATTAGAATAAAGAATCTGACGTTTCGAACAGTTAAAAACGACGTTCGTCTCCAAGGAAGGAAAGGGTCATGACTGCTGTGTTTAAGATAGGATCATTCCCGGTGTCCAGTTTTACTTGTTCTTCTTCTTACCTGAAGACAAACAGAGACTTCTTACTGTTCAAAACGTCAGACTCCTACTTCTCAAAAAATTAGAAAACACGAATGATAGTTATAATTTAAAATCGAATTATTTCTAATCCACTTAAAGCATATTATTGATAACTAACTAAAAGATAATAAAGTAGCAATCAAACGGACAAATTTAGGAAAAAATGGTTATTATTTTTAATTTTCATCTAAGACAGAAGCTTTATTTTTTCATAAATTTTCTAATAAACGTAGCGTAGAAATCAATAAAAAATTTAACAATTAAGTGGATCAATACTTCAGGTAATGGTTCGTTACACACAAAAAAGTAAGAGTATACTGTAACACTACATTACGAGACGCTACATTTGAAAAACTATAGTTAAAAATACTAAGTTTACTATCGAAACCGTCTAGAAATATGAATACCGTATGTGTTTGTTAGAAGACCTTTTTCGGTATGTTAACAATAATTGACTCTTTCATATTAGCAGCACTTGATCCAGTACCTTAAGTAATAAGTTTTTCCATAAAATAACTTACAAAAGTAATAAATGAGTCAACAGTGCATGTTTGTGCTTTACATCTATCAAACTCGAACAAAAAAAAAGAATTAAAGGCTGTGTTTCAAAACTATTATTCGATTCGGAAAAGTAATTCAACATAAGTATTAATTCTTTAGCGGAGAAATTCTAAAAGCGGAAACGAATAATGCGTTATCAGATTCACATCAAACGCCCGTTGCGTTGTTGAAATAAATAGTGTGTTCAAATTTTTAAAGTTTTGATTGTTTATTGTGTATTTATTACTGTGATTAATTGCACTGAATTTATCTGCACATCATATTTTGTTTCGTTACATTTCTTTCCAGAGAGACCATATGACGTGGTGGCGTTTCGTAACGGATAAGAGGCCATGGGAAGGGTTTGCGACTAAGTACGTCGAGGTACCATTCCAAGTACAATTGAATCGTTGTGGAAATAGCGAAAGTTTAAGGTCGACACACTTTAAGGCTATCTCTCAGCCCGTAAACAAGCAAGCTAGATACACAGCCAACTAACGGGACTGACCCAACAATGTTAACAGTGCGCAAAGTCACTGACCCCAACAAAGCCCATCATTATACATAAATGAAACAAAATAGACAGAAAAATATGTTAAATATTGAAAGTTGAAATCATTAAATTGCACGTCAAGAGATGAATCGTTTCTTCCACTTTCGAGTCATTAGTTAAACGCACAATTATAAAAAGGATATAATAAATATAAAGACGGACAATAAGTCAGAATATAAATTTATTACTATTTAATCAAAGACTGCGGTTCGTCTCCCTTTTTAGACTTCCTCAAGCATAAAATTTAGCAATTCATGTCATTTACTTCAGCCGAAAAGATTATGAAATGTATTCAAGTATTTATGGGAGGCCCGGGGTTCGAGTCCCTGGTCCGGTCAATATTTCTCTATTCTTGTCTATCTTCTAAAATCATCTCATTTTGATTTCAAATTTGGGAAGTGAATTAAATTTGCTAACACACTTTTGAATATATATACAGAGAAAAGGATTTAATATTTATAAATATTCAGAAATGTTTGTGTTAAAGTATCTAGAGGATTCTAATATGAAACCTATAGATATTTAAGTCATTTTGTAAAATAATTAAGGGGACAGTAACATTTTATACATTATTCACTCACTTATGATACTGGTAATATTATTCTCTCTCGTATTGTACAGGGAGTATAATTCACATTCTTAAGGACTACCTTAAGATGCCGAGATTATTTTTAACTTCCTAAAGATAAAGAGCTCCATTAAACCAGAAGGGGTATTTTTCTCTCATTAAATAACCTTTAAAGAACAGTTCTTATTTAATGTTACTTGGTGAAGGTACCGTCGGTCAACATCGTCATTGGTTGACGTGTGACCATCAAAGTCATCATCCAACAAAAGCTCAGGTCTCGATACGAGTTTACCAAGAGCTAATCAAAATACATCCTTTACCCGCGCAGCGACGGGCGCTCAGGTAGTCAACTAAAAACTGAGTGATAATAATTTGAGTGGTGACAGCAATATCTGATTGCTTGGAACTGCAGTCAATTCAGATCCAATGGTGGAACTTGAGAGGCAAAGTTATTTACAGAAATTGTGGCCAGATCTTCTGTTTTTGGTTAAGGAGCTGTCTTTTGGGGGGTTAACAGGCTACATGAGGGTGATCCTGAAACAGGCAACTCCCCTTTAATAGCATAGGGAGGGATTTGAAAAGGGGGATGTGGAAGAATATATTTTCCCTTTTGTGCGAATGACCGCGAGTTAATCTGAAACAGGACATTGAACGCTTCCACATGTATAAATGCAGGAACGAATTATATGACTGGTCCCAATAAGACAGCAATAGAAGGAGGAGGATGAGGTTTTAAGACTTGTATATAACTAGAGAAGAGAAGTGGGTAACAGTTAGCTTTTATTATTATTATTATTTGGTATTATATCCTTCATGGTTCTCCTTGCAAATACTTACTTTACCAAGCGTATATATTTATGAAATATTAAAGTTTGTAAAGCGGAACACTAATTTGTTTCAAACAAATGGCGAGTTTCATGAATACGCGACCATAAATCGTTCAGCTCTAAGGTCGGACAAGCATCGACTTGCTCTACACCAGAAAAGTATTCACAATACCGGGATAATTTTATACAACAACCTTCCGCCAGAGGTTAAAAATAGTACCTACAAAAGCTTCGTGAAGTAGAGTAAAGCTATTCTTTTAAATGGCGCGTTTTACTCGGTACAGGATTTTCTTAATCGTCCTTCTAGTATTTAAATCAAGGTTCCTGTAAAAAGCGTTGAATGAGCTGCTGTCAACTTGTAAAATAGCACAAACCACATATCTTTAAAATTTCTATTCAGTTTTTCCTGCTCTTTTGTTTGTTTGTTTCATGTATTGCCTGGAGCTACGACAGAGGGAAGGACAGTTTCCTGGTCGCAGAGCTCCAAGTAGTTAAAACTCCATTGTGTGTTCCTCAGTGTGTGCTTGTTTGTGTGTGACATCGTGTGTCCGTGATGTGTTTATATTGACTTTTGTCTATATACATTTCCTTTTATTAATTTATTTTAAGATTATTTGTCTTTAATTATGTACTTTATTTTGTTCATTTTTAATTTTTAATGTATGACGTATCCTATTTCCTCAATCGAGGATTAATGGAAACAACAATAAATCTAAATCCTCTTAGAACTTTCATGTCAATCCTGAGTGCGTTCGCTTTACAACATTCTGTCGCTCCTGCACTTATTTGGTGCTATGGCTCAAGTGCATTATTTTGGTATAGTAATCACAGAAGCGTCTTCATTTTTTCGTGCATATGGTGAGCGTACACACCTGTTGTGTAAAGGCTGCGTCAGCAATTTATCATAAGGAGCAGTCACCGCGACGTAAACAAGTCGTCGTGGGAAAAGCCAAACTCAGGTATAAACCGCGTGATTCACTGCCACAAGCGCAACATTCACCCTGCATATATTTCATCCGCATTATTCTACTGATCAATATATGATATGTAAATAAAATATAATATGCCCCCTCGCGCCAGGTGACGGAAGGTGGATGAAGCTTCAATAGAGCTTAATTGGGCAGAATTCGATATTATTTCAAACTTAATACACCCAGGACATGGAGAAAAAATTTGATGTGTGATTACGAACGCATTGTACATTATATTTACCAGTCAGTGGGTAATAACGTTATTTTCTGTATTGTTGCGTGTTACACAATTCATCCATGAATCGGCAAAATCATACATTTTGATTGGCTTTTTTACAGTCCGGCAGAAAGCAATTTTTAATGGTTGGCTACACTTTTTTTGTCTTCAAAGTACCGATAGTTGTTCTTGATTCAGTTCTTTGTCGTGTTTTGAAATAGGTGTTCAGAATAGTTCCAAGCTCAGATTTTTTAAAATTCAATTTCCATTTCTTAATATAAATGTTTTTTCCGTTAATAGCACTCAAGCACAAAATAACTACTATTTTTTTCTCAGGAAAAACAAATATGTGATTCTAATAGAATTATTTAATCTGAATTCACATATGTAGTCGCATTTTCCTCATCACGCAAGGTTTCCGAGATATTGGTATTTATAATTTCAAAACAGTAAATTTTTCTACATTATTAACTACACTATATTCAAAATTTATGACTGGGGCCTGTATTATATTTCCCTTGATGGTCCAACAGTAAACGGCCAGCATATTACGATTCAAAAAAGCTACTCGGTTTTTAGGAAATCGAAAGCTAAAAATTACCGTAATATTGTCAACGGTCTTATAACATCTTATAAAGATTTAGGTAATAATATGCTCTACACTCGCGCCTAGATTTCTTATCGCAGCGAGCGATGTGTACGGGGAACAGTTTCGGCAGGGGATTTCTGCTATGCAAAAAAGTATAAAATAATCGTAATCCTTACATGCAAGCCGATTGTTGTTGTACCATCAAGAAAAATGTTCCATAAGCGAAATATAGCGGAAAATATTCATTTTAACTTCCCAGGTGAGTCCACAATGTTTGAATATTGTGTATAAGTACTTAGAAATTTTTGATTGTTTGAATTCCCGTCTTAAACATAGAGTGCTTGAGAAAATACGATTTTAATTAAGGAGAAAATGCAGTAATTTTCTTGGACAACAAAAAATGATTTTTATTCGTCACTTTTATTAAATGCAGCAGGAGCAGGCAGAAAATGTACTCAACGGTCCTTCGAGGATAGGAAAAAATACTGAACAGAGAACGTAGTTCATAAATTAAAATCGGTTCGCGAATTTGGAAACAGAAATTCTATCTCAGTCGATATCACATTTATGGTCCTGCGGAGATTATTATCGAGAACGAAAAATATCATTTAGTTTATTAGTTACAATATCTGACTGTTTGGAAATAGTACAATATTCTATTCTTACTTGCACGCATAAATTTTCAATCTCTTAAATTTCTTCATTCCAGTTTGTGACGGTCAGCGATACACTCTTCATCGGACAATGAAACGGACCTTTCTCCACAAAATACGAAAGTCTTCTCTTACTGGAAATGACATTTAAATTGAATCCGTTCTTAATTCAGGAAAAGCTTGCTTCTATTAAGTAGGAGACTACGCGTAGGTAATTGGAAACAGTTAACAGTGTAACTAAAGCAGAAAATATTTAAAGACACTTCTTCACATCCGGCTGCTAAAAATTTTCCTAATGGCTGCAATTTTGTAAAATTCAACCAGTGGATAATATTTGAAATTGCACCCGATTGTCTATTCGCGAAGGGAGGAGGAAAATTCGGGGCCATACGAGGTGAAATGGACAGAAGTTGGGACAGTGAGAGTCACAAAATACGGGCCGCAGCGAGAGCAGAGCAGAGCTCTTGAGTCCTTAGGAGGGGTGAAATTTTGGAAGAAGTTGCTCAAGGCGTCATCCAAGCGGACAGATCTTTCCAACGCATTCAACGAGAAGCGCCTCCAACTTTGTCAGCCCGTACCACCGACACCACAGAAAACAGCTGCAGTCTTCTGTCAGTATCGTTGATATAAAATTTAAAAAGTTCACTTTGCCTGTCCTATTTGCTATAGAAATGTTGCTTCTTTTGGTTCTCATCACAGGTAATGTGATTTTAACGAGCTTCAGCATAAAATTATTAATGCTCTACCGTCTATTTATAAATAATTTTATTTATCTGTCTTATTGTTGCACATTGAATATTAATTTTACTGTTTTTAAATTCAAATTCATTATTTAAATCTTTCCTTTTCTCTGTTACCCTACATAAATTTCTCCTTTAGACCATTAAGTTAAACGCTGATTATCACAATTGTTGCCCAAATGTGGAGCTCAATAAATTTAATTAATTAATCATAAAAGTAAATTAAAGTCTCCTCCTTTCTTTTATTACGAGTTTGAATTACATCTGATGAATTTCCAAATATAGGAAGGAAACGTCGTGTACTAATTATTGTTTAACATAAGTTATTAATTTTGTTCTAACAAACAGTCTTTTGTACTATTAACTTATTAAATTTAATTGAAGTAGCAAGACCGGCGCTTGAATCTATTTTTAAGTGTATTTCCCGTCGCATTTAATTTTCAGCGTGAGCTGTTAAGTCGTCTGCGTAGGAATGTTTTTGCCTGTGTGGGCTGCGCAGAACCTTTGAGTGGGTGGATGCTGTCAAGTCGTGCGTATACGGAACTTCCTGTATACGCTGCAACGTTTCCCGGTACAAACCTCTTTCCAGAGTTGGGTGTCAGACGTTTGACGAGTTGAGAGTAGTGGAGTCTTTCCTCATTTCCGTTTCTTTCCGGTGGGGTTGTGGAGGAGAAAGTGGCTTAAGTTAGAGACATTTCCTCAACCCCCAAAGATGAATCCAGTTTTAATATCTGCTGTAAAATCCTTCCTTTTAAGCACTTCATGAACATTATTATCAAAAAAAATACTTTTCCTTCAAATAGTCCAAATAAACTGACCACGACACGTAGAGAAAGAGTATCTCATTGTTTTATGTAAACAAATGCCACAGATATAATTATTTATAAATACAATTTGAATTTGTTGCGTAATATCGTGTATCAGGTAGAAATTGTATATATTGTCTTCTCCGTAGAACTAAGCATATAATATTATAAATTAAAAATTATTATATGAATGCTAATAATAACATATAGTTAATACTAGAGATGGATCGGAGCCGCGCCTGACAGGGAGTTAGTTCTTCGCCTCTCGATCCTTCCGAAGAGTCGTTCACCGAGAGCCGTTCAAATGAGCGTTTCGCTCCTCCCTTATGAACCCGCGTAACCCGAATATGTACAGTATGCAATATATATCTAATAATCAAAATAATAATAAAGCTAAAGGTTGAAATTCGTGGCTAAGTTAATGTATTTATTTTATTATTGCATTAATTTGATAGTATACTAATAATAAATTACTAATTATATACTAAAGTACGTCGATGATTGTAATGATCGTTGCTCGATTTCAAATCTAGCCGCTCAAATATTAGTTTAAATAAATCCACGAAAGTGAAACGAGTGAAATTAAATTTTGTGCATCACGGGTAACAGTAATAGGTCATCACTAAAAAATGTTGACAGCTTATGAGAGAGCATAATATTGTATTTACACGGCCAACAGTCGAAAGGCTGTCGTTCATGAGCAAATTGCTCTTCAGACTCGGAGCTGTAGCATGAGAGGCAGCTGCCGCGTAGTCATAAACACCTTATGCTCAGAGTCATAATGCTACAGTAGTTCGTTCAGAAGGAGCAGGAGCGATGCGCAGGTGGCGTGCGCAGTGGGTGAGCGGAGCCGAGTCTTTTTACCCAGTCTGACTCCTCGGGAGCGGGTGTCGTAAAAAGAGTCATTCGCTCCCTACTTCAGAGCGGCGAGCTGAAGGTCGCTCCTCAGAAAGAGTCGTTCGTTTTAAACGACTCACTCCCGAGCGACCCATTTCTAATTAAGCAATCATAACAACTTATGTACAATCAATCTCTGACTCGTTCCAAAGCCATGAAGTTGTCTATGGGATATATGAAATATGATTTAGTACTAATACTTATATTAAATAGTAGTTAGTACACGAAATTTCGTTCCTAACTTTTTGAAGCTCATCTGGTGTGATTTAAACTGGAATCAATAAATTTAATAGGATGAAAATTTATATATACACGTAACAGAATTTTTAATTGATTTTACTAATATCATATATTCCTGTTCATTTATTTACTGATACAGAAATGGCCAGAAGATAGTACGTTTTAATTTCGGGGCTTGGCAAGTGGTGAAAAGAATTTTCTGTATAAATATTAAATAACGTACTTAGTCCTTTCCGGGAAGTGATCATTTTCCATCATTTTTCCAGTATCATTTTCTCAAAGTTGTAGATTTCACCGACCTCTTTTCCAAACAGGAACTATCGCATAGTAAATAAATTGTGAAGTTAACTGTGTTATTCATTGCAGTACAGTTTGAGAAAAGGAAACGTAAATGGATTAACCGCAGATACGAACCTTAAACTAATATTGAAATATTTTTAAATTATTTAAAGCTCTGAAGCCTTACAGTAGCAGAGACCGCAGAAGTGCCTGAACGGCTCATTTGTAAGACTAAAACGTTTATACTCCCCTTAGCTCCTCCTTGACACACAAGGTCACAAAATATAATGTATAAATATATGGAAAGATAAAATATATGGAATAAAAACATTACATGAGGAATACGTCTAGTAATGGAAAGCAATTCAAGGAAAGTAACAACTCAATTTACTTGCCCCACCTTTCACCAAATTGTAGAACATAGACTTATTTAGTTGCTTCTCCTAAAAAGTAATTTAATATATTGTTACGTAAAATAATTACATTTACACTGAAAGTCTTTATGAAAAATGAAAAATGGTCACCTAGGGCGATTCCTATACATCAATGAGGAAAAAAGAACCGAACTTAATAAATCCGTGGAAAAAATTCTGTTAACTATATTTGTTTAAATTTATCGTAAATCAACACAATTTAATTTTATTTAAATAAATTACCTATAATAAAGTAAGAATGTCATTCTCTTTAACTTCACACAATGGAAACGACCCGTATTAAATAATTATTTTAAAAATCTATTTCCTTCATGTGTGTTTGAAAATAATTCGCAAGTTTTAGACAGTGGCACCAAAGTTACCGGTTTTGAAGTTTTGAGCCTTTATACGCTGGTCTAATTGTAATAATAGAAATATTTTAATCTTATTTAGAGTTTCATGGGAAGTCTTCTGTATTTACGTACTTAGAAAAACATCTATGTAGTTTTATTCAAATAACGGAAATACTGTAGAAAGTAGCCAATTCAAGCTTAACATGATGAGTTTCATTTAATTCCGTTTGGAGAACTGATTAATAGGAAATAAACTGTATCGAATTATTAATGTACATAATGACCATGAATATTGGCACGTAAAAGCCGTTGAAATTAATTAAACCGCTTTTGTTAATGGAGGATAGCGTGGCATAACGGACTAGCTAAGTACCTCAGTCGTGTCTCATTTCCATTCAGCTGAATGAGTAAGGCCAGATGTAATCTACGTGACCTTTCTCCTGCAACCTCACTAGGAATAGATTCTTGCTTATGTAACAAGCCACTACATTGATTCACGTGTTGAAATTAAGTGTAGTGGATGTACGGCCACTTTCTCTCTGCACACTATCTTTCAGCATCACGGCTCACCACAATTTTATCGCCTGGTGACAAAAGCCAATTCCAGAGCACTAACAGACGATCATAAATCCAATATCTACGCTGATATTTCATACATTGTTACGAATTCAAATGAGCTTGTTACATAACGTAGACGGCGAAAATAGTACTTTGATGCATTTGGAAACTACAATTTATTTTTATCGTTCTACCTTTACTTTGTTTATTACGAGGCGTGTCCTATAAGGAAGTACCGTTTTAGAAAAATCTCATAAAACCATATTTTTAAAATAAACTTTCTTTCTACATGAAAGAGCATTTCTTAAATTGTTTTTCTATATATTTACCACTATTGTTAAGATATTTGTTATAGCGGGAAACCACCTTGAGTAAGCGGTATTTATAGAAAGATGCTGCCAGGGAAGACTGCCACTGTCGAACACAATTTGCGATAATTTAACTTTTTCTCATGCAAAACGGTTTTTTTTTAATTTTTGAAACTCATCACAAACAATTCTAATTGTTTCACTAACTTTCTCAACCAAACTGTCATTGACAACAGAAGGCCGCAAACTCCATGCTTCGTCATGCGCATTGGATTGTCCACCATTATATTGTCAAACCCATTTTTTCACCATTCCATCTGTCACTACATTTACACCATAAATTTGGCGACGTATTGCGATAAAAAACCTTTTTCAGAACCTGCTTTTCAGTCAGAGAAACAGCTTCTAACATCACTAACAAATGTTAACAAACACAATCCGGCTGTATGGAAGGCGGCCGTGGGAAGACAATGAATCTGAGAGAGAAGTGTTCGTAACTGCGACACTAGCGTTGTGGTGGCAATAGAACGAAACGGTACTTACTTTCCGGACATGCCTCGTACTTCTCTCTATAATAGGATGGTCTTTTGTCAAATGTAAAATTTTGTTTATTGTATTTTGGTCTACTTCAATTTTATATTCTAATAACCTCAGAGAAACAAATAGAGAAGTCGGTAATTAGCTTTAAAACGTTTCCTTACGATCTGTCGGACCTCTACAGTTGATGTATAAAAAAATTAAATATAAATACAGGTACGTACAAGAGAAGCAATATTGACTTTGCGTCTAATTTTTGGAGACAGGATAAGAAAAAACGACATACGTTCATAGCATCAGTAGATTTAGAAAAAGCGTTTGATAATGTAAACTGGAACACACTATTAAGGATTTTGAAGATCACAGGAATAAAATATCGAGAAAGAAGGCTTATACATAGCCTGTACAGTAGGCAGTCATCAGTAATTAGAATTGAAGATAAAGAAAAGAAAAGCAGAAATCAAGAAAGGAGTAAAACAAGGATGCAATCTGTCGCCCATGATGTTTAACTTATATATAGAACAGGCGATGAAGAAAGTTAAACCGGAATATGGAAAATGAATAATACTGCATGAAGAAGAAATAAAAACCCTACGCTTTGCCAACGATATTGCAGTGCTAAGGGAATCAGAAGAAGACTTGGAAAGCATAATAAATGTCATTAAGGTGGTCATGGAAAAGGTTGGATGAGGATTAATAGAGGGAAAACCAAAGTAATGGAGAGTAGTATGGGAAAAAACAAATAAAAAAGGGCGTTAGATTCGGTAGGGATATTTTGAAGGAAGTTAAGGAATTCTGCTACTTGGGAAGCGTAATAACTATGGATTGTAGAAGTATAGTAGACATAAAGTGTAGGATAGTACAGGCAAGGAAGGCTTTCGCAAAAAAAAATTACTTACGGGTAATATCAGTGTGAATATTAGGAAATCGTTCCCAAAAATGTTCTTTTGGAGCGTGGAGTTATATGGGTGCGAAACGTGAACGATAGGATTTGCGCAAAGGGAAAGAATAGAAGCCTTTGAAATATGGTGCTATAGGAGAATGCTGAAAATCAGATGGATAAGATCACTAACAAGGAAGTTCTAAACAGAATAGGGGAAGAGCGAACAGTATGGAGAACGTTGACCAAGAGAAGGGATAGAATAATAGGCCACGTTTTGAGACATAAGGGTCTTTAACAATTAGCATTAGAGGGAAATGTGTGAGGGTAAAAGCAGAAGAGGGAGTCAAGGATGGAATATGTTAAGCAGATTAGGGCGATGTGATGTGTTAGTTGTGTGGAAATGAAAAGTGTTTCATCAAACCAGCCCTAGGACTGAATACACCAACACAAATAAATAGTTGATATCCAAACAAACAAATAAATTTTGTATGATATGGTTAGTAACAATTTGTGGTGCTACCCTTACATCCAGGACCGAAATGAGGGTAGTAGTCGTGTCTTAGTCCGAATTGTAGTGAACATATGCACACAAATTGATCGAAACTGCTCCATGAGTTTGTTTGTATACGGAAGGTACAAACGTGCTATATTGGTTTATTAGAAAATTTTCATTTTATTAATTTTAAGGACGATCATAACGGGAAGCTAATTGCGGGATATCACAAACTAAGGATACCGATAGAAATAAATCCGTTGTTCGTAGGAAAATGAGAGAAGAATGACGTGTTCCCTCCCGGCGCTGTGCATCGACTTCCTTGTCCGTGTGCCTGTGTTTACATTTGAAGGAACAGATGTGGGGGAAGAGTAGTACGCAAACACGATAAGGGCCCGCCGATACGCTATCTGTTCTGAAGCTTGCGAGACCGGCTCTCCTAAGGGAAGGCTTATCTCTGGAAGACTACGTCCATCAGCACCAGCTTTCATATTTACGAGCTGCCTCATATCGCAAGGAAGTCTGTTCAGTGTGTCTCTCTGAAACCGTGCAATCTACCCCTGTATTACCCTACCACATTTTTAAAATGATCTTTTCTTATGCCAGCAACGTATCAGTCGCCTTTTCACAATTAGGACTCGTGACATGAGAGGATGAGTACTAACTCGACATTTACAGGATGGAAGCAGCTATGACTTAACATAGTTTTCCTCTCCCTTCATGTTAGAGCGCCCGCTCTTTCTTCCCTTCCATATTCCGCCAGCTGTGATCTCACAACACTTTCCCTTCATCCTCCTACTCCCATTCACCCTTCACCCTATACCCCCCTTTTGTCTTTAGTTTTAGTTGATTAGTTTTATTATTGTTAAAAATAAATATTTATAAAAAAAATAGGAGAAATCTGTAACACAAATCTTGTAAGAAATGAAAATAAGGCCTGTTATAGATATTCAAGAAAACAGGCTATTAGTGTAATAAATAATTTTAAAAAAACTAACTCGACAGATGGATACAAAAAATATAATTTTCCCAGTCGGAAGAAGGACAAGGAATTTATTTCGCAGCGGACGCTGACTGGTGTGACGGCTGAAGCAAATTGGGTCAAGATAATTGTGGAACCACGCGGGAGAGGACGGAAGGAAAGTTTTGAAGCTTCTTTCAAACAACGAAAAGGAGGAGGTAGTGTGATATATATATATATATATATATATATATATATATATAGAGAGAGAGAGAGAGAGAGAGAGAGAATAGTAAATATTACGGTAGGCAGTTAGAACGATGATAGATACCTCTTCATTATTTTTCTTATCCAGCCTCTTTTCTATACCCTTAAATTAATCCAATTTATCCCAACTTACATTTCAAATTTATTTTGGTTGTTATTTATTAATTTGTATTACGCTCTCATTGGCATTATAAATTCAGTTCAGTTAAATTTTATACATTTTGCATTATCCGTAATAGACTTTCCTTTATCGTACAATATATAAATTTTTCCCCACAAATAATATTGAAGTGTCTGCTACGAAACGGCTCAACAGATTTCAATGAAAATTAGAGGGTTTAAAAGAAATTAATTATTTGTGCATATTTGGATAATGATATTAATGTAATATAAAATAAATAAAAATATTAATTTTACGGGAAAGTTTCTTCGCATACTAGCGAAAAGTGAATGTGAGTCACTTATACTCTTTTATCTGTTTATGCTCCGAAGTTGTTCAACGGAATTCAATGAAAATTTCAGGGATTTAAAGAGGAATTTTAACTTAATTTTTTTAACTTGCAAAGTTCAAATATATTAATGTAAATATTTTTAAATCCATTGAATTGCCACGCGAAACGTTGCGTGAAAATCAACTACGAGTTCAAAGTCCTATTAGGCGATCCTATACCATTCATCCCACTTACTGTTTTCTTATATGCGTAATTTTGTTAGCATGAGAGAGATGGGTGTGTGGGGGCGAGCATTCTCACTACACCAAATTTTTTTAGGGTTAACAGGCTACATGAGGGTGATCCTGAAACGGGTAACTCCTCTTTCATAGCATAAAAAGAGAATTGAAAAGGGGGATGTGGAAGGTAGAGAGCAGGGAAGCTCCCGGGCAATAGTTAAAGGATCCTACCCGGTGTTTCACCTAAAGAGATGTAGGAAAAACCCTATAAAACTGCATCAGGTAGATCTGGAATTGGGTACTACTCTCACGCCCTTCCAAATGACGGGAGACGAGCTTGTTGTGGGATCGCAGCATTCCCTTCTCCGTGTCTCCATCAGTTTTAGGAGGCAGTTGACTGATCCAATGGGATCAGCGGACAACTCGTGCGTACTCTGGGAAGAAGCATTTGCGAGAGAAAACTCCAACAGGCACCTTCTCACTCCATCTACTGTTTCAAAGCGTTAAAGCGGGACCTGTTCAAAACCAACGCCGACCTATGAGGTTTGCCGTGTACCGTGTAGCGCTCATAAATAAATTGGGAAAAATAAAAAGCGCAATTTCCGCACGAACGAAGTTGGGGGCATAGCTAGTTAAATATAGAATTATTGTAAATGCTACAAGTGTTCCATTAAAGTCTCGCAAATGGAACTGTACCATAGTGTCAATATATTTGTTTCCCCTCTAGTGTCGCACTTAAGCTTTCAATATAGTTACATGGTCTAAAGATAAATTTAAATCTTTTCGTAAAAAATTGAAATTTCGAAAAACATTGACCATTCAACGGAGTTTAACAAAGTTAAAATGCACATCAAGGTAATCTTAAAATATTAGAAAAATAGACCAACCACAATTGTTGAAATTATTAAAACTAAGGAGGTTCAAGTTCATTATACGTATGCCTATTATTTCAATTGATCAGCAATACCTTAGCACTGATGTCTGTGCATATTTTTATTTTTTAAAGAATCCTCAGTATACAGTTCAAATTTACGAAAAACCCAGCTTATATAAAAATTATTATCAAGTTATAACTCAGGTAGTAAATTAACACTACCGATAGGATGCTATTTAAAATTTCTGTTTCTCACTTGTACATCATTTTATGTTTGCTTTAAAATTAACTTCACGTTTCCGAAAAATGTAATTTTAAGAAAAAAATAAAATCTCCAGTCATCGTAAATACGAAAGTATCAGAATCCCAATCTACCTAATTCAAGGTTTCCCTGGGTATTCCCGGCAACACATTTATAACTAAACTATAATGAGGAGGCCGTAACTTGGTTTTCCACTTCTGCCCTTACTTAATGAAAGTAGCCACAATGTGTATACCCTAAGTGGCGTCGTTCTTTCTTTCGATCCTTTAAAAATCAATACTAACTTTCTTAGGAATACTATTCATAATAACTTCATATGTTTTAATGTTTCGTTAAAATTTAACCTTATTATTATTTTACTGTACCTCTTCGCATTCCACCCTTACGTTGCACGTCTATTGTAACGCAACAATTGCGAGGGTGTCCACCCTGCTGTAGGCCATCGCGCTTTCCAAATCACCTACCTGTTCTAAACATGCCGACGGCATTCCGGTTGCCCAGCTTAGCCACAGGTGGGGAGGAATATTAAAGGAAAAAAGTACTGCCAATTTGCTCAATTCAAAATAAACCATCACGATTTGGGCGTCTGAACAAGTACGACTTTGCTGCATATTAATTGAAGTCACGAAATGTGGATGGGCGCCGGCGGATCCTTTGAAAAACGAAATGTTATCCGGAGGAGTCACAAAAATTGTGTTGCGTGGCACAAAAATATTTCATATATCTAAAAAAAACGTAAGGGTCTGACAGCTTGATAAGATATAATTATTGCACACACGCACACGTGAATTGTAATCTTTAAAAGTTGCTGCAATTAATGGCTTAATACCTCTTAATCAAAGTTAGCAATTTTATAGAATAGGAATGAAACACTTATAAAATTAACTCTTGTCTGAAACACAAAAAACTAATGATAATTGAAGTTCTTATTATTTGTCTGAGTTATTGGCGCAACAAAATAAACATACAGACAAAATATTTACAAGTTAAATGAAGTTTAATTCTTTAAGTGAAACACCGGGTAGCCCGAAGGCCCTAGTCAACCCTCGGCTACCTTACTCTACCTTTCACATCCCCCTTTATTTCAATTACGTTTCTATGCTATAAAAGGGGAGTTCCCTTTTTCAGGATCACCCTCATGTAGCCTGTTATCCAAAAAAAAGTTTATTTTGCTTTACTTCGTCATCAATTCATCTTTATGAATGTGACTCTATGAATTATGCATATTTGAAAACTATAAAATATTATTATGTAAAATTACACAGACCTCGTCAACGACTCGTCCATTTGATCAATCGGCAGACTGCTTCCTAAAATTGGTGGAAACAAGGAGAAGAGAATGCTGCGACCCCACAGCATTCGGAAGGGCGTGGAAATAGTACCCAATAGGCCGACCTAACTGATACAGGCTTCCTAAGGTTTTCTCTGCACTCTTTCTGTGAAAAACCGAGCTTAAACTATAGCCGAGGGCCCTAGTCAACCCTTGGGTACCTCGCTCTTCCTTACGCATCCCCCCTTTTCAATCCCCTTCCTAAAAAAATACGATAATTACAGTTTATGGCAGAAAAAAAGAAACTTTCATTCATGAATAAAATTGAGTTTTGACGGTTTACTGAAAAATAAAATGGGTTTCTTAATCTGTACTGTCCTCATGAAGATTGGTCGAACCCTGTGCGTGGATGTTGGTAGACTCGCTGAGATCGGCCAACGGAACCCGTCGGCGAGCCAAAGGGAACCTCCAGAAGACGAGGCCTAGACCCCGCAGATCAGCTGATTTTCGGAATAGGATCGAAAGCTCTACGTTTGAGGATACAGGACTCGGCATGTAAGCAGCGTTGAACTCCGGTCCCTCGAATCTCCCCGATGAGCCTCCCAAAGATTCGGGATTGATGGACTGGGTTGATTCTCCGCCTATCCAATTACTAGTCCATAAATTGAACACGCCAGAGACATTTATTTTGCGTCCGAACAGCAGGAAGACGACACAAGAAAAACTGCATTGTAAGGAGTTGGGAAGAAAAAGTGAGGTTGACTGAACAGACGAAGAACCGATAAATCTACATCATAAAAATGTAAATTCTAAGAAAAAGATAAAGAAAAACCATTTCCACAGAAAAAATAAGAAATCGAATAAGACGAATAACCAGTACAGTCATGGAAAACGTCTTTATTATATTTTAAGGAACTTCCGACACTGTCTTGACATGGCTTGACGTTACATTGTACAAATATATTAGATTTAAACCGTGTTTTAAAATACTTATTGTTAATGACGAGGCGCTGTGTATCTGATAAACGAAATTAAGCTCATAAGATGAATATGACACAACGTCCGGAGCTTCCTAAAATGTTCTAAACCCAATAAAGTCGTTTTCCGAGACTGTTCTTGTTATTCTTATTCTACTTCATCGTACAGCCTATTTGATCAACATGTCAAATAAGAAATATTTTACTACACAAACTAATATCGGCGACGTTAAAAATTTTAGGAAAAATCGTAAATCTTAAGTGTTATTATATAATTAAGGCGTGATTTAGATATTTTAATTTCTGGAAGCTTCTGTGAGCCGGATATAGCAATAATAAGAAAAAGTGTCAGTTTATTTAAACTTATATTAAACGTACAAACATTAATAACTATTATAATAAGGAACAGTGTTTAACGGGCATTATAGCAGACATGTGTCTTGATCCAATTCGACAATGTGTGAAACGCAGATGAAGTTTTCAATAACTTGAGCATCTGTTTATTTCGCGATAATTAAAAATGGATTTAACAGCGGAAAAGGGAACACATATTTAAGATCTCCTTTATTTTTTGGAGATTAAAAAAACAGCAGAAAAGGACACACATATTTAAGAGAAAAGGATGGGATAAACAATAAAAAATTTTAAAAAATTGGGGGATATATTTGTGAAAATTTGTTTGGAAAATTAGCAGAAAATATTAGGAAAATTGCCAGAATTCATAAGGGGCAAGGTAAAATTAGAATTAAATTACTAAAATAATATAGGAGGGCTTGTAATTACGTTGATACCAACTAAGACGTTACAATATATACATATATTTCTTTGTTCTTTATTTAACATTCCACTAATTTTAATTAGTTATATTAATATGATTTTGATTTAACCTTATTATATTCGTTGCATCGATTCACGAATTTATATTTAACTAAGCAATCAGAACTAGTTAGTAATTTCTGTTGACTGCAGTCAATAATAACCTCATTAAAGCACTGTTAAATCAATAATTTTCGTGTGTTATGTCCAATTCCAAGCTTCAAAATGAATTATTCTCAGTGAAAGTTATAGACAAATCAAAATGAATCCAGATATTGTAATAAAATTCACAAGATACGTATAAAAGAATAGTACAACGTAAGCATTATTGAAAATCTCGATTAATATTTTTAACTGTCTTCTAGTGGATCCCTTAATGTGTCTGTGGCAAAATGCGTGACCCTGGCCGAAACTCAACCTCGCTTTTAGTAGCAAGTGATATGAACAAGCTTCTTCCATTTCTTTTTCAAGCTAACAGAGGTCTCAGGAAGGCCATTGACGCTTCATTTGCATTATTCAATATTTGAAAGGCTTGTTTGGCTTTGAAAAAAAAGCTTTTTAACTTAGTATTAAAAGGTACGTGAAACCGTTTATTGCGACACTGTATTAGTCACTTTGTAGTCAATTAAACAGGATATTTAATTTTTAATCAAGCCGTTGCAATTTTATATAACATACATATACCTAAACGAATACCTACAATTTATTTGATTTAACATTAATTTTTATTAACAATACATGTAAATAATCTTTTATAGTTTTGAAATATGCATAATGCATAGAGAGAGGCATTCATAAGGTTCAATTTATGACAAAGAAAAGCTAAATAAACATTTTTTTGGATAACAGACTACATGAGGGTGTTTTGGAAACATGGGAAGGGCATTGAAAAGCGGGATTTGGAAGGTAGCCAGAGGTTGACTAGATGGATATTGCAATTTCAAGAGGATCATATTTCAAAATATTACATTGTTAAAAATAAATCAAATTCAAAATATTTTGAAAAGTGCTATAAGGTCTCTTATTAAATTGTAGAGAACAAGAAATACTGCGGTTTATATTATTATTAATTCTGAGCCTCGTCAAATCACCCAATTGCTTAGTAATAATCATTTAAGACTCTCAAGTCAAACTTACAAACCAGTATAATGAAATATTTTCCAATTGTCTGCAAGGAAAATAAAACAAATTCGAATACCCTTATGAAAGAAACAACTGAGAATATAACCACCAAGCTTCTTAATAACACATACAAACCTAAATTTATTAGTTTACATACATTAAAGATTTGACGTATAAAATTATGAAGGTTTTCCAAAAGTATTAAATTAATGACTTAGGCCTCACCATGAAACCGGTAAACCACATAAATAAATTTTTGACTAAACTAAATGACAGTATTAATCTATCACAACAGACTATCGTAGTTTAAAAGATTCCTTGTATGAATTTCGTTACGTGTTACACAGGTTTCACAACTAACCTTAAGACCGGAGTGTATAACCACCAAACAACTTTAAAGCCTAAATCAATGACAAATACAGACCCTGTAGGGGAATAAAAAACGACAAACCATATGTTTAGATTTGATGACATTAGCATTCTGCTCAAGAACTATTAAAAAATTCAATTCAGAATTTCTAAAGCAATTAATATTCATCTAAATAGAAATAACGCTGTGAACGACAGAAATGAAGGCTCGGAAAGAGAAACTAAATATGCGGAAGTCATTAATTTACTAAAACATAAATTATAGATATCAGTTTACTAAAAATTAGTGTAACACATACAATGATATATTTATAACGTCAATATGTGGTAATATCCATATCGATGTATCGAGAAGGTTGGCAATGCTATATTATATGCTAATTTATTAATATATGTGTGTATATATATGCGTACATGTGAATATATGTTTGTATATAAGTCTGTTATTATTGTATGATGCTTTCAGCTAAATATGAATATGAAAAGAGGTCGAAAGCTTCTTTAAATGTTGTAAATACAATAAAGGCATTTTATGAGGCTGTTCTGGTTATTCGTCTGATGCTTTTTAATAAGTTGTGATAGGTTGTGGAGAGTGTGATTAGTAAATTTTATGTGAGCTTAGTTTAGGTTAGAGGAATGAAGGGATGTCATTCGGTTCTTGGACGTAATATTTCGTTACAAATTACTTGTTACTCATCACCTGGGCGATCACTCACAAACCATAACAAACTGAAATTTGCAGCAAACTGAACTGGTTGATATATGAGATTGTAATATTTCAGCAAATTACATGTTGTGATGGTGACGGAAGCGGACTACGAGGTTCTCAGCGGAAATTAAGGTGACGTAATGACTATATTTGAAGGAGGGACCGGAAGACGAGTCATCATAGGGAAATCCCCGGCGAGGTTACAGCAAATTGCTAGTTCATTCTCAACATAAGAATTCAGCTTCCTCCTCGGTGTTCCCCGGATCAATACTCAGACAAATAGTTTGTTGTCGGAGGAGTCTCGTTCTGTGTGCGACTTCAGTAAGATTTATGTCGCATCGCTAAGGCCCGCGCTGACTAAAAATGAAGTCCACAGAAATATACCGTTTCTGCCAGCGTAGATGCGGAAATTAAGCAATGGCAGCTAAGGCTACTTAATAACCGTCATAAATAGAATTCAAGTGTGAAGTGCCGTAATTTACATTTAAACAACATTTAATATAAAGCATTTCAGAGATTAGCCTTGTTCTATGATTTCTTTCCTTATCTATATTAGCAGTATATTCAAAATTAAATGTATTGATTGAATTAAAAATAATTCTTATTAATAGAAAATGTTTTACAAGACGGAAAACTTAAAATTTTTTTATGTTCTTAAATCCTAGTAGTCGACGATCGTTCCGTCTGACCAGTATACAAGTATGAGCAATTGTTAAGAAGGTATATTTTTTCAATAGCATTTTAAATATTGTAGATAAACGATTATAATAATTAATAGTGTCTTAATTAATAAAAATATTATGAATTATTATAAAGGTAATAAAGTACACAATTACAGAGTTTGACAATAAAAACAGTAGGATTAGAACAAATGATTTCGAATAGACAATTCAGGTTACCCGAATGATATGAACTATCAGACAATAATAAAAACTTTGCCAACAAAATTAAAGATATGACATTCAAAACTTTGCCAGAATAAGTGAACGTATAAAACCAATTAAAATATATATATCTGACGGAAAACAGACACTTCTCTAAAATTAATTAGGCCAACTGTTTCCTAAGTAAATTTATTATTTGAATAATAATTATTAAAAGCAGTCGTTTTTGTAAATATCACTGGATTTTAAAGTTTTTCATATATTGTACTATTTTTTATCATCTTGTTACAAGTATATTTCAACGTATCGTTAGGGTATGAGATCTTATAAGTGCAGAGTTGCAGTAGTTTAACATATTCCTTTGTGCGCTATATTCTTTTATCGGGTTTTGAGTGGTGCTTATATGTCCACGCCAATACCACAGTTTTACCTATGGTCGCTAGGTCATGGTGTATTTCATGTATGACATTGATCATTTCCATGTTGAATTTCCTGTTATAGATGCTATGTATTGCTGTACGGGAATTCGAAAATGTGATAAACTTGTTAAAATTTACTTGGCTGTCATTATTCGACATATTTTCGATGTTACAGTTGACATTTTATTGACACACCCCGTGTTACCACATGAGCTGCTGTTCCTTGCTCACTGCTCTTTATAGTGATATATATTTGTTGAGAGTGGTCATATTTGTTAATTAATTCAGAAAATTTACTGTCACAATATTCTCTTCAACGATTCTTGTGCTGATGATAAATCAGTCTGAATATCCGGAATCGTCCTCGGTGGGTGTTTGATGGTTCTTCATTTTTCTATTTCCGTATGTTTTTATTTAGCTCCTGGAGGATTCTCTGGACTTAAGCATATATAGGTATGTAGCGCTGGTGGTCTTTATTACCTGGATACTTTGAGAAAATGCCAATATCCTTGTACTGCCATTTCCGTGTAGGATTTGTGTTTGTATTCTGCGCCATGAGATGACGCCTTTAGACGACCCTTAGAATAGAACTCATGTCTCTAGTTAATAAGATATCTCAAATGTAAATATTGTAAGATATTAAGTAAATAGTTATTCGAAGGTAAAGATCTCTTCCATCTTTGTCAGTTCACTTGACAAAGATGGAACAGATCTTTACCATCGAAACGTCGTGGCAAAATACAAACCTGACCCGGGTGGAAGACCAAGAACTATTTACTCAGAAGATTCACCGGGAAAACCTACGACATTCTATTGTAAGGTATTTATTGTTAATCGTAAAAAAACGCCAGCTATGTAAATTAAAATTTATTCAATCATTGTATATTTTAAAATAAAGATTGACGAAAGGGATTTTTCACATTTATATAATCATTTTTCATTATAAAATAGTATATTTCCCTCATTTTCATTTTAAAATGTAATTTTATGGGGCAATTTAATAAACTTAAAGTTAATAAAGACGGCGTTGGTCGGTTTGGGAAGTTAAGAGGAGAATTTGGTATCTATCACGTCGTTCACAATTTCGACCTACTGGAGGTGCTACGAACGTGGGCCGTTTTCCCCAGCTGCCAACAGGTGGTACTCGTAAGAAAACATGCCGTGATTCTGTTTGCGGTGCCAGACCTCAATTTTATTTCGTAAGGGGCGTTGAACCGTCCAACTGTTGTCAAGGACGAAAGTTGCGGGAGGATGCGACCAAAGAGGAAACGAATTGTACTACTTTATCTCTACAGTTTAGATTGTTGACTAAGTTTTTAATAATGCGTATATCCATTAAAGAAAGTAGAGAGTAGAAGTCATGGTTAGGAAGGGAACAGACGTGAGTTAGCAATTCAATAAAGCGGATGGCTAGGAAATTCAAGGACAGTTCGAAAGAAACGAATTAATGGGGCAGAACAAATTTAGGTTAGTAAAGGCCTTTAGGAAGATAATCCAATTTAGTTTGTTATTTATGGAGATTTCAAGAAATACAGTGGACATAATGAGGTTAATATAATATAAGTGGAGCATTCGAAACACTAGACGCTGCGTTTCCACAACCTCTTCCTTCTTGATGTGAGATCACGTGCCCTGCCGCACGTCGGCAAGTTACGAGTAATTTCCAAGAATCACCTTCAACAAAGGAAAATTAATTTATTTTAAATTATGGTCACAGATTTTGAGTTCTCCGCGCCATTTGGTTCCATTTATTTGACAAGGACCACAATGGGTGCTCTAAACGTCTAGTTTATGTTTACAAATTCTTCAAAATATTGTGTATTTGTATATGATTTTCACAGACGTTAGTTGATTTTTTATGGGCCACATGAGGGTGATCCTGAAACAAGCAACTCACCTATAACAGTATAGGAAGTGAAATGAAAAGGGAGGGACGTGGTAGATAGAGCAAGGTAGCCAAGGGTTGACTGTGGCCCCCGGGCTTTAGTTTAAGGATCCTAACCAGTGTTTCACCTAAAAGAGAAGCAGGGGCAACCCTACAAAACCTATACCTCGTTGGACAAAAGCCCGATGTTATTCTCACGTTTTTCCGAATGACGCCAGAAGAGTTTTCTGTGGGATCGCAGCATTTCCTTCTCCGCATCTTCACTAGTTTTAGGAAAACTCTTACCGTATGCCTATGGTCTTCGACCGTTGTATATGCACCTCTTAAAAAACTGAAGGTGCCTCGGCAGGTGGGAACATTGAAACAGCCCGAGAGAGTATGAGGCAACTCCAAAGGTGAGACCCGCAAACAATCCTGCGAAAGAAAGCTTCCACAGATATTCATATATATTGTAATGAAAATACGCAGATTTTGGTTATATCGTGGCATTGTGAGGCGCAGTTCGGCCTACAACGAAAGAAGTTTTGTGCACGACAAGCGAGGCCAACAAAAATGTCAAATTGGCTGAAAGCGGGTGAACCCCCGATGGGGATCCCCGCGGGAAACTCCCTCGGGGCGTGTGTAAAAAAATGGTGGTGTGTGAAAAAGACCGATGGCGGGGAACCCCGGAGTTTTGTGAAATAAACCGATGGCGGGGGACCCCGGAATTGTGTGAGAGAACCGATGGCGGGTAACTCCCGGGTGAGAACTTAAAAGGGGAGCCGTTGGGTGGCTCGGGAAGCAAATGAGTCTAGAGAGAAGATGAGTTGCGGAGAGGACGGACAAGGGATTAAAAGGCAGACGAGTTGGGGAGAGGACGGATCAGTCAGTGAAGCGAGCAGTTGCGGAGAGACAGGAGAGAGCAAATGATGAGTTGGACATGATTCATACTACCTTCATCGGTGTTAAAAACCTGCAAGACGCCAGAGACGCGGAAACATTCGTGAAGTTGGATGTTTGTAGGCCCAATAATTGTGGGTAAGTTCTTAAAAGCTGTGAAAATTGCTCATTGTGCTAATTGAATAATATTTAAATGATTTTTTCTATTTTCAGTAACTGCATACTCCACTTCTCGAGAGACCCCAAATCCCCTGAGAGATTGGCTCATGTAATCACTGTAAATTGATAAATATAATTTTTTCAAATTGATTAAAATTTGTTCAATTAATAAATTAATGTCTTATACCTTGAAAAGGATATTTCAATATATATATATATATATGCCCACATCCTCCCCTTTTCAATCCGCTTCCTATTCTATAAAAGGGGAGTTGCATGTTTCAGGATCACCCTCACGTAGCCTGGTACCAAAAAATTGACATTCAAAGAGAAAGACAGAGAGAGACACATAGAGAGTAAGAGAAAGAGTTAGAGAGAGAGTCAGTGATAGAGTAAGAAAGAGACAGAGAGAGAAAGACAGACAGACAGAGAGACGGAGAGAGACAGAGCGAGAGAATCAAAAGGTTATAATTGAAAGTTTTTGCATGCAATATTATAGGGAGACTGATATAAAATATTTTAACAAGTTTCTATTAGTTTGTAAAGTATTTATACAGAGTCGAACATCTGTTTGTCCAGGACTGCAATAGTATCCATAGAGTTGCAGAGTGATGAAAGGGTGGTTGGCCATCGGGATATACTCGTTCCAGCTCTAGTTTTTAAGGTTGTCTCGTGCTGAGGAAGTTCTGCTTCTTTCGGGAAGTGTATTTTCCGGGGCCCGAGACTCTCAGAATACTGTGAGTTGTCCGCTGAGGCTATTGGTCTGGTCGGCAAGATTTCTCCTAAATTAGTCGAGGTACAGAGAAGGGAATGATCCAACTCCTCTCCCGTCGCAAGTACTCAATAGACCAGTATCCCGTATTCCCATTTTCAAATTCCCTTCCTATGCTATTAGACGGAAGTTACCAGGGATTGAGTCACCCTCATGTACTCTGTCACGACCCCCCCCCCTCAAAAAAAGTATTCTCAAATATTTATTATGGACATTTTTTCATTTGATATTTACTCCATATGCTATCAGAAAGGAACTGCCAATTAATTGATCACCAGTATGTAACCTGTTAACCTAAAAAATTCCCAAATATTTATTACGGATTTTCTCTTTTTAGATTGTAGATATAGTATAATTATGTCTTAATGTAGACAGAAAATTAATTAATAAGGTATAATGCTTGAAAGAATCCAGTAACTAGTTAATGATTTCGTATGAGTCGATCGGCAGTGACGAGTGTGAGTGTGTGTGTGTGTGTGTCTGTATGCGTGTAATTGTGTCACTAGAGTGGTGCATTGGAGTATGTCCGTGTGCTCTACATGACAGTTTCCGGTTGAGGACAAAGCGCAGCGTTACCCATTCAGCTTCCAGGAACTTCTTTGGCGCATGTGGAGGTCGTTTGCGTCACCATCGCTGACATTGGCCATTTGTCGGGGCGGAGACAAATTGCGGCTAATTCACGGACTGCCAGTACTACAAATGGATGTAGGAAAATACATTACGTTGTCTGCATTTAAGCATCCGTATTTTTTTTGGTAGGAAACCACGTACAAAATTAAACTATTTATTACTTATTATGTTTTTAAAAATGAATGGTTGGCAATTAATGTAATGAACTACGCATAGTTCAAATAATTTAAATTTGGTTGCACGAAATGGTGATGTATTACAGTTTTATCACATTTCTATATTAGTTTTTTAATTTTTAACCGTGCAATGATTTATTCTATTTTTTCTGGCGTTGTACGACACACGTCGAACCGTGATGCTGACTAGCCTGGTAACAGTTATTTGAACATTATTTGTATTAAAATCTTACTCGAATAATATTAACGATTGACAAGGTGATACACACAAATACGAAATCTCAGTTTATAGGGGATTTACTATACAAACAGGCCTCATTTGAGATAATTCGTAAAGAATTACATGTACAAACAAACCTTGAAAAGGAGTCGAGAATGTGTACCTGAAGAAATAATGTTTGTGCTAAGTATCAAACGCACCCCATTTCGTTAAATATCACAATTGATTTATTAAAAATAGCTCTTAGGTGATTGTGTAAAATTCTTAGAGATATAATTGAGAGGAGCTCGGAAAATGTAATTTATTCAACGTTATGTTTAGTAGAACAGGTAGTAGAGAATTAACAGCCATACTAAATAGAGTTCAATATGAAGGTTAATAGAGGAAAAACCAAGGTAATGGAGTGTAGAACGGGAAACACTGAATTCACAAATGATGTTATATTGGGAAGGGATATTTTGACGGAAGTTAAAAAAATTCTGCTACTTGGGAAGCGTAATAACTACGGATGGTAGAACTATAGTAGACATAAAGAGTAGAAACACAGGCTTTTGCGAAAAAGAACTTACGGGTAATATATGTGTCAATATTAGGAAGTGTGACGTTATATGAGTGCAAAACGGGGACGATAAGAGTTGCGGAAAGAAAAAGAATAGAAGCATTTGAAATGTAGTGCTATAGGTGAATGCTGAAAATCAAATGAGCGGATATAATCACTAACGAGGAAGTTCTAAACAGAATAGGGGAAGAGCAAATAATATGGAGGACGTTGACTAAGAGAAGGGATAGGTTAGTAGGCCACATTTTAAGACAATATTTAAAAATATTTATGAATTTTAGTTAATTATTACTGTCATTCCATTTTTATCCAATTTTTTTTATTTTTACCTGAGTATTTCCGTCGAAAAGTAAACTGTTACGTCGCTGATGAACGGTGACTACAATATCCTTTAACTCAGTTATGGATTTTTCATTCCCATTGCAATAACTTCGAGTTCTAGGCCTTTATTGCACTTCAACCCCAATTTTATTTTCATGTTCTGTAACTGTAAATCCTTCACGAATATTGAAATATGTATTTTGCATGTTCACTTAAAATACCACCACATTAACCTCTGAAGAATAGTCGAATACACGAGGAACAGAAAGAGAAACAGTTGACACGTGCAATTTCAACAGCCGCCCTCGCAACAACACTGCCAAAAAGCTGATGAAATGTAACCAACTTTTCCGGCAAGCTAAAACGCAACACAGTTCCATAACTCACTTTCCGAAGACACGCGCTCCTATAAATTAGTAGCTGTTACTATTTTTGTCGGAATGTCATGAAGAGAAAACGATATTTCAAGTTCCAAAATTTAACAGCTGCGCAAAATATCCATTTCACGAATACATGAATAAGTTAATTAAAATCGCAAAAAATCGAAATTAATTTAACATAATAAGTAAAAAACTAATATCAAATTAATCGTTGACCATCGTCTAAACTAAACATCATTTTGAATATGTCAGTTGGTTTTTTCTCCACAACATAAAACCCTTAACCCTTATTGTGTTTATTTGGAATATATTTAGCACTAAAATGGATATAATAATATAAGTATAGAATAATTATTTATTGTTACTTCACTTGAAATGAAACAAGGAAAAATATTAAATTTAAAGTAGTAAAACGACAATAATTTCTAATGAATTATGTTCCCTTAAGTCAACCCTCCTTCCTCTTGCCCTTATAAAAGTTTTTAATCACTTCATGGCTGGCACCAGGTTAATGTCAGGATGAGCGATTAATCGGATATTTTTTCGTCTTTTACACTTCTAAATATCACACTAAAATATAGATGGTGTTATTGAAAGTTCCATTCGTAAGAAAGCGGAAAAAATTCTAAACTCAAGATTTCCAAAGTATTAAAGGCATTCTGTTGTACTAAATGTTCATGGCAAATGATGTTAACATATATAGGAATGAATAAGAAGCAACTAAACAGTAACTTGCTAAAATTAATGTCCTATATAGTAATACACGTGGATGATCTATGGTCGCGTCCGATTTCATGCAAGGAGAAATATTTGGGAATTCCAGAGCTAGTCCGTCCGATCAAACAAGGACGAAAACTTTGCTATATCGTTTTGAAGACACTCAAAGAGGAATGCGTGTTATTTAAACAAGAAGCCTTCAGAAAATAATAAGCCCGCCTTTCTTGGAAGACTTCGGCTATTAACTTCTACATTTTAAAGGCTATATATATATATATATTTAAAAAAAAAAAAATATATATATAGGGGGATGCGAGTATATATAAGGATGGTACTAACAATACAATAGTATATGAAGATGATATTAGATAGGTAGGAGAATATTATTGAAGCTGTCAGGAGAGTAGTTATGATTAAACTGGCATCGGAAAAGTCACAATATGAACCTCAATTATATCTTGAGAGAGTCAAAATTCCTCCCAGTAAAATACCAGTACTCTAATAATAGTATTTATTTCCCACTTAAGGGCTGAATTTTTACTTAAATCGCATATTAGAGGCCATAATACAACTCAGCAACCCCCTTCACACCGGTTTCGACACCAAATTTTTGAAATTTTCTTGTTATTTTCATAACCCATTTCCACCTCCACCCCACACATGCTGCAACGTGTTGAAATTATACACAAATACTGTCGGCGAAAGCACTATAAAAGCAATATATTTTCGTAACAAATCAAAACACATTGTTGCGAAAGAGACGGTATTTGAATACGAATGAATGTCAATCTATCAAAGCTGTATGAACACGTCCATCCAGTCCAGTGGTTCACAAAACAGAGAAAGAGAGAGTAAGTGAGAGCTTTTCATCGCTTCACGGCAAACCTATAGAATCCATCTGATGGAGTGAGAATGCTCTCCCCCTTCTCTCTCTCTCTCTCTCTCTCTCTCTCATACACACACTTGCTGCCAAAATTACGTTTATGACAACATAGTAAGTGAGATTAATGTTGTAGGAACGCCTGTTACGACATTTAACTCGCAGTTGGTTTTCACGCCACCTTTCGCGAGGCAATTCAATGGATTTATAAATATTTACATTGATATCTTCTGAACTCTGCAAGAAATCTAAATGAAACATACACGAAGTTAAGATTCCTGAAATTTTCATTGAAATCCGCTGAGTTTTTTCGGAGCGTAAACAGATCAAAAGTATAGGCAACCAGCATTCACTTTTTGGAGATTAAAACCCACGTATGTGAAGCAACCTTCCCGCAGAATTTTTTCATATAATGAGATGTTAAAGACTGCCGTCTGTAAAAGGGATTAGAAGCCGTTGGCCAGATGAACATTGTCCAGAAGCCAACACCGAAAGTCAGTAACAATGACTTCATGGTAGCGTACTAATAAAACTATAAATCCCTCAAAGTCGTCAATTAAATGACACAGCGCTCATCGCCCCCAACAAGTATTGTTTGCAATGCAAAGAGCGAAAGTATTTGAGCCCACCGTCCCCTGAGAAAAAGAATCAGTTTGTATTGTTATTATTCAATTTTAATTGTAAATTCATAATATCTGAAATACGCTTTTTTAAAGAGCAGGAAGATAAATTTTTTTGTTAAATATATTATAAAATTTTTAACTTGACTATTATTTATTCACCCTGCTCTGTTAATTGGAAGTAGAATTAAATTCCCCATTAAAAACATTTCATTGCCAATTATTAGTAGTCATACTTAATTTTTTAATGTCAATTGTCTTAAACGAAGTGTATCAAGCAGTTAAATGGAAGAAGTTTTCAGTAGTATTTCATGTCAATCATATATTTTAAAGGGAATATGTTTTTTATGTTGTATCTACAGAAAAATATGCAATTTCTTACTACCAAAGCTTTATGACATCTGTTTGGAGAATATGGGAAACGGCTTGCTGTCTATCGCACAGGACGGCAGCTATTTCAAAAGGATAAAAGACTATTAATAGATCTACACTTTTCCAATTAAAATGTAGTATATAGCTAGACAAGGGCCGTGATTCATGAACCTAACTACCATTTGTTTAAATGTTTGAGAAGGACGACAGGGCTGCATCTAGAGATCTAAAGAAAATGAAGTCTGAGTCTGACACTTCCAAAAGTTTAAACAATAGTAAACTGCATATGGAAACCTTTTCAAACCCTGGTACACCATATTTTTAAGAGCACCAGTGTAACGAAATATATTGGAGGAAAGAGCAGAATTTGGACGGGGTCAGGGTTAAATTTTCGAAGTTTAACATGTGAAGTACCTAAGAAGTATTAACAATGAATCTTCGAACGTGAGAAGACACTTTTCACGCCCTAAGAATTCTGGAAAACAATTGATCAGATGGGCGCAGGCTGGACGTCAGAAAACTGGTCTCAAAGTTAGGCTTATCGCCGTCACAGGTTACTCAATGGTCGAGCTGAAAGGAGACTTGTCAGAGTTGAACAGTGCAACTGAAGAGCAACAGTGCGTCAATTAGGGAAGAATTATAATCAATCACTACCTGTGAACGTCTCTAAACGAACTGTTCGCCGCACATTACACCATACGGGTTATGGAAGCTGACAATCTGTTGGAAAGCTTATACTGTCTGCCTTTAACAAGAGCAGACCCCTTCGTTCGCAAAGGAGCACAAGTATTGGACAGTGGATGACTGGAAAAGGATTATGTTATGATGAATTGCGATTTCCAAATGTACCATGCTGATGGTAAGGTTCGAATATAGAGAAAACAACACGAAAGACCCCAACTGTATTGCCTCTAAGCTTCAAGCTGGTGACGTCAATATTATGATTTTGGGGGATGCTTTCTTGGCATGGTACTGGTTCTCCGTTTCTCTCATACATCTGAATGCCTAAGGGTATTCAAGTATTATCGCAGATCAAGTACATCCTGTTATGTTAACGGTGTACCCTGCCTGGGATGGATATTTGCAGCAGGACATAAAGCTGGCATTGTCGTGAGATGGTTCGAGGAGCATGACGGAGATTTCAACTTGCTTCGATGACCTCCACAACCACCAGATCTCAATCCAATTGAAAAATTGTGGGTTGAGATCGAACGAGTCATCAGCCTGCCGATTGCACAACCCTCAAATCTTAAGGATTCTGGAAGTGCAGTTCATCAGACTTGGTCTGAAATTCCACCTACCATACCAACACCTCATAGGATCCATGCCCAAAAGAATTCAAGCTGAATTAAGAGAAAAATGGTTGCCCAGCATTGTATTGAGGGGGTGGCCATTATTATTTGCCATTCAGTGTAGATTTCCTCTAGCTTGGAAGGAATAAATGAGGCGAAAGGTGAGAGCAAAGACGAGACTTACCAGAATCTCTTCCCAGGCGTGTTCCAGCGCAGCAGAACACCATTCGGACCCATTTCCTACACGGACACATAGAGTCTCTGTGCTCCAGCATCTGAAACAAAGGATATTTCGGCATATTTATTTAAAACGGTACACTACAATAATCAGTAAAATTCACCAAAATTTCCAATAATATCATGGGAAAATGCATACTTTTATAAGGAGGTAGCTTTATACTATCTTTACATAAGTAATAAAAGTATTATTTAAAAATTCATTGATAACATATCAAATATCTGATCTTAAATTGAAGTATTATTTGTCATGTTAACAAATTAGTAATAATGTGTATGGCCAACCAATCGAGTCAGAACAATTATGTCTAATAAATTTGTTCAGAAAAATATGCTTTTTTATATTTTATAATAGTATCCATAGATTATATTAGAGCAAACAGTGTAAACATTTTCAGTTAGAAAAATTTGTATTGTTATGAAATTTCCAATACTATCCAACAACAGATAGATGCGATCAGCACAAAACAATTAGTTTAGTATTCCATGCATGCAAAATATTAACGAAAATAGTATATAGGAGAATGGAACGTGAAATAGAATTTGAGTTAGGAGAAGATCGGTTTGGTTTTAGGAAGAATGTAAAGACAAGAAAAGCAATATTGACTTTGCGTCTTATTTTAGAAGATGGGATAACAAGAAACAGACCTAGGATCATGGCATTTGTAGATTTAGGAAAAGCGTTCGATAATGTAAACTGGAACACACTATTAAGGATTTTGAAGAGCACTGGAGTAAAATATCGAGAAAGGAGGCTTATGAATAATCTCTACAGAAGACAGACAGCAATAATTAGAATAGAATTCCAAGAAAAGGAAGCCGTAACCAAGAAAGGAGTAAGACAATGATGCAGTTTGTTGCCTACACTGTTTAACTTATATATAGAACAGGCGATGAAGAAAGTTAAAACTAAATATGGAAAAGGAATCATATTGCAAGGAGAAGAAATAAAAACCTTGCGCTTTTCCGACGATATTGTAGTATTAGGGGAGTCAGAAGACTTGGAAACCATAATAAATGGCATGAATATAGTCCTAGAGAAATAATTCAATATGAGGATTAATAGAGGAAAAACCAAGGTAATGGAGTGTAGTATGGGAAACAGTGGTATAACAAAGAGTGTTAAATTTGGAAGGGATATTTTGACGGAAGTTATGTAACTCTGCTACTTGGGAAGTGTAATAACTATGGAAGAAGTATAGTAGACATAAAGAGTAGGATAGCACAGGCAAGGAAGGCTTTCGTGAAACAGAAGGATTTACTTACGGGTAATATAAGTATGAATATTAGGAAGTCGTTGCTAAAAATGTTGGTATGGAGCGTGGCGTTACATGGGTGCGAAACGTGGACGATAGGAGTTGGGGAAAGGAACAGAATAGAAGCGTTTGAAATGTGGTGCTATAGGCGAATGCTGAAAATCAGAAGGTTGCATAGAATCACAAACGAGGAAGTTGTAGACAGAATAGGGGAGGATGTGTGTTGTGCTAGTTATAAGGAAATGGAAAGGCTTGCGTAAGATAGGTTAGCATGTAGGGTCTTAGGACTGAATACCGCAACAAAAACATCCAACAATAATAAGGAAATATTAATAAAATTAAATATTTTAATGATAGTAAAATAAATTGCAAACGAAATTTCAATTGTGTCATTTTTTAAGTTGATAGCATTCATTTGTCTCTAAACTTCATCCTGAACTTTAACAATCCTTAAATCGAAACCATGGTTATTTAGGTAAGTATGTTTGGCAAGAATACATAACACAAGTAAATTCAATTCAATACATTCAGGTAATGATACTGTTTCTGACTTGATTCGTCACATGCAATCTCATTAGATATGAAATTAGGAACTCTATCCTGCACGTGGTGTCTTGCATGAATTCTATTTACAAACAAAAAGCGTTATTATCTGAGATTCTGTGCTCTAAACCGAGCCTTCCAAGAATATTTCCTTTCAAACCCGAGAAACTGCCTCAAGCTAACCATTGAAGGTCCTGTGACGTATTTTCCGACGTTTCACTGAGTACGAGGCAAACAGCACGTCGCGTAGCGTCACGTCGGTGAAATCGCCACAGTTCGTAGCTTACCAACCAAAAGATTTTAATTGATTATTCTCCGAATACAAAACGTACGTTACTGCGTTTTATTTGATTTACTATATTTATTATCTGATTATGATAGCGCTTAGGAGGTCTAAGTATGGTTCAACATTAAAATTCTTAAAAAGTACTAAGCTGAACCAAAGTTAATCCGAAATACAGTCCAGAATATAATAATAAAAAATTGTTAAATTAACATATATATGTATTTGTTTTGTATATTTAACATTTACCTAAAACTGAATATATCCTTGAGGTTATGCAACCCGCAAGAAGAAAATTTCCTTCATATAATTTAATAAAAAGGCCAACAAGTCCGAAACATTTTGATAAAAAATAACACTATGTTTTTTCCCTTTCCGAGTTTTTTCACGTGTTACAAACTATCCATTGATGAATCCTAAAAGTATTACATAAAAATATAGTATTGATGAATTTATTAAAATTTAAAAATGTCAATTTTCTATACCAACAAAACATTTTAAAAATTTTATTACAATAATATGAATGTAAAATAATAAACAAATAATTTTTATAACACATAAATTCAATATAAATTTGAATTTCTGAAGGCGTGTGCTTTTCACGTACAAATAAATCGAAATTTGAAGTACAATTTTGATTGGCAAAATGCTATAATTTTAATGAGAAATTATACGTTCAAGATTTATTATTGAAATGTTGCGCGCAAGATCATTGTCAAATATTATACAAATAATGCAAATAAAATGTATTGTACATTGTTATAATAACATATCAATAAGCTATTTTATTATGTCTGAGGAGCGCTCGCTTTTAAAAGTTTGTCTCCACAATCTTATTGCAATTGAATACCAATAACGGAAAAAAATTGTAAGTATTATTTGAGTTATACATAAACAAAGTATAGATATTATAATATCTCTCATAAAATTGATTATTTAACTTGTCAGTACCATTCGTGATATATTATACGTATAGAATTCATAATAACTCCATTCTACAACTGAAGAAATCCTATAAAAGATCGAAAAGTTGTTTAGGATGTTCCTTTAAAACCTCCCACATATCAAAGTCTCAGAAATACGAAACAACAGTAGATATGTTAATGAAGTTTCATCATATGTTATAGAATCTCAAAGAAATTATATATCTTCGTCAGACGTGCCAAATATTTACCAGGGGGTAGCCTGAACGCATGAAATGAATGAGGTTTGCAAAAACAAAATCGCCAATTACAGTGGAAATGAATTATCGTAGTGTGACGTTATAAAAGCTCCGGCTTGAATAATAAATAATCAGAGTGGATTTATGATACCAATCTCGTATTAACTTTAAAAACTTTATTTTCATATAAATAATATTACATATTTTGTCCACCGATCAAAGACTAAACCAAAAAACCACCAAAGAACAAAAACTTTCGCAACCAGCGAATAAACACTAATATATTACTGTGATGCCAATTGGCATGTCACAGTAGGCTGTACAGATGTGGTCCACCTCTCGTGAAAACAATTTCGGAATGGTGAATTTATTTTCTGGCAACTGAAATATTCAGGCTGTGCACATCGTAGTGTTTCGGAAGACAAGGGAGGACATTATGCAAGCGTTAAGTCAATTCGGCAGGCATCTAAGCAACTGAATGCACCGCGAGTAACATTGCTTTGTGTAGTACACCAGCGTCGTCGATTGTAAGCTGAAAATTCTGCAACATCTGATGCCGAACGACAAATTATATGTTATAGCGTATTGACATGAATACCACATTCCTGGAAAGATGTTTATTCTAAGATGACATTAAACAGCATAATGTTCGGATTCGTGGCTCGCATCATCCACGTGCTATCATTGAACAAGTTCGTGATAGCCCTAAACTAAGCATCCTGGTGGGAGCTAATGGACAACAGATAGATCAGTCCGATCTACTTTGCTGAAAATACAGTGAATGGACGAGGTTATCTGGTCATGTTGTAGCTGTTTGTATGCCCCGATACTTGCAACCCATGTAGTAAACTACATGTTGTGGATATTAGATATTAAGTAGTTGTAAGATAGATATGTACTGGACGTTAAGATATTAATTATTAAGTAGGTATTAAAATAGATAGATTCTGTTTTTTCAGTATCCGGCTGACCGCATGGAAAACACGTTGTTTGTTCCATTCGTGGGGGAGGGGGGGATGAGAAAAATAACGTGAGAACATCGATTTGAAGATTTTAGCGGGATAGATGTGACATTTTCCAGGACAAAGAGGTGTCAAATCCGCCGTATACCTGGCAGCACGTGCCTCCGCATAAATTTTTTCTCCCCGCCAAGCGTCAAATGGCGAGGATTGACCAAATGCGTGGGCAATTGGGGGCGTGTACTTCCAAAATTTAAAAATATAATTGGTGGTGAAGATGTGAGAAATATGATGGAAAAGGAGGGGAAAGAACACAGCTTGTGTGGAGAACGGTAGAGAAGAAGACAGTCGAGTCCTAGCTGAGAAATCGAGAAGAGAAGTTTTCTACGGTAGTCCAGAGCCAGTCCTTATTCTCCTGGGCGGAAGAACTTTGCCGTCAGGAGAAGCAAGGTGGAAGCCAGCCATCCGCCTCTACTACGTAGCATGGAAGTAGTAAAAGGGACAATCAGTTGCCAAGTCCAGCGATCTGAGAGATCAAGGGCCATGAGCGTCGACACTGCATCGGGATTCTGGCTTCATCGTCTTCCTCCACCACATAAGATCATCCGAGACGGAGCCTGAGAGATCCTGGCTTCAATTGAATACAGATTCGATATTCTTAGTGCTACAAATAGGTCACATATGTACTCATAATTATTCAATAAATTCTTCAAGATGTTACAGCGTATGGTGGAATTTCATTATCATATCTATTGTAGCTTCTTTTTCCCGAGTCATTGAAATGTGAGAAGTGTGAAAAAGAGGACCTGTATTATTTTTTCTGACTTGTTTACAGTTTTAATTATATAAATATTCCTTTCTATAATTCGTAAAAAATTATCAATATTTTAAGACTGTAATAGCTCGGTTCCTTTCTATTTAACATTATACATATTTACTAACCCTCTTTAGTATTGATAAATAATTTGATAACTTAAATAAAGATCAACATTTTAAAAAAAAGAGTCCTAAAGTTTTATTTACAAAACACAGCAAACAGTCAAAAATTCAAATAAACAGAAGCATAATCATCTGTGAAAAACCAAGACAAGAAACATAGTCAACATGTACAATATAATATATATATTTTTTAGATCTTGCCAAAAAACCGTACCTGCTCTGAAAATAAAAACACACACTTTGCTACGACTCGTAGCAATACATTATATTAACCTGGGAGGGCTTAAACCGCCGTATTTATCCATTTAGCCTGGCCACCTGGTTTACATTCCCAGAACTATTTACACTTTAAATGCAAAGACACTAAATTAATATTTCTTATTTACAGTATTTAAACACAAATCAATAAAGACAACATTCATTTAGCAAAATAATACAATAATTACATTATAACTGTTATATTAAGTTTTCGTATACACTTCCTATGTTTCCAACCTCAGACATATTCACATTATAAATTTCTTTCTGTATCTATAAAATTTCTACCATCGTTCTTTTTATCAAGTTCCTCTCTCTATGCAGATCTATACATTGACCACAATCAACTTCATGTTTACATTAGCTCAAATGTTCAGAAAGTGCGGTGAACCTATTTTTAAACTAGCCTTATGATAATAAATTATTTTAGATGAATTCATTCCAGAGTGATCAATGTATATTTTGCCATAATTTGTACATTTTATTTTATACACAACATTCTTCATATCAACTTTAACAATAACATCTTTCATTCCATTCACATAATTCCCAATTTTATTTACAGATTTTAAAATTAACCTATTTTCATAAAAGCCATATTCACGTATTAATTTGCTAAATTTATCAGTAATCCCTTAATATAAGTTATGATTAAGTAATATCTCCTCTTACATTCTATTTTCCTCTTTTCTAGTGCATTAATACCTTTTTTATCATTCCCAACTCCATCACACTGATTTTCTTAATTTTTAAAATACTTATAAAACCCACCTTCCTTTCATTCTTGTATTTCTCTTGGTGACATTGCCTGGCAAGGGCTCACTCAGCGTTGCAGGTCAGCCGCACTGGCTACGAAAGTGTCCAGGGATCTTCGGGCGTAAAAAGGATGGCTATTATTTCCATTTCCTCCGGTGATTTAACTCGGAGCCTTTCCATGACCTGCCTCTTATTGCTTTTTGTTACAAGGGATACTTATATATTCGCGGAGTCTGCACATCTCTTGTTTACTAGTATCAAACTCAGGCCTTTTGCACATATTTTTCGGCCACCAAAAGCTATCCTATCAATCTTCTTTTCCTAAATATTTTAGCCAATGGATGTAATGGCACTTGATTCCCGTCTCTTGTCTGGCTATATGTATCATCTCAATTGGATGTTAAAATTAACCAATCGAGTTCATTATTGCTCTGCCGTTGGCTTGGTAAGGAGACTTACCCGCTTCTTAAGATAAGTACGATGACATATACATATTCATTATAATCAGGGCAATTGTCTTTCTTATAGGTTTTGATGGAAACGCACGCCTCAAAGTAGACACCATTTATCAATACTCAAATTCATTCCCTTTTTAAATTACCATATATTTATTTGAAATAAATAAAGTTTAACGTGAATAATATTTAAATTCTGAGTCATAAAATTACAACATTTTCCTTTTGGATTGTCTGATGAGATATAGCTCAGGGGTGGCCAACACTTTGCATACCAAGCGCCAATTTTTTGACAAACGAGTTCAAATGCGCCATATGGCTCGAGCACATATTGTATCGACTTACGTTCATGTTTAGGGGTTGGTAAATAGTTATGAGGATAGGAATAACTTTGACACAGTTAAACTAATTTATTTACGTCAGTTAAATGAAGCACCAACCTACAAATGTTAAGAATGATGTGCCTCTACGATAGAGTGATAGCTTCATAATGCTGTTATAGCTGACAGAGTCTTGTTTGTTGGAGTTATTGGCAGTGAGATTGAGAATTTTTTTATTTAGTACATAATTAGCCTGTTTATGGTGCATAACAGACCTTATTTTCACGATCTTACAAAAATTATGTTACAAAAAAATAGTTGCATTATAATTTTTTTACAATGATACTAACTAAAAACTAGATATATGATTAGAGGGGTATAGGGTGAAGGGGGTAGGAGGATAAAGGGAAAATGATGTTAGATCACATCTGGATGAATATGGAAGGGAAGAAATTATATGAAGGGAGAGGAAAACTATGGTAGATAGTAGCTGCTTTCATCCTTTTTATACATTAAATGGGATTTACAGACTAAGATATTACAATTTCTTTTCGTTCAGCTATTTTTATTTATTAATTTTATACATAAAATTTTGAAGCACTTGTCTGCAAGGGGTCTTTAGAGCAGAGATCATCTTGGAACTTGGAATTGTCTGTTCTCTTTGTTTGCCAGAAGAATTGTTATTAAATTGTTCTATTTCAGACTTTTGGCCATTCACTGTATTTATTTATGAACTTCTCGTTCAAAATACAAATAGGCTCAATAATGCAACGCGCCACTTTTAATCGTCCAAAGCTCCTCGTTTGTCGCATGCGCCACGGTTTGTCCACCTCTGACGTAGCTTATGATTTTGCGGTGCAAGAACGTTGGTAATAATGATTTATCAAAATTTATCTTCTAAGTTTTCCCACTTTCTCTGGTAAAATCCTTACGATTTTCTTTTTAATCGGCTGCCTGCTGGAGGCTTCTCAACAGTTCATGTAATTGCTCAAATAATTATTACTGCCTCCAATATTCTATAACTTTAACCTAAGAATATAGCTAGGCACTGGAAAATACATATGAGTTTGTATTCTACTCACTTTAAAATCATGAGATCAATATATTTTACCACAAAAGTTACAGTTAATTTTAGCAGTACAGTGATAATTCTAACAGACCTTGTTCGCGAGTTCTCCTCACGTAAAGAAGCCAACGCGACTGCTTTTCTTTAGATTTCTGGCACAACTTGAAGGATTCTCCAAGATAAGATCTTAGCTTTTGAGTCATTTGTTCAGGGACAGTAACTTGATGAGTGGCCAAAACATAAATAAACCGCATTGCACTTTATCTACTACATTGCCAATGAGGAGCACTTTTAGGAAAAAATGTCTGTGTGACACAACAAGGGTTATCAAGACATTATTCTTTTACATGTAGTTTTGTTTATGGAAAGCATAGTACACTATGTTTTATGTTTATGTACGTTAGTAAACATTAATTTTTAAGCCGTCAAAAAAGTAATAATTCAGAAACTCCTCAAAGTAGGCGTTTTATATCACAGTGAAGATAAGCTCAGAGACAAATGCCTAATATATGGTAGGAGGAACCATGAGATAAATAACAAATTGATTTAATACGTAACGAGATTCCGTGTTTTTATTAACGGAAATAAAATTTATTAAATCATATAGATAAGAGAAACTATTAAAATTTGTATAAACTAAGAATTTTAACAGCTTCTATAAATATAATATTAGGAAGCCACAACTAATTACGTTAATCCAGCAAAATCTGTTTCTGTAATCTTCTACATAATAACAAAGGATGCATGTTTCTATATTACTTAAATATATTCTTTAAACTCATAGACAACTTATAACAAAACTTGGTACGAACATTCTTTAAAACACGAGACAAGACAATGTGAACAAGAAACCCCTAGCACAAACAAAGTCTGTGATGCAGCCATGCTATAATTGAATGTGGGAGGGTAATTTAGTTATTTAAATTATTAACGAAATTTAACAAAATTTACTTGGGTTTTTAAAATGGTACATTTATTTATATATTATAACACCATTTCCATGTTGGGTCCTGCATTATCCATTATTATTAACAGATTTATTATTTAAGGAGAATTAAATATTTAATTGCCGACCTTCTGTGGTGTAGTGGCTAGCGTTGCTGCCTCACAACCCAGAGGTTCCGAGTTCGAGTCCTGGCATGGGCTTAGATGTTTGTGCCGTCATGGTGGCGAAGACCGGGATTAAGACTGTTGGAGGATCGATATCCTGCCCACGTGTCACTCCAAATTCGGAATGTGTCATGCAAGATGACAGTCCGCAGTCACCCGGTAGGCCCAGGTCCTCAATGGGCTGAAGAGCCAAGGAGAAAGGAAGGAAACATTTCCTTAGCAACGGCCTAGCTCTTGGTTAATTACTGTATGGCAACAACGGGTAGCAGATATTTCGTTCATTCAGGACGATCAATCTTCTTTCGCCTCTCTCGTGCAGTTACTACGTGATTCCTTCCTTCCAGGACATTATTCGTGGTGACGATCACTACCTCCTGCAGGCGACGGAAACTGACATCGCCCACTTTTTGCGTCGAGGAGAAACCAGTCTTCTGTCACGGCGGGAACTTTCACGTCATAGCACAATTTAGCCTGGGATATCGTAATTTGTTATGCGGCTTTGGTGTTTCCCTTCTACCAGCTATCTTCTATTTTTCTATTTAGTTGCAAACCAACACTGACTAATTGTTCACGTTCCTTCATCCTTCCTTGAACTCCACTTCTCCTAAATTCTAACACACACTGCATCTTCTCTCCTCTCCTTTTTCACGCGTTTCTTCTGAGAAACACTTGTCACCTTGTCACCTCTCAGCCAATCTCTCTTTATGGAAAATGCCACGTGACGTGTCTTCACCAATCATAATTAATTTTCACCAAGCGCGGATTCGCACTTACGAAGAAGGGGTCGCCCTTGGGAAAATTTCAGGGTTAATGTGCCCTGGTGAACAAATAGCTCTAATCCCCTGTACCTGTTACTTCACGACAGTCTGGCACCTTTTTTAATCCTGGGGTTTTCACCTATTTTCTGCCTTTCTCCGAACATTTTTAATCAATTTAAATCGTTCTAAAATGTTAATTAAATTGGGGAGAGGTCCTACTGCGTTGAATTGCATTGAAACAGTCACAATAAGGGAAATTCTACGTAATATGGCTTCTATTTCTTTGTTTTCATAAGTGCTACTCTCTCATTTAATCAATTATATCCTGAAAAATGTAAACACGTGGAAGTAATGCTACGTATTTTAGTTTTATATTTAGCCAAATTTCATTGTTTTGAGTTTATTTATTATAATTTTCATTAAATTGAAGTTTAACGCTTGATTTAGGTTCCAAGTATGGTAAATAATGAGTTACTAATTTTTCAAAACCTAATATTCTGATTAGATAGTGTGTTACTCACATTTGTGAAACCAAATTTTGAGGTTAGAGGTTATTTAATACGTCTAAGTGACATCGATACCGCGACATGTAACTGGGAAAAATATTTTCTTGCTCATTTACTGATAATTATCAAGATTCTAACATGAATGAAAGAATTCTTCAATACTCAAACCAGAAAGCATACTAAAGTTTTTTTTAATTCGAAAGTTTTTATGTTGTTAGTGATTCAATCCAATTCAATTCTGTATATAGTACGAGAGTTTGAACAAAACGATTAACATATTTCAAAAGTGTTTGTAGTTCATTATATACTAATAATTAGATTTAAAAGTGATTTTAATCAACTGATTTAGGTTTTGCACTGGGGTTTCTTTTAACTCAAGGCAAAGATCTACATTGAAGTACCGAGAATATTTTTTCTCTCTGTTAAAACACCGGGATTCTGTAGACCCTCTCAAGGCACTAAGCTTATTTACTGTTACATATTTCTTGACTGGGCTAAGGTACCGGCAGTCGTCATCACGCTAATTTTCAAATAACACCCCTCGGAATAGTTTCATGTGTAATGGTGAAAAAAGTCGCGACATCAATGTTAGTTAAACCATATACTGACCAAGAGATTATTATCGAATTCATTCCTCTTCCTGGGTAAAATAAGTGAATACCCGGGCAACGCCGGTCATCCAGCTCGTACAGAATTACATTTTTTGAATGTTCAATTGTTTTCTTAGAGTGGTCAATAGAGAAATTAGATTTTGTGAATTATTTCAGATATTAATTCAGGCATCACAATTCCGTGCGAGTTAAGTCAGCACTAAATAGTGGATATTTCAATTATTTATGGCGTATTGATCTTCATCGTGCGATACGTACTTGTGAACGACTGACCTCGTTTAAACTTATCCACCTATTATTAACGGGTTTCACCGCTGAAGCTCAGCTTCACCGAACCAGGCTTTTATTTATTTTGTTCCTTTTTCGTTTCAAATGAAAGTTTTTAGGCTGCCCTAAACACTAATTTTATCCTTGTTCTTAAAAAAGACTAACCGATGTTAAAAAATTAAATCATGCAATGAATATGGTTGCTTAATGGGGTTTAAATGCTGTACTCTTTGGAAAAATATCGGTCTGTAAGTCAAGCAACAAAATATTATATGTTCAATCAATTCAGGAATATTGTTCTTATCTTGTGGGGGATGGAAGGGATGAAACAAACTTTCTCGTTCTATATCTGAAGGATGAAGAATTTTGATAAAACTGTTCTTACGTTCCTCGCGACGGAAAACCAAACAAGTGGGGATGAGGCACGACTACCGCCCCAGGCAGTAGGAGTGGTAAGGGCGGAAGTTTTTAAATAATAAAAACGTCTAATATATATGGGTTGAATAAATATTTTAGAGGTGTGTTATTTTAATACTGTTTCTAACTGCATAATTTGTGTTCAAACACAACCCCTTTCAGCAAGGAAGACGGATGGATGGGTGTGGAGGGAAGTCACATGAAAATAACAAGAAAAAATCTAGACTGGTGTCGAAACCAATGTAATGTGAGTCGCTGAGTTACTCAATATGCGATTTAAGTAGTATTTCATCCCCTCACTGGAAGATGGAAGGGGATAAAAGATAGTTCCGCGTACTACCATTAAAAGAGACAAAAATTTGGTAAAATTTTGTTCGCATGTTCTTAGTGACGAAAAAATTCAACTGTGATAATAAAAAACGACACAGAAAAAGAGGATGGAAGACGCGTAAATTTAAAATATAAAAAAGAGGCCACTACTAGTATTGAATAATGATTTATCCAGGTCAATTACTGTGACAGTGTTTCCAACAACACTAATTGTTTTGAATTTCAACCCTTTCATCAAGAGAGAGGAATATTCATAGGGGTGGGAGTGAAGGGCCCTCGCATGAAAAATAACAAGGGAACAATCGAAATTGGTGTTGAAGTCGGGTTTATGGGAGTCGCTGAGTTTCATCCTGACTTTCACATTGCCATATTTAGCTTGGGAGGGGTTTGCCTAAAACGGTAGGGGGGATGTTAAAGTAAATATAATGCAAAACAACTAACATTGGTGTCAAATCGTTGACGCTTTCGATGCAGGTTTAATCATTATTTGACCAAGAATTAAATAATGTCCCGGGGTGATACAAATAATTATTCGGACAACGACTGATATATATATATATTCAGTTTTTTTTTAAATTTAAGATCATGGGCTGATTTGGTCCCTGAGGTACACATGTTACAAATTTGGTCAAATTCGGATGAGTAGTTTGGACGCCTATAGCTATGATATGCATCCTGACGGACGCACTGACAAAAGGTTTTAGAATTATAGATGATCCAACATTGGCAATAAGTAAATAAAATTTTTAAGACCTGTTACATCCCAAATACGAGTTGAAACGACGTGTTTTGTGTCAATAATATAGATTTTACTCAATCATTTTACTGGTTATTTAATTATAATTAAGTGTCGACTTAGATATGTCATTAGTGAGCTAATTAGATATATATAAAAGTTGGAAACACAATATTTTAATTTTAGTACTCTACCAAGATATTATCAGATAAAGGTTTCTAATTATTTATCCATGAACTTTATCTGGTACTTGAATCACATGTAGTTTTATTGTGTTATTATTCTCAATATAATTTAAAATACATGGTTATATAAAATTATTATTGTAATTTTCAAGGTATTCTATGACAATTATATAAACGCTGTTATTATACAAAATTATTGCACACATTATATATTTAGTCCAGAAACAAGTTTATGTAACGCAGCATCGAATCCGGTCTCCCCCTTTCTCACGGGATTTATTGCCGTGTAATATCAGCTAGAGATATAGGACTTGACTGACATTTAATTTAGATAAGGTGGACGCAATTAGCAGTTAGTGGCATAAAACGTATGCAACAAAAAGCATTGCTCCATTAAAATTACGTATTTCCCTCTATCAGAGGAATTTGGAAACCCAGCCCTTCCCAATCTAACTTAAGAAAAGTTCATTAATGGAGTTGTCAAAAGACAACACCGACGTTGACCCAGGATCTACCATTTACATTTGTTCCAGAATTATATTCTGAAGAGTAAAGTCACCTTTTCCTTTATAACAAAACCCTTTTATTTCTAGTGGCCGTTTTATAATATTTTTATAATTATTTGTAGTCACTAATCACTGTAAGTCTCCGGTACGCTACCAAGTAGAGAGATTAAATACTTTTTTCGGTATCGCACTTTCTGCTTCCTGTATTTCACCTTTGTCGTAACTGGAAACATTTAAATATGCATAATAATAGCCGCTAAACATGTATTTCCCAATACTTTATAGTTTCTCGGTTTTTAATCTCGTTTTGTCATCATTTTTGTAATATACTGCTTCTGGACTTCATTCAACAAACTTCTACGACAAAGTTCTTCATCACTTATTTTTTTAAGATGACGAGAATAATAATAATAATAATAATAATAATAATAATGAAACTGTAACGTAAAATAAATGCCCTAAGGATAAAGTAAACTTTAAAACGAGTCTCCCTCTAGAATGATAGAAATGTATCGATAAATAATACCAATTTTTTTTTCCTGTTCCCAGCTAACCTTATACAGGATGCTGTCTGGTACTGTTTCATTACCAAAATTTTTAGGCCAATCTGATTTTTATAAATTTTCTTTCGTTAGTAGTTGAATAGTTCATTTATCTTTAAAAATTATGTAAATAAATAATACAGTTCGAAGTGTTTGAACTGACAAACAGGCAATAAAGCGTATAGTTAATATGCTACAAATTTAAGCCAGTAATACACCATTTAAAAAAAACTTCTGACTTATATTGTATAGGTATAAAGGCCATATAATCGAGGTCGTCACGTTTCTGACGCTCTTGGAAATATTACCGTTTATAAATTACTCAGATAACCACTATATTTAAAGGAACAACCAATTTCTTCAATTATTATCTACACTCAAAAAAATTACACAAAATTTAAATTTAAAAATACAAAAATTTGGTTACAATAAATTAGAAAATTTGTATCGAATGTCTGAAAAATATAAATATAATAACCAAAGTATTCTCACCTTGAATTATATTTTTTTGCAGTTAACAAGTGAAAATATGTGTTTGTCTTTATATTTCTTGGACGACAGGTCGTATTGTATCTATGCGATTGTACTAAATAATATGTTGGTGTTTATTTGTAATATTATAAGTGTCTTATTTTTTAAATATTGCATTACTAGCTTTCACTCTTACATATTAACATATTTTCCGTAAATAATTGCAATTTAATATTTTCAATTCACAAATCTATTTATCATATCCGTTAATACTTACGTAAGATCATAGTATTCATTTTCATATGGAAATAACGATCAAGAAACATGTTTACAAACAAAATACAGTGCTGATAGAAAGTGATGATTATAGTTAGAAAAAGTCTGGCAGAAGCGCAGACTACGAGGCTCCACTTGTTTACGCTCAGAAAAGAAACATTTCACACTTTTTCCTCGGCTGCCGACATTTTCTACTACTTTACTCGCCTTACAAGGCTCCAATTTCAATTCTAGTTTTATAATTCAATAACTAAAATTATAAATATGCAATTTATTTAATAAAAATCTAGATGTCAGTCTGCGAGATACATTCTTTATGAATACCTGGCACAAAATATTCTAGAAATAGATTTCAAAACTCTCTCTCTCTCTCTCTCTCTCTCTCTCTCTATATATATATATATATATATATATATATATATATATATATATATATATTTCAAAAACGCGTTAGTTCATGTAAACACCGAGACCCAAATGTAAAACGAATTATTTGTTGTGCAATCAGGGATTAGGGGGGAGTCAGAAGGAGACTCGTAAACCATAATAAATGACATATTGAAAGAGTTCAACATCAGGATTAATAGAGGGAAACCAAGGTAATGGAGTGTAGCATGGGAAACAGTGGAATAACAAAGGGTGTTAGATTGGGAAGGGATATTTTGTTGGAAGTTAAGGAATTCTGCTACTTGGAAAACGTAATAACTGGGAATGGCAGACATAAAGACTAGGATAGCACAGGCAAAGAAGGTATTCGCGAAAAAAAAGGGATTTACTTATGGATGCCAAAATTAACTTCTAAGAGGAATTACTAGAAAGTAAGCGTGCTAGATTTTATATATATATATATATAAAGATTAAATAATTATGTCAACAATATCCTGTACGTTGTTTACGTATATATATATATATACTTATAAAGTGTATTTGGAAAAACGTACAGTATATTGTTGACATAATTCTTTACTCTTTTTCCACTTAATAACAATCCCGCCCAAAACATGTGGTATACCGTGACACAAACTTCTTCATGCCCTCCTCGAAGAACTCTCCCACCAACCGCTACCCACACTTCAGAATCCATCTCTCAATCTGCTCGCCGGTTGCAAATGTTTGCCTTCAGGGAGATGAAAATATGATAATCGTAAAGGGCCAAGTCAGGGGAGATATTGTTCAAAACATCCCAACCAAATGAGTCCAAGAGCACATTGGTGGCTAAAGCTGTGTGAGGACGGGCATTGTCGTGTGACAAGCGCACTCCTCTCGTCATCATTCCACTCCCTTTGTTTTGAATGCCACTTTTGAGGTTTTCTAGGGTCTCTTAATATCGTTGTGCGTTGATAGTCCCCCCTGAGGTAGAAATTCGACCAAAAAAGGTTCCTTTTCGTCCCAAAACATTGATGCTATGATTTTTTGCCCAAAATAGTGAATCATTCTTCTGCCTCCACAGAAATCCCTGCACCACCTAACCATACTCGTTCTGTTCATAACTTCACCGTAAACCGTTTTGATTCACGGAAAAATTTCACAAGTAGGAAGCAAATCACAATACGTGGCTCAAACTTTGCGGCATTTCACGTAACTGAAGACTACAACTCGAGTTTACGTATTACTGTGTTCTTGCGATGAATGCCCTTCGTGAGATCTCCCCCTACCACTCAGTGTTGTCAACCCTCAAAAACCAGAGTCCGTTATGGTCACAGTACGCCTCACATTTCTCTGCAAAGTTTGAGAACAGTCAGTAAAATTCAGTAAGACGTAATCCATATTAAGCAAAACCCATATAAATACAAATGATGATTAAGAATCATCTTAGTCAAATTTACTTTTAATAATGTAAAAAGTACAACATATTAATAAGATTAATATGTCGTCTCGTTCTTTTCTTCTCTTTTTTTCCTTTATAAATAAAATTTTCTAAAAATTCAAAGAAAACAACCCATCAAATCTATATATAATTATATTAAAAATATGATATTATTTATATATTAAATCGATTAACGTCTGATATTAAAATATCTAAATGAAATAATATTTACATTAAATAATTTTATGACTAGTTTTTTCAGGCAGTATTCATTTTAATTAAAACCCGTTTTGGCGCATATTCGCACCTTCTTCAGTATTTTTCTCGATGAGATTACACACAAGTCTGTTCGGACCTCTCTTTAAAAATATTGTGTTTATAACATGTTAAATTTTAACAATTGATCGGATATAACAATAATCTGAACGAGAAAACACACGAAGAAGGTGCGAATATGCACCAAAGCGTCGTTTAATTTAAAATTAAAACTGTCTGGAAAAACTGGCCGTAAAATTATTTTATTTAGATATTAGTTACTGTTAATTTTCTGAAATTTAATTTATTATCAGGCTACTTGAGAATAATAAACGTAGTAGCAACCTCCCTATAATATATAAATAGCAAATAAGGTGGTGACATTGGCTGTACCTACCAGGTATTAGCTTTAGCACCAGGTAGACTGGGATCTCGGCCCTTCCGACTTACGGACGTGGGACTTCCTGTAAAAAACGCTGCATTCCAGACTCCATTTCCAGGCCATATTGGGAGCCTGCTGACCATGTCCCAGGGGGATTAGATTGTATGACCGTCTGCGACCTCGCAGCATAGAGCTCAAAACCTAGCTTATGTGAACCTAATTTTAGATTCCCTGGTTTATAGCGACAAAGTAAGAAAATAATATCACTTGAGTAATATTCCTGCAATCCCTTTTCTATCCATTCCTTCCTCTATAATTTGTAGTTATTTTCTTTTTTAATAGGCTCTAACAGTCTACGTAAGCGCTACGAATTTGTTGATTGTGCGTCAACACCGTGGTAAATTAATAATTCTATTTTTAAGTGGGAAGGTGCAGTCACTATCAATTATTGATAAGAATATGAGAATGCGTTGTGAAAAGTATATGCTCATACAGAATATTGCCTTTGAGAGTTTCTCGCAGGCATTTCCCTCCAGAGTGACTGCGGGGCTCACCTCATTATGTCGGGAATGCCTCGCACTCTCTCTGGGTTTATTTTTATCAAACTTCTCACATGCCGAGACACCTTCACCTATTTTAGAAGGTATATGTACTGGGGCCGAAGACATTTGGCATATGGCAAGAGTTGTCCGCTGATCCCATTGGATCAGTCGGCCATCTGCCTCCTAAGAAGGGTGAAGACATGGAGAAGGGAATGCTGCGACCCCACAGCAAACTCGTCTCCCGTCATTCGGAAGGGCGTGAGAATAGTACCCAATGCCCAACCTATCTGATGCAGGTTTTCTATGGTTTTCCCTGCATCTCCAGGTAGGATCCTTAAACCATAGCCTGGGGGCCATAGTCAACCCTTGGCTACCTTGCTCTTCCTTCCGTATCCCCCTTTTCAATTCCCTTCCCATGCTATTAAAGGGGAGTTTCCTGCTTCAGGATCATCCTCATGTAGCCTGTTACCCCCCGCCCCCCAAAAAAACAAAGTATATGCTTATCTTGTTAACGTGGCATTTCAGTGAGCTGCCCATTAATCACTCGTCGTGCAAATAAATAACTACCTGAGCTTGTCCAGGCACCGACATAAATAAAATCCAAGGCTGCGAAGAGGCGCAAATCGTTCTTGCTTACAAAATAAGTATATTTATATATTTATTGACGTTCCCCTGAACAAGGTCTTTCTACAATATTCTCCAGTACTTATCTAATTTTAATATCATTATTTTCTTCACATCCTTATACAATCCATCTTCTTTTTTGTGATTTCATTTGAGCGAAAAAATATCAGGGGCTCAAAATTCGCCGTTTTTTTGGTGAACCTAGCTAAGCGGATATGCAAACAACAGATGTTGCAAGTAGATTAAAATAAAATATTTTCCAATGTGAGAATCTTGACAAATGCATTTGTTTGAAAGGGAATTGACAGTGTCTCAAAGGTACCTTGGAAAAAATAAGATTCATGTTCAGTTAATATGTACTGAGGTTACATATAAAATTATCGATGCAGTTAAATCCGCCGAATAATAGAAATCAAAATATTTTTGTTGTTGTTGTGGTATTCCGTCCTGGTCTTTTCATATTCACATTGCTTCCACATCTCACATCCTCCCTAATATTCCAATCATATTCCATCCTTCCCCTCCCTCTTCTGTTCTTACGCCACACACTTCCCTCTAATACTAGTTTTACAAGACCCTCATGTCTCAAAACGTGTACTATTAAACTATCCCTTCTCTTATTCAAGGTCCTCCAAATTGTTTTTCTTTTAATTTTATTTTATTCAGAAATTTTTCTAGAGAGTTTTCGGCAGCTAACGAGTCGTAATGATCCCTCTAAATATAAACGATAAAATAAAAAGGAATTTATTAATTATGTGACAAAATTAATGCCATAATTTGGTTCATACATTTTTTTCGTACCTATTTTATTTAAAAGTTGAGAAAGTAATAATAATTTAATGAATTCATACAACGTACTGCGTAGTAGTAAAAAAATTCCTGTGTTCTATAACACGCCGTCTGTTAATCTGACAAACGTAGTTAAACAAATCTTATGTCATGCTGTATTGATCATAATGTATGATCGTTTATTACATATAATAAACATATTTTAAAAATAGAGATGCCAATTAATTAATTAATTTAGGATATAATATTGAAATAATTACGTTCTTTACAATTATTTAAATTTCTCAATTACATGAGATTAATAAGGGTCACATAGACAAAAAGCAAGTTGGCATAGACAATTATTAATAACATCATTATAAAATCATTTCATTCCAGAAGTTTACAATATAATTTCTGTTAAGATTAATAACAGTAGCTTCAGTGAATCAGAGCTTGGTTTTAATATTGTTCCAGTGTAATATAATTATTTTTTCAAATGTCAATTCATAATTATTAAAGCTGTATTTTGGTTTTAATGTTAGTACATAAATTAGTCATTACATGCCAAATGGTCTAAGTTGAGAAACGATTCCGTCTTGAACATTTCCGATTTTGATGAAACTTTTAAAGTTAGTACTATGATTCCTTTGGTGGACATCTGAAAAATCTAAGTTCTAAATATGCATTCCTGTCCGAGATGCGCGCTTTTTCGTAGAACTCGTCAGTCAACGTCGTCTCAAAAATCCAACTTTTGAGCTTTAATATTGTGGCAGTTATTAGAGAATGGACTCTGAAAATTCTAAAGTAAATATTATGCCTATATTGCGAAAATGGTAACGAAAAGCTACTCAAATATCATCCCCGGCCACAATCATCCCCCAAAATTACCCGGAACTTTTTTCGTATTTTTTCGTACAGTAGCTTCTGAGCGGCGATATTGCCACCTTTCTTTGATTTGAAATTTTTCTGTTGTACGTATTTGCACAGTTTTAGAAAACTATGCTCATTTTCTAATCTAAACAATTTTTTTGTAATACTGTAATAGTTACTTAATTACTAGTTGATATTTAACATCAATAGCTTGACTTATTTGTTATCAGTTTCAATATAGTTGTATTATCACTCCATATTTCCCCAGCGCACTCATAAGGAAGTGTAACAATATATTCCTCTTCTTAAACAAATCAATTTCTGAATCCTAAAAACAAATTGGATAAAAAAGAGAGTTTCAATAGTAAACAACTGTTCCGTTTGTCGCCGATAAAATCAGAAGAATCGGCCCTAGAAGGGCGCTGCGAGATTTATTCAGTGAGTCAAGTCTGGCCCGTCGCCAGGAGCACTCTCATCAACAGGAAGGAACCTGACACATCGCTTTGTTGACCGCTGTTTTGAGGGGCGTGGACCAAAACATAAATTAAATGTCCGGTCTCCGATCCGAGCCAAGTAAAAATAGGTCAGCTGCAAGGAGGCCCTGAGAACTCAAGTAAGTATTTGCGACCCGCAAGGAACACTCAATAAATGTTTGGGAATACACTGGAAGGGGCTTTCCTTCATTGTTATCTAGCATCTAATTTTATAATAAATATTCCATCCAGCCTCATAAGTGCGGAAGTTCGGCCGGAACCCAAACACTCGCGACAGCTGCGAATCGGTAAGAGCCGACTTTTATTTATTTATTAGTGTTTTAACAATCAGAACTATTTTATAATAAATATGTTCTCTGAGATAATTTTATGTTATTAAAATAACATGAGCGGGAATCCATCGTTAAGATTATTAAATCACTCTGCCATTTGTTTTTTGCAAGCCTTTTAAGGGGAGGTTCATGTTGTAGGGCAGATGCTAGTTCATCTGGGTATCATGTAGTGGCCGGAGGTGTCTGGCGCTTCTGTTTGTGCATTCCTCGCGAATAGTTGGCATTTTTATATCAGTATGGAGAGCCAATTTACTGACATACCATGGTGCATCAGTAATTAGTCTGAGGGTTTTGTACTGGAAGCGCTGTATTATATTTATATTGGATTTACAGGAGCAACCCCAGAGTTCAATTCCGTACGTCCATATTGGTTTTATGATTGCTTTGTATAGGAGTATTTAATTCTGTGGGGATAAGGAGGATTTTTTCCCCAGTATCCATTACATTTTCCTAGTACGCATGTTTCCCATTTCTGTGTTATTTGAGCACTCCATACGATTTAAGGTACATTTGTCGTGCGTACTTTTGGTCTCGTTTACAAGGATGCGCCACTTCTTTAGCCATACATCAAGGAAGGATAAATGATGTTTATTTTTGTTGGAGAACGTGTGTGGAGCAGTCTGACGTGATAGGAGGACGGTATCGTCAGCAAAAGTGTCTATATATGTTTCATCTGTAGTAGGCATGTCCGCTGTATATATGTTGTATGATAAGGGGCCCAGTACACTTATCTAGTGTACACCGGAAGTAATTGGACGCATACCAGAGTAACATTGCCTATATTTTATATGAAAGAATCTGTCAGACAAGTATGATGTTAAAAGCAGATAAATTTTGCTTGGGAGAGACGACTTGATCTTGGATAATAGGTCCTTATCCCGAACCATGCCAAAGGCCTGTTAAACATCGATAAAAAACTGGTAGACAGAACACTGGAAATAATATTACCTACTCGATGACACTGTTGGATCTAAATAGGTGATTTGGTATCAAGTTATCTATTGCATCTGTTTCATTTGGACTTTTGAGGTAATAAACAAATTAGACGGCTTCGGCGGGTTTACCAGGTTTTAATATCAGAACTATTTGTGCAAATTTTAGTGGCGTTGACCAGTATTTAATTATTAATATGGTGTTAAAAAGATTTCTTAAGAAGATTATAGCCGTTTTTGGCAATTCAGCATGCACCTCTCCAAACCTGGTGCCTTCTGTTTGTTAAGATATTGGATTTCAGTGTCTATCTCAGTAGTGGTAAAAATTTTAATAGGCACTGAGAGTCGCAGGCGCTTGACTTCGTCATTTGGTTCCATAGAGTGTGGCGTAACCTTGCTTCCCTCCAGAGTGACTGCGAGGCTCACCTCATTATGTCGGGAATGCATCGCACTCTCTCTGGGTATTTTTTATCATAGTTCTCACATTTCGCGACACCTTCACCTATTTTAGAAGGTATATGTACTGGGGTCGAAGACCTTGGGCGTATGGCAAGAGTTGTCCGCTGATCCCATTGGATCAGTCGGCTAACTGCCTCCTGAAACTGGTGGAAACATGGAGAAGGGAATGCTGCGATCCCACAGCAAACTCGTCTCCCGTCATTCGGAAGGGCGTGAAAATAGTACCTAATGCCCGACCTACCTGATGCAGGTTTTCTAGGGTTTTCCCTGCATCTCTTTAGGTGAAACGCCGGGTAGGATCCTTAAATCATATCCCGGGGGCCCTTGGCTACCTTGCTCTACCTTCCGCATCCCCCCTTTTCAAATCGCTTCCTATGCTATTAAAGGGGAGTTGCCTGTTTCAGGATCACCCTCCTGTAGCCTGTTAACATACAAAAAAACCTTACTCTGCATCCCCCCTTTTCAATTTCCTTCCTGTTGACTGTTTCAGGATCACCCTCATGTAGCCTGTTAACCCAAAAAATAAACTTTGGCAAAGTGATGAGCAAATAGTTCAGCTTTTTCTTGGTCGGTCTTGGCCCAGTCATTATTTGGTTTCCTTAATGGAGGATTTGTTGTTTGTGGTCTCCTCTTTGTTTTAGAACGCTTGCTTCATTGAAAATGAAACAGATAGTAGCGAATCTTATAGTGTGATTAAGATTAGAATGCACTTGGCTGTTCTTTCCCACTAGGGAATCCGCCAATGAGAGCGCTTAAGGTGGTCGGGACACGAAACGTTGTTGTAGCGTATTCTATTGTTTTGAATAAGCTTTGCGAACGCGTGTATGTAAACTAAGTGCATCACTGCATGCATTACCACTAATTTTATTCACACTATTACAATTCTGTGGATAATTTTCCAATTAGTAATTTGCATCAACATATGATTATTTTTGCCATAAATTCTCGTTATTAATATGATTCCCGCATGGTAGTTAAGTATTCATGTTCCTAATTCCTTTAAGAACTCGTTTCCTATCGTTACCTAACTCGAAAGTTGATGTCGTAAATCACAATTTCGTTTATCAGAGATTGCACAAACCGGGAAGCGATGAAAGAGGTGTCCTTCCACTAGGATCATTATGCAGGACATTTGGCTAGTTACGTATGTGTGTGCGACACTGTCACGCGCACAATGCCGATCTAAATTTTGCAGTTCTCAACCATACTGGGTTCAGAGGTTTTGCAGATAACTCACGTCACTTTGCTTGGAGTTTAAAGTCGGGTCTTTTGAAATTATTAATCGTTTAAACACAGATAAACAGCTGTTCGAGAGAAAATTGAAATGTGTTCAGTTTCGCGAATGTTGTAATATTTCATATATAACCTGAATCAGCTTTATGAACAAATAGCATACACAAATATAAACTCAATAAAGTAATATCGTATGAAACTTATTACATATTTAAACTTATAAAAATTATTTAATAGAGAATTATTTATGAATAGATATTTATCTTCGTCTAATTTCACACATTTTTATTTTTAATTTCAGTACAATCTATGTAATATACAAATCTTGCTGGTAAAAATTCAACTATGGATCCCACGTATTGAAAGAAGGAGAAAAAGTCGGGAAATTCATAATTAAAAGTTATCTGAACTTTGGTTAATGTTGATGCATGACGACGTGCCTTGCTATCTGGACTAAAACTCAAACTCTTGTAACAATTGTTGAAGAGCTTAGCGAATGAAGGTGTTAATTCAAAATTTTGTCATTTTGAGTTGTATAGTTAAAAGGGTTTTCTGGGGGTCGTCTATGACATGCATTGCTACTTTTCATGAAAATCGCAGTATTTTCTGAGATATTTTATGTGAAAAGGTGTCCATTCAGACAGTGGCACAGACACGCGCCTGTTCTCATTTGTGAAACGGCGGCTTCCACCTCCCTTGAGTGATTCGGGATCCTTTTATCGTTCTTCCACGTTCGGCAGACGGTTCCTTCCGGTGATGATTTTGCCGTCGGTACCTGGTCTTCCAGGAATTTTTTTGAACTGATTACGTAGATGCTCGAAGCCGTCTATCTTCTTTTCAGTTTTCCCCCCAGATCATATTGCTAACTTCTCTCACTCTCAAGCTACTTCTTCTTAATTTCTGATGTTTATCGCCAAACTCTATCCCTCATCTCATCTCCACCTTCTTACTTCCAAGTTCCATTCCCGTCTGAATCAACTTCGATTCTACGACTGCCCAACTTCCTCCTCCTTCAAATGTTCATGTCCGACTGCCGTGCCGTGAATCAAACATCACGCACCCTCCAGACTCTTCCTTCTTCAAATGTCCGTGTCCGACTGCCGAAATTTCTCCCATCCATCCTTGCAGGTCATCTCGTTCATTCACTTCACCATGAGATGCATGGCGGATCACCTGACCCTCAGCCTCCAATTAAAATCCAACTTGGCCCGCGGTTTCTCTCCCTAATTTCTGGAAAAGGACGCGCACCCTTCAGAATTCCTGAGGTCAAGAAACTGGACTCAGGTACCAGATTTTTAAGTCGCCAAACGGTCGATCTGTCACGTTCGGTACTCCGATGTCTCGCCTCTGTGGCACCTTAGTGTTTATTTGTACTGAATGTCTCCAATATGGGGAATTCTTCACCCAACAATGAAAATAAATGGCAATCGACGCATCCACTCATTACATAATAATAACCATGCAAAATCAGATGTCCACCAATGAGCATAAAACGAAGGTCTGAAGTAGCAAGCTGTTTGATGACTTTTATAGAAAAAGCCCTAAAAATTGTCAGCAATCTTGTTGCTAGCACCTGGTAAAAATAAAAACTTTTCATTTCTTTTTAATAATTGATTATTTTGGCTATATAGATTACAAGTTTCCTGAAGTATGACACACTTATATGAATTTGGACCGATATTTTTCTGTATTTGAAAAATAAATTCGTAAACATATTCACTGTATTGATGGTGACATGGCCATTACAAATAGTGCCAGAAGGAATAATCCAATTAAAGTCTCAAGGCAGACAAGTTCCTGAAAACTCAGGTTATACAATAGGAAGACTTAATGGAAAAAGTATTAATGAAAAAATCCTGTACGGTCCTCCACTTTTTCGGGGATTCCTTCAGACTCTGATTTGTATATCAATAGTAAATAATGAGTATTTGCAAATACTTATTTTACCGAGCGTATATATTCATGAAATATTAAATTTTGTAAAGCGAAACACTAATTTGTTTCAAACAAATGGCGAGTTTCATAAATACGCGACTAGAAATCGTTCAGCTCTAAGGTCGGACAAGCATCGCCTTGCTCTACACCAGAAAAGTATTCACAATACCGGGATAATTTTATACAATAGCCTTTCGCCAGAGGTTAAAAATAGTACCTACAAAAGCTTCGTGAAGCAGAGTAAAATTATTCTTTTAAATGGCGCGTTTTACTCGGTACAGGATTTTCTTAATCGTCCTTCTAGTATTTAAATCAAGGTTCCTGCAAAAAGTGTTGAATGAGCTGCCTTATAAAATAGCACATATCTTAAAATTTCTATTCAGTTTTTTCTGCTCTTTTGTTTGTTTGTTTCATGTATTGCCTGGAGCTACGACGGAAGGACAGTTTCCTGGTCGCAGAGCTCCAAGTAGTTAAAACTCCATTGCGTGTTCCTCAGTGTGTGCTTGTTTGTGTTTCCCAGTGTGTGTCCGTGTTGTGTTTATATTGACTTTTGTCTATATACACTTTCTTTTACTAATTTATTTTAAGTTTATTTGTCTTTAATTATTTACTTTATTTTGTTCATTTTTAATTTTTAATGTATGACGTATCCTATTTCCTCAATCGAGGATTAATGGAAACAACAATAAATCTAAATCTAAATAAAATGTGTTATTTTATTTCAAAAAACACTTCAAGCAAGGCTAAGTTATAATATTTGTATAAAAAACGCTTGAACTATATATCTAAGAAACTTAGATTGTATTTCCAAAAAACTGGTCCGTATTAGACCAAATTTGGCAGACGGGTTCGTCAGGCCCCGAAGCTGCCCATGATCGTTTTTTAATTTAACTAAGAAATAATAAACTTTTTTGATCGTTGATATGTTAATTTGTTTGATTTTTTGCTTCAGGTAAATTTTAATGTATAATAATTACTTATTTGTAAAATCATTCGATACTGACATTCCTCACAGGTAAAAGTATTAAATTAAATAAACTTTATGAACAATAATTCTGTATATATGTAAAAAAAGATAAAATATCAACCAACCTCCATTTCTTTTCACTTTTCGAAGGTGTTTTGTCAGTGGTTTCCCGCCTCTAGCTAAGTCCGTACTCAACTTGAAGAAACGAGTAAGAGCTTATTCTCCTTGTCTCACCGAGAACTATCAGTAGATAGCCATATTTCCAAGGTGGAACAACCACCATTCCCCTGAGCTACGACACAATAAAAAAATTAATTTCTAAACCACTCCAACTTTAGGCCCCTGTAGTTCGAAAACTAAGAATATTAGATAAATGCTGAGAACACTTGATCGATTGTAAATACGATTCTCTACCATTTTGCTAACGTGACCTTTTCTTCTCAGGCCACCGGATATGGGACAAAATAACACCTCTTTGTATAAAAAAACGCCATTTTGACGATTTTTCGTCGTTTATATAACCTAGGATTGAAAATAGGTTGGATTGGATAACAGACATAGATTTCGAATGTTGGAAAACATAAAACGAGTGTTTTCTCACCCCTCTAGCTAAAATTGATACCTCTGGAGTAGAACTATAAATGTAAATGTTCTCTCAAGTACTGTAATAAACTTATTTTTAATTACATTCCTGTTTTATTATTTACGTGAACTCTAGCAACGCCGGGTACTTCGATTATATCCTTATATAATCAGCGAAAGTCCTATTACTAAGCAAATCTTTTTTCCAAAATACAAGACAAAAATTTCCTATAATTTTTCCCAGCGTAACACCTTCTTTTTAGTTATACTAGAAGTGATAGCACAGATTGTGCACCAATCTCATCAGATGATAGAAAAAAGGCATTGATAACCAACAGACATCTTTTGGAAAAGTGCCGGTCACATTTGCAAAACCTTTAATGATTACTTTCGCAATTTTTGGCGTTATCACCTTGTTGCACTTGTTATGTGCGTTCAGATATGTCATTTTCAATATTTGTTGTTCCAAACATGGCGATGGGAAAGTGAATACAAAAACCACCTATGTAGAACACCGTAGAAATATAAATTAATCCTTAAGTGAACTGTTTGACAGATTTACGCTTTAGCTACATAAAATACTGTTCGCTATTTATTGTGCAAGGCAAATGACACTATCAAGTTTCTTTTGAGCTAACGGAATTAATTTATTATGTTGGGCGTGATAAAAGAACGCATTGTTGGCTGAACGCTCTCCTAACTTCTTTGATCTGCGTTTCTTGGCGGCGCGGCAGAATCTTTGTGGAGCAGCTCCTCCTGCCATCTGTGAGCGGCTTGGCGAACTTACGCCGCGGTTGTTTCCAAGCAACATTTAATGAACTTGAAATTCTTTTGCCTACGTCTTCCAACGGCCCTGCCACTCAAGTTCATTTATTATTTTTTTTATTATGATTAATGGACAAAGTTTTCCGTTTAAAAATAAGCGTTTCGCCCGCGGCGACAGTAGTTCAAACAGCGCCCGCCGGTTATTCATTGCCGTCACACTACAACGTACGTAGCTAGTTATATATGAAACATCAAATAATTTGAAAAAATGTTAGATATGTTTATAGTATAACAACGTATTAGAACGAAGGAACTAAGTAATAGGTTCGGCTATTTGCTTGTGTGTGTGATGTGGTATTCAGTCGTAAAACTATCTTACGCAAGCCTTTTCATTGACTTATAACTAGCACGATCCACATCCTCCCTAACTCCTTAACGTATTCCATCCTTGGCCTCCCTCTTTTGTTCTCACCCCACACGCTTCCCTTTAATGCTAATTTTACAAGAAACTCGTGTCTTAAAACGTGGCCTATTAATCTATCCCGTCTCTTGGTCAGCGTCCTCCATATTGTTCGCTTTTCCCCTATTCTGTTTAGAACTTCCTCGTTAGTGATTCTATCAACCCATCCGATCTTCAACATTCGCCTATAGCACCACATTTCGAAAGCTTCATTCTTTACCTTTCTGCAACTCCTACCATCCACGTTACGCATGCGTATAACACTACGCTCCATGCGAGTATTTTTTAATGATTTCCAATGAGTCACACTTATATTACCAGTACGTAAATTGCTCTTTTTTGCCTTCCTTGCCTGTTTCTATCCTCCTCTCTATGTCTACTATACTTCTACCATCCCTAGTTATTATGCTGTCAAAGTAGCAGAATTCCTGAACTTCCTTAAAAATGTCCCTTCCCAATCTAACACCCTTCGTTATCCCACTGTTTCCCATACTACATTCCATTACCTTGATTTTCCCTCTATAAATCCTCATATTGAACCATTTCTCAAGAACCACGTTCATGCCATTTATTATGGTTTCTAAGTCTTCTTCTGACTCCCCTAATTCTACAATATGTAATTTGCGTATGTATAAGGAAAATATTGTTGCCGTAAAGGTAATCTGAGAATATACTCCAGTTATAAATCTAAGCGTGACTAAGCTATTTAGCAGCATTAACTGTAATAGAGACCTATGAAACATCAAATTGGCGATAGAACTTCGTAACATATTAATAGGTCAACTCTATATTACTTCTAAATTTACACTGAAAAATAGTGAAATAATTGCCGATATGTGGATAAGAAAGCTAAGGATGCTCAAAATCAGAAATGTATTGCATTGAACCATTGTTGAATTAAGGAACAGAGTATATAAATCATAAAATAAACCTTCCACGATAATTATTCTCAATTTAACCATCGCTAATAAGTGTATAAAAGCAATGGAATGAAGTCCAGCGATGTGTAAACACAATGAGAATAATAAATATTTTTTTGGTGGACAGGTTGCATGAGGATAATCCTAAAATAAGCAACCCCCTCCCTTTTAATAGCATAGGAAGGGAATTAAAAAGATAAAACTATAGATTAAGAATCTTACCCGGTGAGTCACTTAAAACAGATGCAAGGAAAACCCTACAAGACCTGCGTCATCAAACGTTTGGACGCTGGTCACACACCTTTGCTGTAGGGTCGCAGCATTCCCTTCTCCTTGTCTTTGGCTGTTTTGGGAGGCAGGCAGACTGATACAATGGGATTACCGGCAAATCTTACCGTATGCTCAAGGTCTTCGACCCCAGCAGATACATATTTTTTTTGGAATCGGCCACATGAGGGTGATCCTATAACAGGTAACTCCCCTTTAATAGGGAGTTGAAAAGGGGGGATCTGTAAATTAGTTACATTAATTAAGAAATAAAGAACACTGCGGGTGATTAGCAAAGAATGAATAACCAAATAAATTCGATACGATTTACGTTTACAAAAATTTAAATGATCTGTGATCCCGGATCCTATAGATTTTTAATTTCACCGACTGCTCTTTAATAACTGCCAAAGTTTTAATTTAGTTGATAGGGGGAAAAGTGCAGTTTTAAAGCTGAAAACTTTATCCATTAATCATAATATATATTATGTCAAGTCGAAAATGGCACTCAAAATCTGCTTCCTTCTACCCCTGTTTTCATTCAAATGTATAGTCTGATGTATGGTTCGATTTTCATATTTATCGGAAGGGAGTGTGGCGTTATATGGATGTGAAACACGGACGATAGGAGTTGCGGAAAGGAAAAGAATAGAAGCTTTCGAAATGTGGTGCAATAGGAGAATGCTGAACATCAGATGGGTGGATAGAATCTCAAACGAGGAAGTTCTAAGCAGAATAGAAGAGCAAACAATATGGAGGACGTTGGCCTAGAGAAGGGATAGATTAATAGGTCTTGTAAAATTAACATTAGATGGAAGTGTGTTTGGTGAGAACAGAAGAGGGAGGGAAATGATGGAATTCGCTAAGCAAATTATGGAGGATGTGGTTGTGCGTTATGATGGTATAAAAAGGCTTGCGCAAGATAGGTTAGCATGGAGGGTTGCATCAGACCAGTCTTAGAACTGAATACCACAACAACAACGGAACATATACACAAAAAATGTAATTTGATAAACTTAATTGTTGAAAGGAAGCATTGCCATAGTAAGCTCATTATTCCCAAAAGTGACGATTGTATAGGTTTTGAAAGAGAAAAATATTTTACCATTATTTTAAGTTGAATTATTGTTTCTTAGCGCGATCATAAAACCTGAGGAAAAGAGCGATTTTAGATGCTTGATAAAATGAAGTCGTATACCATGTAGCAGTGTTTCCCGAACAACGTGCGTAAAACCGTCAAGTATCGCTGCCCTAGATTTCAGCAAAATTGCCGTAATAGCGCTTAATGCAATAAAGATGTTGTTTTAGTGGTCTCTGGAGTGGATGCGTTGGCTGATTTATGGGCGCAGCTCGAGGCTTTCCAATCTACAGGTCCCGCCCGCCTCCGCAGCCATCCACTATTCACAAATAATAACAGCAGCCTCCATTATTACACAAGGAAACGTAAATCGAAAAGGGAAGAACGAAAAGTAATAAAAATAAATCTGAAAAAAAAAGAAGCAGTCCAGTCCAGTGGAATTAAATGTTTTCGTAAAGCAAGGACAAATAATTTCTCCTCCTCACTTGTACGTTAATATCGTCCACTCTTCTGAAATATCACCGCTGTTACAGATAATTTAAATTTATGTAATGACTGTTGTTACTGTCACCGTAAATACCAAATAAACTAGGCCTATAAATTTTTATCTTACGCTATGTATTTGGACCGAACTTGCGCACGATCATCGCAAATTAAACAAACAGGTTTCACATCGCATGTCACTAATTACCGAATAGCAAATGGCGGAAAGTTTTCAGAGTCGAGGTGCATTGAGCCTTCCTCAAATTATAATAGGGACTGTGAAAGTTGTAGCCTGAAAATCAGGCAGTCATTTTTAACTACGAATATGTGATTCGTGCTTCAAAGAGTTCAACGTAAGTTACCTATCATAAGAAAGATAAATTATGATTATATAAAATAAGGAATCTTTGAGACGTTTCGTGCAAGAAATATTGTGCACGTATCGTAAGAGTCAGTTTCTGACATTTAATTATCTACGAAGCACAATATTGGAAGAACAGGGCTTGGGTTAGCGTTTTCAATTTAACTACTAATTCTGTACTACCTCCTTTAACTTATAACTTATATAAATATTAATTTGTCCGCAATAAAAGTTTTTTGTTGAAAATGATTTTAAAGTAGTGGCTTTTTTAGGTATTATTAAATTTTTTACACTTAAAGTTCCTCTTTAAAAAACCTATTATTATTATTATTATTATTTAAATACAAATTGACTTTTTAGATGAGCACATTTCTCTCAGGGTGTTCGTGGGCTGGGTGGCTATTTAAAGCAGTGGCACAATTATTAGGGGCTGCATTCGTATGTTACTTGAGTTATGGTCCTGGCTGGCGATCTGGGTATTTTCCAAGCTCCTCGCTCGTCTCTCCCGTTACTGCCCCGTCTCTAACCTACTTTCGGCTTTCCCCAAACTCAGACGGCTGACAAAATTTGGATGGCCATGCCTACAATCGCAAAAAGGTCCGAAATGTTGCAATGAAGCAGATCGTTTAAATCGCTCATTACAATTCATTATACCAGTAGAAATTTTTTTATATTCATTTTCTTATTTCTTGTCTCGATCTATAATATTTCAACCCTATTGAAAAAAGAAGAATGAAGTATAATCAAAATAAATCTGTAGCAATAAATAAAATTTAAATGGTCTCTCTGGATGTTTGACTCGAATAGACTCCGAAACGGCTCAACGAATTTTAATGAAAAATTTAGGATTTAAAGGCAGGAGATTTAACTTAAATATTCGGGTATGTTTCATTACAATATATTGTGGAAGATATTATTATAATAAAAATATAAAACATTCGACGCATTCTTGGCATATGCGTATCTAAATCTCAAAAATTGAATGCGAGTTGCCTAAACTCTTGATCTATTTATGCTCCGAAACGGTTTATCGGATTTCAATGATAATTTCAGGGATTGAAACAGGAATATTAACTTAAATTTTCTTGTATGCTCCATTTCAATATCTTACAGAAGATATTAATATAAATATTTATAAATCCATTGAATTGCCGCGCGAAAGCTGACGTGAAACTAACTGCGAGTTATAAGTCCCATTAGGCGTTCTTATACCATTCATCCAACTTACTGTGTTATTATAAGCGTGAGAGAGATAGAGTGAGGGAGGGCAAGTATTCTCACTCCATCAATTGTTGGAGCAGGATTCGCAACGCAATTAACTTAACGTTGGCATACGACGTATACGTAAATAGTTTTTATTTGTCACCTCAGGTTAATTTTAATATTTAATAATCGCTCATTTTTAAATGCAAATAAAATAAATATAATTTATCCCGATAAATATAATTGAAGTTTCTGTATGTCTGGAGGTTTGCATCGAATTAGCTCTGAAAAGCGTGAAAGCGTTTCAATGTATTCAAATTTATCAAAATTCTGTACCTTTTGTTTCGTTTTTAGAAAAAATTAAAAGAGTTATTTGCTCAAGTTCCACACGAACGAAGTCGCGGGCATAGCTAGAAATACATAAAAACAGGCACTGGGTAAGTGTTAGTCCCCAGTTCGACCCCGACCAGTCGATAATTCTCCATCACGTTCTTCAAAAGAAATTAATTTTTAAAACCGTTTTAACAAAATGTAATTTGTATTCAATTTTTGTTTTTTTCATAAATGTGGATATAAATACTTTTACAGAGGAGGGGAATCTCAATCACTAATAACAAATTCAAGAATAATTAAAAATAATTAAAAATTTAGTTATTAAAACACATTTAATTTTTATGCATAAAGAAACTTATCAGTATATTTAAAAAATTTTATAATTATAAATCTTCAAATGCCATAAACATAATCCGGTTTTTTCTTATCTTGTCTTCTAAAATTAGTCGCAAAGTCAATATTGCTTCTCTTGTCCCTACATTATAAAACCAAATTGCCGTCTCCTAACTTGCATTCAATTTGACGTTGCATTCTCCTATATACTATTTCAGTTTACAAACAATATTAATGAGAGATGAGGCGCTGCGGGAGTTTCTCGCAGACGCTTCAGCCCAGAGTGATTGCGGGGCTTACCTGATCATGTCGGGGATGCCTCGCACTCTCTCTGGGTATTTTTTTTATCAAAGTTCTCATATGCCGAGACACCTTCACCTATTTTAGGAGGTATATGTACTGGGGTCAAAGACCTTGGGCATATGGCAAGAGTTGTCCGCTGATCCCATTGGATCAGTCGGCCAATTGCCTCCTGAAATTGGTGGAGACACGGAGAAGGAAATGCTGCGACCCCACAGCAAACTCGTCTCCCGTCATTCGGAAGGGCGTGAAAATAGTACCCAATGCCCAACCTACCTTATGCAGGCTTTCTAGGGTTTTCCCTGCATCTCTTTAGGTGAAACACCGGGTATTGTCTAGAATTTTACGAACACTGTCCTTTAATTCTCTCGTAACTGCCAGTAAAATTATAAAATTATAAAAAAAACGGTGTTCAGCCTTTACTCTTGCACTCGGGGTAAGAACCGAAGAGGGAGGCCAAGGATAGAATGCACTTCGCTGACTTGGGGATGTGGTAGTTACGTAGAAATGGAAAAGTTTGCACAGGAGGGTTGCATCAGACCAGTCTACGTCTGAAAGTTACAACTACTAACTACAACTCCCGAGGTCAGCCTGCCATCACTCTTCTAACCTGTTTTCAAAAGCAGTCTTTTTAATTTGCCGCCCTCGCGCCAACATCAACTCCGCCATCACTGTCGCAAAACCCTCTTTCCTCCCTTATTAATGCAATTTCCGGGGTCCACTTAGCAAGGCAGTTCGTGTACCTGCTTAAGGAAACATCCATCCTCGTTTGACACAGAGGCTCTTTTGCTCCCAGCTCTTTCATTTCTCTCACATCTGGCTTTGCAAACCTCGCTACTGAATTGACCGTCGCTATTGTCCCCCTTAAGGTGACAAAAAAATTAGCAACCACAGTTGTCACAGTTTCTCAAAAAATATTTTTAAAAAATATTTGCAGGCCCTAAAAATAATTTTTTTATAATTATTTAAAAGAAAACATTTTTTTAAATATTTTATTTAAAAATTAATTGAATCATTTTAAAAACTAATATGTATTGTTTAAAGTACCACTGATAAAAAATATTTGGGGACAAATAATAAAAAGCAGCAAAAACATATATTAGTCATATGAAATCTATAATCCTTACAGAAAGCTTTTATATTTATAATCTGTAGCAGTTCTAAACAGAATAGGAGAAGAGCGAACAATTTGGAGGACTTTGACCAAGAGAAGAGATAGATTAATTAACCACATGAGACATGAGGATCTTTTAAAATTAATGTAAATATGTAAAATTAGGGAAGAGTGTGAGGTAATAACAGAAAAGGAAGGAAAGGATAAAATAAGATAAAACAGTATAGAAATGAAAAATAGCTTGTGCAGGATAGGTTAGCGTGAAGCAGATCAGTCTTAGGACTGATTACCATAACAAAAATCTGTAGTACCTGACAAAAAATAATAAATAAATAGAAGGGATTTTTTTCAATCAGGAAATAATAAATAAGTAATTTTTTAAATAAAATGCTTTCGGAATAACTTTCTATTATAATTATTTTGTTTTTAATATCTCATAATAATGATAATAATATTACGTGAGAGCAAAGCTTTGTATCCGTTTTATAGCAAATTGTGTTCACGAAGGAGTTAGTTAAAGTTTATGGAAAAGGAGTGCAGGACAACGTTACAAATTCATTAATTTAAAGAAGCATTCATTGTTTACGTTCATCCAGAATGTCAAACACATAAATGATTCTTGTCAAACAGTCGCACAGTGCAGAGATATCGCTGAAGTATTACGAATACACTAAACAAAATCAAATAAAAGGTGCTTACATTCTATATTTCTATAATAGTGAAATACAGCTTGCTTATTATCTATTATTGGCAGTTTCAAAAATGAGTACATTCAGATATTCTGACTTACTTCCATTATGCCTCTGCATTAAATATTGATGTGTTGTATAATTACTCCTGTGCGCATAGTAATAGGCATAAAGAAAATTTAAATAGTATAGAATATTCTAAAAAAAATGAGTTATAATTAAATGCGCACTAAATGCATGCCCAATAATTTTTATTATGGCTTGATGGATTTACAATTCATATTTTACAATAATGTTCAAACTTAAAAATTTAATAAGTTACGGTTGATTTTCGATCAATCACAGGAATTTTCGATAATGGCGGGTCGATATTGAAATGAAATAAAACAAGCTGTTTATGAGGTATTTGCGAAATTCTTTTTTATTTCAAAGGACATACCTAGACTTTTCAAATAAAAAATGAATTACATTAATACCTCACACAAAGCTTGTTTTATTTCAACATCTAGCCGTCCTAAAGAAAAAGTCTATAGTGTAATGTTAGTTAAGTAATTTTTGGTTCTTTTTATAATTATGCTGGATTGCTTTGGTATTTAACAAGAATAAAAATTTAATTTAATTTTTTAATTGAATGGAATCTTTCATCCAAAGAGAGATATAGGCAAAGGTTGGAGTGACAAATATGCGATTAAGTTTTATAATTGAGAGTTTATTTTGACTTATCTGTAGTCCAGAATGTAATTCAATTTATTCCTTTCCTTTGCTTTCCGTAGGCCACTTTCACAGACACACACAATGAACAATAAAACGCTTTCCTCTGCTTTTAATTTTAATTTCACTTCACTAATATTTCCTCATTTATTAATAATCCAAGTAGCTCAACAATAATAAAATTTTCTTACAACTTCCTACTTTCTCGCCTATGATCCCACGGCTACTGTCTCTCTCACAACATTTTGCTCAATTCTTACATATTGAAATTTTAATTCATCCGTTCTCCCGGGACACCACGTCACGGCTCTGGAAGTCTTAAAAAACATACTGTGTAGTTTGGTGTTTACTGTGCTACTGTCTCAGTTTCGCTGCCCACCGCCATAAATTACGTCAAACTTCTCCTTTTCGACCTTCAGGCAACCCTCTTTACCATTACAGGCCCCGCAGCTTTAAAATCCTCACAAATACTGTTTGCTCTCTCAATTTTACCTCATTACAATAGTATTGTTAAATTACTGTATTAAATCTACAATGAAATTCAGAATAAATAAATGAATGTTTGTTTTGTCCCAAATGTGGGACCTCTTCCGTTAACACGCTGATGAGAAAAGAGACCAAAATTTTAAAAAGGGCAACGGAATACAAAGAAAATCTTCATGACGGGGTCGACGTTAAATTGTGTTTAAAAGTATTGTATAAAATACGATTTATAGATTTATCGGATTTAACTTTCCTGGGATCTGGTCAATAACTTTTAACTTTTTTTATTAACGTAATGGGTAATAAAACTTTTTTCGGTCACTGTTTTGAGAGTTATTTTATTTTAAAAATTGTAGCTTTCGGCAGTTATACTGCCATATTCATCCTTGTACTACAAACTATTTTATATTATCCCTATTTTCCGCACAACTTACGTTGGTAATACAAACAGTTTGTAACAGACGACGTTTAAAACAACACAAACATTTTAAATGTTAACAACCTACATTGTACGGAAAATAGGGACAATATATAATAGTTTGTAAGTACAAGAATGAATGTGGCAGTATAACTGCCGAAAGCTGCCATTTTTAAAATAAAATAACTCTCAAAACAATGACTGAAAAAAGAGCTTTATTACCCATTTCATCAACATTTAAACGGTCAAAGAACGCAATACATTTCTTATCAATGTAAAATATGATATCACATCGCTCCTTTTTACATCATTTAATATATTGAAAACATCTCATTTGCTGCATTTTTAATCTTGAAGAGCTTGAAACGAATACAATACGTCTTAGTATAATATGCTGTGCTTAATTTAGGGAACATCCGTCGTTAATAATTCAGTGTTTTAAATTTCGCAGATATAATTACAAGAATTAACTGTCGTGATAACATATGATTCGTATTACTCGTAGCCTAATTTTTGAGAGAAGTCAGTTTCGTGCTGTAGGTGATGTCCATTTTTGTGGACAGGACAGGCACTTCGGGACTTTGGCAACATTGTGGAGGATGTAACTACATGCTGGCAGCTCAAGGTTACTCGCATTGGCGGACTTGCTAATGACACGTCTCCAGAAGATCACAGAAATGTGGCCAGTACGTAAGATTATTCAGTCCTCTGAGTCCAATTAAATAACTAAACTATTTTCATATCCTATATACTACGATCATTTAAACTACCTCTTGTGACAAACAATGCAGCAATATTTTTAAAAGAAAAAATCACCACGGAAGGTCCTAAATCTGCATTACCATATGATTCACACCGCCATAACTGAAGACCTACTCAATATTACAAGATATATGTCTGCCATTAGCAGACATTTTTATAATTAAAAATAAATAAATCTAAAATAAACATTTGGCCTGTAATCATGGCCGAGCAATATTTCCCAAAATCCAGCAGCTAACAAAAAAATAATTACAGAGTAATTTCTTGTTTTTAAAGTAATTATTCAGCAAATAAAGATGTCTAGCCTGTAATTAAAGAAATTCATATAGTCCTTCCTTTAAAACTATGCATACGCATAATACATAACCTCTACATACGACAAGCAGCAGTAATTGGAATAGAAGATCAAGAAAAGAAAGCCGTAATCAAGAAGTGAGTAAGCCAAGGATGCAGTCTGTCGCCCATTTTGTTTAACTAATATATATCACAGACGATGAAGAAAGTTAAAAAGGATTATGGAAAAGGAATCATACTGGAAGGAGAAGAAATAAAAACTCTACGCTTTGTCGATGATATTGTAGTATTAGGGGAGTCAGAACAAGACTTGGGAACCATAATAAATGGCATGAACGGGGTACTGGAGAAAGAGGATTAATAGAGGGGAAACCAAGGTAATGGAGTGTAGTATGAGAAACAGTGGAATAACAATCGGGGTTGGTGTGGAGGGACGTTAAATAAAAGGAACGCGAAATCGATTTATATTTGTGTCTTTTCCGGGGTTATGGAAGTCGCTGAGTTAAATTCTGACGTTCAAAATGCAATTTAAGTTGTACTTCATCACCAGGGGAAGGCTATTATAAGCACAAAATACCCGAAAATATTTCAATTAATTTTCCTTTTAGATTACCGAAAGTTTCTGTACAAATTTTTAATAAGTTTTATAATCAAAATTAAAACATAATTTTGGTTTTTATTAAATTTTATGAGTGATTTAAAACCAAGTGTTTTTATCAATGTTCATCAAAATTAAAATCAGTCATAAAATGCAAAAAAGAATGTAACGTATATTTATGACTAATGTATCTCATCGTAGTTTATAGGAAGCTCATTTACAGTTCTGAAGCAATTTCATTGAATTTTATCTTCAAGGATTATCATGTCGTTACGATTGTAAGGTTTCAATTCTTGTGCGTAACTTTCTTTCAAGATGCCAGAATCTGCTGCATAAAAATGTATGTATTCTTACACCTAGGCATTATCTCCCATTGATGCTCATCGCATAGACATGAAGCATAAACTCGCAGTGAATAAAATATATCTGCTTCGCCTACGCCCGCTCGGTGAAAGGTGACTGAACAGAACAACGTAACACAACACAGCGGCTACGGCCAAGGAATATCGTCCTTGACTACTCAAGTAGTTTCTGTCGCATTCAGGAGGAATCTCCTTTCCATAGACATCCGATCGTTGATTTATATACAGTATTACTTTCAGCATCATAGAAATCCTAATTTTAACAAAATAAAATTGACTATGAGCAGTTGGTGGCTAACAGGCTACATGAGGGTGATTCTGAAGCAGGCAACTCCCCTTTAATAGCATAGGAAGGGGCTTAAAAAGAGGGAGATGGAAGGAAGAACAAAGGTAGCCAATCGTTGACTAGGGCCCCCAGGCTACAGTGTAAGGATCCTACCCAGTGTTTCACCTAAAGGTGATGCAGGGAAAAACCTAGAAAAACTGCATCGGATAGGTCGGGCTAGTGGGTACTACTCCTGCGCCCTTGTGATGACGGGAGACTGGATTGTTATGGGAACGTAACAAACCCGCCTCCGTGCCTTTATCAGCATTGAAAGGCAGTTGGCCGACTAGTCCATTGGGATCAGCGAACAACTCTTACCGTATGCCGAAGGTCTTTGATTCCCTTACATGCACCTCTCAAACTGCTCAAGGTCGTCTTAGCCTGCAGGAGTCTTAAATTAATTGCCTTGGCCATGGACCAAGGTGCGAGGGAAAGAGGAAAACCCGGAAGGAGGAGGAAGTCAGCCCTGACGGACTTACCAGAATTCCACCTGGCTCTCACACATTTCTCTACTGACTCGTTACTTGAACTATGCTGCTGCTATTTTCGGGTGAGGGCGTACCTCATTTAAAATTTAAGTTTCGGGCTGGTGCCCATGACTTTATATGACATTTTTTAAATGTGATTCCCTGACGTGCCTAAATATGTGGTTAGAGCTGGCTAGACTCTTTTAAAAGTTTTTCATGATTTGCGGTCCCGTTAGGTTTTGGGATTAAGTTTTTTTAGGAGTTTACTGGGTTATTATCTGGTTGTTAGCCATTAATTTTGATTGTGCATTGTTAATTTGTCCTAGATTGCGAATTGTTTTAAATTTAGACTTCTTGCAGTTTTCATAGAATTTTCTGGTTCTGTTTTTGATGCGTTCCGGAATTTTTTCGATTTGGGTAGCTGAGCAGCCCAACGCGTCGCTTTTATATGGCCTAGTGTGTGCGCTGCACTTGAGAAATAAACATTTTTTTATATTTTCTAAATACTTAAAACATATTTTTACTTACATAAAACACTCATTATATTTATAAGTTCGCGCTAAACAGACCAAATAGATGGATCACCTACGCTATTCTTATACATAAAATTCTTTGTTTACGTATAAAATAGCTCAAATTTCGTACGTCTGTGTGTTTGTGTGCATGTTCCGCATATTCGTGTGGAGTGTGGTATATGGTATAAGTTCGGTATATGGATGCGAAACGTGGGCGATAGGAGTTACGGAAAGGAAAAAAATGGAAGAATTTGAAATGTGGTGCAATAGGAGAATGCTGAAAATCAGATGTATGGATATAATCACTAACGAAGAAGTTCCAAACATAATAGGGGAAGAGCGAACAATTTGGAGGACTTTGACCAAGAGAAAGGATAGATTAATAGGCCAGGTTTTGAGACATGAGGATCTTGTAAAATTATCATTAGAGCGAAGAGTGTGGGGTAATAACAGTAGAGGCAGGTTAAGGATGGAATACGCAAAGTAGATTAGGGAGTATGTTGGATGTGGTAGTCATGAGGAAATGGAAAGGCTTGCGCAATATAGGTTAGCACTGAGGGTTGCACCAGATCAGTCTTAGGTTGATTCCTGAATTTTGGGTGATGCAACATCAAGTATAGCTGGAAAGATTTTGATCGTCATGTCGAAGTCCGATACGCAGTCACCCAGTGCCCTGCAGCTGCCTTGGGAGTATGTCGCAAATACTTTAAGACGAACCTTTGCTACGGGAAATTGCTAATGTAAAAACTGTTTTTGAAAACATATATGCAAGGAAACATGACTGTAAAAATTAGGGTAATACTTTGAAAACTGCTAGCAGCCTCTCTCCAACGGCTTTACCCCAATCTGTATATGAACGAGTTGTAGAGATCGTCTCCAGCAGTATGTTATTATTCTCCTGCGCACCTCGTTCGCCCTGTTATTCCTGGCGACCTAAACTAAATAATTTCTTTGTCAAAATATTTTTCATTTCATCAGTAGGCAGCCTGTGATTACGGTTCATTTTCGTATTATTACTAATGAGCCCAAATTGTCTAGTGCGAAATCAGACTTCCACAACTGAAAATTTGAAGATATACAATAACTATCAACTCCATAAAGTATTATCATTAAATATTTTCTGTTTAGTAACAGTATATGGATTTTTTCCCACTAAACGAGATAAATTCAATAAACGTCACAAATTAGTATTGAAAGGAAAAGAATCCAGCGATATGAATATTTTTATGAATTATTCTTACGGTCCACAACAGTTCTTAAAAATACAAAACGTTAACTGTTTGTAGGATTGGATGCAAGGACCTCATCGGCTAACATTTTCCGGGATCAAAGATGTCGAGTAAAAGATAAATGGTGTACTCTAATTGCAATGGATCAGTGGGTCCAGAAGGTTAGCCTCACAGATTTCCATATTTATGCATTGAAACATTTTAGCGTTGAAATCATAGCCTAGACATGCAAAATTAATTCAGTTATTCATATTTTAAATACAGTTAAAAGAGCACACGGGTAACCAAATGAATCTGAGACGAGAACCTACCATTTATTCGTTACTAAGCTGAGTACCCGGCGTTGTTCTGGTACTTATTCGGTACAGTATTCAATTATCAGTGACTTCCACGTCCCAAAATAGACAGGATTCTCGGTTGATTTCGTGTTATTTCCTTTCATTACAGAACAACTAATTCTGCACTTTAAACTGTAAAAAAATACTACGGGTACGTTAAAATTATTAAATAATTGCACGTAATTGAAGAGAATTAAAATAATTTACTTTACACAAAGATAGTAAAAAATATTCCAAACCTCCAGCCCTGTAGGTGCAAGTAGTGTTTTATCCATGTCGTGTAGTAAATAACATGATTTCAAAGTTTTATTGAAATTTCTACAATTGTAGTTAGATCTTAGTTTCACCCCACTCGTAAGGACTAAACTACAACTGCATAATCACTGTTAAATTTGTGCTATTGCTTATCAACCGCCTACAACCACACCTGCACCGCCCCACTATGGAGTTGAAGTTTAGGTTTAAATTATACAAGAACACTGTGAGGAACACTTTCAATCTCGTTGATCCTAAAAACAATTTATTCTGGCCTTTTTTGCATGTATTAAATTTTCCAAACCCGTCCATCCCCTTAGGGATGGTAGTAATTTCTTACCCCCACAATGTTTGTGATGGCAAGGAAAATGTGCACACATTTTGGTTGAAATTGCTTCATCCGCTTAAGATTGTACGTGGAACTTTGTTTTACTCTTCTTCCCCTCTTAGGGGCTCAACTACAACTTAACCGGCATGCTATAGGTCAGAATTCAACACAGAGCTCCTATAATATCGATTGGTGTCTATATATTTTAGTAACGCCCTTTCACTACCCCCCAAGTCAAATCTGGTTTAAATTATGCACCAATAACATCGGAGGAAACACAAACAATTAATTGACCCTGAAAAGTATTTATTCTACTCAAATATCACCGTTTTTGAATATTTTAAAAGTTTTGCTCAATCATTCCTCGCGTGTAATTGTCGATATTACCCATAGATTTGTATAAAGACATACAAACATCCTGTTTATTATATATATATTTGCTGACAAATTTATAATAAGATTAATATTCAATGGAAAATCCAAACTAGGTCTGGAAATAAAAAATTTAAGGGACACGGGAACTGAAATTTCCGCTAAAATCTGGAAAAAGATTTTCTATTTTTTTTCATATTAATATGCCTATTGGCCTTACAGATCATATAGCCAAACTGTTAATTGGATTTAGTCATTTTTAAAGGCTCAGGAACAATTTAAAAGGATTTGATTCTGCATTAATAAATTATTACTTTCTTCAGAAAAATGTGTATTCTCAGCTTCATGATTTCTGCTACCAAAAACCTTCTATGCGTCACAAATATTAAGATATTGTCTTCATTCTTTTTGTACATAATCTACATGTTTATACCTTTAAATACAAGTATTATATTTTGAATTGTTCAAGTAGTTTAGGTGAAACAAATTTTCAAAGTGATGAAAAGTGCCAATTTTTAAGTAACCGTATGAAGCTCTTAGTAAAAAATTATTTTCCCCTTACAGTTTTATTCAATTTCAAAAATAATACTGAAAATTGATAAAAATTGCCAGTCCTACATATTATTGTAAAAAAGCTAAAATATATTCAAGTATGTAACGCAAGGAACATTAACAAAACTGTCAAATATTGAAAATTAGTTTCAAAACAACTCAACAAAAACATGTTTACAGAAACAAAATTTCGTTCATTGCTACATATGTGTGTTGTGAACACTCAGTTAAAATTTCAGCTCAGTAGTTTTTCATTTACAGGAATTTCAAATTTCAGTCCCCGTGCCCCTTAATCCAACGTTTTGAGTTTGATTTCCGAATGAATAAAATGATTTAAAATGAGACCGTATGTAATCATTTTTTTAATTATCGTTAATATCCCTAGCGTTCTTCTCCTCTTCAACATTTCTTGAGGTATTCAGAGAACCGTAACTGAATATCTGCACTGAAATAGAGGAGAATCCGCTGTTCTTGGACGAGACATGCTGGAATGATTTCGCCTCGGTCGAGTGCGCCCACAAAGGACCTTTGTCTGAGGAAGCATTCACCGTTCATGCCGAAACTGTAACGGAGATTGGCAAAAACGACAGGAAACTAGGTTTTCAATTACTTTTCAAATTTTTTCACAATTTCTTGGGACTATTTTATTGTAACGGCTTCGAATAAATGATAAGATTACTTTCAGTAATAATGTTCAAGAAAAAGATAAATTAGATAATCTTGAGGAGCTAATTAATTAATGAAAATAAAATAGATAAAAATTTTAATAATGCTGAAAACATTTAGAAGAAAGCGAATTTGACAATTATAAACTAAACATTATTTTAAAATTTACGTTCGTAATAAGTTCTGAGTTATTGAGCAAATACCTTAATTTTTCCTTATTTTGCTTTGAGTCCAACTTGTTTAGATACGCTTGGAAACATGGATGATTGCAATCCTCAATCTTATCGTTCCACTGAGCAGTTTAGGAGAATGAGGAAAGATGAATTGGGATTTGTGTAACGAACATTAGTTATCAGTCTCCTCGATTATCACGATAGAATACAAATGTATTTATATCGATTGCACACAAGGAAAAGACCTTGTTTTTTTCCTCACTTAAATACTTGAAGACGATTTATCCCGATAGGGATTAGAAGAAACCTAAGGCTTTTTCATGGGCAAGGCCAGTATACCCTCATTGTTATCTTACTCAGCTTTAACAACGAATTCACAAAAATGTATATTTAAAGAACTAAATTTTAACATGCGTTCAACGTTTGACTGTAAAGAAACCATAAAATGGGTTATTACGCTACTGCTCTACGATTTTATAGAAAATTTATGTACAGTTTTTTCCTGAAGTGAAAAAAAAATTATTTTCCGAATAGGAAAATAGTATCTATTAAATTATTTTCGGTTGGTTATAAATCGCAATTCTTTCTCCCAAACAATTATTTTTACTGGCATTCCATTAAAATACCTGTGAAACAGACACTTAATAATATAGTGATTTATAAACAAGAGATTTCAGAAATTTCGTTACATATCTGCATAACACGAAATTATTATTGGTTTTTTGTTATTCTTCGGCTTGTCAAATTATTGCAACTGCTGGTAGTAATCATGTCGCTGTTGCGTATCACTCGGTCACGATACGAGCGTTAAGCGACATAGAAAATGAGCGGTTCCGCTCACTTTAAGGTTCCAAAATAATGCGATATTAGGTATTTTATTTTTCTCTTACCACCCAGCGTTAATGCTAAAAGCTTTCAACATAGGACTAAGACAATCTAATTTTCACAAAATAATTAATTATTTTATTTATTTTTTATATTTCTATTGTAAGAAACAAACCAAAATTGTTTCCTATTTTATTCATAAAATATATTGGCATTGAGCAATCCCTGCCACGAGCATATTCGACTAATAGTATTCAAATTAATACGTAAATGGGGTTTTGAAGTAGTCATTTAAAATATTATTTTATTTTATAGACTCCATAGTTTTCGGTAGGCCATGCTGCGACTACTTTGTCTTGAATTAAAATAAAACTATACAATTTAGAAAACACGCATAGGATTTTAAATGGTCGGTTCAATGTTTGTGTTGGAAAATTTTCAGTTTTTAGCATATTGCAAACGACACATAGATTACATATGACAGAATAACAAATTTCTCGATTAATTTTCACATTGCCCTCGGCAATGACAACCGTTTCCAGCGGGTTTATGGGGTTAAAAGTGGATTCCTTGAAAGGGAATTTCGGAACTGAGAATGAGAACGTAGGTTTTAAAATTCACGGAAAAAGCTGTCCTTGGGAATTCTTGAATTTTTATAACACCTTTTTCGACAATTTATTTGTGAGTCGCATTCGAAAATTGAAATACGGTCACTTGCCTGGGACTGGATCGCAACAAGTCTTAACAACGTCACAGAACAGTTTACACTTTTGGAACAAATCTCGAATCACGCAGTTTCGTCAGGGTCACGCCACTATCCAAACTTAAAGTAAGTAAAATGCATCAAGCTGTTCTCCTATGGTGTAATGGTTAGCTTCGCTGCCTAGCACCACAGAGGTCCCAGTTTCAAATCTTGGCGCGGTCTTTGATGTTTTGTGAGTGTGAGTTTCAATACTGCGAAACACCTCCAAAGAAATGAGGTCTCCAAATTTTAGAAAGTCGCTAATAAGCACTAGTAACTGATGCGACTCTGTAAAACTAAAACAATACAAAAACAAAATTTGTGTGTGATGCCTATATAAAATGCTTCAAATAAAATACTCTTTATCATTAGAAGCTCTAAACATCTGTTTTTAACATAAAATATTTATATATAATAAATTAAAATTACGATATATAATCGTAGTAATTTATTTCCTTTTAATTCGTATTTTTAATAAAAGATCAATTTTTAAACAATTTAGTTGCTTCTAATTCCATTACCCACAGTTTCTTCATAATTACTAAAACATATTAAACATTAATTTTATCATTTACAACTATATCATCAGAGGCCATATATTAAAGTATATTTAATATTTCTAGATAATTATATTAATTAGTACAACATTAATGCTTAACAACAATTGAAAAATCAGGAAAATAGTATTTTCTACAGGAACAAGTAATATATTGTTGTAATTCCATGTGGGACATATTTTCAGTTATTATGTAGTACTGGATGACTTTACTAACAGAAATTTTGAATATTTGATCAATTATAGATAAAATTGTAAAAGTAAATTAAAAAATATAACACAGAATGAAGCACCATTTTGCCAATTTATTTAGTTTTTCTTTCCTTAAAAATTTAATCTATTATATTTAATTGTAAAGGAAATTTATAGTTTAATATGAGATATAATTTTCCTAAGTATTTATTTTATTTAATACTAATTATCATTCATAATTTTTATACTCTATGGATAAATGGGCTGACTTTATAACAACGGTGCTGATTTTCTTACTGGCATTGGAGCACGTCTCTTCAGCGAAAGTCCGTATTATTCTTGTACTTTGACGGGATATAGTTTTAGCGTTGTCGAAGAAAGAAATATATGCGTGTAATCCTTATTTATTGGGTGGGGTTATTTGAATTTAACTTATTAATTTATAACAATAATATTATATGATATTATTGATGGGGAATATTTAAAAGGAAAGAACAGTTTACGTTTAAAATTATAAGTTTAACCTTAATAAGAATCAAAGCTATTTATTTTTTTTTAGATATTGTAAAAAAGAAAAGGACAATTGATTTAGCATTAGACTTTAATCTCAAGGTTTCATATTGGGGTGAACGAAGAAGCTTAATTTGTTTCCTTTATGGCAATAGGCCTGGCAAATGTGAAGTCTTTATAAATTAAAAGTAGCTACGATACTGAAAATACATCTCCTTAGTCGTATGATGTTTGGCTGGTGGCTGCGACAAGATCATCTCCGTCTGGACTGGCTCCCGTATTCTCTTTCTAGGCGGCTACCGGGTTAGTTCCCGATCATCGTTGGCCGGCCTCTTCATATCTTAACATCCGTCTCCCAACAATTTCCTTCTCCGGTCTGCCGAAAAAGTATCTCCGGTGTCCCGACCAAATCTGCTGCTTCTTCAAAATTCTCTTCCCTCGTAACCTCGGTCGGAAGCTACACTATCTTGAGCCTCCAATCATATGTTGTCCACTAAAGTCTTCTATTGGCTTGCAGTTTGACAGTTGCAGCCAATAGGAAAAATTCTATTTTGCTGGGCCTAAATACTTTGTGTGTTACGCATCCTTCCGTAACATTTCAAATTTTTCACGGACCTTCCGTTTTTCCAGCAGTTCTTCTAATTAGCTAAGGCCACTTCCGGTAGCATCTAAAATTTTCTACGGCCGATCCTTCTCAGCGGGCTCCTCTCGCATACAAAAGGAAGGGTAGGTCTTTAGTTCCTGTGAAAGCGTTCTGTGACTCCCCAGAATAGCCAACAAACAGATGTAATTTCTTTACGCTTTCATCACGCGTATCTATTATTTATTGCATGCGCTTACCAAGTTTTGAATCCGAGACCTCTGTACTGCGCTAACCACTGCAGGTCGGCTTTCCTAAACAATAAGGCAAATGCAAAAGTTCCTTCACAATAGTTTCGTATCGTACCTGGTGCCGCTCACTTCTCTGCTCCCGTCATTCTATCATTGTACCGCTCGTCGTTCACCCCTTCTATCGTCTGACAACCACAAACCTACATCAACCAACCGTACAGTTGCGTACTAAATTATAGAGTGAAGGTTGACGGCTCAAATAAAAAACGCACGGGTTGGTTGCGGTGCGTGGGGCGTGCACCTCGATATGTGAGCGTAAACGACGTTTCTTGGGAGTATACGTTCATTCATAAAAAAAAATCCTCTATGCATGGCCTATACGTTTGTCGGTCAGTTTGTCTTGTTGCACCCTGTATAAAAGCAATTGTCAATAACTTGCAACTACTTAATGCTGCTCAGGACAAGTTTTTAGACAATGAAAAATTATCTTTAAATTACATTTGAAATATAAAATGCTTACTGAGTGTGGGCAACACACAAATGCTTAAGTTATATACTTTAAATTCCAAAAGCTGTTGATAATATATTTCTATAAACGTGTTTCCGAAAGCTCTTTTCAATTTATCCATCATGTGAGGAAAACTTTGTTGAATTAAAGAGATTGTTTTAACAGCATACAGTCTGTCCATATCATTAAAAAATAATTTTGCTTTCTACTCGACGGAGATGTTAGGCGTACTTTTTAGTTGGCATTATATGAGAATTTAAATCCTGAACCACATTTTAAAGTAGTTTAGAGCCGAATGTGCATGTGGGTGTTAATAATTATCAAAAAATACGTCTCGGGAAAGCAAGAATATGAATGAGGAAAATCGCCATGTTCGACACGTGCCTAGAAAATTACAGAATATGTCGTAAGATGACAGTCAGTTAGTCTTCAATTTTCTCAGGAGATACTGATTACCTGTCGTACAAGTAAACGAGGTCGGAATACTTTCTAAACTTAGTATTAATTATTGTGGAACGAGTGTTCAGCTGCCACTGCGAGAAATACTCTACTGTAAACGTACAGACTGCTTTGTTGCCCTTCTTCTCACTTCTTTAAACGTTTCATTGTGGTTATCATCATTCGAGGTACGTACAATGCAACGCAAAGTGTTCCTATCCCAGTGTTAAGTGGCTGTTAGCCAGAATTTCAATTTGGTCTAATTCTTAGCTGTCACGCCGTACCCCAGTTTCTCAAACTACGGTACGCGTAGCAAAATACAGTGTAAGTGACGGAACTTTCCATCTCTAATAATAATATTATTACAATATTTTATGTGAAACAGGCGAGGAAATAGTAAATCGCTTGAAATGTGTTCAATAAAATTTCGGGAATTCTGATACGGAACGGGAGTCTAGAAAGTCTAGTCAGTTAAACAACTTCCCACCCCCTCCTCCCCATTAATATAGTCTTGTACCTTGGAAAACCTATAACGACAATTTTTGGATTAGATTTGTACTACACAATTTAAATACTATACTTCTTATTTGTCAATTCCATTGGTTTGATTATCAAAAATTAAATACCTTATGTCTTTTTCTAATCGTTTATATTTGGTTATACAATTAGTATTACTATTTATTAATCAACCACTACGCGCGTTCATTAATAATTAAATTTACAGGTATATAAATATTAAGATATAATTGAAAACAACGATTTTTCTATTATTATAGGTTATGTATCTTAGGTTTTTGAAATAACGAGTTTCCGTTCTTGCCACTCATGTGCCAAACCTGTTGCATTGTTATAGCACAGCCTATCCTGGTTTTATTTGCTCAGCGTAAGAAGACTTCCTGTTCTATTCTTCTTAAGCGCAACTCACGTAGGTCAAAATGCATCCTTCCCTACTCAGGCTCATTATCCTCATTTTATGTCATTTACATTTATAACAACAAATTTACATATAATGGCTTACCCTAACATTCACAATTAGTACCGATTATTTCTAAGCGATAATCCTTTATGTATCGCCTTCTTAATTGCCGCATAAGTGCTACTCAGCTTTGTAAAGGCAGCAACTCGTTAAAAGCGTAGGCCTCCATTACTTCCCGGGAATCCGCAAAGTAATGTTGACCAAGTTGTTGACACTCATAATTTGTTAGCTTAAATTCTCTAAAAGGCAAGACCATTTTTGGTATGCAATAAAAGTATTTCCCGTTACAAGCTCCACGCACCTCTTCGACTTCCAGGAACATTCAGGTCCAGACATTCTCTTTTATATATATAAAGGTTGTATCGACTGCCTGGTCATTAGCGACCACAGTGACAATTATTTAAAATATTATTTTTCAATTATTTATTTACAAATATGAACTTCCAAAATAAGATACTGGTAATGTCCATTTTTCTGTTCGTTAACCACTAATTAATTATTTGTCCTCATTACATTTGATTTTTATAATTTTGTTTGTTCACGTTTTGAGACCCATACGAATCTTCTTTTCTTCCTTGTAGGAATAACAGCCAGTATGCTGTTTTCTTCTTCTCGTAATTTATACCTCTTGTCTGACAGTACAGTCAGGAAAGAGTTTCACCTTCAAAAATATCCACACTTGCACACTTGTTCATACGTATCTAGTGATGAATATACCGAAAGTCCTGATGTACCTGAGGCAAACTCTAGCGGCAATGACCGAAAACAGGATTTTGTTTTATTATTATCTCGAAAACTGTAGCTCGGAGGTAAAAGTTGATTGTATAGGAAATGAAACCTGATAAAATTTTCAACAAAAGCCGTTGTTTACATGTTTCTTGTATTCCCTTTAATTATGTGGCGCTAGAAGTTAGTTTCCCAAAAATGACTTTACTGCTGCAAGATAAGGCTTTTCATAAACGTTTTAACGCAAGAACGCTTATCCTATATAATACAGACAGTTTTCGTACTATTTATACGTGCATAGGCATGACCAAGTCCAATGTGGCAAATAGATTTGAGATAATGCTACATTGAACTCTGCAACACTAACAACCAAGAATTGTGAAACGTTTTAGGTATATCTCTAGACAATGAATTAAATTGGAAAGAAAAATCTCGGCAACCTTTTCCGTTGGAATTGTAAAGTTGTAGCGACCCAAGCATAAAAAATTAGTTTATTATGCACAGTTTCACTCTTTAATGACATATGGAGAGTTTTAATATTTTGGAGTAATGCATGAGGGAAAGACAAATTTTTTAATCTTCAGAAAAAGTTTCTCATAATATTATGTCAGGTTTCACCAAAAGCATCTTGCAATTGGCTCTTCAAGGAAATCGGAATACTTACTCTTATTTGCAGGATATTCAATAACTGATGTTACTTGTGATTAAAAAGTCACCTATTCACAACAACTTAGAAGTGCATAACTTTGATACCAGAAATAAAAATAATTTACAGAATAAAGGGAAGTGTCTAACTATAATTCGAAAGGGTGTTCATTATAATTCTATTAACACATTTAATAAACTTCCAGTCTCCATTAAACAGTTAAATATAAATACAAACAAGTTCAAGCATGACCTAACAATCATTTTACTTAGCTATTCCTTCTACTCTGTTGAATAATTCATGTAGTTGAGTGTTTCTTAATATAGACCTTAGCATAGGCCTAGTACATTGTTGAGTCACTGATTTATTACTATAAGATATTAGCAATATTTATCAAGAACAGGTACAAATTATATATATCTCGTCTTCTCTGTAGAACTTAAGCATATTTTATTATAAGGTTAATATAATCATATGAATGTAAATAGTTAATAGAAATTAAGCAATCATAATTTATGTACAATCTCTGACTCGTTCCGCATCCCTGTAATTCTACTTGCCTGTGAGATCCCTGGGATATGATTTAATACTAACAATAATGCTAAGACCAGAAGTGTTTCGGAGGGAGTTCATTACCTATCAAAAATTGGATCTTATGGACCTGTCTTGCTAATCCTTCGGTTAGTGGTAATGCAGAAAGATTTGGTTTACCATTTGAAACAGATTTGATTAAGGAGTTGGACTGGTGTATGTTGGGTGTGGGGTGAATTGTACAATGCCAGAAATATTTTATTCCCAGCTTCATCCACACTCGTTGAATATATGAATGCATGCACGAAAAGTATGCTGACGACCATTCCGACAGTTTCCAATGCGAAAGTCGTCTGTTTTTAAGTTGGGGTTTATGCCATAAGGAGGGCAACCAGGTCAATAACCTCAGAAACTATTGCTACTCTGTCACTGGTGAAGAATTTCGTAAGAGCCACCTGAACGATCAGTGTGTCAGCACCACTAGGTTCTCGTTCTGTTCTAATTCCGTGGTTGTGAAGGACAGTTAAGAATAATTAAATCAGTCTATATTTATTCCTTTCGTTTGAAATAAAACTTCCTGCCAGACAGTGATTACTGTTGTTTTCCCACAGTTGATGTTTACTGACCCATAAGCTTGTATCTTCCGCTCTGCTCAGCAATCTTTGTGCTGGACAATGTGGCTGAATAACCATCCTACACATTACACTTGTTCCCAGAGTGATGCTTGTAGATGTAGGCTACATAACATTGGCTCACACAACTTTGTGATCATGAAGAATGATATCGAAATTCTTTTTGTAATGAAGGAAAATTTTCATATAAGTCAAATTTTTCGTTTCATTTGTGTCCGTTTCGTCAATAAGGAAAATAAAGTATATGAAGAAAACTCTTACTGTAGAAACGTTTTCATTTTGTGACAGGTTTGAACACCATACTTTCTCCATGAATTGTCACCGGATGCGACACACTCGGAATTCTAGTGATAGATTAACTTCCGAAAAAGACTGTCCAACGGTTTTGTTCAGTTTCTTGCAGCCCTATTTCAAGAGCGTTATATAGGACCTACCACGCCACTGGCATATGAAACAATGTCGCTTGTATAGGGAAGTGGAGGAAAACTTTGTAACCAACGTGAATATTTTGCAGTATCACCTGCCTGCATCTCTAGATTCTCTTGCCTAATACTGCATAAATTTTTCTTTGGTTTATTGATATTAATAACCAAGAAAAATATAAGTACATTTCCAATGAAATTTCGGTAAAATACTTATGGACCCACTTTTATTTGTATCATTATGCACCATAATGTTCAGGAGAATCCGTAACTTTATGCGACTCATAATTACGTAACAACTGAGAATACAAGAAAAATGTATATAATCACTTTTGTTACAAATTTTATCAGCTTTCATTTTTTATAAATCAGCTTTTACCCCCCCCCCCTCGAGTTATGTTTTCCGAGATATTAATGAGAAACTAAATATCTACTTTCGGTCTTTTCCGCTAGAGCCTGACTGAGAAACATCAGAACTTTTGACATATTCAACACTGGTTACCTAAAAATAACTGTTTGATAATTTTATATCACCAGATTCTAAAGAGAGAATACCAGGTTCTCAGCATTCGTTACGGAATTTCGTTATTTCAATGCAACGCAAATCGACGATATTGTATTCATTAGTCATCCGTAAGTTGAGATAAGCATTCATCTTCACAGGCAATAATCATATCAACATGTACTTCATTTTTATCGTCACGTTCAGCACCGGGATATCCTTCAGTTATCTGAATATAGTCAGATTTTCTATCAGTTCCATCTCTTTAACAATTAATTGTCAAGCAACAAAAACCGGTGATAAGTTTATCTCAACTATCACACAGGCACTCTTAAATTATCTCAGCTGTCTTAAGATAATATTATGTAATAACTTATAGATGATGCATGCTTAATGTACCTGTAGCAACAGCAGTTCTATTTATAAAGTAGCCTCGAGGATGTGAATATAATTTTTATTTAACTTTTTAAAACCCTTAATAATTAAATTATTTAAATATTTATAATAAAGAACTGAAAATATATTATTCATTACAGTTTTATTTCTATTATCTCCTTCAATAATGGTTGCCCGTGAGAGATGCTAACAAATTAGCCACTTTATAACAAAATGGGGTAATTACCGATGGATAGGTAATATCAATTAGAAAATAAAATAAAGGTCTTATTTTTTACCGTTGTTTTATCAATGGTTACATATAAAAAGGTAACTGCATTATACAAATTAATGACTGTAAATGACAAAATATGCTACTGATATTACAGGACGTGGGTATTTTAGTGACGAGTTACTTAATTAATTATTTCAATATAATATTTTTATTTAATACTTTTTCTTACTTTTCGTCTCTAACTACATGATTAACTTCTCGTCATCTTTCGACAAGATTTTGCAGTGGCTATATGCTGAATGAATTGTATGTTTTAATTTCTCCCGACTATGGATGGCAAATAAGAATTATGTAGCACTTTAGAGAAAACAATTTACCGGATTTTATATATAAGAAACAAAACCCATGTTCACACATAAAAATCGAGCTCTGAATCGTTCCTCATTTAATTTTAAGATGGAGGATATTTAATGTTTTTTCTAAACCTTCTTACGACTCCGTATAACAGCGGTATAAAGTTTCATCGAAATCATTCTAACACTTTTCTTGTGAAAAGTGAATAAAGACCGTGTGACAAAAAATTACATGGTAAACGTTTCGGATAAATAAGGGAAAAAATATACTAAATATGCCTCAATTGAAAGCAATATACATGAAATATCATTATTTTATATTATGTGTTATTATAATAATACTATTAAGTTAGTTTTTACCTGCAAATTTTGTAAATTTTAATATTAAGTGTCGTTTTTAAGTGATTAATTGAATCAATTATGGAAATTATGATTTTATAGGAAAATAATACAAGTTTATTTTTTAAATCTTCTGTACTCGACCTATGTATGGTCGTAAAAATTAGATTTATTTATTGATTCCGTTCATCCTCAACTGACGATGTAGGACACGTCATATATACATGGATAATGAAAGCAACGACGAAGTTCACTACATAATAATATAAAAATAAAAGTAAAAACATCCGATATAATAAATTTATATACAGGACAAAAATATTTGACAGAAATTTGCGACTCACAAACTTTATGCGAGAAAGTTGATACTGCGATGTGCCGTCTCAATCTTTGGTTCACTGCAAACAAATTTCCTCTTAACCTAGAGAAAACCAAAATCGTTAACTTCACAGCAAACACAAACAGTTTATCTCCTAACTTGGAAAACATTTCAGAGCACGTGCCTTTTCTTGGTCTGCTGGTTGACAATAATTTGAAATGGAATCACCGCATTAAGAAACTATCGGGAAAACTCATCAAAATTTGCTTTACATTACGAGAGTTAGCTCGGGAAGCTGACATAGCTACATCAAAAATGATGTACCATGCATATTTTGATTCTGTCATGTGTTACGGTGATTCGCATCACGCGCTTCACATCTTTAAACTACAAAAGCGGGCCGTACGAATAGTATCTGTATCTGGTGCGGAGTGGAATACAACTTGCAAACCTTTGTTTAGAAACTTGGAATTTTAACCTTACTTTGTACGTATATTCTAGAAATTTTAAAATTTGTATGGGGCAACATCAATCTATATGCTGTAAACGGTTCAAGCCATTCGTACAACACAAGAAATCGCTCTCAGCTCCGTGTTGAAAAACATCATCTAAGTCTTTTTGAAACAAGCATTCACTATTCCGGTATAAATCTATACAATAGTCTCCCGGAAGAAATAAAAGCTTTAAAGGTTAAAAAATTATTTATAAAGAGTTGTAAATTTCTGTTGATAAATGGAGCGTATTATTCACTCAAACAGTTCGTAGATAGGAAGGACTAAAACAGTTTGCTGGTGTCCTATCAAATTCTCCTATTATTTTAGAACTATACTCTACTAGAATTTAACTGCTGACTTATTTTCTTTTTCATGTTCGACGGGAACCTACGCACGATCTTCTGCTGCCTCCTCCGTCGACTGAAAATTGAATATTGAATTTTATCTTTCCTCTTTTTGTCATTCAATTCTTAGTTGTAAAATTTTGTATATTTCTTGTAGTATTATATTTGACGTATCCTATTTCCTCAACCGAGGACTAATGGATTGAATAATAATAAATCTAAATCTAAAAAGGAGAAAAATTTACATGGAAAAATATATAAGTGAAAAGGATTTACTCATAAACTTGAAGAGGAAATATTGTTACACAAATGTTAAAAACGGGAAAAAATAATAATGTCTACGATTTTTATTTAAAAAATTTTCTAATTCTATTATTCACAAAAGTACAAGCAAAACAAATTACTGTTTTCATACATTTCACGTCTGTTACTGTTTTGGACGACAGGAAACTTTATTCCCGTCGGAGAAGTACACATCAGGTGACTTGTGAGATAAGAGAGAAAAGCAACCTAGTATTTTGAAAACCTTAGTTATTATAACAAAATTCTTGTGAATATAATTGTGTATCGCGGAAACGACCTGTTTAATGAGATGGATTTATTTGATATTACGACGGTTCTATGACTTTATTTTCTTCGCTAATACTACTTTAGACTGTATTTTATTTTAAATCTTAATTATATATTTCTATAATAAATATAATTGATGTTGAAGTATCAATAGAATTGAAACACACATTTCACTTACAACTTTTCCAGGGACAGTTGTTGAAATGATTCATAACATTCTGGGCAGTTCTTGAAGGAACGAGAAAAGGGAAGTTAAGGTAGAGATTAAAGTTAGTTAGTTCTAAATTTAAGAAAGTTTGTTAAGCTGTTGTGCGGACATGAAAACACCTGGCGGTAGCAGAGACGGTGTGTTCTGTCGGATTTCAAAAGCGGTGGTGTCGGCCAAGCAGTTCCAGAAGCTTTGCCGCTTCAATGACTACAATGTTTCCGGTTATGATCTACGTATGAGTTCCGGTGTCGTCGAAGGTAACGTAAAAATGAAACAATAAATACCTCAGAGCCGTCAACTAAATGCCACAGTAGTCATCGCCACAAGCAATTGGTGTTGGAGATATAAATACCGAAGTTAGTTTGCCCACCATCAGTTTGTTTCGTTATTATTTAATATTAATTGTAAATTCATTTTTTGCAATGCACATTTTTAAAAGCAGGAAGATAAGTTTTTTAATTCTTATTTTGTTACAAAATATAATATAAAATTATAAAATTTAAAAATTCTTATTGTTCCTTCACCTTGTGCTATTAAATTAAAGTATAATAAGCTCCCCCATTAAAAACATTTCAATGTTTATGTCGCACTCCTAGGGGGTCAACTAATACAACTTAAACGGAAATGTTGGATGTCAGAAAAAAATTCAACAATTTATAGAACCCCGAATTCGACTCCAATTTGAGTTCATTTCCGGGTATTTTTATGTTGTCAACCAACCCTACAACCATGCCGTATGGGATTTAAATTGTACACCAAGTGCATTACTATTAAATTCATTGGTATCTAAAAATATTTATTCTGCGCGAATATCGACCCTTTATGCATGTTTTAAAATTTCAGTTCACCTCCGCCCCCTTCTTTCAACAAACAGTGTTCGTTTAACGCCACAAGGATTATGTGCACAAAATTTGGACTATATTGCTTTACCCGTTTATGACTACGCGAAACTTACCATCCTTCTCTTAGGAGGAGCTGAACTGCAGTTTTTGAATTCCTGCACGTAATTACGGAGATATCTGTAAATATTGTCACTGAGACGTCATCACTCTCTCCACTACGATCCGCATTTACGTGATGCAATAAGGATGTTATTCATTTCGTACAAAACAATAAATGTGCAATTCATGGAATTATTTATTACCAGCACACAAGCATACGTGTTTTAAAAATAATTTTATTTTACGTGCTACACATATGTTTTAACAATATTGTCTTGTCAGCAAACCTCTATTATATAAAAATTATTAACTATGTGAATGTTACTTATTTAAAATTGTCAATTGAAAATATTTACAGGCTTCCCAGCTAAAAAATCAACAAAATTCAAAATGCACACAGAATAAAGTTTATCGAAATTTCTCACTTATTCTATTGACAACAAATTAATTAAATTATAATGATTAAACTATATTACCTCATACTTAAATACCAAAATAAGGTCAAAAACAAAGTTCCGTGTGATTTTATATTAAACTATCTGGGTGTCCGACGTTGCCTGGTGTCGTGCGTGACATTTCTTTGATCATTTAAGCAGTTATGTATACATGCGGGCTACAAAATATAAATGTCGTACCTACTACATTTTTCTCATCAGAATTTCCTGAAATTAAGGGGGAAAATATCGAAATTTTGTTATTGGTGAATGGTGAAAATGGTGAAGAAACAGATGATATTTGTGTGACTTTTAATTATTATGCCTAAGGTTTACTCTAGAAACGAGTAAGTGTGTATTTTATAATAACTGCCACATTGTTTAAGCTCAAAAGAGGAATTTTTTTAGACAATTTTGACTTTCACGAACGACAGTCTTCTACGAAAAAGCATGTATCTTGGCCAGAAATGCATATTTAGAAATTAAATTTTACTGATGTCCAACTAAGGCATCATAGTACAAACCATAAAAATTTTATCAAAACATAAATGGTCAAATCGTACGCTATGTCATTTGATATGGAATGACCCTTAGGTAAAATGACTGTAGCTAATGCCATAAATACTAAAGGATATTAAATATAGATTATGCGCAAATAGTTGGCCTTCCTGGTTAATTAGCTCTCTGCGGATTAATTTTTATGCCATCATTATAATTAAATAACATTTATCTTATATCTTAAGGACGGATAAAAATGATATGGTATGAGTAATCCTAGTAAATCGCCGTTGCATAAATCAACGAGATTTGTAAACAAAGATAATGCAAAGATCTCACGTATTCAAACCGATTATTTTCTTGTGCATCATACTAGGAGAAACCGTATTTATTGACTCGGTATTCAGGCATTTGAAAGAGTAACAATCCTTTGCCCGTTTCAGCGATTTGCTAATGATTTTTTTTTGCGAAAATGAGTGATGTTAATCTGAGTAATTAAATTTCAGTGGTAAAATTTATTTTAGATGTTCAAACCATTTTTGCTACTTTCAGGCAACATGAGATCCTGGGGCAAGAGATACAAAAAATAAATTTACAGTTAGATTAAGTTGAAGATGAAGTTTGAAAAGTATTATTACTCTAACATTGTTATAACTATTTTCTAAATCTTTTGAACTACTGCCTTGATTGTACTGCAATTTTAAAAAATATTTACGGAATTTCCCTTCTACATAAATATTTATTAAACGTTCACAACGAATTCTTAACTTGAGCAGATTTGATTTATCTAGAATCATTTCCTTCAAAAATTTGACAAATTTTGTATTTAGTTTCGGCTCTGTCCTTTTAGCATGTATTCACTTAGTTCTTTTAACAAGGTTTTAAAGTCTTAGCAACTGATATTTCTAGACCTGAAACCTAGATAGATTCTGCAGGCGGGTTGACCTTTGAGGACTTATGATAGCCGTGCCAATTATTGGCAGTGCGTGAGAACCTTTTATTGGTAACAATTGCCTGTCTGCCTCTACGTCTGGAAGGACGCTAACTTCAAATCTCATTCACAACTCCAGTTCCTGAACCTCTGAACGCGTCACTAACATATTCCACTACACAACAACATGAATATTGGGTCACATTTATTGCAAAAACAAGTATTACTGCTTTCGGAAATTAGCAAGGTAGTGCCTTTTGTATTAGTACAATAATTTCATTTTCCTAGAAAGGTTTTTAATTAATTCAATGATGTGTTTTAGAAGTTATACTGCGTTTATTGGAAACTTTCGTTGTGACGCCGTCTATGAACGTGGTGTGATATAACTACAAAGGTACGTCTTCCACAATATTTTCAGTTACCGATTGGTTAAAGTAATGTCCACTGGATTTTTTGTTTGCATTTGACGTTTGTTTAAAGCAAAACCTTTAACGAGATGAATTTTTATCGAGAACCATATTTAAGGAGCAAATTTTACTGTTTCAATTGAAATCAATGTTTTTATATATAAATTGCCTTGAACTTATCGAGTTATAAAACTGGTTATAACGAGAAAATCTCTTGAACTTTGGCAAGATCCTTGGAACGTTTTACGGCTACAAGTAGGTATGGACAGTACTGTAGCGCAGAATGAACACCCTCCCCCCTGCCCAATTAATTTATTATTACGACAAATAAAATGAAATACACAGACACTATAGGTAAATATCTGCAAACCTATGAAAATTTCCAGTCCGAAACCAGCACCAGGGCGAAGAGCACAAACCCGTAAGCCTGTGATTGGAGGCAAAGCCTTATGGGAATCGAGCCAGAAAAGCCTGAGCAGTGGTGGGCAGACCACCAAATTTCCCGAAGGACAGTCCCTACTAGTGGAATAGTACAACCCGCGAATTTGTAAGATTAAACATAACTAGAGTAGATACGTCACGTGAAGTAGTTTTCTACCCAGTAGTGGGGAAACAGAAAATCGAGCACGGAGGACACTGAAGGAGAGAAAGAATTAGAATAAGAAGAGGAATTGGGTAAGAAGAAAATTGAGGAGAAGAAAGATGGTGAGATAGAATAATTCTGTTCACGACTTAGAAATTCACTTCCACTTTCGTCCCTGGACGAGAAAGCCCCAAGCTCTCGTTGAATTGTGAGCTAATTAATGATAAATATTAATTTTTTTCTTGTAAGGTAAATCTGTAATGAATCTTAATGTGTGTGTTGTGGTATACAGTCCTAATACTGGTCTGATGCAACCCTCGATGCAAACCTTATAACTATCACAACCCACATTATCCCTAATCTGCTTAACGTATTCCATACTGTTCTTACCCCAAGCTCAGAACGTGATAGGCTCATTTCCGGCTATGTCCTAAATGAGCGAGATTTATGCTGAACGATCGCTTTCCCGCCCACAACCGAAGAAGTGAGATAATGTGGCAACGTTTGTCTATTTGTCTGTTCTCATTCGCTGAACACCAGTGGTTTCAAACTGTTCCGTATTAAGACAACTCCAACTCCAACTGATTGAGCGCACAAACTCAAACAGTTCAGACAACTTGCATCTGATCTTCAAATGTGAGATCACTACATGGAACAGGGGAAATTGAAACCATAATTGTATGATGAACTTGAAGGTTGGATTTTAATTTAAATCAAAATGAATTATATTGTTAAATTAAATAAAATACAAATTAATTTAACAGACAACCAAAAGAAAACAACAGTTAGAAAAACTTAGGGTCCAATTAAAAATTTACCACGGCTAGCTCGGCTTATAATTAATCTCATAAGGGTCATTTTTGGGGATTTTTGCAGCAGAACTAGTGTCATGACACATCTCAGACAATGGTACAGACACCCACCTGTTTTTTCTTTGTGAAACGGCGGCTTTTCGTAATTGAGGCGACTCTTCCAGTGGTGAACTCTGCCGTCGGTACCTGGTCTTCTTTCTGGGAATTCTGGGGCCAGGAATACGTAGTAGAGGCTCCTTCTGCTCACTGTCGTCCATCTTATTTTCAACTTGCCCCCAGATTAGATTGCAAACTTCTTTCACTCTCAAGCGACTACTTCTTAATTTCTGACGTTCATCGCCAAACTCTATCTTTCATCTCATCTGCACCTTCCTACTTCCATTCCCGACTGATCAAATTTCTCCCATCCATCGTCCCAGGGCATCCCTCGGTTCCTCCCACCATGAGGTGCATGGCGGATCACCTGACCCTCAGCCTCCAATTAAAATCTATCTTGGCCCGCGGTTTTTCTCCCTAATTTGTGAAAATGGACTCAGGTACCAGATTTTTAAGTCGCCAAACGGTGTTTTAGGCACGTTCGGTATTCCGATGTCTCGTATCTTTGGTGCATTGGTGGTTTTTTGTACTGAGTGTCTCTTTATGGGGAATTCTTCACCCAGTGACGAAATAAAATGGCGATTGCCACATACATTCATTACAATTGATTACATAGATAATTAGAACGAAGGCAAGTAAGCTGTCGACGAAAAGTTGGATTAACAAGAAGGTTCGAAACAACGCATTTATAGTAAGATTCATAGTCAACAGACAGCTATGAAATACAATAACTGGCTTTGAGCCTATTAGCCCGAGGTTATGCATCATTTCTATACCTGGAAAATTATTCAGTTATAGAATAATTAATGTACACACACCTACCGAAGCTAAATAAGAAATTCGTAAATGCTCTTCCATGACTCGATGGATGCATTATATGGAGGACGCCCAAAACATTATATAAAATTTTAAGATAAAATTGAGGAAGATCATATTAATGGGTTTAATATTGATACTCATGGATTACATACGGACTCTTTAGAAAATGAGTTCTTATTGATGCTAAAAGTTCGTGACACAAAGAACGATATTTGATCTAAAAGACACGTTTAGATCTAATCTTTTGGACGTCTTGACTCCAGTCACTATTTGCTGGTTGCAACAAAACGCACGAGAGTGTGTATTGTAAGAAGGAATGTGGAATGATATTGATAGATTGAGAGCAAAGAAAAAATATCTCAACTTGAGACTAAAGTAACATACCGCAAAAAATAATAACCAAAACTGATATATACATAATACATGACATCAATTGAGAAAGAAAATAACAAAAGTAACAAAGGATGTATTACTATAAAGAAGGTAGGGTAAGAATGAAGGCTGCACGATGACGAATGTAGTAGCAAGAAAAGGGAATGTAACGTATAATGCAACAACGAACCCAAACTAGAGCAATATGAGAATCATATAAAAAATTAAGCACCAAGCAGGAATTCATAGAGAGTAGAAACTGTAACAGTGTAGAGGATTTGAAACAATAGAAGAACTGAAAAAGAAAAAAACTCAAGAAAATTAATAATCTCAGATCCTTTTATAAACGAAGGACAATACATTGTAAAAGTAAATATGGAGACAATCTCACATATTGGGAGGACGAGGGAAGACGTAGAAAAGGAAATTCCCACGGAGAGTGAACTGAAAGAAGCAATGAAAAAATGAAGAATAACAAAGAGTTTTAACAACAGTTTAAACGCCAAAGGATTAGTTAACGGGACAATAGGTACCTGAAGCTACATAATGATACCTGATATTCGTAAAGAATGTGTTATTGAGCCTAAGACAATGCCGTTACCCGTATCCAACAATTCAAATTGACAGATAAGACCTTGGACATACGATAAGAGATGTCTTCAGATACTAATGGAACATTCAGCCAGCTACCTCCTAAACTGGACGGTGAAGGAAATGCTGTAAACCCAAAAAAAAACCTCTTCTCCTGTCATTCGGAAGGGCGCGAGTCTAGTACTCAATAGCATCTACTACATTCGGGTTTTCTAACATATTCCAACATATCGCCTTTCTTATAAATGGACATATAATAACCTTTTTCCAATGGTCTGGTATTTCTTCTGTATTTGAAATCATTGCATGTAGATATTGTAATATAATATTCCCACCCTTTCGAATGAGTTCTATTTGCCTCGACCAGTTTAGGAAGCAGCTGGTTGACTGATCTAATATAATCAGCGAATAACTCGTACAATATGCCCAAGGTCTTCGACCCCGGAACATACACGTCCCAAAACAGACTGAGTTATTTTCATATTTGAATTGTCGCATACGGCCAATTGAATTGTCTTAGGATAAATAACACTTTATTTAGGAATATCAAGTAGCTTCGCGCGCCTATTGTCCCGTTAATGTAGTTACTTGGCGTTAAAACTGTAGGATCTTATCGGATATAAATCCTTGAAGCATGGACTTACATAATGTAAAGTTAAATGCAGCTTCATAATCTAATCAGTTGAATAAATGTATATGACGTTTAAGACGATCTCGTGGGAGTGGACTGAGGGACCGTAATAGATAAGTCTTAACACTCAGCGATCCACTAATTAAAGAAATGTGCAATTCGTCAGTAATTCTTTATTCATGTATCCCTATTTTAGTTACATTTTACGATGACTTTAAATTTAACTACGTTGCGATCAAGGATTTGGAGGACGACACATCTATCTCTGTCTCAATCTTCTTTTACCTTGGCTCTACAGACCATTAAGGGTCTTGATCTACCGGATCGACTAGGTTGATAAGTGGTTAGCGTATCGATTCTCCAACAGTCTTAATCCCAGTTTTCGTGACCATGATGGAGCAAACATCCAAGCCCGTGCCTCTGTTTTGTGAGGCAGCGACGCTAGCCACTACACCACAGGAGGTCGGCTAAAATCCGAAGAACAGGAATCGACTCCATTGATCGCGTAATCGCGTGTTATTTTAACTAGAGTTTCTTGTGATGGAAGGCCGTCTTTCGTGCATCCTGTCCATCAGGGTGCAGGGAACTTTTCCTCATACCGTCTGCGGTTGAGAAAAATCCCGTCTGGCATCAAACAAGTTGTGCGTTATAACATAATACTGCCAGTCGCTGTCTGGACAATTTATACAATTCTGAATATTTAACTCTCAACTGGAACCGTGTTTCTATTTCTTTACGTGTCAAGGCGTATAACATGTCCCCCAATTTGGAATTATTTTATTTATTTTTGTGGGAAAATATTCATAAATTCAATGTCCTCTTATAAGCTCCATTTATTTCTAATTTAAGTTTAGCATTTTCCGGGAATTACGATGTAAATTTTAAAATAAGAACTGAATATTCGTCTCTAGGAAACTATGTGAAAAGAGAATTTCTCGCTGGGTACCTAGCAATGGAAGAAACTTTTTTTTTCATTAGTAAAGCATTTGACTTGTGCTGTGTGTCTTTCTAGCACATCTGAATTTTTCACCATCTGACGAAAGCTACAAGGTTATTAGAATTTGTGGTATTTTTTCATCACTAATTGTTTGTCTGTATTTTTGCTACTTCTATTTGTAATTATTAATAATAGTCAAACATGATTTCATTAGAGAATGTGTATTTATTGTTACATTTACAGGGTGACTCATATTTTTTGTGACGCAGATTACACGATAATACATTATATAAACATAATCGAGACCAAATATCCGAGTATAACAAATTTATAATAACATAATAATTTGAAATATTAGTTACTTTCTCCTTATATCCTCCTATTCCGCAAAATAAAAGATTTGTAGCAAAGATATATATATATATATATATATAATTAATAAGAAAATGAAAGAGAGATAGAAAGTAGGTGACGTACCTGACTATATTTCGAATTCGTGCATAAATTAAGAGCGTCAGTACGAGACCCTCCAACATGTACTGCAACGCCTATCCTCTGATATGAGGTTGTTTTCATTGTAATCATCCGTTTATAATCGCCACATCATTTACAAATCTCAAACACGAAGCCCCAGAATTGTGTGTTCTCTGGATTGACAGCAATATCCGGGATAATGTAGTTTCATGTCGCCTAGTGCGCTGAGAGTGAAAAGACGCCAAGCGAGCAAATTTCGGCCGGAGCAAGCAGAAACTATTTTTACGTAGAGACGGAGCTTCTGCAGCTGTACACGCGAGACTTGCAATGTTGACGTTTCCGGTAAAGTGAACACACTGAAGACACTTTTGTGCAGATCCTTGCAGAACGAATTTTCCCCGCCTTGCTGCGTTTCTCTGTATTGTCACAATCCTCCTCGAAAGTCCCTCTTCCTCGGTTTGGTGTAGAACAAAATAACTCCATTCCGAACACGGACCAATTTGCAGTTCGTTCAAGTTAGGCGACTGGATATATACTTCCGTCTTCTACGCCTTTTTATCGTGACAGGGACGCCATTACACACAATCTAAACCTGACTGCCGACATTTATCTCCGAATGTTACGTTTCTTCTTATGGTACCTGTTAATTGTTGCCTTTCAAGTCACAAATAATTTTACATGAACGTATTGTATATATTTTAATAATACAATTTTATAGTTACTTTTTTATGGTTAATAAAATACACAATGCTAGTTCATGGGAACTCTTAAGGTGTTGTGAAACCAATAATACTTAAATGAAATAATTTCAAAACTCCATCCTGATGAGAAAATTTAGCAGATTTTAATAACTTCATTTTGTACTGGCTATTCTCTTTATACTTATATTCAACATGTAATTATGATATTGATATTATCTTTACGAAACCGATATGTAATGTATTTACTTAACTCACAAAACGCTTTTATTATTACGAATTTCTCCAAAGTAACCAAAACAGCAGTGCAGAACTCTTGTGAAACCAATAATACTTTCTGCGCATCCATATATCATTTATCTTCATGTATCTTCACATCGAAAAACTTGTTGATTTTAATTCAATTTCTGAGGCATCCCTTAAAATATTTACAGATTGTTTTCCAGTTTCGATACCCATGAATTATTTTACGCTGTCTCTCGTTAGTGTTACGTTCTCCATTACTGATATTATTATTAAGAATTCCGACCCAAGGATCTCTCCTTGTTCCTGTGGCTTCATTTCAGAGATTCCATTAATTCTTCGTAAGCTGTTCCTTCTCGGAATGATTCCGATTCAATTTTCTTTCCTCACAAGAAATGTTCTCAATATGTATCTAAAGTTGCTGCGCTGTTGCATCACATGTTGTGATGCTTCACAAGCCCAGACCCGCTTTATTATAATGGAAAACACTTTCAGCATATCTGATTGTGATATTCTTCTGACACGGACTTACTTCAGCTTGCTTGTGTTCTGTCAAGTCTGTTCCCAACTTCCAACGTAGATCTACGCCTGTGGTCCGTAGTCCAGTGCACGGAGACTTCCCGAGCATACTATATTTATACACAAATATAAAGCGTTCTCCAATAAAGGCGTGTCGTTGTTGAAAAGTATAAAGCAAACTGATAGTGAGGTATTAACTAAATTATTTTATTTGAAAGACCCATGTATGCCCATTCAAATGAAAAATAATTTCGTTAATACCTCACACGCAGATTGTTTTATTCCATTTCAGCATCGACCCGTGCTTATTTAAAACCCATATATATATTAGTGATGGGCAAATCGATTCATTCTGTTGAGTCGTTTAGAGCCGATTCACTCATTGCTACGACTCGATTCTTTTAAGCGACTCTTCGTCCCTCCGAATCCCTTCCAATTGTTTGATGACGATTGAGCAATAATAACTTCAGTAAAAAGGGGGGAGTGGGGTACGAAAATACACAAAAATTACATAGCAAAATATGTAACATTTACAACGTCTTTTATTTATAAATAAACTAAAAATTTATTTCTATAACCGTTTTTCAAATATTGGCATTTACATAAGGCATTTGGGAAAGTTTTTGGGATGTGAGCCGACTCATTCATTGCCATGATTTTCCCGGCTTTAGAAAATATACGTTCACAAGGAACCGTACTTGTGGGAAGACAAAGTGTTTTTAACACTAATAGATAAAGATTAGGAAGTTTATTTTCCTGTCGCACTAGAGAATCCGCTTTTCTGTATATGGGAGCGGTTCGGTGATTTAAGAACATAAAAGTATTATTCAAGAGGTAGATCGAACCTCTGTACACATTGAAAGGACATAAAAACGCTGGCGAACAATATGTTAACTATGGATGTAGGGAAGTCGTAAGAACGGTAAGAATTCAAAATCAAGTCTCAGCCATGATTATTTTAGCATTAATTAAGACTTCACCAAACTGCCTGTTATAAAATGGGCTAATCCTATCAATTCCAAAATTTATTACGAATTTTATTCTTTATTAGTTCTTGAAGAGTGCCTCTCATAATCTTTTTCTATTTAGAACCTTCAACCTGAAGACTCACATAGCTCACCCCGGATACAACTCAGGAATCGACTCAAAACTCGACGACTAAGACTACGAATCGAACAGTGAATCGTTTTAGATCGCGGTTCCTTTATAAGAAGCTACTCTTTGAATTTATTCTCGGTTCATTAGTCCATCTCTCAGAAATATATATATAATTTAAATTCAAAATTTTATTTCCCAATTTTACATTTTCTTCCCTTGTTTACTCTGAGAAACTCTCCTCGTATGTTTCTAGCTATGATTTGCATAGTTCATTACCTTTCAAATAAGCTGTAAAGTTATTTAAGATTAATTGTTGCCTTTCAAGTCACAAATAATTTTACATGAACGTATTGTATATATTTTAATAATACAATCTTATAATTACTTATTTATGATTAATAAAATACACAATTCTAGTTTATGGGAACTCTTAAGGTGTTGTGAAACCAATAATACTTAAATGAAATAATTTCAAAACTCCTTCCTGATGAGAAAATTTAGCAGATTTTATATAGCTTCATTTTGTACTGGCTATTCTCTTTATACTTATATTCAACATCTAATTATATTGATATTATCTTTACGAAACCGATATGTAATGTATTTACTTAACTCACAAAACGCCTTTATTATTAGGAATTTCTCCAAACCAAAGTAACCAAACCAGCAGTGCATTTACAAGAATATCACAATTCACGTATTTTTATAGACATCATTCAATGACACTCGGATAAACTTTGAATAACGTAAATTGCATTGTTGTTAATAGCTTAGTAAACAAATTTTTTTCTGGCTTAAATTTTAGTAATAAGGAAATAAAAATACGGCCCAATTAAGTCAGCAAAGAAATTTAATTAGCCTTTATTTCATATAAATACAACATTTCATGTATAATTGTGGACTTTTTCGGGTAAATTATTTATATTAAGTTCATCCGTTTAAAAATTTACCTGAAGATGTCCACAAAGTTGGATGCAACGTTGTATTTGTATTAATTAAATACTAATTAAAACTATTTGCTGACTTTTTTGGCCCTATTTTTACTTATTTATTACTGAACCGAATTGTTCTTCTGTGTCTTGGGTTACCGTTTTCTACAGATGTCGTTGGCATCACATCGGTGTTCACAAAGTTGGATGCAACGTTGTATTTGTATTAATTAAATACTAATTAAAACTATTTGCTGACTTTTTTGGCCCTATTTTTACTTATTTATTACTGAACCGAATTGTTCTTCTGTGTCTTGGGTTACCGTTTTCTACAGATGTCGTTGGCATCACATCGGTGTCCACAAAGTTGGATGCAACGTTGTATTTATTAAATACTAATTAAAACTATTTGCTGACTTTTTTGGCCCTATTTTTACTTATTTATTATTGAACCGAATTGTTCTTCTGTGTCTTGGGTTACCGTTTTCTACAGATGTCGTTGGCATCACATCGGTGGTGGGTGTCTTTCAAACGTATGCTTTTTAATTCTTCGTTGAACTGCAAGATCTGTTTCTCCCTATAAAGCGGTTTCTCAATCATCCCCTTTGAGGAGAGTTTGCAGTGAATGAGGGGAAGTGGTCTTATGACTTTATTGTATTTTGACTCCATCTCGGTCTTATCGGCGACAGTTTTGGAAAACCCACATCTGGTTATCCGATTGGCTAATGCTTTTAATGGGGTCACGTCCAATTGTTTAAACTCCAGCCTCCTCATAGACGTCCGCTCAATGATTGATTATGTTTCAAGTGGCACGACAGGTTCTGTTGCGTATAACATCCAAAAATAAATTTCTGTTCTGCCTGTATCTGATTTGATACACAGCTTACTGGTATTATCAAGTAGTCGCCCCGATATGAATTTTTTGAGAGAACAATTCCTGGATGAGATATTGTTTCGTAGTCATTGTTTTCCCTTTGTAACGACTGATATTACAAACAGATTTATTAGGCCTTCCATTAATTAGGCATTTATAGCGAGAAAATAAATAACTTGAGGGACGATAAAATCAAACGCACACTTTGTACAGATTTATTATCATAAAGAAAGATTACAGCAAAACGGAAAGTTAACAAAATATATTTTAAACTTTTATAAGAAAGATTCAAGCCATGACTGGAATATATCAACCACAAGACGAAAGTTGCTTCCTCTGAAAGATTCTCTTGTTGTGGTAATCAGTCCTAAGGCTGTTCTGATGCAACCCTCCAATCTAATCTATCCTACGCAAACCTTTTCAATTCTACGCAGCTATCAAATCCCACATCCTCCCTAATCTGCTTCGCGTTTTCCATTCTTGGTCTCCCTCTTCTGTTTTACCACTCTAATCCTAATTTTACAAGACCCTCGTATCTCAAAACTTGGCTTATTAATCTATTCCTCCTAACTGTTAATTCTACCTATTCTTCTTAGCACTTCCTATCCACATGTCTGATTTTCAGCACCACATTTCGAAAGCTTCTATTCTTTTCCTCTTTGTAACCCCTATCGTCCACGTTTCGCACCCATATAACGCCACACTCCATACGAACATTTTTAATAATGATATCCTAATATTCATACTTATATTAGCCGTAAGTAAATTCCTCTTTCTTTGCGAAAACCTTCCTTGCCTGTGTTATCCTACTCTCTATGTCTACTATACTTCCACCATCCATAGTTATTATGCTTCACAAGTAGCAGAACTCCTTAACTTCCTTCAAAATATCCATTCTCCTCCTAACACCCTTTGTTATTCCACTATTTCCCATACTACACTTCATACCTTAGTTTTTCCCTTTATTAATTCTCATTTTGTTTTCTTTCTCCAGGATCACGTTCATGCCATTTATTGTTGTTTCCAAGTCTTCTGACTCCCCTAATACCACAATCAGGGGTTTTATTTATTCTCCTTGTGGTTTGATTCCCTTTCCATGTTCATTTTTAACTTTATTCATCGCCTGTTCTATATATAAGTTAAAGGGCGTGGGCGGCAGACTGCATCCTTGTCTTACTCCACGATTTCTGCAAGTAAATCATTTTAAACCGCTTAAACGGTACTTCTCCCATTTTCCTTTCAACTACCGGGCATAATTACTGTCGTTATTTTGCTGTTGGGGTGTGTTTGATGTAAGATAATTTGAACTATATTTCTCACATTCCTGCTGTCATTTCTTAAAATATGTAATTCGATTCAACCTAAGAACTGTCATTTACTTCTAGCGGAAAAGTTAAATAACTAAGTGTAGAAAACTTCTATTTTTATTATTAGCGTTGACGGCAGGTTAAACAGTCATAGAATCTAAATTTCGATGTTGTACTATCGTCCAATGAAAAGCGTGTTCGGTAAGATCGCAAATACATCGTTAGATCATATCCACACCATTTTACAACACTACTTGGGTGTGAGAAAGCTAACAGATTGACTGTCAACAAGATATGAAATCTAATATATTTTATCGGGGATGTTTTGCAAACTTTTGAGGTACGTTTTGCGTCGTTTCATTAATTTTTAAGAACACGTGATAAATTATTCGATATTTTAGTCCAAGAAACGGTGATAATAGTCTGTCGAATCGGGTGGAAATTCTCTGAAGAAGGGGATAACTGTCCTACCTGCGGGATAGTCCATAGCACAGATTAAGATGGTACATTAAAACTATGTGGAAAAACAGGGATAGCAATTGTCATGGAATATTACGAACGATCACGGCAGCACTTTTGGAAAATCATTACGTCCACACGTTCACATTTTTCCTGAGTACAATGATCCCGCTCACAGGTCTGCAGTTTTTGCTGCTCCTCGAATTGAGCTTCTCCAGATGTAGCTCCAAGCGATTATTACCTGTTCCAGAACCTTGCCGGACAAAGATTTACTCTAATGAAAAAGTCATAGCTGAGACAAATTACTATTTTTCATATTTTGATAAATTTGTTTCATATAAAAACAGATGGACTGAGAGCGTATATTAAAAAGGAGCCTACGGAGAAAGATAAAAGTAGACTTTTTAAATTTCCTTGCTGTGTCCGAACACATCACGAACCACTCTAGCATAATAAAGTTATTTGACTGCTCGCGAAAGTCTGTGAAGTTTAAATCGTTAACTGAAAGAAAAATGAGCGTGGCTTGGGAGGAGGGTTTCTGCATTAACGAGCTCGTGTCACCAGACATCTTCGGAAATAATGAGGAAGGGGAAAGGAAGTCTGGTAAATTCGACTGGAAATCAATACGAATGAATTTCCATACAGACATTGATTGAACTTGATGCTGTGGAATTTCACGGGAAAGATAATGCACCGAACGCTGTTGGGAAGTACGAGAATGTCACTTTCAGACATAAACCAAACCTGTTTTCAGAACTTGAAACGTTACCATACAAAGTTAAAAAATTGTGCAATGAATGTATTTGTTAAACAGTATGCTTGCACAAAGATTGGTACGTACACGGCTTATTTAATTTCGTTATTTTCTCAAGGGATATCTTGTAGTAACCGGGTGATAAAAAGGCATTTTATTTTTAAATTATCCATACTTTTGTTTTATCTAATATAAAGAAAAGGAAATTTGTCTCAGGAAGCTCGCAAATAAGAGGAACAGCTTTGGGGAGAGGATCTTTGGAAGCAGAGGTGGGAGAGCTTTGGAAGAGACTACGTCGCTTTAATGAATGAATGTCACCATTTATTAATTGAACTTGGTTTCTGGAAGCATATTGAATAATAAACAGAATAAACAGCTGCAGGCCATATTAATCCAGTTGAACTCAATTGGATTGGATCGGAGACCGACAAACAGACGTTGTACGGAAAGAAACACGATAACCATCCCATTATAGGGTTTTCAATATATCATTTGCTTTTTAAGAATAGGACAAATGATTCATCCCCTGTAGACAGTTGTTAATTTCACGACTGGGATAAAAATATTTATTAGGGAAATATATGTAGAAAGAGGCTGTTAACGATTCCAATTGTTGTTACATGTGGCGCCCAACGTGGAGGGACGACAATAATTTAAGAATAAATCAAGTGGAACAGTTAAGTAATGTTGAATAGTCCGAAAGATAAAAAGGTGTATTTAAGACAAGGGTAGAAGTTCAGAATTGTGTGTTTAAATATTTTTATAAAGAGTTTGGCGTTAAAGTAGATGAGGCTCAACAAAATAAGAAGAAAAGATATGAATAGGAGAATGTTAAAAAGCGGACAACGTTCGTGAACAGGTTAAAAAATTAAATATTCATAAATCCGTTGGGGCATATGATATTTCAACAGAAGTTTTGAAGCTACGAGTGAAAGCCATGCCAATGTATCTAATGCGATTATTTCAAATTTCGATAAATAATTCCGTAGTTCCTGAGGACTGGAAAAATACTACTGTTATTCCTCTTTATAAATAGGGTCGAGTTCTGACACTAGTAACTATAGGTCGGTAAGTTTAACGTCAGTCGCGTATAACATCTTATAGTGTTTAATGTTGTTGTTGTAGTAGTGCTCAGTCCTTTGACTGGTCTGATGCAACCCTCCATGCTAACCAATTATGCGCAAGCCTTTCCTTTCTAGTTAACTACCACATCCTCCCTAAACTCCTTATCGTATTACATCCTTCCCATACTCTTCTCTTCTTGCTCCATACAATTCCCTCTATTGCTAATTATACAAGACCCTCACGTCTCAAAACATGACATATTAATCTATCCTTTTCCTTGGTCATAGTCCTACATATTGTTATCCCTTGCCTTATTCTGCTTAGAAATTACTGGTTAGTTATTCTATCCACCAATTTTATTGTCAGCATTCTGCTATAGCACCATATTTCAAAAACTTCTATTCTATTCCTTTCTGCAACATTTCTAGTAATTTTCTTACATTCATACTTATATTAATCCTAAGGAAATTCATCCTTTTTGAGAAAGTACTTGATTCCCTGTACAATCCTTTATGTCTACTATACGTCTACCATTATTCTGGCCAAATAGTTTAATTCCTTAACGTCCTTCAAAATATCCCTTCCCAATCTAACACCCTTTTCCCATATTACATTCAATCATCTTGGTTTTCCCGCTATTAAACCTCATCTTGAATTCTTTCTCCAGGCCCTCGTTCATGCTATACCTAAATACCACAACATCATTAGAAAACCTTAGGGTATGATTTCTTTTCCACATTCCTTTTTAATTTTCTTCATGGCCTGTTCCATATATAAGTCTTGATTTCATCTTCCTTTTCTTGCCCTTTAATTATAATTACTGCTGACTGTTTTCTGTAGAGATTTTATTCCTCTTAAAAATCCATAGTAATGAGTTCCATTTTAAATTGTTAAGGACTTTTTCTAAATCTACCAATGCCATGAACGAAAGGCCTGTTTTTTTCTTATTCTGTTTGCTAAAATTAGACGCAGAGCCAATATTGCTTCTCTTGTCCCTACATTCTTCCTAAAACCAAACTTATCTCTTAACATGCATTCTATTTAACGTTTCATCCTCCTATATACTGGTTTCGTTAATATTTTTCACGCATGAGGAACTAGCTAATTGTCCTGTGTTGTTCGCATCTATCATTCCCAGCCTTCTTCGACATTGATATAATTATTTTGTTCCTTAAATCTTCTGGTATTCTTCCTGTTTCGTAGATTTCGCAAACTGTCCTAAGCAGACATTATATTGCTTCTTCACCCGATTATCTTATCAACTCCGCTGAAATATTATCAATTCCTGGCGCTCTACCATTGCTCTAATATCTAATACATAAGAAAGGGCTAGGAAAAATATGAATTACTATTCAACGGCCAACATGGTTAAGCCCATGAAAATCCTTGCGATGGTCAGTTAGTGACGGTGTGCCAAGAATTTCGCGTCAACTTGGCAAAGTGTAACAATTGGTGCTATAATTGTATATTTATCAAAAGCCTTCTATCTCGTTCGACAATAGCTTCTAATAGAACAACAAAATATTATGGTGTTTGATATCTTTTTCCATACGTATTCTGAAATGGAAGCGTAGTAAACTGAAAATTGGCGTAAATTTCCAACTTCTAGTGTGCCGCATGGAGGCGTTAAAGGACCTTAAATGTTTTAAGCACATATACACGATTTTCCTATCGATATCTAGTCCAATATATAACACATCCCGGACGACTGTTCTTTTTATAGGGAAATTAAACCAACTTTATATATTCAGAATATAGAATTGGAATTATCATGTAGAATTAAAGACTACCTAATAGATTGAAACTAGTTCGACTCTCTGCGTTATTCAGGCACACAAAAGCGAACAGGGTTGGCTAAATGTGAACAATTTTATTTTACCCCTGTTTACTTTTTTAAAATGGATCATTCGAGCAAGATTAGACACAGGAAACAACAAACGGATGTTGAGAATGTTCATTTCTAAATAGAAGAATTCGGGATAGAAATAGTCTATATGCAAACGTGCCAGCTACAGGCCTGCAAACATAGTATAAAATAATTTTAAAAAAACATTAACTACTTATTTATTTTTGCTTGGATCTACAGTCCATTAAGGGCTTTGACCTGCCGGGTCGACTGCGGACTGCCATCTTTCATAACACATTCCGAATATGGAGTGACGTGTGGTCAGCGTATCGATTCTCCAGCAGTCTTAATGTCAGTCTCCGTGACCATGGCGGCACAAACAATCAACCCCGTGCCAGGATTCAGACCCGGGACCTCTGTGTTGTGAGGCAGCGACGCTAGCCACTAGACCACAGGACTTTGGCATTAACTACTTATGGTATGGATTAACTGAAAAATAGTAGCATTGGTATTCATATTTAGAGAAATCGGAAATATAATATTATTTTTAAATGGGTACGGTCTTTGGTATTTAAACCTAGTATTTCAGTCATTGCAGTAAAGAAAAGTTTAGAATAAAAAGAAAAAGTGCAGATAACATAGTGACACCATTAAAAGTCATTATTACTAATGTATATAGTTTTATACGAGTAATGGAGCAGTTTGTTTCGTTTTTTCACTTATTAATATATTTCTGTTTCTTGTTGTACATAACTTACACATTCTTTTGAAATATTTAAGTATTGCCACCGGGCTTTGCCAAATGTAATCTATAAAAATTATGTTCATAAAATCCTTGTATTCCTTTGTCAGATATCATGCTGTCCTTCATTTTCGTTAAAACACATTCGATTTTATATGCACTATTTTGGGATGTATTTCCTTATATTTTTTCACATGCTTCTCGTACGTCACATACGTTTTTCTACTGATCACTTTGCACCTTCCTTACGTTACTCTGCTATAAATCCCGGCCAAATTTCATTTCTTTAGCCTCATTTTACAGTCGCGATATGAAAAAGTAATAATAAAGAAACACTGAACAACAAAATTGAATTGAAGCAAACACGAGAGGTCTTCACTTGTTCAGAGACTGTCAAACACATGCAAACACCTTGTCAAGAGCGGAAGAGTTCGAGAATAAATTTCGAGCTCCACCGATTTTTTTTTCAAATAGTTGTGTAACAACGCAATCCATGCGGTAAACCATCAAATGGATTGCTTGTCATGCAAATTGTTTGATCGTGAATTGTTAGATAAGTGGCAACGAATTGTGGTGCGTCATCCCTGTTCTTCAATCTGTGCATCAATTTACTTACTTACTTCTGTTGTGGTATTTTAAGTGTTTGAAGATAATGCAGATTACTTCATTTGAAGCACTACTTCCTCAAGGACGATTTACAATGCACACTCTACAATGCACTCCTATCAGCGCTCAGAAAAGAGACAATCGCGGTGATGGCTGCTGACAGCCGTGTCAAATATATCTCCTAAACGCCTGAATGCATTTCAAGGAAACCTTGAACATGTCTATTTTCGAGCCTTCTATAGTGGCTGCCACTTTGGCACTGATATAAGAAATTTAGTTGAAGTTATGAACCGTGCTCTAGTCTCTGAGGTTCTCATTAACGGGACGGACGCTTTGAGGCCGAGCTTAATGCGAACGTGGCTTTGAGTGTAACCTGAGAGTTCACTCGGCAATCCACCAAACTTCGAAGTGAGCAGATAAATATACGTGAATTGTCTACTAAATACATTCAAAGGTAGAAGCATTGAGAAATTAGAAGTTAGTGTTGTGATTTAACTCAGCGGAAGAATGACGGGAAGAACTTTACATGCCTGTACTTGTTAAACGAATTGCAATTCCATGGATGGCTCATTGAGGAAGAACTTATTTTCACAGCGTTTAAGAACCATATCACTACAAAATAAATCATAATTGCTTTATGTGTATAGAAGCACCATACGGTGTAACGGTTGAATTAGGACAGGGTTACGGTATAAAGGACTTTGGGGCTTGGATCAAAATAAGTTATCTGGTTAGATTAATTAAAAACAAATTAAATTTATTTACTGATAAAAAGAAAACAACAATAATTACCAAACTTAAGGGTCCAATTTAAATATTTACTACGGCTAACTCAGCTTATAATGAAACTCATAAGGGTCTTTTTGTGGGGATTTTTTCAGCAGAATGACACATCTCACAGTGGCACAGACAAGCACCTGTCATTCCTTCGTTAAACGGCGGCTTAGTCTTGGCTGTTACAGTAGTTCTTCCGCGTTCGTCGGCGGTTGCTTCCAGTGTCTATTTCTACCGTCGATACCTGGTCTTCTTTCTAGGAATTCTGGGTCCCGGATGAAGTATACGGGCCACCCTCTGCTCTCTGCCGTCTATCTTTCAATTAGTCACCAAATTAGATAGCAGCCAAACTTCTCTCAGTCTCAAGTTACATTCGAATCATCCATTCCCGTCCGATCAACTTACATTCCACCACTAGCTGTGCCGTGGATCAAACACCACGCATCCTCCAAACTTGTTCCTTCTTCCAATCTCCTTGCCTGACTGCCATGCCGTGGATCAAACACCTCCAGAAATCTTTCTTCTTTAAATCTCCATGCCGAAATTTCTCTCCTCCATCCTCGCAGGTCATCTCGTTCTTTCACCCGAGCATGAAATGCATGGTGGATCACCTGACCCTCAGCCTCAGCTTGGCCCGCGGTTTCTCTCCCTAAATTCTCGCCTTCCGAAATTCCCGGGTCACAGAACTGAAATCATGTATCAGATTTTTAAGTCTCCAAACGGTGTTCTGGCCTCTCTGGCGCCTTGGTGTTTACTTAAACGGCTGTCTCCAATATGTGTAATTCTTGACCCAGCGACGAAATAAAATGGCTATTGCCATATCTACTCATTATATAGGATTTAATTAAATTATTTATTTAGACAAAATGTTGGTTCAATGCATTAAAAAACAATTACAGGATCATTAAATAGCACGAGTATCTCAGTTTAGCTATTGCAAGGGACTGTAAATCTATTTACAGGGACATGACATGTAGTCGGTGTTGTGCAACAGGAATTTTCGTCACGCGCATCTCGATGGAACAGTATTTGACACACCAGATTGATGTTGCATTTGCAGGAAGCATATTCTCGTCCTTGACAGGTGTTTTCTGAAATACACCTCTGAGTCTGACGGAATAGAATTACGGATAACAACAGAACTCATCCACGACATTTTTCTCCACCACTGACTTTGTCTGAGTTAAGACCCACCACACGTATCTGAACTCTTCACCACCACTGACTTCTCTCCCCCGAATTCTGCTTTCCGTCACCTAGCGTCTTCTACTCGATTCAAATTCAAAATAATTCACGATGGTCATTAACTTCGTGGAAGGAAGAAAACAGTCCAATGGACAGTACCCGGGGTGAACGCTCGCAATGTTATACTCTCCTAAGGGACGTTCGTAATCCCTCACGGCTGTGACTTCTCACGGATCGGCTCTTTGTTCTCCGTCTCACTGACGCCGCTTATTTTTCAGAGAGTCCACCGTGATATCACGATCACCGGGAGTCACATTTTTATAAATTTACCTTTTCACGTCCTCCATTTTATGCTGTCATAACCAAAAATGACGCCGTATCTTAATCGCGTCAATAAATGTACCTTAAATGAACACACACACACACATATATGTATATAGAAAAATGCAAGGTTACAATCAATTAGACAAATAGCTCTTTTCATTTTGCCCTAGAAAACGAAACAAGCGGTACAGAATATTGATAAAGTTGAATTCAGTGAATATATTAAAATTACGATATCATTTATGTATTTTTTTATTTTTAGTATCTAAGTTTCAGGGTAAGCCTTATAACTCGCAGTTGGTTTTGAACAGGTGTCGGTTTCAACGATAGGTTCATTACGGCGCTAAATGTTTATAATTTTAATAAATATATGCTATTATAGATCAGGCGTAAAGGCAGACCTCATTCAATTTGTAAAACTCGACGCACGTATGAACCACGAACCATACAACGTAAATGTTATTCACATTTTTATATATATAACCTACTACTAAAGTTATACGTACCATGCCAGTAACTTTCGCAAAATTTCCCAAAATTTCAATGTGACCCGATGAATGGTGTAGCAATTAAAAAGGACAAAGATACATTTGATTATATATATATATATATATATATATATATATATATATGGGGGAAACCCAAAGCATGGAAGTCTCCGTCGGTTAACGGTAATGTGGACCCTGGCAAAGGGGGTAGAAGCGTTCAGTTATAAAATTCAGAGGAGTCGGGAAGGAGTCGGTGAAGGAGAAGCACGTAAAATACGATCAATGATATCTAGAGTGCCCTTAAAAAGTCCCACTTATTTTAAAATTGAGCCTTTGAATTGGTTTCAAAGTGTGAATTCCAACATCTCTGTTGGAGCAGAAAAAAAAAGAAGTGACTGCGTTGCTAGAATTATAAATTCATCAGTTACAAAAACTATCCATAAAATTATGGACTAAATATCTCTTAAATAATGAAACACAGCATACAGAATTATAGGATCCACAAAATAAATTAATTGAACTTAATAATGTAAGACTTTGTTGTTCTCAAATATTGCTGAAATCTACCGATTGTCCATACACAAAAGGATTGCATTACTGAAATTTTCAGATCTGTTCTAATTCGAATCATAAAGAGGCCTTGCTGAAACTAACTTTCGAAAGCATGAATAAGTACTTGCAAAACGTAAGCAAATGTTTGTTTCATACTGTAGTTCACTATGAAGATAATAAAGTGTATTTATCGTAGTGAATGACAACATGGTAATACTTTTTAAATCAAATTTCTGTTCATTATTTCATGCACCGATTTGTTAAGCTCAGTTACAAAGTTTGTCGTACCTCGCACCTTGGATACAGAAAGGTTCATTATGACTCGATGTTTCTTGGGGTGGCTTGACCTTTCACGTGAATGTCGATAAATCCTCGGACATCAAAGGCTTGTGGACCGACCACGTCAAGCTTTTGTCCACCCGTTCCCATGAAAAGCATAGTCGTTTTAAGGAATTCGATCGTTATATTTGTTTCATTAAATTAAATTAGCTCAATTGCACTGAATGGTCATTTTATTTATAACTTACAAGCGGTTGTAATTAATTTTTATTTTAGTATATGTGACTTTATTATAGAGCTATTTTCAAAGTAAGTGCCGATATTTATTGAAAAAAACAACAGAACATTCATTTCTGGATATTTTATCATAAATCATTACCTCACATCTCGCACTACTTCTCATCATAGTCACCGATTCTATTCAGCAACTTGCTTTCTTCTAAGAAGATGAAAGCCAAGTTTGCACTCCTGTTTCACATCATTATCGTCATAAATACGAACGCTTTCCGTCGACACTGTCATTTTCTCTAGACAGCATGATCTACGAATAGCTACTATTAATCTACAGTATCTATAGGAATGGCTACAAATAAGGAGGATTAAGATAAACGAAAATTATAAACATACCTAACATTTACTCTACCGAAAGGTACGACTCCCATAATAATATTAAACAACGTCAACATACCTCAAACAGGCAATATAAAATACCTGAGAACGTACACAGACCAAAAACGGAACTGGAAAGCAAAATAAAAAAAGAGATCTATACTGGCTAATAGGAATAAAATCCAATATTTTGCTGGAAAACAAAGCCCACACTTATAGATTTTCGTGTACTTAAATGGATTCGGGAATTTTTAAGTGACCGTTCATTCAAAGTTCATGTGAATGACAAATTGTCCGATTCAGTCAAAATCACGTCAGGAGTCTCACAAGGAAGTGTGATAGGTCTACAATATGTTCCTTGTATTCATAAATGACTTAAAAATCGCTATAAAATAGCAGATTAAACTGTTTGCCGACGTTTGTATAGAATATAGGGAAATTTTTAAGGTAGAGGAAGAACAGAAATTTACCAATGATCACTTAGAAAATATTGCAAATAAATGCAACGAAGAGTAAGGCAATTTTTTTTACAAAAAAAAATGTTTTTCCTGTTTGATATAAAGTGGGGAACGAAGTAGTAACGGAGTCAAACAACTGCAAATATCTTTTGATCACGATTAGCAAAGATTTAAATTGAGGTAATCAAGTAAGTGTGGTCACAGGTAAAGGGTTAAGGGTTTTGAGGAAAAGCACCGAAAAAACCAAGATTTCTTCTTACTAAACGCTGGCCAGGTCAATGTTAGAATATGAGGTAACATTCTGGGATACATATAGAAACGGTCACACTCTAGCGTTGAAAAAAAATACAAAAACGGGCTGAAAAATGTTTGGGGGTCGATTCGCGATCAATCCTCATGAGAATTTGGATTTTCTTGGCAGTAGGAGGGAAACATGCGAGCTTGTGCGCAATATATAAAGCTTACAACCAGCCAGAAAAAAAAATATTTTACGGCGCGGACTTATATCTCTAAAATTGATCACGCATCGTACGAAAATTTTCATTTGTAAATAGATCAATACAGGATTGGAATTCCTTGCCTGTAGAAATCCGGATAGCGCTAATCAGTTTCGGGGTAGACCAAGGAAACTAAAGTATATATATATATATATATATTGTAATGTCTAAAGTTACAGCCCCAGCCAAAAGCAACGGAAGCCGGGAATGTAGCTTGGAAGTTGCTACTTGTTGGACGAGTGGCGCGTCAAACAAGCCCCGAGATGTATTGTCGTTTGGCTAACGTAAGCGGAAGCGTACAGAGCAGTCATCAGTGGGTTATTGGAGGGGAAAGTCGTGTTTCGTGGAGTGAACGACGCCCTGTTTGGATTATCAATTTCGATCTCTGAATTTTAATTAACCTCTGAATTAAATCATTTGGCGTTTTTATGAACAAAAAATACCTGGCAGCCTAAAATTTATTTTAAATCCAATATCGAGGAAGAGCTAAGCTAGATCGGAAACAACGGGATCTGCTACAATATATATATATATAATCTTAGAATCACTTAAGTACTAAACTATTTCCTAAAGAAAGCACTAAAATGGTGAAGTAAAGTGCAGTTAAGTGAATTCTGTGGGACTCCTTACTTCTTATTTTCTTTCTCGTGAAAATTGTTCCCGAGTGTAAACTGTATTCGTAGTTTATTGTATTTTCATTCTATTGTGTTTACTTTGTAGATAGCTGCCACCGGACAAATGCCCAATAGCAGCTAAGTAATAATAATAATAATAATAATAATAATAATAATAAAACAGTATTAAAACCCAAATGGATATATGGCATAGAACTATGGGATCAAAATTAAATATTGAAATCATCAAGAAATGGCAGTCAAAAGTTATTCATAGTGAATGCCCCATGGTATGTAACAAACCGGTCAATTCCACAAAAGAACCTTTTTAAAATCTCCTCCCCACTTCTTTAGTTTATATCACCAAGATGGCAGGGATGGATATTGGCCAATAACATTTATGGTTACACTTGGGAAAACACACCACCCGATGCTGCCAAATCTCACCAAAATTGGGAAACACTCCAGGCGAGACGTGAAGTCTGGATTTTATTACCCTTGGTTCAAATGCTGTCTCCTTTCTTTCGACTCCACACTGCCAAAGGTCCGAGTATTACAATAGACTGGTCTGATGCAACCCACTATGCTAACCTATCCTGTCCAAGCTATCACATCCCACACCCTCCCGCTTCTATTCCTACCCCACGTAATTCCCTCTAATGCAAATTTTACAAGACCCTCATTTCTCAATACGTAGCCTATTAATCCATCCCTAGATATTGTTCTCTCATCTCTTATTCTGCTTTGAATTTCCTGGTTAGTTACTCTATTCATCCATCTGTTTTTCAGCATTTTTATATAGCACCACATTTCGAAATCTTCTATTATTTTCATTTCCGCAACTCCTACCATCCACGTTATCCAACCATATAATGTCACTGACTTATGCAAGAAATGAAGTTTATCATCCAGATAATATTTATTATATTAGTGCTATAGATTAGTTACTTCAAGAAATTCTAGTTTTTCTTTTAAATGTCTAATTTATTGATAACGTACAACGTGCACGTTTCCCCGCTGTAAGCTTGATAAAACACAGTAGCCTAAAAAGTGTTATGTTGGTAGTCGAGCGGTGACAAATGGAAATGAATATAATCGAACATCACAGATATGTATATAAAAGCCCCTGAAAATAAATTTATAATAGTATTTTCCCGAAAGTTTTCTTTTTACAGAATATATGGTTCCTTAAACCACGTACATTATTGAATAGAATAAAAAGTATTCCGTCTTTAATGGAGTAATAGACTATACTGTAGAATATCTGACGTATTTTAATTTTACCATACATAAATATATTGGCAATGAATTCGAAAGAAATTAATAAATCAAATGATAAAAATATAATATCAGCGTATTATCCTTCATTCGGACTCTATCAGGTATAAAGTAATTTAAGACTTGGAGTAGTATAAATCTTTTTACTGAGTGGTAAATTTTTCCGTTAATGCCTACCAAATATTGCTTTCTATAAATAACTTTTAAGTCACTATTTCTTCTATTATAAAAGGCACTGCAGATAGAGTATGCTTTTTAAAGTTTACTCAGAATTTAGTTTTTGGAACAATTTGTCAATGTCAAAATTATTATAATTTATAACATTACAAGTCTTAAATTACTCCAACGTAAACCTGACTAACTTCTAAATTCAGGACAAAATGTTGTAAAATTATATTTATAGAATTTTTTTTTAATTTTTAAACAATGCTATTTTGTTCATTTATTAATTTCGAAACAAAACCAAAATTTGCTACTACAAAGTCCTCACAATTTCACAATAAATCACTTTTTATCCTTTTTTGTCATATTAGTTACAAAGCTTTCAGCTATCAGCCATCATCAACATTAGAACGTCCATCTGGATCTCTCCATCAGCTCAACAGAGTTGAGAACTTTTCAGAGGCAAACCTGTGTTGATTTTTAAATTTTGCCAAGTGAAAGGGTCCTTTATCTAACTTTAAAATATAAATTATTTTCTAATGTTATAATGTAATCAGTTAACAGTTGCTCAGATTTTTAATAGACTAATGGTATGAAGATTTAAGATGAAAATGTTGTATTTTTTTATACGGTAACATTTTTCGATTTACGAGAGAAAAAATATCCAGTTGCAATTGAAGATCCAATACAGAAGTGAGCTATTAAATGAGCTAATTTAAAAAGAAATTTTAATTTAATTAATTCCATGACAACAGGGACTAAAATAGGAGACTGGTAAGAATTGTTTCATGTAATGTTGACCTAAATACTTATAACTTGCAAAAAACTTAATAAAAATTCGGATAGCTCTTTAATTATGCATATCAGGACGCGTGTTGATCTGGACGCAATGAGAGGAATTAATTCCTGAAAATCTGCCGTAGAGTTTTGTTGCGATTGTCAGCAGTCTGATATTTCATTTACCAAAAGTTAGAAATGATTTGTGATAATATATACTGCTCTGAGGTGTGCAGGAGACAATAAAAATATCCCTTAGTTGCATTAGACCCCTTATCTCCACTTCAACAGATTCACACCAGCTTTTTTTTTCTCCTGCGATGGAATCTTCTCCACTAAAGCAGATATGAGTCAACGTTGCGATAAGGTTTGACCGCTCTGCTTGGCTGCTCTCATGTTGCGTCACCGTGCCACTATTCTTTAAGTTATCATAAATTTGGTACAACTTGTAACGCGGTCGGTTCCTTCGTTTGCCGTGAATTTAATACGGTCGATTCGATCAGTCAGGTTCCACAAGAGGAATCAATGACCAGGATAGGTGTTACTAAGCCGGAAAAACTTCCTCAAACTCATAGGTTCTAAGTACGAGAGAAGAAAAAATATTCAAAGTCTGTGAGAAAATATTGTAATATAGAAAGCTGATCAAGGAGCATGTTTGAACTTAGTAATCACACAACTCTCGAAGAAGACGTCTTTCAATGGTATTCAGTTAATGGAATGTCAGCCATTTCTGATAAGACTTATTTAGTGCCGTTTCAGACAAACAATGCTACATTGAACTCTGTAACACTAACAACCAACAATTGTGAAGTTGCATGCACAACAATTTTGGGTATATCTCTAGACCAGTGATGGGAAAACTATGGCCCGCGGGCCAGATGCGGCCACCTGAAATGTTCTATCTGGCCCGCAATCTGAGGAATAAAAAATGAATACAAGCTGTAATAAAATAATTTTTTTCCTCTTCCTTCCTCTCTTTCGTTTTGAATCAGTGACGACATACAAATTTATTAACTTAACCTAGGTATTGGAATGTTACGTTGAGAGTGAGAGGCACTGATTACTGGAAACTTTGTAACGAAGAGTAAAATTGGCAACGGAGCCTCCTCGCAGTAGCTACCCCCTTTACCGTGGCTAGATATCGGAAAAACTTTCTTGAGTCAGACCCGTCTTAGCGTTGTTGGTTTTCTGACTGTACTCTGCATATTGTAAAAAATTATCCCTAAGATGTTATCTAAGTAACGTAAATTCCACCATTATTCCTTGTTTTCAAAGAAGAATCCAGTTGGAAGTACTTTTTCATAGTTTTTATGGATAAACCTGCGTACACGTGGTAGTGGTAATACTGTTCTGTGACGATCAATTTGAGCAGTATTCGTTGCTAGCCTATTTACTACACGGTAAACCTTGAGTGTAGAAAACGTTTGCTAGGAAATAATTGTTTTTTATTTTTCGTAAATTAATTATTGTGTTTTCAAAATAAATAGATATTTGAAAGCATAAAACCTTAAATATTTCTTAAATTCCAATAGATAGAAGGGTACGCTTCACCATTATGTCTCATCTGCAAATAAACCGAAACATTCTACAAAGAGTATAACGTTTAACGACACTTCAACTCTAAATTACATTGGCCCGCCTAAAGTTTTTTTCCTTTCGTGTAGCCCCCTCTTTAAAAAGTTTTCCCATCACTGCTATTGACAATAAATTAAATTGGAAAGAAAACTCTCGGCAACCTTTGCTGTTAGAATTATGTCAAGTTGTAGCGACCCATGCACAAGAGAATTCGTTTGTTCTGCACACTATGATTCTTTAATGACAAATAGTACAATATTCAGGAGTAATGCATCAGGGAAAGGCGAGTATTTAATCTTCAGAAAAAAGTTGTCAGAATATTGTGTCAGGTCCCACCAAAGACATCTTACAGGAAAATGAGAATACTTACACTTACTTGCTAGTATATTCAATCACTGATGTTATTTGTGATTAATAACAGTCAACTATTCACAACAAACTCAGATGTGCATAGCTTTGATACCAGAAATAAAAATAATTTACACAAGGAAGGGAAGTCTCTAACTATAATACAAAAGGGTGTTCATTATTATGTTATTAGCATATTTAATAAACTTCCATACTCCATTAAACAGTTAAATATAAGGAAGTTCAATCATGAACTGAGTAACTTTTTACTTAGCCACGTCTTCTATGTGGAAGAATTCATGGAGTTGAATGTATCTTAGTGTAGACTTTACCATAGACATAGTACACTGTTGATACACATATTTTTATATATCAGGTGCCAATTATATATATTATCTTACTGTAAGTTAAACGCCAGCATATGAATGAAAATCAAAACATAGAGTTATAGTAACCAAGCAATTATAATTTAAGTGTAATCTCTGAATCGTTCCACATTCCTGAAGGTCTACTTCTCTATGGAATCAATGGAAGATGATTTAATACTAATGCTAGAACGTGATTCATAATTGACTAAGTACCAACTATTCAATTTCAAACCTTATATACACAATACTTTTATCACGGTTTGGGCCAATTTTATATATAAGAAGAGTAGAAATTGACTTTAACAAATTGGAAACCAATAGTAAGTGTATATTTCGAAATCAAAAAATGTTTAATAACCATAGATCTGTTCAGAATGAAAGATCTTAAGAATATTCTAGTTTTATTTGAATTATTCAACGTAGGATAAGGTAAATAATTTCTTTCTCGATCGTATATTAACTTCACTCCTTACAAAATTATAAAAAACAGAAGATAATTTTAAATAGTATCAAGGATATTGAATACTGTTTATATATATATATATGTTATATAACGTATGGTCGCGGATTAAGACTGTTGGAGGATCGATACGCTGACCACGGGTCACTCCAAATTCGGAATGTGTCATGAAAGATGACAGTCCGCAGTCGACTCGGTAGGCCCAGGCCCTCAATGGGCTGTAGAGCCAAGGAGGAAGGAGGAATATATAACGTACTCCAGTTTCGAATATTTTATTTGAAGATGGAAATTCATTAATTCACGAAATTTCATAGCGTAGTTGACTAAGTCACTGATTGAACAGAGAGGTGTAAAGAGTAAAAACATCGATATTTTAAGTTGAGCATTCGGCTTCTTGCTCCTAAGTTTGCGACAGTATGCAGATGTTGAATGATAAATATTTATTCCCCCGTAAATATGTGCTACACGTGCTTGGAGGCGCTTAAATATTCTCATGAAGGTCAGCCCAGAGTTTAGTATCTACCAATTTGAAATACAAATTCACCTATAAAAAGCCTGATGATCGAGTAAATCCGCTGTAAAACTCTATCAACACGAAGTAATACCTGAAATTAGCAATAATTGCCTATAACAATATTATCTTTATAACAATCGATACGACCTAATTGTAACAGAGAAATCTTACAATATAGAGAACTAATAAATTTAGACATAGCGACGTTTAAGAGCTATTTGAGTAAGATGCAAAACCAGCCATGAAACGTCGGCATACCTAAATTTGTTAATTATTTCCGTCTATTTTTAAGTTTCTCTGTTAAAATAAGGTCGTATCTATTTTTACTAGTTCTTCAGACGTTAATTTACGTAATCTATAGTTGATGAGCCGCGGAAATGTTATAGCGATTCAACGGTTTTAGGCTTTGAAAATTTTTGGTTCTTTTATATATTTGAAATCATATGACGCACGCATGAAATATTTCAAGTAAAATAAACTCTAATCAGGATGTTGTATTTAAACGTTAGCAACTTTGTGAGCAATTATTGCCCTTATAAGGCTTAATCTTGATTTATGGATAATATATGGATGTATATATTCCACAGTGACTGCCAATGTTCTCAATCTAGGTTTCAATATGAAATGAATACCAGGGATTTCCTTGTTTATTTAAAACAAAAAAATTGTTAAGTAAGAACGGTAATCCATTAAATTTAGTTAATTATAAATACTTTTAATTTATTAATAATATGGAATCATTGAATCAATTTTAATTTCTAAGGCCGGCCATTTTTATGATTAACACTAAATACATTGTACATTATTTACACACATGAAGTATCTTATAAACTGGAATATGAGATCTATTCTAGGGGTCTCATAGAAACAGATACACAACCCTACGCGGAATTGGCAGTATGAGGAAATCGGCAAAAGGTTGCAAACGTAGTAATTACCGTTTTCAGCTTAGCCTGGAAATCGCCGCCAGCCATGTTGTACCGGGCCACGGACATTCCTCCCATTATCCAAATGTTCACAGACAATTACATACTCCAATCCCTAACTTTCCAGCTTATTACTCTTTCATCCACTGCTTAAAATGCCCACTTTCAATGTCCACTCTTAATGTTCACTGCTTAATCCTGATTATCCTAAATACTTAGTACCCGAAAATCAATTTTTCCTCTGTTTTTAACATATCTTCCGCCTTTGATAGAAGCCATTCACCCCACTCCACCGACGTTTTTGGGGAAAACACCGTGTATCGTCACATTCCAGAAAAACCAACCCAGCGCCAACTTCTCTAGTTTTATTACCCTGTCTGTAACCTTCAACTTCTCTGAAACGGCCTGCCTTTGATTTTGTAACGCCGAATTCCGTTGTTTTTTAATGCTTACCATTACAAACTGTTTCGAAAGCAAATAAGGGGACAATTAAAAATAAGAAAATAAAATAAATAAATCTTCCAATAAACACATAAAAGTTTTAAATAATTGTACTAAATTAAAATTATTGACTTGTTAGCTGACTTATTAATTTTATTTATACTTGACACGTAGTGAATATCAATTTTAAATCCGGGAAAAGTTCAGCGCCGTTATAGAGACCTCAAAGGCTGTTCAATTTTTTAATGGTTAATTGCTACTGCCATAGTCGAAAAATTACTGAGTTGAAATCAGCAAAGAAGCGGATTTTCGTCTGGAGTGTAGAAAGAAACGTCACACAATAAGCATTCCTTCGTTTTAATCAGATTCCACTTCAGTATTCCAAAGCAATGTTAGGAATTTTAAGTAACGACGTCTAATGAAGAATCACATCCAGTTGGATATTTTTTCACAACATTCTTGGGTAAAAGAAATATATTGAGACCCTTGTGGGTACACGATTGCCTATCACATATTAATCTAATCCAGTTTATTATATTAAATGAATATATAGCAGGCATTAGACCCATGCTAGACGGAGTTGCGAATATGAATGACGAATTACGAATTATCTTCTTGATCAGTAGAGATACATGAATGTTTGCAGGTTATTTCATTGGACGCAACTAAAACTCAAGGACTCACAGAACATTGATCTTGTCAGTCTCGAAAATAATAGACCTGACCTGAATGTCCAGCTGTCTGTCCGACGTCCTAACTTGAAGACAGAGGCTTTTATAAATGTATTCAGAAGCGGAAAATCTTTACTCCTGCGTCGGAAATATATTAATGTTACGACATCGAAAGGAATTCAAAATATTAGTTCCGCAGGCGGACCATTATCTCTCAGCAATACGATCTCTTGCTCAGACTGGCGACCACATTTCACTGTAAGAAACAGAAAAAATACGCATTATCTTCCTCTTGTCGTACGGAGGACAGGAAAATCACATTCACTTATTGAGCGGGGGAACATTTCAAGTACGGAGGCGGAGCTTCGAGAACAAAACCGAAGAACATTTTGGTCAGTGAGCCGTTTTGCTATTCAGTTATGGATTGAACATTTTGATATTCAGGCAGAAGATCTATTCAATCATATTCAAGACTCTCACAGTCTCGTCACTCTTTACGCTATACGTTAAGCTGACAATATCCGACGCTTCAAAGGATCTCCAGAACATGCAGTCATTAAGTTGACTGGAGTCAACCCGCAACCCCAGATGGCCAACAGTTAACTGCTTGGCAATGAAGCAGCGGGCCTCTAGCTATGACGACAATAAGGAATCCCAACTTTTATCATTGGTGATGAGGAAAACGTTCGTAACTTTCCCCACTATGTAAAACCTTACAGAAGCTGGAATAGCTCAACTAAAATCGGTTTTAATTAATTTTTTTTGTTAACCTAACTTAAATATATTCTTTATTCGACATTTTTCCTTTCACAAATATTAAAATTATCAGACTTTTTAAAACCTTTTCACAGTAGATAATAATTTTCCCAACAGTTAATGAAATATCAAAATTATAACAGTACACCACTGTGTTATTAACTGATTGAAATTTAAACATGCAAAAGATTCGTTTAGATCGTAAGTGTTGTGTATATTATCTAACCAGTAATAAAATATACTCAAACTGGTATGTCTCCTTAAAAGCAAAAATAATGAAATAAAATGCATGACTCTAAATCTATAGTAATTGCAGTTGATGATTGTATATCTTTCAACGCAGAATTCTCTCGTGAATATACGCATTCAGTCTGTCGGTTTAACGACTTGAAAGAGGCCGAGCAATTTTATTTGCTAAAAACTCTTTAAGGTTAACAAAAAGATAAAGAAAACTAGCCTTATGCTTTACGTCGTGTGAGTCGTGTAGCCTGAATTACAATAGTTCTAACTTTCTAACTCTACACTAGAGGACAGAACAAAGGTCTGCAAGGAAGTTGCGTCATATTTATTTTAACCGTTATTTTTTCTATCTACTTGAATATTTATTTGTTTTTGTATTTATTTTATTGAACCAGAATAATTCAGAATCCACTTGAACAGTCTCCTGTATAACGTAATTATTGAGAGTTTCCCACTAGCTTGTCATTACTGTTCAACGGATCGATTATTGGAATAATTTACTTATGAAACTGAAACATGAAATTAGTATTCTGTACAATTACAACCTAACTTATAAAATTAACTGTATTAATTGTGGATAATGTTTATAGGCAACACGACAACTTGCACAAAAAGTAGACTCTAACACCAAAAGTCTCAGACCAATCTCACGAAAAGTAAAAGTTCACACAAATAATTTTAGATCTAAACTTCTATTTGTTAGGGCCTTACAAATAAATTCATCTAGGAAGGAAATTGCTAATAATAGACACAAAGAAACAGATAATGAATTCCATTACGGGATATTTTAAACAGAATAAATAACTAAGAAATTGGTATTACGTACACTTTACAGTGGCATTGATAATTAAATAAATTATTGAAATTTTTTAGTATATCACACGACGAGATATCGACTTCAGGTGATATTAATATTTGACACGTTCTCAAATAGGTACAGTTGAGTAACGTAGGTTAACGTGACGTGTATTGCAACTGGCCTAAATTTCTATTAACGTTTTAGTAATATCAGTATGACGACATAAGACTAATATGAAAGTGAACAGGATGAGTCAAAATTAACTAAAAAATATATTTATTATAATTATAATAGATCAAGCTCAACCAGTTTGATTAATAATAAAAGCGTTACAACTTGATAATAGTTAATACAAGACTATGTTAACCGTAAAGTGTACACAGTAATTAAAACTGTCTCATCAATAATGTGTTCTGAACATTGTACTTTTTTGTCAACCATAACATCTAATTATGAATAAATTTCTTCCTTGGATTTAAAATGACATATTAGTCACAAGTTCTCAACAAATACATTTCTACTGGAGACTGTTGCAGTAGTTTCTGAATTATCGTTTTACAATTCAAAGTTCTTCATTTCCCTTCAATAATTGTTTTGATCATAGTTGACGATTCATTACCTGAATACATTAGGAATTATATGAAATGGAAACAAATTATTAGTACCAGTTCAAAATGAGAATCTGAACTTCGTACAACTAACTTTGGGGACTCTTTTTCATGCATAAAAAAGCTACCAGGTAATATGCCTGATGTTTGATGCTTAGTTTTAATGTTTGCGACTATTCTCGTCTCGACTTATCTCATCATAAAAAAGCATCACCCTCTTTTATCTGTTATTAACAGAAAATACACAAAATTTTAATTCTAATAAATCACAATCATATTACAATTGTATTCAATAAGTTAATAACTTTGAGAAATACTAATTACATTGTGATTTGTGACAGGCTATAAGAAGGTATCCACATTTTGATAAATCTTCTTTAATAGCATAGGAAGTCTATGCTAAATTAGTGGGAATGCTCAATTTCATATAGTTAATTTTTTTAGAAGATAGACAAGAATGGAAAAATGTCAACCGGACCAGGGAATCGAACCCAGGACCTTGCGATATCCAGCCGCATGCTCATTTCGTAGAGCATGCGGCTGGATATCGCAAGGTCCTGGGTTCGATTCCCTGATCCGGTTGACATTTTTCCATTCTTGTTTATCTTCTAAGCATAGGAAGTTTTAAAGATCCTACCGACATTCGGCCAGGGAACCTGCAAAAGATTGAAGCGACGCATTCAAATTCTTTCCGTTCGACCAATTTGCACACGAGTGTAATATGGGAAAAGCGCCGAGAGATTTTAAAACCAAACCTCTATAGTGATTTAATAGCCAAATGTGGCACATGAATTAGTCATGCAATATTTATTTGTAAATTGTTGTCGCTGTAATTATTATTTCATGTAGCAGTTTGTATTATTTAATGTATTATGAAAATGATTTATTATTCAAGGAATTTACTTAAGGAAAATATGTGACAAATCATAATTCCTCAAAGGAGGTAAAATATATAATTGTTTTTCTTCTCTTCTAAAGTTTACGAATGTGCACCCACGTGGAACTAACACACGAAAAGAAAGTTACTACTATATCATGGAGGACCATTTGTAAATTTCTCTCTCTGTAATTATTAACTTATAGTTTATTTCATATAATTTATTCCGGCACTTATTTATTACTCGCTGTGTGTCCGACGATGAACGGCGGCAATTCGTTTATATTAGCTCGCTATAGTATTCAATTTGACAGCAATCTCTTTCTATAAAGATGATTAAACCATCAGCGAGAGGGTCATATTTTTCAAAATTTACCTATTCAAGTAATTTACTTTATGAGATCTGAATTTCATCAAAACCACCGCGATGACTTTTCGAGTCAACTGATACCTGAAATAAGCACAGTAACTAAAAAAGAAGCTAAAAAAATATACAATGCCGAAAGAGCTACTATCAATCTCACTAACAGCGAAAAATATATATTCTCATTCACATATCTGTCGTTAATTTACGTTTTAAATTTCCGTATTCTCCACCCTCGCCACAGGTGTTGTAGTAGTGCCTTGCCTCTATAGTCCTTGCCTGCTTGTTTCAGTCGCAAGAAACAAGTGTACAAAATTTGGTCGAAATTGCCCGCGCGTTTAGATTTGTATATAAAAAAAAGTAATGTAAGTAATATTTGTAAAGAAAAGATACTTGAACCATCTATCTCTTTGGGCTAATCACAGTGAAATAATGTGTGTGTCTACATATCTACAAAAAACGAAATTGAATGTGAGCGGTCCGGAACTTTACATGATCAATCTACACTGTGTATTATAAATTTTTTAATTATTATTATCTCATTAAAAAGTTTAATTACTTAAATAAAATGTTACTCAAACTTATACAGTAATTTAATTATCTCATTTGACAGGCTTGACACGGGAATAAACTATCCTGTTGTAAATTCTATGTCTTTAGGGAAGGACTTTTTTTGGCCTGAATCGGGGGAATGAAGAAAACTTTTCTGGGATAACAAGCGCTAAACACCAAAATTTCACGGCACAGGAACGCCTAAGGGCAGTTGGTTTTGAACAGGTCCGGCTTTGGCGCGGTAATTCAATGGATTTACATATACTTATATTAACCCTGAAAGATATGGAAGTGGTACATACACGAAAAATTTTAACTGTTTTAATCCCTAAAATTTTCATGGAAACAGCTAAACCGTTTCGGAGTCCATTTGAGACAAACTATCAGACAGAGATACTTATAACAGTCATTATAGGCTTCTACATTTCTACGTCACATATATTCATCGATAATATTTATTTATTTTTGGTATATAGGTTTGTGTAATTACTTGAGTAAAATATGTGACATCATTTCTTCAAAGGAGGGGTAATGCAAAATTTAATTGTTGTTTTGTCTTAAGCTTACGAATATACATCCTCGTTGAATTAACACATGAAAAGAACAAGCTCCTATATCATGAAGGACCACACTAACCGTCGACTTGACACTTTCTGCATTAAGGATGGCAAGAAACCCGCAAGCTGAAACTTCACAGACGTATCCTGACTTTAATTAGCCACATGACAAGACGGATAGGTGAGACGCTGGTTTCACATTTTGATATCAATTAGAATGGAAGCTTCATGGAAGCCTAGGAAAACTTAAATCTGGGCCAAAAGACGAGAATTTCATATTCAATTGTCCCCAGTCTTTATTTTCAACTGTTGGGTCCTACAGTTGTTTTATTACAGTTAATGATTGAATGGAAAGTTTCCGAACACTTGTAACCTACCGAAAAAGTCACTTAAAATTATGTGTTGGGGGATAAAAGAAAGTTCTTGTGGATCGATCCTTGGTAACATTTTATAAATGTAGACGATTATGAAGATGAAGAAAGTTCAAACGGAATATGGAAAAGTAATCATACTGCAAGGAGAAGAAATAAAGGCCCTACGCTTTGACGATGACATTTTAGTATTAGGGGAATCAGAAGAAGACTTGGAAACCATAACGGAGTCCTGGAGAAAGAGTTCAATATGACGATTAATAGAGTGGAAACCAAGGTAATGGAGTGTAGTATAGGAAACAGTGGAATAACAAAGGGTGTTAGATTGGGAAGGGATATTTTGACGGAAGTTAAGTTAAGGAATTCTGATAGTAGGGAAAATTAATAACTAGGGAAGGTAGAAGTATAGTAGACATAAAGAGTAGGATAGCACAAGCAAAGAAGGCTTTCGCGAAAAAGAGGAATCTACTTACGGGTAATAAAAGTGTGAATATTAGGAAATCGTTGCTAATAATGGTGGTATGGAGTGTGGCGTTATATGGGTGGACGATAGGAGTTGAGGATAAGAAAAGAATAGGAGCCATTGAAATGTGGTGCTATAGGTGAATGCTGAAAATCAGATGTGTGGATAAAATCACCAACGAGGAAGTTCTAAACAGAAAATGGAAAGAGGGAACCAGAGGGCGTTGAACACGTTTTAAGACATGAGGGTCTTGCTAATTTAGAGGGAAGTGTGTGGCTAAAGAACAAAAGAGGCCAAAGAAGGAACACGCTAAGAAGATTAGGAATAATGTCGTATGTGGTAGCGGAAATGAAGAGGCTTGCGCAGAAAAGGTTAGCAACGAGGGTTGCATCAGACCAGTCTTAGGAGTGAATACCACAACAACAGACGATTATTCTATTTGTTTCTTTAAATGTTTCATATGAAATACGTTTACTTAATGGCAATGTTTTTCTTTAGAGATGGCCGGTGATGATTGCCGACCCACCCACGTGGGATCGAGGCGTGATAAAAAGTTAAGACCTGTCAGCGTCAGCACTGTTTAAGGAAGGTTCAAGTTTCCCTGCTGAAAACATATTTACGACTACTTGCCTTTGACAAATGTTTAAATTGATGAATCGTGAAAAGAAGAACAGCAACAGTGAAGCTCGTCAGCCCTTACAAGTTGAAGTATCCCAACTTTGAGTTGAAGGGGCGAACCCGCGCTCGTTGATTTCCGCGTAGGGAACGTGTGCGAGTGATGATGATGACTGTTTGGTACTCACCAGTGTTGAGTCCAGGCAGTTGACACAAGTAGAGACGCGTAGCTGAAGGAGCACCGCACATGCACATGCCAAGGCACAACGACAATCAGCTGTGCGTCGTCACTCGTTCCTCCGCAACAGCAGCACCGTCGCTCAAGGATGGCCAAACCCAGCACCAAGCCAACGTCACACAAATATCAAACATTAGTAACTATGAGGAATTTCGCATTCCAAGTTTTTATTTTTATTTATTTTAAGTCGATTCAACCTTGTCGTCATTACCGACTGCTACATTTGTATGTCAGTCATTTACATAGATAAAATTGTCAATTTTTATGCAGCTTTAATGAATTTTATTGTATTATGTATTGTGTTTGTATTGATGACTATATTTATGGGCTTGTGTTGAATTTCATTCGAATATTTGTTTGACAGTGGCGACTCGTCAGTATTTAAACTTATGTGCTACATCACCATAAGACAAATTTTAGGAGGATAAAGATATTAATAACACTACAACATCTACAGGACTGTTAATATTCCACGACCCGTAATATGCTATATTTGTAATTTCGTCTCCATCACGTAAATAGAAACGAAATTGTAAAAATATAAAGCCATATCGGCTTTAACACGAGAGTGGTTTTAGTTATTACAAGTTTTAAATAAAGAAAATTAATTTTAGGAAAAAGTCACATACTATGGTAATATTGTATGCACGATCGTACGGTAATTTTCTCAGAATTACGAAAGTCTTCGAAATGCCACCTGTTAAAAGTTATTTATTTTTAATGAACCAAATAAACCAAACAAGTGCGTAAACAGTAATCTTTTTATGAATTCATTAAAAAAACATTTAAAACGGTATTCTGATGAGGCTGCCAACCGCTGTGTCAGCACGCTCGCTCTGAGGGCGCTGTGCTTTCTATGGCTCATATTATTGCTGGATGTTAGACGAGAAGGGAATAAACGGTAATACTGCGCATGCGCATTTCTCATTCCAGACAATATTTTCGTGCTATAAAGAATGTAGCCAAGATATATATGGGAGGAAGCGCGCTGGAAGGCAGAACGTTTAAAGTCTTCAAAGCCGAAGCAGAAATCAACATTCTTAAAATACTATTATTTTACAGTTTCTTTAATTACAAATCAAATAATTCCTCCTTACTTAATTCATTTGCTGTAGCACAAGAGTACATATGCACCAGCCGCCACTGATGTTTGATTCTTATAGGGCTATTACAGAATTGGCAAAGTGTTGGTGTTTTATTGGATGTGTTCATGTATTAGCGACCTATTCGTTATCGAGGATAGATAATCTGGTCTCTTCTGCTGTCTAATAGGATTTTTTTATCTGTGCAAAAGGTATTTCTTATATCGGCAAGCTTAGCTGGTCGTTTCATTCCAGGTCCCATGATGATTTTATTGTTCGGTGGAGACCTGAGTGTGGTGCAGCGTCTATTAGAGATGAAAAACCCCGTTCTTTTTAGTGATCAGATCGAAATCGCTTGCTCAGTATAAAGAGGTAGCTCCTTTTACTGATTAGCCACTCACTTTATATATTCGGCCCACTCACCGCACCCGATTCAGGTAAATAAATCTTACCTTTCCACATGGTTTTCCAGTGAATTTGACTTTATAATAATTAACAAAAATCATATTCATTTTTCGAATTATTAATAAATAAAAATAATTATTAAAGAAAATAAAACTTTGGTTACTTGATTTTTATTACTGAGGTATTGATCTGGAATGAATTAGGATTTTCTTTTAAAGATGAACAAAATTATTGGAAATATTCATACATACGTTTATATTGTAATTTTACATTCATCTTCTTCCCATAACCGCCATTTCAAATCCCTGCTTATGTTATTAAAGGGGAATTGCGACCTCGTAGATTATCCTCATGTAGCTTGCCACTAAATAAAAAGTAGTGTAATGAGTAAACGTTTTAAAGTGTATATATAACTATGTCGTGGACAGCGTCATCAGTTTTAAAGTTTCACAATTTAAAAATGTATATTGAGCTGAATTTTTTAATTTTTTGTACATACGTCCTTCATATTAATATTATAATGTATTTTCGTAATTAAGAACATGATCCAAATATTATAAGAAAATAAATTTAATTAGTAATGTTTATAAAAGCGTACTATAGACTAACCGATCTTGTGAGCTTAAAGTAAAAATTTTAGGATAACATTTAGAGATAATACGTGGACTAATACATTACAGAATGGATTTATACGATTATATTATGGGAAATCAGGAAGAGAATTTAATATTGACGTTCACTTACAATATTTTGTGTATATTACCCTTAATCTAATTTTGCCAAAACAATCGTCCCACGTAGTCAGAAAGAAAGAGTTTCTGATTCACTCACAAACTGATGAAACGGCGAGTAGTACTGAAATCCGTAGTCCACGCAATATGATTCATGAGTGAGTTTCAAAGCCTAGGTAGCTTGGGGATCTGATTCCTGACTGAGTGATCCAAACAGCTGGTTGCTCCAAGATCGCAGGAGCGGAGTGAATCAAAACAGCCACCGCTCTTTTCTTCCGATTCAATGACCACTCATTCCGCAGAGGGAGCTAGTTCTTTGAATCAGATCTCGGTCAGATGGCCCAGCTCTAGATTCTATAGGTGCATCCAGGGTGATGGCCTCACTGCCTGCTACGTTAAATGATAATCACACGGCCACAAAAGGAATATTTAGTGCTTAATTTGCCGATGAGAGTAAAAAGTATGAGAAGCGAAAGTAATTAAAGCGACAAAGGCTTTAGAGAGATACAACAAACTAATAGATAATTTAAAAAATCCAGACAATTTGTCAGCAATAACGTTATTAATATTTATTTATTTATTCCAAGGACAGCCAGCTGCTAATGTTTCCGCCTACATTAATACAATACAATTACAAGTTCAATTTATCACATTAAGAAAAAAATTAAATTACACACATTCTTATACAAAATAAAAACAAGCAAAGAAATGCAATTTTAAAAACTACAGTTCAATTAGACCCTATTTATTTATTTTAGTCCCAGCCACTACAGCCTTTCTCTTGATAACGTATTGTAGCATATCGCAGTTATAAAAGAGTTCATTGTAAAAGACGTATTTCTTCTTAACCTATGGTAACTATCTGCCAGTCTGGGACTATAATACTAGGATCTCAAATTTCTAATTAGCATTTTACTAAGGTACCGTGGGAAAAATTTATACTCTATTATAAGCATAAGTACCAGGACACTATACGATATATAAACAATTAACTCTTCCAACATTTCACTTACCCTAGTATATATTAATTTACATTTAACACAAAAAAACACAGTGGAATAATATTTATGATGAGATATAACAATTTTACGAAATAGTAACTCCATACTTTTCTTGTCTAAACATATCTTACTCTATTTATAATTCCTATTTCCTTCGCAACATTTTTAAAAATAAAATTTAAGACATCTGCACCATTTCCTCCATATTTGTGGACTTCCTCAGGCAATTAGACAAAAATTTTAATATGCAATTATAATTTTTAATATAGAATATTTCGTTAATATATAAAAAATACAGATTTCAATTACGACATATTTTAAATGGATAAACCTATGTACACATAAGGACGGTTACGGTTGAAGTACTATTTAACAACGTGTAAAAAATGATTATACTTCCACAATGGAAAATAAAAGAATACAAAATTAAATTAAATTATTGCATCAAGAGGGTAACATAAATTTAGCGTAAGTTATTTGTGTTACTTTTTTACATTCAGTGTTTTTACTTCTATTTAATTCGCTGATCAACTCTGAGAAATAATTACTTTCTTCGTCCAAAACTTTGATGTTTTACCCGCTGAAATTTTGATTTTTAGATAGATGAGCTTGGACGCAACTGTGTACTTTTGAGTATCACATTTGAGGTTGTTTTTGTGTTATTTTATTCGCGTTTTTAGGGTTCTCTTAGTTAGCCTAATATATTATGCATTACAATCTAAACAGTTCATTTTGTAAATCACATTATGTTGAAATAATTGGTTATATTTTATGACATTAATGGAATCAATCAGTATATATGCCGGACAACACCTCGAAAAAAAATTAACAGAGAATGGCACAATTAATGGAGTAAACCATAAAAACAGTTAAAAGTTTCTTCTTTTTTGTTGTGCGGAATTTTTTTCTCATGTCAGTAATAAAATTTTATCTAGAAGCTTTCGTTCCTTAGAGCATATTCAAAAGTGTATTTTCTGTCTCTTTCACAGCATTAGTCCCACTTACCACAACAACAAATTGTGTCAGCTTGGCCTTTCATACTAGCATCTGTATAGTGAACACTCAACATCAACACCAACGCATTAATTATTAGTAACATACCATTACAGTAACTAGTCAAATTATTATGACCACCTGACAGCGTCACAGTGCTGCCGCTAGCTATAAAATGGGAATGCATTTTGTTGTTTGCAAAGATAATGGACAAAAGACGTGGTTTAGCTGAGTTCGAAACTGGGATGATCGTAGGTGCTCGAAACCAGTAGAAGCGAAACTGCTGCACTTGCGAAGCAGTTATTAATGTTTACAAAGAGCCTCAGCGTCAGTCTTGAGGTCATCACAGGCTACTCAATGCTGTGGCTGAAAGTAGAACTGCAGAGCAACAGTGCGTCAAATAGCCGCGAACAACAGCAGACGTCTTCAGGATAGTAGATGGCTGTCTGATTCCTGTGAAACAAGGTTTGAATGCCCAAAGATATTTCAGTATCATCACAGATCAAGTACATCGTGTTATATTAATGGTGTACTCTGCCAGGGACGGATACTTCCCGCAGGACAATGGTCCTTATCATAAAGCTGGCATTATGTCCTCATATGGTTCTAAGATCATGACGCGGACTTTACCATGCTTCGTTGGTCTGCACAATCTCCACTCCAATTGAGAATTTGTGAGATGAACTCACAAGAGAGGGGCCATCAGGCAGCTGGATCCAGCACCATCAAGTCTTAAGGAATTGGAAAGTGCAGTTCATCACAATGGTCTCAAGCTTACCAACATCTCATAGAAAAGATACCCAGAATTATTTAAGCAGTATTAAGAGAAAAAAGGTGGCCCAACATTGTATTGAGGGAGTGCTCGTGATATTTTGACTTAACTCTTGCGTAAAAACAACCAGATATCATTTATTATATACTTGCATAAACATTTTTCACACAGGATTTAATACCTCAGAAAAAATCACCGACTACACCCCCGTCCTTTTTATCATTCGTAACGTTTTCATTACCTTAGTGAATACAAATTATTTCTATATACGATCGTAATATCCGCCTAATGAATTTTGTGACCCTAGTTTTTTTTACATTTTGGAAGTTAACTTAAAATTTCTATTCTTTTCAAGACCGATGCAGATTTTATTACAATCTGCCTAATTGATCCCATTAATAACAGCATTACATTTAACATTATCTATGGACTCCTCCATGGTGTGCTATATTATGCACAAAAGCTACTATGGTCGGCCATTTCGCTAATTGGCCTTTAAGTAAAAATAGCAGCTTCTCTGGCATTGGTTCCCTGAATGCCTCATTATGAAATTAAAATGTGAACTGTACCCATGATTTGAATATCAATTATTAATTATAATGAACCACACCCAGTTAGGCTTTTTAATGTTTATAAATCATCTATCTCTATCAACACTTATGACAAGATAATTTTTAGGGCATTGTACGCGACAATGGATGTAACTTATTGCTTTACGGGTGTTTTTGACATTGGCGGTAACGTATTTCAAAGGGGGAATATATTGATAGTCATGTGCGGCCTACCAGAGAGCCTTCTATCAGCACATTTTGGCCAAAGATTTCAAGCTACTTCGCGAAATGGATGGCCAAAGTAGTGCAAATAAATAAAAAGGAGAGGGAGAATTTAATTATTAAGAAAATATAATTGGAGTTTTTGAATTATTTACTTAATTATACATTTAAACATAAATTCCTTGTAGAGTCGTAAAATATCTATATTACCAAAAAATGTGGAATTTAATGGGAAATTAAGCAGCAGAGATATCGATTATTACTACGAACCTGATTTATTCTTTATTAGAATCCTAGGACTCTTGCACAGGTATAAAGCGATTTCATTCTTCCGGGAATTCCTCGTGGCAGCAAACTTTAGCCACTCTTCCTCACACATGGGGAGGCAAAAACAGGAGATTTCACACTGTTGGGCGACAAGAAAATATCATCCATCTCGGCGAAGTCGTTCACGTCTCAGAGGTGTTCTGTCTGGGATACCACAATTTTGCTATACAGATTTTGTTTTCTTTCTACTAATTATTGAAAGAGTCTTCTTCTATCTTCTTAAAAACTCCTTCCTTACAACTTCCGAGAAATACTACTCCTTCTCTTCTCTCTTGACATCCATATCCTTCTTTCCTCTCCTACTTCTTCTTCCTTCCAATTTGCGACACACACTAATTATTTCATCTCCTTGTCACCTCCCTTTTTTAGTAGGGAAAGGCTTGACCCTCGTGGCGTGTCTTCGTCAATCGTCATTAATTTTTCGGCACGCGCGGGTTCCACCCTTACGAAATAAAGGGTAAATCATGGAAAACTTCCATGGGTCAACATCCGCTGGTGGACAAACAACTTTAATCCCATGCATCTATCTAGCAGGCTCGTTTTCCCGCGACAGTATGGCACCTATCTAATCCTGGTATTTTTGCGTCTTCTCTGCCTATCTCTAAATTTTATTAGTCCTAAAACGCGATTTAAATTGGGGAGACTCCTACTGCGCTACAATGGCATATACATTTGTTATTCGGAAGCTTACGACACCGCTAGACCAAAGCGCGAATCAGCAAGCCAATGTGCGAATTGGTCGAACTTCGAGCTTCAACATATATTTCAATAACGCACCTAGTATATTTTAGAGTACAGAATATGGTGTACATAGGCCTAATAAATTAATTGGAAGTTTTGATGGAGATTCGCGCTTTATTTTTGTATTAAAATCGAGATTTTAAATTCCGTTATTACTTCCTAAAGCGAAAGCTATCCTAAGAGGCATTTGTGGTGCACATTTCAAAATTCTGAGTTACGGGGGATTTGTGGGGTCATTGTCCTTCAAGTATGAGAAATCCCCATTCATCAGCGCCCTGTAGGGTATTTAGTTTCCCTAACGATGGTATATCTCCTTCACTGGGAAAATGTCGGCTGCCACAATATTGACACGTACGAGTTTATTCTCAGAATGTACGAATATTATTGAACGAGAGGTTTCATGTTTATTCATAAGAACGTGTTTCCACGTGTTAAATGCTGTGGGGGGTAGTAAACGGCTTGTCATTGGCCAAGTCATGAATAATTTTAGATTTGGAATGGATAACTGTACGTACTGATATATTGAGTTGGATATAAAAATGTGAGGAGAGTTAATTATATTATAGACGTTAGGTAGTTAGTTAGGGAACGGACGTGAAAGAGCAGTTATGGAGAATAGTTAGTGATAGACGAGACGTGAGAGAGGGAGTTATGGAGAGGAAGTGGTACAGTAATGATCTATGTGAGAAGATATTGATAGATATAATTATATAGGGGACGAAAATCTGAGCCAAGGCATCTGAGCCTACCATTCTCTTAGAAAAATAAATTAATTTTCTTTTCCATGTAGTATCTTGTAAATTCAATACGTATTATTTTGTCAGAGCAGAAAGATAACCGTTCTCAGTTGTTCCTTAAATTATTAAAAACCAATCAGAGTTGTTGTTTAATTCTATCCTATCCTATTTAATTAAGGTAATTAAAATATTCCTTCAGCACACGAATCTGAAACTGACTTCCATAGATGATACTTTTCCATTTTTGAATTAATACTTAGCTGTATAAAGAAAAATACATATCGTGATTTAAAATGGCATAGATATAATAAGTTGTTTTAATGCCAGCCTTAAAGATATTGTGATAGTGGTAACTTTCAGACAAGAGCGCGACGTCAAGATTTAACGACGCAGCTTGATGGCGTCAGCGTCACAATAAAAATGCCCAAGACTACTTCGGCAAGACACTTTGAGTGCTGTTAATGAGAACTTTTCTGCGTCGTGATGGTGGAAAAATTTATAATCACTCAAAATTTTACAAATAACGTGCTACAGCGAACTACTACAAAATTATACGAATGCCATAAATCGAGTTAATTACAATAAGACTCGACATGAACATCTATAGTCCTCCATTATTTAGCACATCGACTTTAACTATCACTTCCAAATATCTCTGCAATACATATTGCCTAGAACCCTTACGCTCTCTAACGTTCAAATCCAAATTAAAATATTAATAAATTGAAATAATAATTACACGTTGTAAGTCCTTAGGTAGCAATAAATTAATTTGATAATTTCAAAGGCAAGTAATATAAGTTCAATAAATTGTTCTGTGATTTCATTCCGTGCAGTCTTTAGAGAAGCGTACAGGTAGACCGGAAGTCATCGACAGGTTTAGCTCGAGAAATATCGAGTCGTGGCGGATCCGCTTGTAGTAGGAGTAAGCCAGAGATCACTTCAAAACGAATCTCTGTCACTGAAACGTGGAAGAGTATAATCTATTCTGAAAACACTGAAGCAAGGATACATATTCTGTTGATATCAGGATATTTTGTACGCTAGAAACTTATTCGTAGACGGTAAGGGATGTTAAGGGTTGTTAAAAGTCCTTGGCGCTCTCTTAGTATCTCGTTACTTAAAATATAATGAATATTTTTAAAGTGGTATCCAACGGCTGTTACTCGCTGCCGACAATACTCCCCTCCAGTTTCTCCCCTTTGCGGACTCCATACTCACCTGTACATCACATATAGGTTTACTCGCGGGTTATTTCTAACATTATGCCCCATTATCAACATTATAACAGAAATTAAGGAATTTTTTTCGTTCTCAAAAATGATTCAGTGATTTGTTTGTCTGTTGTTTAAGCGTTTAAAAAATTCGAGTAAATTAATCGATAGATCTGAAGTAATTCTTATCATTAAGTAGCTACTTCCGGCATATTTAAATCCTTCCGGGTGACCATCTGTGGCGAAGTGGTTGGCATCGCTGCCTCACACCACAGAAGTCCCGGGTTCTAATCCCCGTATGGTCTTGGACGTTGTGTTTTTGAGTAACCATACTGTCATGCCCTTAATTGTATACAGACGCTAATGAATTTAACAGTGGGTGTACTATAACCAAGTTTTTAAAAACATTCTTCCGCGCCTTTGTGTAATTACAATCATTTATCGACTTGAACCTCCAATATCTGCCTCCTTGCGTTACATTCCACTATAAACTGATTCACTATTTTTTATAATTGTTGCTGTTGTGGTATTCAGTTCTAAGACTGGTCTGATGAAACCCACCCTGCTAACCTATTTATACATAGCTACCACGTCCCACATCCTCTCTAATCCGTTTAGCGTATTCCATCCTTTTCTGTTCTTAGCCCACACACTTTCCTCTAATGCTAATTTTTCAAGACCCTCTTGTCTCAAACCGGGACCTATTAATCTATCCCTTCTCGTGGCGAATATTTCCACAATACATGAATTATAATAGGGTTTTCAGCCATTTTTCATAATTAGCCTTAGCTCGAATTTCTGAAATATTTACGTAAATTTAACTGTTGTTAAAAACTGACGATATAATTTCTACTTTTATCCTTCCTACAACTTATTTATCGCCTGCTTTAAATACATTAATTATATTTTATTAATAATACTACAAAATTATTATTATAATAATGGCAGAATGTTACTAAAGCAATTTATTTGCACAGAATTTTTAATGAATATAGGGGGCAATAATTTATTTTATAATGAAATAATATAAGAATGAAAAATCCATTCAGTCTATATTTATCTATTTACAGTGTACTACGATTAGATCACTTTGAAGTTTTATATATATTTACAATATTTATACCATATATCTTATAAAATAAATACATAAGCTCTACACTAAGGGTCGTCTAAATGGACCTTCTCAAAGAGCAGAACCATAAAACAGAAATCCTACTCGGAATTGGTAGTACCAGGAAATCGGAAAAAGGTTACAAATAGTGGTGTTTACCGTGTCGTCTCAGCTTGCGTGGAACTTGTTGCTGGACCCAGCTGGACTTCCACTTGGAACAAAGATGAGCCCTTGGAGATCCGGACTGGATTACGACTTCTTCCAGTTGTTTAAATGTCCACGGCCAGGACAATCTCCAAGTTCTTTTCGCTCCCTCTTAAAATTCAATCTTCATCTCTAATAATAATCTGCTTAATGTCTCAATTATAATGTTCCAATCATAAACTCGAAGGTCTTGATTCTAAAATCCACATAAAAATCCCGTAATCCATTTTCTTGGGTTTATAATGCCTTATCCCCACTTCATTATTTCATATTCCGTCGGTAGCGGGGCTCGATATTGTCCATTAAAAATTATTATCTGTCCTCTCTGAGAGCAGCCGTTTGCCCCTCTCCACCGAAGTTTTTGGGAAAAGCACCATCTTCCTCACCACAAGATGACGCCAAATCTCCCGAGACTCCGGAAAACCCCACGTCACAATGTCGTGTCTGGGTTTTATTACGCATGTCTCTAACCCATGACTATGATTCCGTACCACCAAATACCGCTAGTATTGTATTTTATTATAACTGGCTGGAATCTTACCATGAATTCCATAAATGCATTTAAAATAAGTAATAGAATTACAGATTATCCTGTTACGTTCCCTAGGAATTCCTTTTCTGAAAACAAAACCGAATTCTCAATGCATAACTGCAACTATATTCCTAAATCATTTACTTCTTACACGCTCGGACGACGGTCTTGGAAACCATAATAAATGGCATAAGCGTGTTCCAGAAGGAAGTACAACATAATAAATAATAACCAAGGAAATAGTGGAATAACAAATGGTGTTAGATAGGGAAGGGATATTTTGAAGGAAGCTGAGGAATTCTGCTACTTGGGCAGCATAATAACTAGGGATGATGAAAGTATAGTAGACATAAAGAGTAGGATAGCACAGGTAGGAAGGCTTTCACAAAAAAGAGGAATTTTCTTATGCCTAATATAAGTATTATTATTATTAGGAAATCATTACTAAAAATGATCGTATTGAGTGTCGTTATATGGGTGCGAAACGTGGACGATAGTATTTGCAGAAAGGAAAAGAATGGAAGTTTTCGAAATGTGGTCCTACAGAACAATTATAAAAATTACATGGGTGGATAGAGTAAGTAACCAAGAAGTTATGAACAGAATAGGGAAAGAGAAAACAATATGAACGACGTTCATCAAGAGAAGGGACATATTAATAGGCTACGTTGTGAGACATGAGGGTCTTGTAAAATTAGGGGGAAGTGTGTGGGGTAAGAACAGAAGTGGGAGACAGAGGATGGAATAGGCTAAGCAGATTAGGGAGGATGTGGGTTGTGGTGTCTAGGTAGAAATGAAAAGACTTGTCAAGGTTAACATGGAGGGTTCCATAGACCAGTCTTAGGACTGAAATAGCAGCACAAACAATCCCTACAATTATCACCCCTCCCAAAACTCTTTAGCCCTCTCCAAATATAAACGACAGCAAAAAACCTAAACAACAAAGCCTCCCCAGGTCAGAACCTCAAAACCAACCGCCACCTTAAATATCTTCTTAAGAAAATAATAATCTTAATCACCTATATCTTCAACGTAATCCTATTATTCAATCAAATGGAAACACGCCACCACAATAATGATACCTAAACCAAACAAACCAAAACCCACCATGAAAATTACCATCTAATAAATCTCCTTCCTACTTTATCCTAATTGTTCGAAAAACTACTACTCCCCCCATTTAATCAATCGACTCTCCTTCATGATTCCAGATCCACACTACGGTTTTCACCGACAACAGTCCTGCCGGCCAACAAATAGACCGTCTCCCCAACCTCATAAACAACGCCTTTGAGCAATGAAAATCCCTCATCACTACCTTTATAGACATGGAAAAAGATTTTGATAAAATCCACCACCCTTCCTTACTATCCAAATTCAAAGACTTCCTAAATAACACCCACTGCAGAATACTCCTTAACTACCTTTCTAACAGAACCTTCTCTATCTAAATGATAGACTTCAACCTCACTCAATCGCGGAGGCGTCCCCCTAGGAAGTGTCATGGCCCGCTTCCTATACAACATGTTCTCTCACGATATCCCACAACATCCCAACACTAGCACAATCTTTTTTGCAGACGACATAGCCATCTCCTACGAAACGTCCTCTCCAATTTCCAACCACTCCAATCAGCGCTCATCTACCTAGAGCAATGGTCCAAACAATGGCGAATCAGCATCAACCTTACCAAATCAATAACCGTCCCATTCAAACTAACAAATAACCCTCCTCCCCAAATATAGCTCTATCTAAACAATTCACTAATCCCTACAAAAACCGAAACCACCTACCTCAGAATCAGGTTTGATTCAAAACTCTTGTGGAAACCTCATATTAATCTTCTCCTCTCAGAAATCAACCATAAATTCAGAACGCTATATCCCCTCCTAAACAGAAAATCCCCTGTTACCATCAGCACAAAACGCCTCATATACCTCTCCATAATACAACCCACCTGGTCCTATGCCTCCTCCATATGGGGAACAAAAGTCAAAATTCAAAATAAACAAAACTATCTTACGCACCACTGCAAACTTTCCCTGCTACCTTAAAAATTCTGTCATCAACCATAACATCAAACTTCCCTAATTAAAAGCGCCCTCCGCCACCCAAACCCCTCGATCTAGCAATTCCATGACAATCCTCCTCCTTCTCCACGCTTCCGTCAGTTCAAAAGAACACTCCCTATTGACTTCATCCTTCCCCCTGAACATTCAGGCACATACTAATCCACCTTACCATCATGCAACATCCTCATATATCAAACCCACCCACCCACGTCGTATACCTCACACACACACAAAATTCATCTGCTTAAGTAGGATAATTAAATAGATTAACCTACCTACATGTAAACGTTACCTATATGCATTATTTTAATTTGGTATATACTGGATCATTTATTGTACAAACTGTCAACCTTTACGATAAAAGTTTTTTTATATGAATTAAAAAAAGTTCTGAATACCACAACAACAAACATTTCTCGCCAGAAATTATTCAGATAATTTTTAAATTAGCCGTATTAATTTACAACATTTTTATTAATTAAGATTGTTAATGTGATTTTCAGAGTAAATATTAGTTACTGAACACACTTGCTACTTTTGGTATAGGAGTTCATAACGTGATCGAGCGATACATTCGACCAGTTCTGTGTTGAAAGTGGAGCTTTCCAATTATCGCTAATAACTGTGACGCACATATCAAGCCGTTTCTTAATTAGATATGAAACGTCAAACGTAGAACTGAAGCAGAATAGCAGACAAATGCGTAATTGAATCAATTTATTTTTGGTCTTGTTACCAACGAGAACTAATTTAATTATATGAATTTATTAGTTGTTAAAAATGCATATAAAAATGCTGTATATTTGTTTTAAGTTACAGTTATCCATAAAATGTGAAAAGCGGCGCATTGATATGACCTATTTACATGTAACTCAATATGCCTCCATCTAATTTTATGTGTACCTCCAAAAATAAGCAGCAATAAAATCCCAGTTCGTATTTGTTGCCAGGAGGAATAAACACGCTTGCTGGCAATTTATATATTTTGAACTAGTTATTTACTCGACGTCTATATACATGGTGCTTCTTTCAGGTTTCTTTAGCGTTAAGGTTTAGCTTTTAGCAAAAATATCTGTCTATGGAATATGCTACAATTGATCCGGTACTAATATGTATAATATGATTGAAGACACTCTTTACATCAAAGATATTGTTGACCTGCCAAGAAATGTACCACATAAATAAAACTAAGATGGGTAGACATAATTTAATATCGACGGTAACTTAAGATAATTTTATAGTTAATCGCAACTTCAGAAAAAAAAGTTCATGAATTTTCCTCAGAAGTGAATAAAACTCCCGCCCAAAGATTTAAACTGCAGATTTTGTAAATTCTGACATTTTGTCTCCAAATTGTTTGGCGTTGTTACAAAGCTGTTTAAAAGCAATAAATCGGTTCGACAAATTGTTATAAGAAATCCAGCGGACAGATAAAGATTTAATAAGATAAATTAAACGTTTATTATAACAGACTTCCAAATTTATGAGAATGCAAAATGTAAGATAACGTCGTTGATAATTTTAATCATCATGGATGAATTTATTTTATTAATAAAAGACAGGCGTATTATTTATTGTCAGAGATACAACTGACATGTATTGGATCTCCCAATACACGAATCATTAATGTACACTAAACCACTAAATTTTAAGTAATGTAAGGACAAAATTAAAATTGTATACAATGTGTATCAAAATGAACCGTCCGATTTTGCATGTATATATTTTGAACAATAATGAAGATAAAAATAACGTTAATATATATCAATAAATAAAAATGATGTGCCTGTCTGTAATTGCAAAATAAATGCTCAGATTTAAATGAAAACTACTATTAATACGATGCCCAGTCAAAATCACTCTTTTAAAACTTTTTTCTGTCTGTCTGTCTGAAAGTTTGTCTCAAATGGGATCCGAAACGACTCATCGGTTTCAATGCAAACATGAGTTTTAACTTAAATTTTCGTGTTTGTTTCATTTTGTTATCTAGCGAAGTTCGGAAGATATGACGAAAATATTTGTATAAAGATTATTGGTGTCACCTAGAGACATATCATGACCAGCATCCCGCGCCATGACGGCTGGAGTAGAAAATTCTTAAGGACTGACAGTTTAGTTTCATTTGACCTATTAGGCGCTGCTGTCATATGAAGCTTTTTTAGTTTAAGGTTTGATTCATTGCCTATGTCAGTCTCAATTGTCGATTTAATTCACTAATTAAAAATGTTATATTCTGTTTCATTTGAATTGTCTATTACTTTTGGTTAATTGTAGTGTTGATTTTGGAAATTGTGAATTCTTAGATAAAGAAATCTAAATGTGTATTTCAGTCATTTATAAGAGAAATGAGAAGAAAAAAATGAGTCGATTGGAAAACGAATCTGATCAAGAAATATCATCGATGCTGTGTCCAAGTCGAACGAAGTCAAGGGTACAGCTAGTTTTGTATGAAGAAAAATACGGCACAGCTAGTTTTCTATTAAGGAAAAACAACTACCCAACGGTACTCAATAAAGCTCCTTGAGATTCACGGCATATGAATATGCGATATTCAAATTCGCCCGCACTCTAGGTTCCCAAATTCGACTATGTTGCTGGAAGTAATGATGAAAGTTTGATCGAACACAGATTCTCAGGCCCTGCGGAGTGAGTGAAGTCTGATGCTGAAAAAAAAAGAGCAGAGCTCTTTTGACTTCCCACATTAGGGTATGATGTGATGCATGTGCAATTAGCTCATCGAACGAGTGAGTGAGTGAATCATTGACCTCTGAACTAAACCAGGTTAGTTGAAAAGTCTGTGTCATTAATTCAAATAATAAATATTTCGCTATACACAATTAATATGCGTAACAGCAAACAGAAAATTTGCTTACACAATTTAGCAAGGACAAAATAATACCCATTCAAAAAACTACCGTTTTTTCTGCCCCACCCTGTATAATAAGAATATCACGTGAATTTTTTAAATATTTGGGCTTTATAAATACTATTTTCAGACGTTATTTTAAAATTTGTTGGAACAAATGTTCCTGAAGTATGTTGCAATTGGCAGCCATTTTGAAGGTTTAGTTTATTGTAGATGGTAGAAATATAGTAGACATAAAGAATAAGATAGCACAGTCAAGGAAGGCTTTCACAAAAAAGAGTAATTTGCGTACAGGTAAAAGGTGTAAATATTAGGAAATCATTGATCAAAATTCGTATGAAGTGTGGCGTTATATGGGTCTAAAACGTGGACGGTAGGAGTTGCAGAAAGGAAAATAATAGAAGCCTTTTAAATGTGGTGCTATAGGAGAATGCTGAAAATCAGATGAGTGGATAAAACCTTTTTCTTTGGCTCTACAGCCCATTGAGGGCCTGGGCCTACCGGATCGAAAGAGGACTGTCCTCTTGCGTGACACGTTCCGAACTAGGAGTGATACGTCGTCAGCGTATCGATACTCCAGCAGTCTTAATCCCGGTTTTCGTGGCCATGATGGCACAAACATCCAAGTCCATCTCAGGATTCGAACCGGTGACCTCTGGATTGTAAGGTTACTACACCACAGGAGGTCGGCGGGTGGGTAGAATCACTAACGAGGAATTTCTATGCAGAATAGGGGAAGAGCGAACAATATGAAGGGCGTTGACCAAGAGAAGAATAGATTAATAGGGTCTAGTATAATTAGTATTAGAGGAAAGTGTGTGGGGTAAGAATAGAAGAGGGAGCCCAAGGATGGAATATGCTAAACAGATTAGGGAGGATGTGGAATGATGTAGCTATAGGAAATGAAAAGGACGGATGCATTAGTCAAAACTTAGGAATGAATAACACAACAACAGTTTATTGTTGGCAGTCGAAAAGGTTATGTATGTTTTCGTATACGCGACGATTCTTTTCTTTCTAAAAATCGGGATCAAAGAATTTGTATAAAAGTTTGCTTCAAAACGGAATTATGTGCTACGCCGTATTCTAAATACTAAAGATTGTTTTTGGCGAATCTACTATGAGTGAGACAAGGGTTTACGATTGGTACAGACCTTTCAAAGGGGGCCGGGAAGACGTTGATGACGATGACCGTGTATCTGTACTTTGGCGAACAGTCTATAATAACGTTTTCTCTGATCCGTAAAAAAGGTTTCAGCTGCTGGACGGTATCTTGAGATAACGTTAATAACATTTCTGTGAGCAACTAAGATCCAACCACTTCATTAGTCCGTCTAACGTTTGGTTTTCCAGGAACTCAATCAATTTTTAAATAGATTAATTTTCTATTAGTTATTGTCGATTATGTCCACATGAACTCTCTGGGCCGAAGAACCAGCTTTGAGAAAAATTAAACAATAATGCACAGATAATGCAGTAGTGATACAATCATACCTCTTCTTCGGATGAGCCTTATCTATAAACTAGTTTATCCATTTGCGCTTCCAGTTTTTCGAGACGTATCACTAACTGCGCGCAAGTCGTTCTATTATTAGGATTGTGATAAGCTCAAAGTCAGATAACTTTTAACAAAAATAAAATAACCTTTCCTTCATTACGTTTCAATTCCAGATAAAAATAAAACCTATTAGAGTCTTTAAGGAAGAATGTGTATTAGCTTTCACAAATTAGTTGCTAATTTCAAAAACATTTAAGGTAATTCATGATAATATTTAAATCCTGTGGATTAAATTGCCTTTAGTAACATTCCAACAATTAGTGATTAATTCAAGGTATAGGTAGGAAATATTTATTACTTTCCATCGTGATTGGTTGCAAAATCTACAACTATACCACCACCGTTTGAAATTTATTTCAACGGTTAAGTCAAACAGAAATTTTACGCGCGGTGCATCGGTTAACAAATTTTAATTAAATTGCACTATACCAACAATTATGAAAAAATAATTTGGAAGAAACTATATGTACACTGGTCAGAAAAAGTGTGAGCGCCTTACTGTATACAGCAAGCAATACATATTCAGTTGGGAGGGTTCATCCAACACTTATTCATATAGTTCGAATATAGTTCTGCTCATTATAATCGTTCTAACTGTTTCCTAATTGAGATTCCCACTTCCCTCACTTGCTCTTATTTGAAAGGCTATTAGAAGCTTCGGTCCTCCTTTATATATTGAGCCCCATAAAAAAGCATATGCATTATAAATTATTTTGCGGATTTATTAAGTATATAGAATATATTATTATTTTAATAAAAAGGTCGCGAAATTTCAATTATTTCAGGCTGAACAGATCGAAGAGATAGCGCAGCTTTCTCCTTATTATTATAAATAAGATTATGTGTAATAAAGATTGTAACGGTCAAACACATCTGCTTGGACTTTTGGCGGTGTTGAGTAAAAAGAAAGTAAACAGCATTTAAGCCAGGGGCAATAAAACCCACATTTCACGTCTCGCCTGGGGTGTTTCCATGAATATTATTGGGGAATATTCATCCGTGTCACATTCGTGATATGAACCAAAGAAGTGGGGAGTCAATTTTAAAAAGGCGTGCAGACAGATTTTCGAGAGGATATGTTTTGAGAGCGGTGAGATGAGAGAGATTTCTGGATAGATGATTTTAATTTTTTTTCTGACTTCCTATACTGCCAGGTTCGAGTAGATTTTGTATGATTATATATGAGAAGGCCCATAATATACGACCCAAAGTGTAGAGTTAGAAAATTGTTAGTTTTAAGAGTTTAATTTGTATCATTGTTTATCTAAATATATTTGTAGTTTTAATTAAGAAAGAATTGCTGGCATGAAGGTTGAAAATAGCAACATTGTAAGATTAATATAAATTTGTTTATTATCAAGTAAATCGTTTTCCTTTTGTATCATAAAACTTGTATCTAAAACCCATATTCACTTCAAGCACATAAATCGTAAAATACTCAATACACGGTCGCTGTCGGCTGCTATTTCGTGGAGAGAAAACCTCGGCAAAAAACATTACATAAAAATATCCCATTTCTTCTCTTTTTCATAAATAAAATCAAGTGTACGCATGTGTGTAATTTCTCATACAAGTTTAAAAGGTTGAAGCAATTTCGGCCAAATTTTGTACAAGGAAACAAACACTGTGGAGGTAAGACACGACTACAGCCCCTAGGGGCGGGAAAATTTTTTAAAACATTCTTAAACTGCTGATGTTTGGATTGGAGTCAATGAAACTAATAGTGCTTCAGTCCGCTCGGAAAAAAAGGGAGCGCATTTATGTTTGATGGTGATGAAGGAAGAATCTTATAGAAATAAATTGAAAACAACCAAGAATGATGTTGAGTATAATTGTGACATTCAACAATCCGGTTAAGCAATGTTCAGACACCTCGGAGTTGGGGCGGAAGGGTGAATCAAAATTCCCCTTAAAAACTTTAACGCGTAGATCAATTATTATAAACTTTATACACATTACGTACGACTCAGAAACAAACTCTGTTTTGGTAAATAACCCCTAACACTTAAACGCGTGGTGTTGGAACTGGTGGTATTTTAAAAACAAAGGTTCATAGCCGATCAGTTTGACAGTGCCATTCTAGAATACATTCCATAATGACAATGGAGGGAAGCGGCCGTAGGATGACGGAAGTGATTGATAATACAAGAACAACTGAGATTGGTGTCGAAAGCTGGCTGTGGATGACGGTGACATTCAACATGGCAGTTAAGTTATAGTTCAGCCATATTGGTGCGGGTCAAACGGGGTTGGACTAAGTACCGCATACTTTTGAAATAATTTCTAGGACAACATAATTAGATATCTCATCAGGTTTCAATAAATAAATCTGCAATTAAACAAACTGTTCTCAATTTATTACTTTCAAAGTCATCAATAAAATAACAGTAGCTTTCGGTATTTATATCGTAATCATCTGTATATAAAATAAAAATACAAAGGTTATACTAATACATCTCGTTCTTGAATCAATATTTTTTTAATATTTTGCATAAATGAATTTTTAATAAACATTTACCTGTGGCACGTACTCGGTTATCAAATCATTATTGAATAAGCTAGATGCCACATTTAATATCACGCTACGAATTGTTACTGGATGTTTCAGATCCTATCCGATAATTCTTCTGTTAACAGAAGCAAAAAAGAAACTACGTCCTTCATTACAGAAGAACGTCTCTAAATTCAATGCATGTTATAAGGACCAAAACTTCAACGAACGCCTTCGTAAAAGATAACATTTCCCATTATCTGCTCCTCAACGGAGATCTACCAACATCCTATTACACAGCCAACCAAAACGCTTCCAATAACTTCTCGTGCTTAAATTTTTCACCCCCTATATCTGATTTTGACTCCCTGGAGATACAATGAAAGCCCGAATGAAACATCCGTCACCAAATACACCAACAATCAAAAGTACAGTGTCGATTGGAAATCAATAATTAATTATAAGTTTATATGCCAACAAGTGCCGCAAAGGAAGAAGAAATAGAGAAAATCTACGAAGAAATTGAAGAAATAATTAATTATATCAAGGGAAACGAGAATTTGATAGTAATGGGTGACTGGAACGCAGTAATAGGAAAGGGAAGAGAAAGTGATGAAGTAGGGGACTATGGACTTGGGGGAAGGAATAAAAGGGGAGATAGGCTAGTAGAATTTTGCATTGAGGACGGTTCAGTCGTGGCGAATACCTGGTTTAGGAGTCATGAAAGAAGTCTACCCGAGCTGCCCCTGTGTAATCTAATCGACCACGGCCTAAATGGGGAGCAGCGCGCATCTCTCACGTGCATTGGTGTCGGATCCCGCCTGCCATTCCTGGGTATGTGAAACCTAATAGTAGGGGGTGGACCAGGGTGGCTCGTCGGGAACTAGTATCCTTTATGAGCACGGGGACGGACTGCGACGGGTCGGAGTAATCGCGCGGTTGCTCTAGTAACTGAGTCCATCTCAAGACAGTCATCAAGTACTCGGGCTAAGATGTCGAGTATGGAAACTGCTAACCATACTTAGTTATCCGATGATGAAACTGTCTGGGTGGAATTCCCCTACTATTGGGTGGTTGCGCAGATCATCCATAGGGGATAGCTGCTAGCTTCCACATCGGATGGGGGTGCGCTTGGCCTCGGAAACCAGGTGCTGTGCTCATCGTCATGAGGTCTCAGTCGCTCAAGTTTGGCAGCGATCTAATACTTTATTCTTAGTTCGTAAAAATCCTATATACTGTTTACTAGGAAACAAAGGAAGGAAAATAAAATAAGAACTTTACTCACCTTGGTAACAGCCCCATAGACTGATTGTGCGAAATAATTTTCAGACGTTCCGTTACTCTTCCATTATTTTATCGTTTGTAAAATATCGGTTAGATTAGAAAATAAATTTTTAAGTCGTTCGATGAATTTCCGATAGAAATTTGATTTTCTACATTGATGGGAAAATTCTAATACTCCAGCTATATTGAAAAAATTGACGCTCCAAAATTCAGATTCCTCTGGAGAAATTTACTTAACAGCAACGCCTGAATTTTTAAGCAGAGTTACTAATATTTAATTTACTGTATATATAGAGAAGTAAATGCAAAATGATTGATATCATAAACTTATCGTTTCTCATGAAAGCACCTAAGTGATAACACTAAACACCGTACATTTATGTTTAAAGACATTTTTCATGCACATCAACTTAGTCCTTAATTCACTCTTCGATCTCAGAGAAAATCATTTGATGTTTAATAGAAGACACTGACGACGTTCTGACTCTGTCCACAATCATGAGATCATTGAACTCGGTACATCAGACAGATTTACATGTGGTCCGACTATTTTGGTCCATACGAGTATTTTGTAACCGAGTGTGACGAGGCTTTAAATACCCTGGCAGAATATAGAATACAGCGCGGCGAAGAAGTTATAACCAAAGCAACATGGAAAAAATTGCATCCATAACACGAGATTGAGCAATTCATTTTTCCAATATTACTCTAGTTATTGATATAATACGCTACAGTGTAATCGTACTGGAAATTATTATGTCTAATCCAGTTTTTACATACATAACATATATAATACAACTACAAAAATTTTATGGAACATTAATGTCAATATATTACACAAAATATAAACTAAAACATTTATAAGATGGTTATTGCATCATTTTATTGATTTAGTTTTAGATTTATAATAATGTATATTTGCATCTAAAGAAATTACAAAGAAAGGAACGAAACGTCGTCATTATCATACTGAAAATTATTTCTAAGATGGCGTGACACAACCGACATATCGGAAATACGATCATGGAATTATTCTGGAGAAAACATTTTGTTAATAAACGTGAAATGTATTTTTAAATAAAGGCGAATAAGAGAAAAATTTTTTAAACCTGGTTTATATGTAATTCGAGTGCCCTCCGTTAACCGAAACAAAATCGAACCACGTTTTCTAAAAACACGATTGCAAAAAAGGACATAGCTTAAATTCAATACATTTACGTGGCAAAAATCCTTAAAGCTAAGACAACCAATCTGCAAACAGGATCAAGCTCAATTTGTAAGGAGATTCTCTTCCTGTACGTCACAATTCTTTTAGTCGTTACGTATTTCATAAATTGAGCTGAATACAGAGAAAAATGTTATAATTATATTATATGCTCTGTTTTGAAAAAAATATTTAATAATACTATTAACATAAAACAAGATAATGTTGGCCTTGAAAATATCTATGAATTAGTATTTCAATAACAACTGACACGTATTATCTTAATTTTTATGCTTTCTATCCTCAATTCATCTTGTTGCCGTGGTTTGTAAAGACAGGCTGATTGAAACTGTAACAAAAATATTTTCAACTATTCCAGTCTAATCTAGATTAAAATATTATCAAGAGATGTTAATTTAATTAATGAATTCAGTTATCTAGATTTATTAATATTACCATTCGATGTAGTTTCTGTAAAGTGCCCGCCCGGAAAGCGGGAAGTCCGGGATACAAGTTCCTGGTCCGGTCGACATTTTTACATTCTTATCTTTCTTGAAATAATTTTGTAAAATGAGATGTAGCTAAGAACTGACACAAAGCAAATAAGTTTCCATTGAAGCTTTCCATGTTCTCATCAACAAACCGGTATAATTGTATAGTATACTAATGTTTATTTCTAAACGTAAACTGTATTGCTGAAGAAGTGACTCAAATAAGATTCTATTTTAGATAGAAGTAATCTTTCAAAAACTTTTGACATAATGAGAAATATAGTAATAGGTCTGTTAGATATCTCTGTTATCGTCTCGTTTCGGTATGATTGTAATATTCGCGTGTTTGCATTAGTTTGGAGCGTGATTGGTTCACAGTACGTACAGCGTTGAATATTGCGTCGGTTTTTTTTATAAGTGGTTGTCAATTTAAGTCTCGTCCTAGAGTTTTCTTTGTTGGTGTGCTATTAATAACAGTAATCATGCAATCATTCCTAAGTTTGAGTTGGAGACATGGGAAACTGTTAGTTCAATAGTTGAATAATTGTTTCTCTGCCTCCGAGTACAGCTCTGACTTTTAACTCTGAGTAGCTGAGCGATGTGAGTGGGTGGTGTGGGTAGATTACGCAGACTTGCTTTGTCATTGTTTCTGGGTGTTGCTGTCCATTGACAAGCCTTCTGAAGTCCGGAGGCAGCTGTAACAACGCCTATTGGTTCCTTTAAAGCTATAGTAACCTTAAGTTATTTTCATGAATAAAATATGTACAATAGAATTGAAAGCACTTCATGACTTCTCAACATAGTCCACATTACGTTCAGTACAGTAGTCCCAATAACGGACAAAACTTCTTCGGACTGGCTGAGCAACCACTCATGCACCTTTTCGTCTTGCCCCCTTGTGCCTCCTCCAGGGGTCCAAACGCATGATAGTCATTCAACGCTAGATCAGGTAAATATGCAAAATGTGCTGAAAACTCAAAATGAATATCCAAAGATTTTGTACTGTTGCGTGATTGGTGTGTGACTAGCGTTATCATGCTGCAAGAGTACACCAGCACTGAGAAAACAACGACGTTTTGACCCGATTGCAGGTTCCAAATGACTCTCAGGCAGATCACAGCATGATATTCTGTTTACATAGTGCCCGTTTGGTTCCAGGATTAGACGTTTACAGTCTCAGAAGAGCGTGAGCTTCGCTTTACCCCGCAGACACTAGTCGTACGGAACTTCTTGGGCCTCGGCAATGATGAATTCCGCCACTCCTTGCTGATTCCTTGGTGGCTGAAAGTTGTAATCCCAACATTCAACAATTAGTATTAATAAATTACAATTTTTTTGTTAATTGGAGTTACATATTGAATTAATCCCCCCATTTTAATAATAAATTAAATAAAATAATAAATAGCTTAGATTCCATTCATTACAATATAATGTGGTAAAAATAGACAAAACAACATGATAACGAATTCTCGGGACTCCATCCGGATAAACTCGTCAAAACCATGCAACGTATCGATGACTTTCGTTACCACCGTCTTCGCCAGATGGAGTTCCAAAAATTCTTTATCTTTTGTTGTGGTATTCAGTCCTATGACTGATCTGAAGCAAGCCTTTTCATTTCTTCATAGCTGCCACATCCTCCCTAATCTACTCAACGTATTCCATGCATGTCCTCCCTCTTCTGTTCTTGCCCTTCACGCTTCCCTCTAATGTAAATTTTACAAGACCCTCACGTGGCCTTCTCTTGGTCAAAGTCGTCCAAAATTGTTCTCTCTTCCTCTATTCTACATAGAACTTCCTGGCAACTAAATCTATCCACCCATCTGATTTTCAGTATTCTTCTGTAGCACCAAATGTAGAAAGTGTCTATTCTTTCCTTTCTGTAACCCCTATCGTCCACGTTTCACACCCATATAACGCCACACTCCATACTAACACTTTTAGTAATGATTTTATAATATTCACACTCATAATAACAGTAAGTAAATTTTTCGTTTTTGCGAAAGCCTCCCTTACCTGTGCTATCCTACTCTTTATGTCTCCTGTACAACTACCATCCCTAGTTATTATGCTGTCCAACTAGCCGAATTCATAACTTCCTTCATAATGCTCCTTCTCAATCTAACACCTTTGTTATTCCACTATTTCCCATTCTACATTCCATTACCTTGGTTTCCCTCTATTAATCCTCATGTTGTACTTTTCCTCCACTATCACGTTCATGCCATTTATTATGGTTTCCAAGTCTTCTTCTGACTTTCCTAATAAGTGAATATTATCTGCAAACCATAGGTTTTTATTTCATCTCTTTCATAGATTAAAACTGATTGAATTGGGTTACGTGTGTGTCAAATGTACAGAACCAAATAAATCACATAGATAACAGAGTGATAGATATGATTCAACTTGTTTGTATCGCTCTGGATGTTTGAAGTAGAATTATTCTATTTTATATTAATCATTTCAGAGACTAGTCTTATATGATACCTCCTTTCAATATCCATAAATTTCACATTCCCCCAATCAAAGGAATGGTTAGTTGATAAAATATTATGTTGTATACAAGATTCGATCTAATTATTGTAACTAAATCAAACAAAACGAGCCTTGGAACTAAGTACCAACTTTAAATTCCGAGAATATAAAAATAACAACTCGAAATATTTTATGTACTAGCAATTTCTTTGGTTGAGATAATGTTAAAATTCTGGACACTTAAAATAGGCATCACATTAAACATCGAGAGTGATACAAACAAGTTAAGTCAAACCTATGAGTCGCTATTATCGTTGCGATTCCTTTGTTTATGTACTTTTGACACGTGTAACTCAGTTCAATCGTTTTTAGTAACTGATTATGTCTGTGGAACAGCAGAGGAAACGTCTTATATACGTAAAATTTGTATGTTTTTCTATTTTGACCATATTATGTATATTAAATTAATAGCGTATAGAACAAGGATTATCAGTCAATACAATGATATTGGAACCACGTGCTTTTAACTGAAATGTTAATCAACAATATAAAAAATAATTTATCGGGCTGTTTACGGAACATTTTGTATTTGTAAATTACTTTGTAAAACATTTTGCAAGTCTCTCAAGGTCTATAATCTCACACCACCGTCCTAGATACTTCGAGAAAAAAATTGTACTACCAATCAGGGCTGCATCACAGCTCTGAATCTGAAAACTCCAAGACCAACGAAGTAAATTTACACTTCTCCCCACATCCCACTTTATCGCCCTCAACTTCGACTTCCGTTTCATACTCTTGACATGGCCGTGAAACTCTACAATTTCCATTTCATCTGCACCGTTCAGTCGATGGAAACACCGTCCAACAATATTCTTGCTGAATAAATTTCTCCCTGCGAGATGGTGAAGGCAGGCGTGAGACTGCACTTTGGAGGGCCTTAAGGAGGTTTAGTGATGATCTGCCTGTCAAGTCCATCAATCACTTCCGTTACGCCATAAGGTCAGGCAGACGTGCTCGCGTCAGAGATAAGAGAACAGGGTCACTCGGGGCAAGGCGCACACCTCTACAAAGACTATCTCTCCAGAACAACTTTAAGAAACCTTTACCAGCTTCAACTTGCTAATAATAAGAATTCCAAGTCATACATCACTACAGGCATAGAATTAATTCAATTATTCTATCAACATTATAAAAGAAATCTCGGATTATTGTAGAATAGAGCAAAACAATTATATTTCATGGAAGAACGATCAGAAAGAAAATTCAAAAGGCTCCGTCACTGGCAATATGATTATTCACTAGTGTACATCGTTTTTAAATTCTTATCTCTCCGCATCTCTCCAGGCTTAGTCTGGAGCGCACGAATTCCATTCTTGATTGTGTGTGTCACCGCATATGAGGCAGTTGCGTTGAATAATCCGTGTTTTGGAAAGATTATTTAGGGTTCTACTGCCTCCATCATGGAAGTTCTTGCGATTTTCAAGTCGTGAGGGCTGAATAAGTATTATATAAATTTTGCACTCTGTTGTACAGACGGTAGATACAGTTGAAGTCTTTCAAAAATGACTAACAAGTTCTGTCTTAATGTAGGACCTGTGAGTTTTTCTTTTTGGTTAACAGACTACATGAATTTATCCTGAAACAGGAAACCGCCCTTTAATAGCATAGGAAGGACATTGAAAAGGGGGAATGTGGAAGGTAGCCAAGGGTTGACTAGGGCCCCCAGGCTATAATTTAAGGATCCTACCCGGTGTTTGACTTAAAGAGCTGCAGGGAAAACCCTATAAAACCTGCATTAAGTAGGTCGGGCATTGAGTACTATTCTCACCCCCTTCCGAATGACGGGAGTTTTCTGTGGGATCGCAGCATTCCCTTCTCCATGTCTCCAAATGTTTTAGGAGGCAGTTGGCCGACTGGTCCAATGGGATCGGCGAACAACTCTTACAGTATGCCCAAGGTACCCCAGTACATACACCTCATAAAATAGGTGATTGGCATGTGAGAACTTTGAAAAAAAAAGTACGAGGCATTACCAACGGAGTTATGTGAGCCCCACAGTCAATCTGGAGAAGAAATGCTGCGAGAGAATACTCCCACAGGCATTCCTGTTATCCTGTAGGAACCTGTGAGGAAAGGCTATTAATTCACATAGTAAACGTGCTTGCTTTTTAACTGTGAGAAAACCAGAGAGTTGCAATGCTGGACATCGCGGGACATACTGTGGGATGGTGCATCACAGTGCAGCACTACAGTAGTCGAACAGATTGGGTTTTTATTATGTCATAATTTAATTTTTATATATGTGAATAAAGAATATTCAATGATGTCAGCCGCAAAATAAAATTATATTCCCGCTCAACGTTTCTCCGTGTTGAGAAATGAGTAGAAATTATAGAAGTCTTTTTTTTAAATTTAACGACACACATATTTAGTTTTCACCCTATGTTCATTAATTTTATGGTCACAAGTGTAGTGTGTTGTCGTGCTGAAATATTTTTATGGTCTTATTTCAGCTCGGTATACACCACATTTGGAATGTTGACTCACAGAAAAGACCATAATAGCACACATAAGCAACGAACTTGAACAGGAAAGAATATAATAAATCGATAACATTATTTTTTAATAACTTCAAAAAGATTATCGCTGAAATATTTCCGTCGTATTAGGTCATGCTCCGATAACCGTCCGTTCTTTAGGCGGATCTTTGATTTGGGTATCATTTATGTTTGAGGCAGAATCTAAAACTTTTTCATTGTTTTCCTATTAAATATCAATAGGCATAACATATTATACTAATAATTTCAGTGTTAGTGTCCACAACAGGGCGTCCTGAAGGTTATTAGTCACTGAAATTCTTCGTCCTAAGAAAATCTACTTTACATAAATAATTTTTCAAAAGCACACATTGTTCTATTATTTGTCGTCGTTTTATATTAAGTATATGAATCAGAGAGTAATTTAGTGGCTGGCTGAACTAGCCTGAATAAAACTTCTAATTTTAAATATTTTTATGAGTATTATCCAAATTCTCTGACCTTGTGCGTATGTTCAACCACCTTTTGGGTATCGGTTATTATTGTTACAACTCATTACATTTCACAGAGTAAAATTAAACAATACACAAATTTCCCCCTAATCTTATTGTTTTAAAAATTATTTGACAAAGTAAAAGATGGTTTGAATATTCATCTTCTTTTATCAGAATAATACAATTTTGGCACTCAACCTCCTTATGAGTGTCAGTCTGAAAAGAAAAATGATTTATTACCCACTTTGTTGGCATTGATCAGTGTTGTTTCCTTTGAACTCAATTAATTTATTCCATCGCCTTTTTCAGCTTCTGTATAAAAACTATTATTAACTTTGAAAATTGAGGGTTCGTCTCAGGACTTTACCAAACTCAGTAGCGTCAAAACAGAAGGAAATTATTGTAACGAGCTGAAATCCAGTGATTAATTCAGGCAAGTACCGCGCTAAGAGTAACAACATATCTTTTCATCGACAACTGAAATTACGTTTGAGTAGCGAGACAAAGTTCAGTGATGCTCAAAAGTAGTGATTCCCAAGCTGTGCGTCGCGACCCAGTAAGAGATTTCACAAGTTAATTAAAAATCCCTCGCGATCCGTTGTTACATACGTTTAGTATAGTTTTATTCATTTTATGAAATGTCATTTCTTGATTTAATACAGATTACCTACCCTTAACAAGCTAGTTAATTCACCGTGAATTTAATGTTGTGGCACGGAGAATTTCCCTAAATAACGAAATGGGAAATCGCCACAACAGTTAAGTCCACACAAGTATGACTTGCGTAATAAATTTTATTAATATTTTAATTTCATAGATATTGACGTGTAATGACTTAGAAATGTACTTCAGTGGTACAGTTTTGTTCTGCTTGTACCTTTTTTAGTAGTTGCGGGTCGTTTTTCCATTTCTTCTGCCGCCGTTTCCCTGAAGAGTTCTTGGGCTAAACAACACGTTATCAGTTTTACCAGAATTGAAAAATTAATGAAGATGTTATCAATGATTGTTTTCATCCTTGTTGCACGAATCGGTAATCTCCAATGAACTCCATTTGTATTCCAATATAAAATCTTTATTTGAAGATCTACTATCACAACTTATCAAACGGTTGTACAAAAACTTTCACGCAAATAATATGACAAATTTATATGGATGCAAGACTCATTTAGAGCCAAGCCACCATCTCAATTTACATCTTTTGAAGAAGAAAAATCTTATTTTCTTGCGACGATTCGTTGAAGACAAAATTTGTCAACATGAAACTCGATGTTTTTTGTATATTATTAAAAGATGAATATCTGCAGCTAAGTGGTAAAGCATAAAGAATATTAATTCCATTTGCATTTTCCTGTCTATGCGAAGCTGGACATTCAGAGGTAATTTTTAGTAGCAAATGTAGTGAAAAATTAACGTAGAACAGGAGAGAAAGATAGCAGTATCCTCTTTGATACCGAGATACGAAAAAATATTTAATAAAGAACAAGTTCATATCATTAATTGTTTTACTCATGCCCCTTCAAGAAATTGTTTTTGAATTTAAAATGTGTTGTTACGCGTACGTTTTAATTAAATTACGCTAAAAGAACAAGAACTAGAGTTTATTTTCAAGAGAGCTGGACAGAATGAACCCGGAAAGCCATTTTTCTTAATGATAGCTGTGCGCTACAACAGGTCCCAAAGCCTATGCTCAAACAAGTGGAAAATATAATTTGTAAGATCATAAGTGTATTAGGACCCGTAGGAGGTATAGGAAAGAGAAAAAATATTATATATTAAGGGACCTTGATATTCAGAATGTGGTGGCGTTTACAGAGACATCCTAACCCGTGACATGAACCCATGGGTGGACAAGGCGAATATGAATTAGCAGTATTTGGTCAGCTGATTAATTTTTTATGACAAATGGTAGCACAGCAGCCGTCCACTTTGTAGTTTTATGCCAAACACCACACGTGGCTATAGGGCTTATACAGCCCCTGACACAGTATGCAGTGCATTCCACACACTGCAAGTTACTAGTCGTGGAGGTGCTTCAGAAAAGCTGATTGCATTAATTCCTGCATTTCAACGGAAAGGCTAATACACATCGCAACGCCATTCGTAAAACTCTTTCCACAATACAGGTTGACGAGCAGATGAAGTAAAGACGGAATTCCAGGAAGACTTCACACTACGACGAATTCCGACACAACTTCATAGAAGTACGTAAACACTTTTAGCCGTCTGCATCTGATTTTAAGCGAAACGAGAGTGTCGCTGAGGAGAGTGCATTACATTTATTCCGGTCTCCTTCGAATGTAAGTCTCAAATCATTGTAAAGATCGCCATGAGCATTCTTCGTAAATTCATTCCATTCATCAGTAGATTTTCTTATTTTAGTATTGTCGAGATACAGGAAAGTTAGTTTCAATACTGGAATTGTTCCACTAAAATAATAGAAGCGAACCCGATACAATGTGTTACATTTATTATTTTATTTTAAGACTAACTTAACCGCATTACAATGAAAAAATGTGTTCAATAGATCACTATATTAATTAGGGGAGTCACGAAAAAATTGTGATACATAAAGGATGTCGAGAATCAAAATATTTTGGGAACCGCTGCTTCATAGTAACTTCAGTCAGTAGTGCTGGCACACTTAATTATCCATTATACTCCGTTTTGTGACAGGTATAATTGTGAAGTCACTGAGTGAGAAATAGATCTTCTACAATAGTGAACACATCACAAGGCACCTTCGTGTTTCGAAAATGCATACAGACGTTAAAAGAGGATTTCCTTCCTTTGTATATATATATATATATATATATATATATATATCATAACCTTTCTATTTATAAAAATATAAAGTGTGTGCGAATACTTGCATTACTAGCTGCTATGCAATTTTTTGTCGTTAGAATGTTTTCATAAATACCAGTAGATGACAATTGATAGTTCTTATCTTATAAATGTATACTTCATTCAATTACTTTATGTGAATAGCAATCACAACTGGATGCCTATTCCTTTAATAAACAAACCAAATTCATCTGGCTACATCCCTTATTCTTATATGGTTCTTAGCCAGCTCTTCTAAATATTAAGGTCTCCGTCTTTATTTCACGTCAGTTTGTATTAGTTAACTAACAGATTTCCGGAACAATTCTTTTTTACTGTTGCGCAACACATTAAACTTTTTTTTAAATTTTCGTTTACAGTTGCATCAACATTAGTGACTGAACGATTAGGGGACACTTATGTGCATGTAGGGGTATCAAATTAAAGTTTCTTAAACAGCACAAACATCCAAGTCCATGCCAGGATTGGAACCCGGCACTTCTGTGGTGCGAGGCAGTCAAGCTAACCACTAGACTGCAGGAGATTCGCGAATTAAACTTTAATTTTAAACAATTCCGACGAAAGTCTGATTTAGTACAATCGGTAACAGGTTTCTATTATTTCTAATTAAATTTATTTGTTGAATTGATGGTATAGACAAACATATTATTAATTAATAGCTATTTTTGTGAGTCTCATATATGATAAGGAACGAAACCTTCAAAAATAGCCGATGAAATTATCACTGAAGTTACATCGTAGAGAAAACTGAAGCAGTCTTTTAAGCACTCAAAAGTCTTATTTATAAAACGTAGGTGATGCTATAATATTAATATTTATGGTACGGGTAAAATAAATAATACCATATGTTTAGGTTTTAAAACTTTAATAATTGATATTATTTATAGTTTCTTATAACTATATTCCACAAAACATTATTTTAGTCGTTGGTTTATACGGATTTCGTTCGTAGAGCTTATAAGAGTTTATAATAGCCTTAGAAGCTTTCCTATCCTTCTTTTTCACATTTATGAGTGCTGGAAAGCGTAGTCTCATGACCTCTAACACATAAATCTTTGATTAAAGTTGCTAAACGACTGACCCAACTACGCTTCCTCACAGCGATAGAGTCCAGTAAAAACCGGAAGGGCCGCTGATATCTCTTAGGCCTATCAGGACGAGAAAATTAGTAGAAAATGAAATATAGGCATCTAATCAAAAATATACTTTTATTTGAGCGAGATTAAAATGGCACTGAACGCTAGTTAGCTTTCTCAGACGCTGTATATCTTAAAACATTTTCTGATGCTGAAGCTTATAATAAAATATTTTTCTAATTTGCTGGCGCATAAGATTACTGTTAAATCAATACCTCATTTATTATGTCTCTCTTACAACGATATTTATATTTAGAAACGTTTATATTTAACACTACTGGCACATTGAACGTCTGTTTCCTCTAGTATTGTCAAACCTATCATGTGATATATTTCCATGTTTAAGCAACCCCATAAAAACCTTCTATATGAATTACTGTTCAACGTTTCTAGATACATCGAATTGAATTTGCTACTTCTTTATAAATTCCGCGAGGGTCAAATAATGATTGATTTCCAGAAACGGCACTTGCTTACACGTGCATATTACGAACGTTTTTAAGTCAGCAATAAATAAACGGAGGATCCGGGATAAAACATAAAAATAAATGGTGATTCAGAGAAAGGCAAGAACCACGCTGATACGGGTTTAAAACTAAATAATCGCATGCGGTCAAAATCATTATAATTAATATAATCAATAGTCGTGTAATATAATATAGAATGCATCAATTAAATAAGGTTAATAATTTGCTCACAATATCGGTACAAATAAGAATATAATATATAAATAAGAATATATATATATATATATATATATATTGTAATAAACACGTTCTATAGCCTTTACTGTTATTAGAGTAGTTTGCATGTAATAAAGGTATTTGTCAATATAAATATTAGTCTTATTGTATGTTTTGTTTTATCAAGTCTATTTTGATTTAATGTCATAAATTGGATAAGGGCAAATGAAAAGAAGTACTTTTTTATTACTAATCTTGAATATTTTATGTAAGTTCAGTCAGATTCGTGTACGGGGCGGCAATTGGCCGCATCAAAGTGCTACTATTGAATCGGATACATTGTTGCGCAGTGGGTTTCTGTGCCATAAGCCCGTGACAGATCACGTGTACATGACATGGGCAGACCTTGAAAATTTTGTCCCAGAAGCTTTTAGAACTGCAAATGCCGGGTTCTGGGTAATTTTCAGTGGTTTTTGGAAGATTGAGGGAAGCTGAAACTCTTTGCGGCAGAACGCCGTGAAGCATTAACGAGAAAAGACTGTTAAACAATGCTTCAAGACGTGCAGTACGCACTTTGATCCAGAACGTGGAGTACACAATTCTGCTCCATAAAGGGGTGAACGATTTGATGTGTTGAGCTAGTAAGGAACTAAGTTTTGGAAACTTTACTGGAGGGGTGTGATGGAGTAGTCGAGCATCTAACACGTCGGTATTCTTTGACCATTGTTGTAGTTAGATAAATAATATAATATAATTGGACTGTTCATAACCATTGAAAAACTCAAACAATTTGAGAAATTTGTAAATTTTGTGGAGACTAAATGAATTGCATTAACATTCATTCAAATTGAAGCTATTTTGAAGTTAAATGTTAACATAAAAATACCTACATAAAGGAATCTCTCTTTAAAATATAATGTACTACTTATGTCAATTATCAGCTTTATTATCTTGTATTAAACTCTTGAGTGTTGAGAGCAGTAGCTGCATTCAGCACGACAGAGGACTCGGCAAAGTTGGCGTATTGTTGCCACTTTTCTTAAAAATTTGTGAAACTTGTCTATTCAAATTTCAATAAAACCTTCGGCTACTGTCCAATTTCCACGGAACCTAGTGTTTGCCCCTGGAAAAACAGTATCTTGCTAATTTCAATTCATATTCAATAACTGATGATTTTTATTGTTTTCCTAAAGCCTTTAATATTAGAGTTGTGCAATTGTAGAGAAAAGTGTTCAGGAAAACGACAGAGATAGTATCCACTTACCTCAGCCCTAACCTATAACAATCTGGATTTTTATACTAGAAAACAATTATATTCTTAATTATATCCTTAGTGATAATTATAAAAATCACCAACGTGTAACTCCATCTCCGTTACAATATATTTACATATCTGGTAAGACTATCTGATTACAGATGGTCGACGAGGTTGTAGGACTTCCCCTTTAAAAGTTCCGCCAAGCATCTTCGTATAAGTGGCTGCCTAACCTGATAAATCAAAACAATAAAATTACGGAATTCTCAAAAGAGGCAGATTATCGCAATATTAAGTACTTAGTATAATTTTCAGAGCGGCGTAAAAAATTTCTAGGGTTTTCCCTGCATCTCTTTAGGTGAAACACAGGGTGCCCTAGTCAACCCTTGGCGACCTTGCTCTACCTTCCGCATCCGCTCTTTACAATTCCCTTCCTGTGCTATTAAAGGGGATTTACCTGTTTCAGGATAACCCTCATGCAGCCTATTACCCAAAAACATATTTAACAACCTTGCTTTAAATTTAAAAGTTAAGCAAATAATGGTAGCTACACCACCTTAATTGCCTTCCATTTACCATATTTTATTTGTCTACTGTAATAATAATAGGACTATATTTACAACGAGACTATTAAAATTTAATAAGTAATCATACATTATACACTGAGACCAATTCAAAAAATAATTACAAAAAATAATGATAAAATGAAAAAACACTGCAAATAATGTTGTTCTAATCTTATAATCTAGTATTAAAAACGTCAGGTTCTAATAGTAGCCGTATGGCAAACATAATTTTAACTATGATAACTAAGGTTGAAATTTGAGGTAACTCTGACTACAGTCTGAAACTGAAGTTAAATTTGGGAAATAGTATACAAAACTATATTTTCATACAGTATGTGTTGTGATTGTGAAGCACAACTACATGCGGAATTTGGTGGTACAGAATCAAAGGCAATCGTGGTGACAACTTGTAGGTTACAGACAGGGGTAATAAAACCCCTACACGTTGACGCGACTTGGGTTTTTCCCAAGTCTTAATATTTGGCGGCATCGGCTGGTGAGCGAGGATTTATTTACCACAAAAACGTCACAGAGAGGACAGATAATAATTTTTATTGGACAGTATCGGGCCCAGCCACCGATAGAATATGAAATAAAGAAGTGGGGATAAGGCATTAAAACCCGAGAAAAACGAATTTTCAGGGGTTATGATCGGGAGATAAGACAACACATTAATTTTTGGACATTAAGATTAGACTTTAGAGATGTTGAGGTCGAATGATTAGAAGAAGCTGTGAAACTGAACATTTAGTGTGGACGGTTAGAAATTGGAGATTGTCCTAGTCACGGACATTTGAATAACGGTAGCAAGGCGTAATCCAGTCCGGGTCTTCAATGTGCTCATTACTGTTCAGCGGCGGAAGAGTCCAGCCACAAGTTCCAGGATAAGCTGAGAAGAAAAGGTAATTACACTGTTTGTAAGAATTTTCGATTTCCTATTACTGACAATTCCGAGTAGGATTTGTGTTAGTGATACTGCTTTATGAGATCTGTTTAGACTAATATTAGCATGAACTCATATATTTAGTTTATAAGATATTTCGTGTGTATAATATAGTGTTTATTATAAAAAACTGCTTTGTAACTTCAAAGTGATCAAAATGTAATATATTGTAAATTGATAAATTTAGAGTAAATGGATTTTTCATTTTTATATAATAATTTTTCATTTTAAAATAATAGCTCCCTATTCATTTCAGTGTGATTCCCAATTTCTTTCTACATATCTGAGAACTTGGCTTGTATTTCTTTATACATGATCAACGTAATTCTTATAATATGGATTCCAAACTACACTCACATATTCTAATACAGCTCTAACAATGGCACAAAAAATTATTTGTCCATCCTTTATTCATAAATATACATATATGAATGTAGATTCACAATTTGGTAATAGTTAATAATAAATTAAATAAATACTAGATAAAGAATGATCAAATTTGAACACAATTATTTAATCAAAAACAATGGATTCATTCACACAGAATTAATTTCATAAAATTTTGGATTGGCGAAGGTTTGGTTATCAGATGATGGATGTGATGAAATTACGGGCAATGAAAGCGAACCCTCAGAATATTGCGGCAAACCTCGGCGTTGTGTTGGGTGTAGGTTACACATCATGGAGAAATTCCGTCGTTCGATGATCGATGGATGAACACTCCTCTCAGCGACGTCTCTCTCACTAATGGGGTAACCTTAGCAGCCCTCGGTGAAACTAGGAACTCGGACATTTTATCTAAGTCCAGATTCTTAATTTCAACCTCAAAATTAGTGGAATAAACTCGGTCAGTTTTAATCCAAAAGTGTTTTTCTCTCTCACTCTGCCTTTTTGGCCTGGCTGTCCTCCCCTCTCCCTTTATCAACCCTTCACCTAATTGGTGAAAACTTGTCTCAGCACCACAATTCAAATCTATTTCCTGATTGGTTGTTGGAGAACGTTTCCCTCTTTGGCTACTTGTTCTTAGCTGGGTGCTTATTCCAAGAATTCCTTACCTTTGCCTTACGTCGTTTTTAACATTCGTAAAATTAAAGGTGGTAATTTACATTATATGTAAATTTAAAATAATGATTGAATCAATATAAATTCACCCTTTAATGATAGGCTGGGAGCATCGCAGCATTATTATCAGTATATCATTAAAAAATGGAATTCCTCATGTACGTTTCTCTAAATCAGCATAATTATCTCTATTTGCACCTAAGCACGATAATTGTCCAATACAAATAATAGTACATATGAAGAAATAGAGTCTATGGTTGATTATTTTGAGAGGTTCGATTCTTCTTGTTTTAAAGCTATTTAGCATTGCTGCAAAAGAGTATAACCTAAAAAGAGACTACGTCGAAAAATAATATTTTTCCCATTTTCTATTTCTTTAAGCCAGGTTTTCTGGGCCTACCGTCGTATCTTTGCTTCTTGGTGTCCTCCGTTTTCTTGCTGATATCCCCTATATTTCGTCTCTATTGTTTGCCCTTCGTTTTCTTCTTCTCTTTTCTTGGCCTTGGTCATTATTTATTCAGACAATGGAATACCGTAAAAATACCTGTAACGATTTATTGTCACCATTGTAACAAACATTTTAAAACAGGACTACTTTTCTTGTATGTCATCAATTACGGTGTATATATTTTTTCAGAAGACAAAGTATTAAGTTGGTTGTAGAAACTCGATAAAAATGTGCATGTTAGTGATTAATAGTGGCGTTTAAACATTCGTAACTTACTTTAAGATGCATTTAATGAACAATGATACGGCAGATCATTAATTTAAATTTCAGAAGGCAGCAGCTTGCGTAACAAAGCCAACCATCTGCACAAACTCCTGTGGTAGAATTTCGAGGAAATAACTCTTCCGCTCTATTTTAGGCCTGCTACTTTAACAGCTCTGCGTAATTCTATCATTAATCATCAAGACAGAATTCATTTCCTTGAGCAAAAATTATTCAAGAAATGATTTTTTGCTTTTACGCGGACCAAATTACGATTTGACGTCTGTTGAATTTTTTCTAATTAAGGGTTTTCGTAATAAGTTTTAAAACTGATGTATAGCTTTTCAATAAGAATCAATAATTGAAACTGAGAAATAACTTGTCACTTAAATTTGGTTCGTATATAACAGTAAAGCTTCATTATTTTATGGACCAGGAAATGGCTGTCTGGACGCATTTTTACATGTACAGTGGCGATATCGGTTATTATTTGAATCATAACCAGTTTCTAGTTGACGATTTTTCTCACCTCTAATTTAACCAAGTGATTATAAAAGGAAGATCTACTTGTTTCTTTCTGCGGGCTTCTTGCTTTGACAAATAAGGCGCTTGTAAAAAACGCGAAAGATACATTTTTACAAAATATCGATCCTGTTTTATGTGATCCAACAGATATGTGAATTTTAATTCTTAAAAAATAAACATATTTTTCTATCTCATACTTACAGTTTGTGGAAGAGTTTTTAACGGTGTTTTGAAAGACTGTCCTTAAAACACAATATTACAACGACCCCCAAAAGCCACAAAATATTAAAGTAAATATTTTTTGGCGACAGCTAATATTTTACTTGCTTTGTAGTAGAAGCATCTTTCGTGTAATAATGCGTGGAGTAATGGAGTTGTTAATATGTGCAGCATCCCATTTTTTTATAAAATAAGTCGCTCATTAGAAATAGACTTTCTTTAATTCTTATGTAATGTCGCCTTTTTCTAAAAAAAACTACTATCGGGAGTGTTTCTTTCAATCACATCTGCACTTGTTAGGAATCGAGTAATCAATACGGTCTCGAGAAACTTCGGATGGCGGACAAGTGCTCCTTCAATCACAATTAATTATCAGTACTGAGCTTCTCTAACGAAACCTAACAAAGGTCATCTTCGTAATGAGAAACTTATTTGTATAATTATAGCGTGGTATTGGATAGAGTTTAAGGCAGTTCATGACCAGGAACTCATACAATTTAGAGAAAATCCAATAAGTTATTTAGAAATGACATAAAACTCAATAAGCTAATTTAGAAGATTCGAATGAAAAAATCTCGACCGTACCCGGGAACCGAACCCGGGACCTCTCAGTTACCACTGATGCAAGTACCCGGTGCGAGATCCCTCCAGTCTTGTATTCCTGTCGTTAAATTTAATTTCATGCTCTTTGATTGAGCTTTAATTGAAATTAATTCTTCTCTCTTAAAATTATTGAGCATAAGAACTTTATTTTGAAAGAAAAATCGTGATAGTATTTTAGCGTTACATGGGGGACGTGGAGGAATTTAAATAGTTGTTCCATCCTCCATGTCAAACATATATTAGGCAGAATAACCAATGGACCGACATTTAGCAATTTCCATTTTAAAAGAACTAAACAGTTGAAAAATATAGTAATATTATTTAAGGGTGATAATTAGTGATTGTCGAGCGCGAAAGAAGCAACGAAAAAAAAAGATTGTTTTCTGAATGCTTGAAAAAAAAATTGATTGGCTAAAAGGACAGTGTGATAGAGAAAATTTAGTGGGAATGTTTCTTCATTCGGCATCCAACGAGGAAACTTGGACTTGGAAAATTGAATATTGTTTAATTCGCTTTAAATCCGATATCATACCCAGGCTTGACTTGCAGGTTTCGTGTAATCTCTTTTTTTATTTAAATCTGTGACATTAACATCTAGATATTTTTCATTGTGAAATATTTAATTTTTTATCCTGTACTGTTATTTAAATACAAGCTAGGAGGCCGGCCATGCTCTGGTATTTATTTCTATTAGACGGGTACAGTATTTAATTCGACACTAATGTAATTTAACCTGTGTAGAGCACGTCGCTGGTTCTAAGAACGATTTTATAAAGTCTTATCAACACAAGGAGATATAAATAATGGAACTATGTGAATCCCTTCTTATTTGCCAATAGTAGATATTCATCATGATTACAATGCTCGTAATTTGTTTCAGTACTTACCCGTAATTACGGAGATATCTCCCTATGACGTCAACACTCTGCTACAATCTCAAGCCGTTTATATGACGAACACTCAACCCAAAATATAACCTCTAACCTCAAAATTGTCTTTTAAACAAAACCACAGTACAGAGAGTACACTTGTATTCAGTGTAGTTACTTAGTGTTACTTCTTCCTCTCCTCTTCTTCCTTGGCTCTGCACACATTCAAAGCCTTGGCCTACCGGAGTGTTACTTCTACTTTTATAAATTATATACTTCTTTAAATTAACCTATATTATGAACTAGAACTTGATATCATTACAGGAATTTTGCTTCCATTAAATCTAGCAGTGTTAAATTAATAGGTTCTTAACGTATTTTATGCCCTGAAATTAATATTTCAAACCAAAATACGAACACATGGAAGGATTATGATAATAAATACGAAAGAATTAATTGAACTATGTGAATCTTTTGTTATTTGCCAATTGTAGATACTCTTCATCATTCCAAATACCCATATTTTCCCATTCTTACTCGTGATTACGGGGAGGTCTCACTCCGCTACAATCTCTAGCCGTGTACATGATGCGCACTTAACCTCAAAATTGTGTTTTAAATACGCCAGGAATTGAGAAAATTCCATCTGAGTTGATAAGAGCATCGGGCGAACAAGCAATATCATGTCTGTTCAAGGTAGTTTGCGAAATCTACGAAACAATAAGAATACCAGAAGATTTTAGTAAAATGATAATAATACCCATGCCGAATTCTGGGGCTGATAGATGCGAACAACACAGGACAATTAGTTTAGTACCTCATGCATTAAAATATTAACGAAAATAGTATATAGGAGGATGGAACAACAAATAGAAGCAAGGTAGATTTAGATAAAGCCTTTGATAATGAACGAGAACACGTTATTAAGGATTTTGAAGAGGGCAGAAATAAAATATCGAGAAAGAAGAGTTATACATAACCTAAACTAAGGCAGGCAGATGTAAGTTCAAGAAATGAAAGCAGAAATAAATAAAGGAGTAAGACATTGATGCAGTCTGCTGTTTAACTTATATATAGAACAGGCGATGAAGAATGTAGAAACGGAACGTGGAAAATGAATCATAATGAAAGGAAATAAAAACTATACGGGTTTCGGATGATATTCTGGTATAGGGGAGTCAGAAGAAGACTTGAAAACATAATAAATGGCATGAACGGGGTACTGGAGAAAATATTCAATATGAGGATTAATAGAATGAAAACCAAGGGTATGGAGTGTAGTACGGTAAATTGTGGAATAAAAAAGGGTGTTCAATTGGGAAAGGGGACCAAGGGGGGAGGGAAAGAGGAAAACCAGGAAAGAGAAAGTCAACCTCCACCTGACTCTCACTCATTTCCCATCAGGATATCTTCCTGACTAGCTACAGCTAGATGAGGAGGTATGTCTCCACTTTTAGGCACGATCTACTTTTTATTTACAAATCGTGCTATAAATATCTCGAACATTAGTCGGCAGAATGTGGTCATCCAAAGAAAGTGACCTGCTTCGGACGTGTCTATCCGTCTGTCCCTCAACTTAGCAGCTGTTGTTCGTGGTCTTTGGCAAGCTCGGACCTTTGGATCGGTATCTTCATTTACGGTTTCTGATCTAGCTAACATTGAAATTATTTGACCTAACATTTAATAAAACCGGGATGTTCTCAATTTGCTCTTAGCCGGAAGCAGACGGTTTTTTATATTAAATACGTAAAAAATATGAAAAAAATACAAATATGAATACAAAGAAAATATAAAATTTTCTGTAAATGCACAGAAGCATATTACAACCACAACAACAGAGTGAGTTTAAGAAAAGTTTATTTAAAACAACGCAAATACATTGTGTGGGTATTAAATGTAATCCTAAAGCCGTGTACTAGAAAAAATATATATTAATGAGCACATGATGGAGTAATTTTTTCTTAAAGGTTTAAACAAATTAATATTTTAGAATGGGAACACTTTACATTTTGGGTCTTGTGACCTAGAGCAGATGATGCATTGTCCAGTTAAGTTCTTTGTGCTTCTCCTGTCATGAGGATGTTCTAAATGCTACTTATGGCTCCGTGAAGTTCACGTCGTAAAGTTGGCGTATCCAATCGTCTCGTTCATGAGGTCTCATAAGTCTATGGCCAGGTTTTTCTTAGATATTCTCTTCGTAATCACAGATTATACAATAAATTTCTTAGATAACTTTCTCGTTTTTCAATTTGCAATAACTTTTGAGACTTCATCTGATTGAATATGAAATACTAAAATTCAAATATGCACAAAAACTTTACTGTAATTGTGAATTAACAGTCGCAACTCCATCTGTTTGAAAGTACCCGAATAAAATATAAAATGTGTGATAGCATTCCAGGGTTAATCAAAGTTTAAAAACCTAAACGTTATAATATTTTTGCACTGGCACAACACTGACTCAGCTGCTGGATTCGTCTCCCGTCGACAGACACATGTTTCAGACATTGCTGAAGATTACGATCCTTCCATTTTCGGAACTGAAATTGTAGCAATTGAGTGTTCGTGACTTTTACTTCGGTGCTCCTTTCAACATAAATTACTAATTAATTGCAGCCTCAGTTATTGCATTTGTAATCTAGATTTTAATAACTTTTTACTGTAAGTTGCGAACCTAATGAAATTTTACATATATATTTATTTAAATACTGATTGTTAATGTGTCGCAGAACACATAGTAACGACGTTAAACAAGCCCCAGTAGTTTGTAAATGTGGAGGCTTGGGAAGAAGATTAATTTAGGAGTGAGTGGAGTCCGCTGTCGATTGGAAGGGAGGGGATGATGGATGTCTTCACCGCCAAGCTGTCGACTTAATCTTGCTGCAAGATTGACGCCTCAGCACATTGTAAGCGTCCCATTCACTTATCAATTTCATTATATGCCTTTTCAGAAAATGAGGAAAAATGGTTTTGCAAGCTGAAAAGTGACACCCGTTAAATTTTTTTGACAGACTCGATCTTGGCAGTGGAGTACTGCTTAAAGTATTTTGATTGGTTCACAGGTGTATAACTATCTTTGTTAATCAATAAAATTATCATAAAAATTTTTAATTATACACTTATTGTATGACTGTAATGAACTGTCATTGTAGTTCCGTGGTCTTGTCTAGTGGCTAACGTCGCTGCCTCACAACACGGTAGTCTCTCGACAGAGAGTTTTAGCTGAGATATCTTTATTACTTACGCAAATTTTTGTATGCTTTCGATAAATTATTGGAAGTGTCTACTTTTCTCTTCCGAATTCTTCTTTCTTCCAACTTTCGACCAACACTTTACCAGCTTCAAAATCTTAACTCAAATCATGTGTTCCTGCTTATCCCCATCTCCTTGACATCCTCTTCCACCCAATTTCAAACGCACATTGCTTCCAAAATCCAAACACAACTTAAATATTGATATATCCTCCTCTCTTTGCCTCTTCTATGTGGTAAAACGCTATTTCACGTGACGTGTCTTCAACAATCGTAATTAATTTCCGACGACCGCGGATCCACACTTAAGGAAACTTTCATAGGTCATCGTCCCTTGGTGGCTTAACGCTTTTAATCCGTGGACCTAGCTTTCAGGCATGAATCTTCGCGACTGGCCGGCGCCTCTCTAATGCAGGAATCTTCGCATCTTTTCCGCCAGTCTCCGAATATTCTCGTTCAGTTTTTAGAATTTAACTCATCCTAAAAGACAAACTAAATTGGGGATGGTTCTTCTGCGCTACTAAATTAATTTAATATATATTTGCAAATTTGGAAAAGAATGTACAAAAATTAATCGAAGGCAAAATAGTTTCCCCTACAATATTACCAGTGGAACTAAAAATACAGGACTTCTGTATATAAAGAACAAGTGAGTAAAATAATTGCAACCACCTTTTGACTTAAAATGTTATGTACTTTGTTAAAATAATGGAACTATTCGGAAAATAATTCAATATTAAATTAATATTACAAAACGTTGTATTCAAATAATAGAACAATGTATAAAAGGTGTTGCATTCTTGCCACTCTTTCGGGGAAACTATAGAACTGATCTCGCACAGCAAATTCTTCTTCAGTTGCTCTATACTTCTGAATATTAAGAACTTCTCACGTGTCAAATGAGGTTTCTCACTTCGTTGAGGCACAGGTATAGCCTTCGTTCTTGCGAATGAAGTTGTTCAAGATACATACAGCAAGTACAAGCCTTGTTATATTATCATGTCACCATTGAAGAACTGTCATGAACGTTTTTGCGTAAAAATGCCATAAACATTTAGCCGTTGGTAAGGAATTTTATCATAAAGTCAAGTCTCTCCCAGAAAATTGTCTCATGATGTAAGTTCTGTAAGGAATTCTATGACTGGCGAATTTGGCTGATATGTCCCTATTGTAAGGTAAAAGGAGCCTGCACTTGCCCAGAGGATTAGGAAATGCCGTATTCACGCCTCATTATTTACCTAGTGGACTTTAAGATCAGAATTGTTACTGTTATAATTAAAAAACACAAGGCTGTATTTTAGACCTAAGGTGGTTGCAGTGTTACGACCATGATAATGTTCGAGAATTGTTCTTGTAGCCATTTTGGAAGAATATTTTTTTAATTTTGGGTTGCCTAAGGGGTTGTAATAAAAGTATTTTTCATTCCCCATAAAAATAGTTTTACTCCTCGCAAAAATCAAAATTCCAAAAGTCTGCATAATAGTGTAAATGATTATGGGGGGTTCTTAAATTATTTTAATGAAATCTATTTAAGCGTATGAAATAATAATTAATTTATAAAAAAAACAGCCGCTAAATGGGGTCCTGTGCGTGATTACAAATAAATAAATTAATTCAAGGGGACGATTTTAGATATCAGGATTAATTATTCTTTGGGTTAACCCTCTTGATTGTACAAACCTGTTTTATCTTCATTGGAGTGTTGATGCAGGTTACTAGGCGACCGGAACTTCCTTTCCTTCCAGTTTAATTGTAGATTTTCCCTCTGTCGGCGGATAGTGCTGCCAGTTATTTGAGGAAAGACCAGTTTTTCCTCCTTTTTCCCCACCCTTCTCACTAAAGAGCAACATTTGACACCTCTGTTTCACTCTCCAGTTGCCTGTTTCAGGATCACCCTCATGTAGCCTGTTAACCACCCCCCCCCCAAAAAAAAAATATTGCTGTAATATGTTGTCCGTCAAGAATGTAATAGATCATAAGTATAGGGTGTGTTAAAAAGACGTCATCGCAGTCTCCATATCCCGTTCGTATTATTAATTACTGTTCTTCACAATGATAGTAGCGTTTTGCCAGGCCACTTGGAGGGATAGTTCCTCCTCAAACAACAATCCTTCCCTTCCCTACTGCACGTGGTATCGCATAAACAGTATGAGCTACGTTAACATATCCACAACAGATATATGTAAAATTAATGTTTATTAGATTATTTTTAAATAATTCGGAGTTTGATACACTTAAGTCTACTAGGTTTCAAGCGAAGGTTGCACAAGACCTGCCCTGGGCTTCTATTACTTGCCACCCGGGACATCTCATCCGCAGTCGCTAGTTGATAATAGAATGTGACCATTCGAAGTTCAATATATGGTCCTGGTAGATTTTTTCTTTGGGATCTTAAGTCTAGAGTTTTGTTGCTTTTTTCTGCAACTTGATTTAGACAAAATTCTTCCAATTGGGGTTTTTCATAGACTCCTTTACAATGTGGGACTTAAATTTTAGGCTTTTCAAGTGTACATTCCTTGTCTTTAATATTCTCTTGGGGATTTGGTTCAAATTGATTGAAAGTGAGCATCGACATTCTCAAATATTCATAAAACTTAGTTCTAACACATGTAAGGCTACAGCTAGCTTAATTTGCACTCACACAACTCTCTTTTAATAAATCAATAATCTGACATTATCAATTATAAATTAAATAACCAGCCAATTTGTTAAAATTGTTGGATTTCTTTACAGCATCCTTCTTTCCATGCTTAGTGAAAGCATATTATTCACAAATTCTTCTACCTATAAAGTGCTATACGAAATATAATTAACCATTTCGCTATACTTTGCATCCACAGACCAAAAGCAACATATATAGTTTAGCAATTGCACACAAAATATTTATACAGTCCAACCACAAAGTAAAACACACCAAAGAGCCAGTTCATGTTGCCCCAAAAATAATCTGATGATGGATTAATATTACAATAAACACCAATCAATAAATATAAGCTAATGGAAATTGCGAGCAATTTTGTCACAACAAAATTGGATATATTTCCCAAAATGAGTTGCAAATATTTCCCAAAAAAGTGTGTTTATACGTAAATCATTAATTTTAATGCCGTAGTTTCTCCTGGAGTACTGCCAAACAAAGACCCTACATATTCAAGTTTCCTGCCAATAAATAGAGACTACCAGAAAGTCAGCATATAAATTTATTACCATTTATTCAGAAGCGACATTTCGTCTCCATTTTGAGACTTCCTCAAGCGTAAAATTTAGCAGTACATCATATTTACTCATTAACTCCCTCAGCCAAAAAGATCATTTATACCTTACATATATAGGTGAAAATCTCTTAAATTGGGGAACTATTTAGTACCCAATGCCCGACCTACCTGATGCAGGTTTTCTAGGGTTTTCCCTGCATCTCTTTAGGTGAAACACCGGGTAGGATCCTTAAACCATAGCCCGGGGGCCCTAGTTAACCCTTGGCTACCTTGCTCTACCTTCCGCATCCCCCCCTTTTCAATTCCCTTCCTAAGCTATTAAAGGGGAGTTGCCTGTTTCAGGATCACCCTCATGTAGCCTGTTAACCAAAAAAAAAAAAAACTTTGTTTATGGGTGCCACATTGTAGTAATACCATGAATTAAAAGGAACAATTCAATCAAAATTAAAATAACAGATTTCTCACTAAAGTCTTGCAATGCTTTTAATAGACGTACATTTAACACCGTAATTTATGTTAAATGTAAATTTAAAATAATTAAATTAAATTAATATAGTATGTTTCATATGATCTTAACTTTTAATATATGATTACCTTCATTTGTAATACACCAATACTTCAATTGAAATTATACACTCTACATTGTTGCTTTTATAATTTTCAATTAAGATTTTTGCTTCACAAGTTTTACCTCATTTGATACAGCCATAAATTCATTTTCACCTGTATCAAATACTACTATCATAGCCATCCACAACTATTCTCACCCTGAACTGCAACAACAGTCCGAGTTAACTATACCTACTTCACAAATGTATTCACATCTCCAGACTTCCCTGTCTTGCTGATAAGACATTCAAAAAAAGGAGATTAAAAGGATAAAATGCCAAACACATTCAGCTTTATAAACCAAAACCAATATTTTTTTTACAATTTTTATTTACTTTTATAATTACTTATAACAAATGTGTTCCAAGAAACTTATGCTTTATCACATACACATCTTGTTTACACAGCTGAAGACCAAATAAGATTGTGAGAAGCAGCAGAGCTATCAATATTTTAAGGTGTTCTGAGCAGTGCACATTTGTTAGGAATGGTATATTTACATTCATGACAGCATACATGATGATAAATTAACTAATACAGCAAAACAGAATTAAGATGTAGATTCAGCCAACTTTTCAGCCTTCTGTACAACTTCTTCAATAGGGCCAACCATGTAAAAAGCAACCTCTGGTAAATGATCATATTCACCATTCAGAATCTGCTGGAAGCCCTGAAATTAAAAATGTAATATTTGCAGAATAGGCAGTTTTATATTTCTATAAATACTACAATAGCCCATAGGTGACAAAAGAATGATCAACTCAATTTTTTTAATTTCTTCTAGGATGTAAACATATTTCTTAACATATATACCCCTATTAAAATAATAAAACCAATTTTCGAAACTAAATTAAATGAAAAATTTTTCTTTAAAACTTTTAGAATTACTAGATAATTTTATAAACAAGGACACCATAAAAAAATTGTGTTCCACACACATTGGATACATGACTTACGATTTACAATTTCAGTATACAACTCCAAGCAACATAAAAAGAGATACCTTGATGGTTTCCTTCAGTGGAACAAGCTTGCCTGCGTGTCCTGTAAAAACTTCAGCAACCTGGAAAGGCTGAGACAAAAACCTTTGGATTTTACGGGCTCTTGCCACTGTAAGTTTGTCCTCTTCAGACAACTCATCCATGCCCAAAATAGCAATAATATCTTGAAGTGACTTATAATCCTGCAAATTAATAAATTAGCAATTTAAAGAATCCATTCAATAAAGAATAGGGATAGTAAGGCTTTACTTATATTAGCCTAATGAGGATATGGAATAATGTGTATACTTAGGATTATTATTTTATTGTGGTCATTATCTTTTTCCTTTTCCATTGTGGAAAAGTATCAGGTTATTCAAAATTTCAAATCCATATATAGTGTGTTAATTATTTAAACAAGTAAGAACTTATCTGAAGTATAAGGTTGACAGACACCATAATGGGTATGGGATTTTATTTAAATATTTGGAGGCAACTGCACCTTTCTTCAAGAAGGACTTGCACACTGAGTAATGGTCAGCTGTGGAGTGACACATTGCTGATCAAAGTGTGTGTCCTTCCTAAGGAAGGGAGTGGTTTCCTCAGAAGATTTATATAAAATCATAGTGTTTGCCAGTTCTATACTTCAGATAAGCCACCATATTTATTTCTCACTTTCCTGTCCTTAGATCACTTCAAACTGAGGGCCTGTAATATCAATTACAAGTAAGTCATCTGCCCCTAACAGATGTACACATCCATATCAAATAAATATTTCTTCTAGACATTCATTTTGAGAAAAGAATAATATTCTGCACAATAACCATACACAATGGTTTTGATAAATTAACTCAGTTCTTAAAGTGGTCAATTATGTCGATAATGGTTGATTACCTGCAATATCTTCTGCACACCTCTGGCTACATTGTAGTGCTCCTGTCCAATAATGTTGGGGTCCATGATTCGAGACGTTGAGTCAAGTGGATCTACAGCTGGGTAAATACCCAGCTCAGCAATGGCTCTCGACAACACAGTAGTGGCGTCAAGATGAGCAAAAGTGGTTGCAGGTGCAGGATCAGTCAAGTCATCAGCAGGGACATAAATTGCCTGCAATAATGGTTACATTAATACTTATATGGGAATGAATACATAATTACTACTTTAATTTTCTACATATTTACTAAGCAGCTGAATAAATTCCTAGTTAAGGCCTCTGCCCACTAGACCGGACGGTACTAGAACCGTTCCAGGCACAATAACAAACACTCCAGCCTTTACTTTGTCCACTACAAAGGATCAACACCATTCTATAACCATTATTTTTGATGAGGAAGAGGAAAACTATCAATTTTATGTGAGACGCTAATGGATTCACAAAACTTAAAACAAAATGAAAACCTAAGGCAAAATATTGAATGTTATATATGCACTTGGTTGATGATGAAAAGTTTCTCAAGTATTTTCTTATGGCGTCATTCGTTTAATGAATTATTTCTGAAAATTGAAAATAACATTACCAAAACCATCACCATATTTAGATAAAGTATTTCAAGGAAAGAAAAGCTAGCTGTGAGTCTACAGGAGTGAATTGCAATCTATTACTTTTTCACTTGTTTATTCAACACTTTTGCACTCTATTCTATAAAAATTAATCCTTCATAGAGGTTTTTATATTTAGCACCATATTTAATATCACACCAAAATAAGCTTTCATTTCAATAAATTAAACTTGTTCCCATGTATTCCAAATAGAATTCCTATAAAGTGTTCTAAATGACAATTTCTCTGTTGCATATCTATTTGTTGAATTTACTGTAGACATCATTAATTTGTCCATAAAAAAAGTCTTTGCTTTCAGATATGTAAATTATAAGTCACTAAGTTCAGTTGCAGACAATTTCATTCGTTTAGTATTCCAACTCTGCTGATTGTACAACACAATAAAAAACTGTAGACACACATGTGCCAAACATTTCTATAAACAACTGAAAATTATGTAATACTTGGAATTTACGAAGATCAAATAGCTAATAAGGAAAGTCCTGTCCTGCCCAGAGGGGCAGCTTTCTTCACTGAATCTATGTACTCTGGATGTTGCAAATTTAATATAATTTTACAATTATGTACACATTCTATTAATTTCTCATCCTCAATTTTTTGATACAAATAGAAATAGGCACACGGATTCCCTCAAAGACAAACTAAGAATTAAAAGAGCAGCAAGCCACCTGCAGAAGAAACCGGTTTGGTAATCCCGTGCCATGGACAGACCGAACCGACACAGGCAAAATATTCTTGGCAGTTTATACCCACCTTGCCAGGAATGGGACGGTGCAGGCACCCACAGCAGTCCATTCTAGTGGGTATTAGGCTTTATATGTATCAGTATGGTTATGAAACTATTAAAGTAATGTCTTAAATTATATAAATTAAGCAAGAATTATGAACCTAAATTGAATTTTTTTTACCTTTGTTTTGCCACATTTCCATTAAAATATAAAGCATTGAAAGTATAAAATGGAACAGCCAGTTTGTGTAAATACAATTATTGAAGTGCTGAAGACATTATTACACTAAAAGAATACAATTGCAGTCTAGTAAATCTATACATATTAAGTGATTAATTGATCCTTATGGGAAATTGTGCAATGGTGGTAGCTGCTCACACCCTCATACAGTCAGTTACGTAGCAAAACATAAGTTATTATTAATGGATACATTTGATAAATTGGAAATATTAATATTAGATGCCAGAATGGATTAAGCTAACAAACTTTAAAAGTGATACTGCTATTACATTATAATAATCAATTTTTGGCAGATAACACTATTTACAAAAAATGTAATGGATATAGGCTGCAAACATGTAAAAAACCTTTCAAGATGATTAACACAAAATACGTCAATTGTTAGAAACCAATAAGATAAAAATAAATCCAACAAAAAGGACAGTGTTTTGGACAACTAAATAACAAAAACTCTGCAAGGAGGAAGAATGTTGGGATTCGAGCAAGTACAATAGTGTAATGTTTTTTTCTAATGTTACTTCAATAATCTCTATTTAACCAGGGAATTTCCCAATTGTAACGATAATTAGGCATAAAAATTGACATACAACTGCAGTTATTCCACATTGCTAAATAAATTTTGAACTTTATTCAAACAAAGAGAAAAAATTAATACAGGAACATGGTCTATTATGCACATATTGTATGAAAGTGCAATACATATTAATGTAGAGAAACTTAATTTTAGTATGAGAAACAATTACACAAAGCGTATATCTAAATGCAAATTCTTCCCTCTCCCTTCGGGTTGAGCCTGAAGCTGCCGGTAAATAATGGTATGAAAGCTTTACAAGTATTTACAAATAGAACAGAAGAAATGATTCAATGTTTAACTCTAAAAATCAATTATTTAATTAATCCTAAATTTACACCGTTAAGAACATGATTTAGCAAATTACGTGTCAGGTCTATACTATGTACGGAGGACAGTCAGTCAGGAGAGCTCAGTGGTAATAACATTGCAATAAGCGAAGCTCCTGTGTTCAATTGCCAGTTCAGTCAAGAATCTTATATATTAATACATCATGTACAAGAAAGTTAGAGTCTATTTATAATACAGACCTGTACAGATGTGATGGAACCCTTCTTAGTCGTTGTAATACGTTCCTGCATAGTGCCCATGTCGGTAGCCAAGGTAGGCTGGTACCCTACAGCAGAAGGGATACGTCCCAACAGGGCAGATACCTGATAAAATAGAATGGCTTGCTAAAGCTGTCACACAATTATTTGAAATATGATAGTTTTAATGTGTTTTCCAAAAGTCACATGGCATAGTTTCTATGAATATAAATGGGGGCAAGTGAGATAAAATTATTTAAGTACTTTTTCTTATCAAAATACTGTAACACTGATATCTTTCACTAAAACAACATTTGTGATCTTTCATTGTTGTTCTCGACACTTCTAGTGGAGAGGATAGAAAAAACTTTAGCAGTTAGCCAGTCAATATATCATGTAAATGTTTCTTTTCAAGCTTTCAGTAGGACCATTTTGTCTGTGTCACCTGAAGTGCAAAATGATTTCTGAAGATTCTTTTAAACGATGTGTAACATTTACTTCAACAGAATTTTTATATTTCTTGTTATAATAAAGTTACACCCGTATACAATTGTGAAATTGACAAATAGAATGAACCTTTTACATCAGTAGCATAAAGCTGTGCAGAATAGTGATAAAAGACATTGGGCAGTCTAATAATAAACAGTTTGCTACTGTGTATTGTTTCTTTTTGAAGAGGAGGATATCCATAGGTGAATTCATCAAATTCAAATTTCTTTTGGTAGAAAAAGTTTTTGGGGAGAGTTTGGGCAGGAGTAGAGTAAAGCTGATGTCCTATGACATCTGTAGTTACATCATAGGGTGACTCAACAAAACAATGCCCATTTACACTAGCCCAGTGATTCCCAAACTGTCTTGGCTGTGTTATAGGGGCACTATGAAAATATTGCATTAGATTCATTCAGCCCAGTAAAAGGATTGAAATTCAAAATCTCTTGAATTAAGTTCGTGATCAGTATGTTACCCTAATATCCAATTTGTTTTAATTATGCCCCTTCAATATCCAGTTCATATTTTTAAAGTAAATTGGCCACACTATCTGTAGACATCAAATGTGTTTAACAGACCAACTTTTTACTTAGGTGTTGCAGAAAGTTTTATTTATTAAGGGCGTTGGGAACCAAAATATTTTGGATATCACTGCATAGCTCAATCCAAGAATAAAAACTTGTCAGCATGGAAAAATTACATTAAATAACTATCATATAAAGTTATCACAAGTTTATCTATAGATTTATTAGAATGATACAATTTTTAATAAATTCTAAGAATTTCAAAGCACTGAATTTCAACCAGCAATAGATAAAATTATTGGACAAATAATTTAAGAGTATTATTTCACATGCCTCAAATTTTAATACAACAAATTTCTTTCTTAAAGAAACTAATTCTGGGAATACTAAGATTACAGTGTAATTTATCTTTCATATGTTAAAAGTTGAAATAATTACCCATATAGTAGCAAAACCTACCTCAGAACCTGCCTGAGTGAATCTGAAAATGTTATCAATGAACAACAACACATCTTGCCCTTCTTGATCTCTAAAGTATTCAGCAACTGTTAATCCTGTAAGAGCAACACGGGCGCGTGCACCAGGGGGCTCATTCATTTGTCCATACACAAGAGCTACCTGAATTCAAAAATAGAACTGATCAAAATATTTATTTTTAAGATTAATTTGCAAATATACTCAGAATTAAACAAACCTTAGATGTCTTATCTTTCAGTGAAATTACACCAGACTCAATCATTTCATGATACAAATCATTTCCTTCACGTGTTCTTTCTCCTACACCAGCAAAAACTGAATAGCCACCATGAGCTTTAGCTACATTGTTGATAAGTTCCATAATAAGTACAGTTTTACCTACACCAGCTCCACCAAATAAACCTGTGAACAGGGAAAGTAATTGATAGAAAATATTAGCAACTGAAACAGTACACATTTTTCTCTTCACTGCCTCACTTTTGCAGAATAAAATGTCAATTTTATATATACTTACCAATTTTTCCACCCTTAGCATAAGGTGCAAGCAAGTCTACCACCTTTATGCCTGTAACGAGAATCTCTTGCTCAACACTCATCTCAACAAATTCTGGTGCATCAGCATGAATCGCAGCATATTTATCGGTCTTGATAGGGCCCCTTTCATCAATAGGTTCACCTAAAAATATAATTAACAATGAGCTTAACAACATCGAAAATTCAAATAATTTTTCACACACACATCTGCCAGTGTTTTTGAATTAAAAAGTTTACAAGGCAAATTGACTAAAGCAGGGCAGTAAATATAGTTTTTGTTTACAAATCAATTATTAAAAATCCCTTTAAAGCAACTGCAAGTGGAATCTCAATTACTTTCAACTCACCAATGACATTAATAATTCGTCCCAATGTTTCAGCACCAACAGGAATCCTTATGGGAAAACCAGAATCGAGCACTTCTTGCCCACGAACCAAACCTTCTGTTCCATCCATAGCAATAGTGCGAACAGTGTTTTCTCCTACAAAATATAATTACCAAACAGTTGAAAGATCTCCTACATAAACCAACACAAAAGTCATCATAACAACTGCTGCACGATTCATTAAAAATAGTTCAAATTATTAAAAGAGCAGCAAATTTCAATAACAATTACCACCAATTATTTCTCATTTGGAATACCATTAATATAAAGATGAATTAATTACAATTCCTGTACTTATACTCACCTAGATGTTGAGCAACTTCAAGAACAAGCCTTGGTGTTCTGTTCTGTACTTCGAGAGCATTAAGGATAGGTGGCAAATTATCTTCAAACTGCACATCAACAACAGCTCCGATTACAGCAACCACTTTTCCTTGAGCTCCAAGTTTGCCCTTAGGCTGAGCCTGGGCTGCATAATGTCTCTTACCTGAAATTTAAAAAAAGTTCTACTCTCCATGCCAATATGAAAGTTCTATATACAACGGAAACTCAGCTAGTCTTCAGGAAAAGGACAGTTATTTCCTCATAATATGATTCAAAGACCTCTTCATAAAGAATTATCAACTGAATTACTGAGCAACTTGCAATTAATGTCAAAAAAACTCACTGCTCCCCCCCCCCCACAATCGCCCCAAGCATTGTGAAAAAATGCTCACTACACCACATGAACTAATGTCGCAAGCTCTAGTTATTACATTGTGTGTGATGACATGCACCACCTCTTACATGGGACAAGATAAATTAACCAGTCAACCCTGAACTTCTGTAAACGGCTCAAAATAAATGAAACTTCAAACACATCTGAATATATATTCAATATACAGCTACTAATGATTTTCAGTGGCCGTATTAGTATGAGTGTTAATATCCGACAACATTCTCCTGAGCAAAACTTCAACAGAAAACGTTGAATATGACCAAATAACTCAAATATATCAGTTCAGAATGCAATGTTAGATACTACTGTACATTTGTATGGGAAAAACACATAACCACCACAATAAAACTACTTTAAGCTTTTGTCTGAATCAAGAACCAGAAATAAGATAGTATTTTCCATTTTGAGTAACTATTAAACAGACACTAATGTTTATTACTAGGAATGAAGTTTATCATGAAGAGAACTAAGGTTCTTATTGTTCTAATCATTTTCCCCCGAAAATATATGATATAGATATATTTGCTCATTCAAGAATTTGAGTCTATGCCAAAAGTGAATAAAATGAAAAAAAAACCTTATTCAAACCCAAAAGTTTTAGGATTTAAATATATAAAATTAAGATTTTAATACTCAAGACATAAAACATGTAACAAAAAACAGGAAAAGAACAGAAAATAGAACCAAAGAGGAAAGTTATACCCCAAACTTAACATGTCACGAATAATTAATTTATATCTTTATCATCGACAATTTTGTAATTTAGTGAAAGTTTTCCCTTCCTTTTGAATAGATTTAAAAACCCCATTAATTAAAAATTTGTAATGAAGTAGCAGTTTTCCATTCCTTTCACAGCACCAATCAGGGGGTAACTCTTGACCAGTTCCGAAAATGGTAATCTCAAAATAGACAAATTTAATAGAGGCATTTTCTAGTGATATAATAACCACATTTTACAATATATAACTCAAATCAAAATTTTGCAGTTTTTAACCGTACAATTTTATTGTGATCATATAAATTACTTGGTCAGGCTTTCTTCTAGTAATTATGAACACATTTAATATTGGTAATCGATATTAATGAAAAACACGATAAGTCGCTCTGACTATAACAAATAGTTTAATAGGAAAAAGTGCATACTTATATAAATTGTGCACTTCGTCCTGAATCTTTAAACTCTCGACATATTTTATTGTTCTTATAAGAAACGGTAAAACTAAAAAAATATTAATTTCAGCTTTTAATGACGAGATAAATTGCAAAATTGGACTTCATATTTTGAACATATGAATTCTCCATTTATTTTCCAGTCGGTCCTCGCGAAAGGTCATTCAATATAACCGCAATAAAAAAGGTAATACAACTGTAAACGATTAATAAATAACTTACTTGCGACAGTAAGAGCAGACAGGGAATTAACAGATTCATTTTGAATCTTATTCGAAATAAGAGAAGGTTTAAAACCCTTCAATAATCCGGCAGTGGCCCTTATTACTCTCGACATCTTGGACGAAGGCTCCACGGAGAGGAGGAGACGATAGACCTCCCAACGTAAGAGGCCAGAGTATTTATGCAATATCCATAGAAAATATCATAAAACTGAATTTGCTATAAAATAAAACACATCTTTGAATGTAATTTCCGTAAAAATGTAAATGTTAGTTGGTCTTATTTTAATATAAGTATATATTTATAGTTAAATTTTAGAATAAAAATAATAAATAATTTTTCTTTCGTTTCTGCAAAAGAATTACGTATATATATATAGTTCAAATAGAATAAACCATGATATACATTTTTTTTAAGTCCTCAAGACATTTTCATAAAAATTACTGTATACTCAGTAATGTTGGCAGCAGTGATTTTCATATCACGTTGTTTACGATGTTTGAACTTCATCCTCGTGCTTGCAGTATAATTATTAGGAATGTGAAATATTTCATAATTTGAAGCCATGTATGAAACAATTATAATCGATTGTCATAACACAACACTGCCAAAAATGACAGTGTACACGTATTTATTTGATTTAGCGTGTGACAGTGAAGTGTGACTAATTTTATTTAAATAATTATATCAAAATGTGATAAGTGCTGCAATGGCAGAACAGTATTCAAGAAATAATTTAAGACATGTAGTTGCCGTTATATGCCAGAGTATTGGATGGCGTGGTATTAGGTCTACACCATTTGAAGTTTTGATTGATATTTTAGAAAGGTACCTGAAGAACATTGGCAGGCTAACTCACTTGTTCTCTGAACAATGTAGGTATTATGTGTGTATTATTATATTGTGGCCGTTTAAATTGTTTTTTCAAATTAAAAATTTCTGTTACCTTTTGTTCACCAACATTGATAAACAGCTGATGCAATAACTGTGCAATTATATTAATCAATAAAGTGGCTTATTGCGTTTATATTCCATACTTTCAACACGTATTTCTTTGAACGAAAAGATTATATTAGTCAGTATATTAATTTATTTGTAAAATTGATGGTTGGAAATGGATTGCAGTTATATATCTGCTGAAATCACCCAGAACTTTCGATTGTTTATCAAATATTGTTCAAATAAGGTATAGCCAAAATGAAGACAAATTAGTGATAAAATAGGTACCACAAAACTTTTTTGCTAGTCTTGTACCTTTTGCCAGATGATGAAAGTCACAAGAATTGCATGCAATGCAAACTAAGTGTTGAACTCAAATGCCTGAATTTGTCTGTATTTTCGCTACTACAGTACTTTTTGTAATTTGTACTCTTTCAACAATGATGTTTAAATTTGAAGCTGTCAGATATAATTTTTTGTTTCTGTTTGAGGATTGTCCAATTAATAAGAATTAGATCTGCCTTGGAAAGTAGAGGAGTTAGAATATACCACTAATGTCATTATCTATTGTTGCATATTAAAAAAATCCTATAGTGAATGAAAAATAATTGAATAAGTATGAATAATGAAGGGATACATTCATTGTAGATGAAGATAAATATTTTGAGGATTGTGTCTATCATGAAAGTACTTTCATGTGGATTTGTAGGTATATCCATGGTGTATCTCAACTTGTTTTCAGCCTCAGCTTGTACCTCAGAGCAGTTAGTATTCCACAGTATTGATGAACACTTTTTTTCTACTACAGTCTTAGAACTATGAACAATAATTCTTATTTTCTTTAAGAACCAATATTGTGCAATGAACTGACGTGTTGAAACTTCTAAACTGAAAATAAAGACTCTAAAACAACCTTATGATAAATATTAATCCTTATTAAATAAAACAATATTTTATGTTAAACTTATATATTAGTGTGTATTCATTTGTTCAGATAAAAAGCTTGTTTCATATCTTTGTGTTTAAAAATGAAAAAATTACTCTTGTATTTGATTAATTTATTAACAAAACAAAATTTTGTTATACTTTCACAACTTTAGTTGGCCGTACAGTACCAAATATAGATGATGTTGGGTTGGCATTTGATGTTGCTGGCATTGATCTACGGGAATTATCAGAATATATCCAAGCTGTGGGACAAATCCCATGCAAGCACAATGTTTCTCAATTTCCTGTATCTAAACCAACACAACAATTACCTCAGCACCTCAGTTTCTTTAATAATTGGGCTCAAACAGATAAATGTGATGAAGCTGAAGATGATCTCAATTCATTACATTTATTACCACCTGCTCCTTTGTCAGATACTGATGGTAAGTTACAAAGTGGAAGATTCAGTAGTCGTACATAAAGTATGAAAATTGAATTATCTTTAATTTTACTTTTGTTTCTTTTCTAGTTTTGTTTGATTTGTTTAATTATTTTTTAAATAAACCATTATACATTTGGTAAATATGTTTTACAATCTATAGCATGCATATTTTCATTTTCTAAATTGAATAAGTGCTGTATTTTTGCAGAGAACAAAAATTTCTTGAAACGTAATGGAGATATTGGTCAAACAGCTGTGGCCCTTCCTCCTGTAACATTAGATGGAATTGAAGAATTAAGGTATTATTTTTTCATTTATATTTATTTCAGTTATTTCAATTGAAATATAAACTCACCAGTTTTAGTCAGAATTTTTTATTGGTGACTAATGTTCTGTAATCATCATTTTGAAATAAATATGATAGAAAACAGTCAATTAACTTTGTGTTATTAAAGGTTTTTTTTATGAACTTTTATGTATTTCATAGCTATTTTATTTAAAATCTGACTTATAATAGTTGATAAGAGGACATGTTCAACAACAAAATAATTTTTAAGTCTTATGAAGTGTGTTGTATTGATTAAGTTGTCTTATTATAAGTCAAATCTTAAATGAAATAGGTATGAAAAACTATTAAAAAACCCCTTAAATTATCACATATTTAATTGATTTGTTTTCCACTGTATTTTAGGATTATCATGGAACACTAGTTGTTTAAAGCTACCAATAAAAAAAATTCTTGGTAAAACTAGCGACTTTCTAAAATATTTGTTATTTCAATTATCAACTGTCAACACTTACTGGTCAAGCAATCCAGTACATTATGTTTATTTCATAACACACATCACTTGTGTTAAATACAGCCTGTATATCTTGTACAACTCGGTATTTTATTTTCAATGATTATATAAATTGCTTCAGAAAACAAAAGTTAATTTTACCAATTTTCTATTGTAGGAATAAAATAATAGTTGCCCAACAGACTATGGAAGTCAAGGTTCTTTAAAAATTTTATCATTATACCCCACGGACATTAAAAGGCATTTAGCTTGATAAAAAATTAGCAAAAATAAGTCCTGTTTTCTTTCTAGATTGTTTGGCACTAGAACAGAGATTCCCTGTATTTTAACATCTATTCCTCAGATGAATTTTTTTTTCAACCAACTGTCTACATTTTAAAAATTTATAATAATAATAGCACCAAGTTGCAATTACATCGGTATTCTGGCAACTTTCTGGTAAGGGGGCAGTGCCTCCGAAAATTCAAGTACTCTAAACCTCACAAGGTGTCTACCATCTATGAACGTCAGGTAAGTCACCTTCTTTCTATCTCTCTGTCCTCTCCCTAATTATTGTATATATATATAAATTATATATTGGATAAGTGACGAAGTCACACATTTGATAATTGGATAGAAAGAAAGATAGAAATATTTGGGAGAAAGGCAGGAAATTCGCTCTTTGAATTATATATATATATATATATATATATATATATATATATATATATATGTATGTATTAATATATACTAATGTGAGGGTTACTTGAAATAATTAATCTGAACTTCAAAATTAATTAAATCATATTTATATTTTTTACACACAAATTAATGTTTTCAATTAATATACAAGAAAACTCAGAATCTACAGGGGCATTTGGCCTCTCAAGAGTTAGATAATTGCAGCAACTGTAAAATAAAAGAAAAACATGGAGTCAGAATTATGTTAAAATTATAAGGTAATAAAATAAATGAGCAAGTTTCCAAATTATGCCTTCCACTCACCCAACATCTGGTTTGGCTGATGCTATTGTATCAAGACAAATGGCTAAATTTAGCATATGACTGTACATAACTTCACTTAAAATTAACAAACATGGATTAGAACACAGCAATCAACCATATATTATTCTAAATTTTTCTATTCTAATCACCACCAATGGAACATTGATCTTCAAACACAACTATGTATCTCCACATAGGTATACTATTAGTCTGGATTATACCATATGTGCAACAAATCCTCAACCTTTGACTGTCCACTGCTCGGCTCACTTCACGGCGTCAGTTGAATATCTGGGTAAAGGAAAACTTTCCTTCTTACAAAGTTTATCTGTGAGGATCTTCCGAGCCTACTCTGCAACAAGAATGCTCTCCAAATTACATCCGAACACTTCCGCGTCCGTCCAACGTCTCAGACTCTGTAACACGGCAAGACACATCCACACTGTCCCTCTGTAAAATCTCGTCTGCAAAAGATACGTCTTCACCCTTCGTTCTCCAAACACCATCTTAAAAGTTAAGTCCTTCCACTTCCGGGTCCACCGCCCAACTGACTTGTTCGGCTTAAAACCCCATTTCAGCCATCTTGCGGAAACTGAGTAAGGTGACCTGCTCGACCAATTACCATCGAGAACCCTAGCACTCACTATCTCACATAAAAATGTTTAAGTTCCTTCTAGAACATTCCAGAATCTTTTACGTACAACACAGGAATCACATTCTCAACTCGTGATTTATCCATGCAATAATGATAACATTGTGGAGACTACAATCTGTGCTCAAACGTCATATTGTCACACTCCATTCACCCAACGATATTTTACAAACAATTAAATGACTAGTAGCAGACTTATTCAAATATATACAATAAGAAAACAAGGGATACCCCGGTTTTACACCATATTATATATTCATCAGCGAGCCGATCAATGGAAATGTCTTCCTAACTTTCTGATGAAGGGGGTGGTGCCTTCAAAAATTTAAAGAACTCCAAACCTCACAAGGTGTTTACCATCTATGAACCTCAGGTAAGTCACCTACTTTCTATATCCCTTTCCTTTCCTTATTAATTGTTTTAATTAACATGACAATGTCATTTCCTGATATATTTTTTTATTGTAGAAGAATGGTCATTTCCTTGATATTGGCCAGCATTTTTTGTTCATAAAAACACCAAAAGATGAATTTAAAAGTTTAATTTTAATCAGAGCATGAAGTTTGTTGTAATCTACAGGGCATGGTCACTCATTCATTCTCCAATAACAACTCTCAAAATTCATTAACATAAATTAATTAAGCACTTGAAATATGTACTGTCGTATCACCACCTAAATCTGGGGTTGATTCGATAGCCGTTGATTATCATGCGGCCGTAAGGATTCTCGGGCCACCACCTCCGTTTTAAGAGGACATTCTAGCCTGGACGGCCCGTATGCTTCCGCTTTCTCAGCCTCGCGACAATATGTCTCCCAACAACAATGCCTGTCCGTGATGTGGTGAGAAAACTTGCCCAACAGGTCACAACTCGCAAGCTACAATCCTGCTCATATTGCTTTTATAACTTTATATGTTACAATATATACAGGATGGCTGTTAATTCATGGTATAAACTTTGAGGGCTGGTACAGGACACTGTAACAATCACATTTTGTATAGGAATGTATGGTCAAAAGTGAAGCGTCGAAGTACAAACACAGGAAAGAACAAATAATAGGGAAAGTGTTTTATTTTCATAACCTTGTTTACAAGTGGAAATTAATTTACTACCCTCAATGCGAAAAATTATCGGTAATACTTTTATTGAAGTATTTCAAGGAGAGGCTAAAAATACTTGTAGTTTTTTTTTAATGCAAAAAGGGACAATGCCTCCAAAATTTTAAAGAACTCCTAACCTTACAAGGTGCTGACCATCTATGAACCTCAGGTTAGTCACTTATGTCAGAAAATGTCATTTCCACATTAATTAAAACAATTAATAAGGATAGGAAAAAAGAGATAGAAAGAAAGTAGGTGACTTACCTGAGGTTCAGGTGTTCTTTAAATTTTCAGAGGCACCGCCCCCTTCATCAGAAAGTTAGGGAGACATTTCCAGTGTTCGGCTATCTGACAACATGTGTGTGTGTGTTTGTGTCAGAAAATCACATTGTCAGGTTAATTAAAACAATTAATAAGGACAGGAAAGAGAGATAGAAAGTTGTCATCAGAATGTTAGAAAGGCATTTCCAGTCATGGCCACCTGATGATCGGCTGATAGGAAGTGGTAGTCAGTTACACCATGGTACCAATTTTGTCTCTATTTCTAAATATATAAATTCGGGTGTAGGTTTGGCTCTAATGGCTTTTGAATCAATGTGAATTTGTCCATATTATCTGTGTGAAAGTATTTTTTGAACCACTTTATAAGTAGTGACAAGTGACCAAAAATAGATTCTATACAGCTATACAAATTAAATTAATTGGAGATTACATCGCAACACAATCCTTTATAATATCTTCATTAATTTTCTGTTTCTATATTGGTAATTTCAAAAACCTGATCTGAAGATGTCGCAAAGGCAAAGTCAAAAGATGATGAAAATTGATTCAAGCTTCTATTTTGTTTGATGTTTACATTTTGACTTTCTTTTTCGAAACCAGGCATAAACTGTATATGGATTGGGATTGTGTGTCAAGGGTTTTTAATTAACATGTATACCATGTGCTAAATGTGTCTAATGTAATATATTCACTGTGTGTGTGTAACACAGCCACAATGCCCTGGCTTACAATGCATAGTTGTTGTATAAAGTATTAGGAATAGTTGAAACATTGTAGAGATATAATGTATCTGTTCTGAAAATGAACCCTTAGTCTGGTTAGAATTATGTCAACTATAGTAAACAAGGAATTAATGAATTGGATATCTAAAATTAAAATTGTCTTTTTGGATAACAGTTGTTTTTTTACATTTTGAGAATCCATAAATATCTGCTAACTAGTGAATAGTAAAATGTTGAGATTAAAAGGTTAGTCTGACTGGTACAACTCTGTGGATTATTCTTTTTGTGTAGAATTTCAAGGAGCAGCTATCAGTGTAATAAATGATTGGCTTGTCTATTAGTACCGAATATATCAATGTATTCTTTCGTTAGGCCCTTATGAAGTGCATACAACTGTCTTATTTCAATGCTTTCTTGTTTTAGACCTGATGATGGAGTATCAACTACTGCGTGTTCTGTGGTTGCCATGGCAGAGTCTGGAGTTTTATCCTCAACAAGAGATGGACAACAACCATTGGCAAGAAAACCACCATCCCCCCCTCATTCAGCACCTACATCATCAAATCATAAGGTAATTATTTATTTAGTGCAAGTATATTTATTTTTGTCAGCTATTTACATCTTAAGGATGGTTGCTTGTTACAATATTGATCTACCAAACCATTCAATATAAAATTGTCATTATACATAGTTTTTTGTACTGTTTCCATTGCAAGCATTTTGCACAAATACTGTATCTGTGATCATACTTATATATATCACTCCTCAAATTTTTATTTTCTGTTTACTTTCTCAACTTTTATAGTTGTTATACACTTATATTTCTTCAATGTCACAATATTCTACAATAATTCTACTTTGATATGTTTATTAATTTTATTTGCTATGATTTGCAGCTTTCTTTAATTGAAATTTCTTGTTTGTAATTTTTTTGTGGCATTTAATTTTATACAATTATTTAAATTTAAGAGACCATATTCAAATTTTATGTTTGTATGTTTACGCCTGAATTTTAGTAATATAATACAAGTATAAGATTATAATGCAAACATTTTTTGTTCAAATTTAGTTGCCTTCTTTTATTTTTGCAGATGCCAAACTTTATTAAAATCAATTAAAAAATTTTAAAATATCTAAAAAAATTAAGTAAAACTTACTCTCTTTCTGATAGTAATGCTTCTTGTGTTTAGTGTACTAGAACATCTTTATGCAAGAGTTGATTCTGTGACTATGTATGATATGGAGTTTATGATACTATTTTTATTACTTGACTAAACCTGAAAAAATGGCAAGCTGCTAGTTTAACATAGGGCATTCACCCAATAGTGCTGAATAGAACCAATATTTGAAACGCATTTGATTATGAGTTTTCACTTGTAATATACTAGTGTTTTCCTTAAATTTACAGAATAAATATATCAATCACAGATCTTTTGAATTGTGTCATGGTTACAAATATTTATTTTAAGATAAACATCAAAAAGGTTTTAATGAAGTATTTAGTTTACTCATGTGTTTGAAGATTTAGAAGTTGGGATAGTGTACATGAGCAGTACATGAACAACATAGCTTAATCATCAAATACTTTAATTTTTTTAAATTAGTTGTCTTAATATTTTATTATTTAAATTTGGCTTAATTTTTTTTTCAAATTTTCTGTGTCCTGTGAAGTAATCAAGTTGTTTTCAATTTGCACACATAGAACATGTAATTACGTGAAAAATACATTACTGAATTAAAATTTTATATTATAATATATGGTTATTTGATAATTTGACGGGCAGACATTGAACTAACTAAACAGTTTTGTATTTAATCTGGGATGAACAGTCCACTAACAAAAAGTGAATCATTGTGGTGCAATTGCAATTAATTGTTAGCACACTTATCTGCACATTTCTACCATCCACCTCCCATCTCAATTGCTTCACTTAAAGAGTAGGGTTCTTCTATGAAATACATCTTAAGATGACCACTGTCAGACTAAAATAAAACTGTTTTGGGTGAAGGGTTAGGAAAATCAGCACACATCCTAGAACAGAAACCTCTTTTTATTTAACCTATTAGATCCCATTCAGTTTTTTTTACATATAAAAGCTTTATTAATTATGTTACCATTTTTCCAAATATTACCCAATAGTCAATTGGAAAAGATTTTTTTGCACCATATTAGTGAAAATAATTAGTGTTAATTTAAACATAATTAGAATATAATAAATTTTACTAAATTAATGACATAATTATGTTATATCATTCTTTTTGTTTGGCTTATGGCTTAGTATTAAATTTATTTGTGATGTTCACTGTTTGAATATTATTTTATTTTATGTGTTAACCAATTTGACAATTATTTGCTTTCTTTCCTGATCTCTGCCATCTCGCTTAGCAGAGCTGATCATCAGTTGCAGATCTACTGCAGAACTAAGTTGTCAAGAATGTTTATATGTTACTTCTAACACTCCTGTATTCTATGTTAGAAACTTTATTACTGTTTCAGAAATCTGTAACAGGAAGCAAAAATGAAGAAACTAAACATAAAAACAGGAAGAAGAAGAAGAAAAGTGACAAAGAGAATAACCATACAAAGCCAAAAAAACTCAAAACTTTGATTGGTTTGCACAAACACAAGGCAGTTACAGACAAAGCAGTCTCTGCTGTGAAGACTGAGCAGGCAGACCATTCTAATGGTTTGTCGAAAAAGATAATTTGCAAGACAAGTAGTATGGAGTGTGTCCATGAGATAAAAGAAACTAATAGTAAATCTCAAGTAAATAATGTACCTGAAAATTCTAGATTAAGTTCTGATCTCCAAAGCTGCAGTTCAAAAGAGGGAAATGTTCCTATAGCTGTAAGAATAAATAAAAGTGTAGTTACTTCTTCAGTTTCATGTAGTGGCATGAATATTTGTATTAAAAACAATTCAGAATTTAATGTTATTTCTGAAACGTCTATAAAGAAAAAAGATTCTGGAGACTCTAAGATGGTAAACACTAAGAAAGAAAGCTTTAAACAATCTAGTAATTTTGTAGATAGTAAAGAAATTTTACAGGATCTTTTTAAGCCTGATATTTATAAGTCATCAGGACACAGAGAAAGAAATAATGCAACATCAGATTCAGGGCATATGAATGGCCATATCTCCCCCAAAATATCTATTCCAATTGATATTGTTGCTAAAGAAATTGACAATAATACAAATAATAAACAAGAGAGTGTCAAAGACAATATGTATAAAGAATGTGCTAATGGAAAAATATTCAAGAAAAGTGAAGCTAATAGATTACCTGAAGTAAAGCCTGTTTCGTTGAAAACTAATCATATGATTTCTGTTAAAAAAGGGAATGAGAGTGTTTCTGTGAAGCAAGATATGACAAAATTGCATATTAAAAAAGAATGTAGTGTTCCCAATGAAGATTCCTCATTGGTATTGAATTCAAGATTTCGAGCTTCACTTATTTATAGCAGCTCAGATTCTGAAGTGGACATTGAATCTATCGATACACGTATAGAACAACTTTCTCCACCTCATATTTGTAAAACCCCATCACCTATTGGGTGGGCTGACTCCCCTCCTCTTCAGAGACCACGTACACCCGATATTACCCCTTCAGCAATAAAACACATGAAAAAGAAGAAGAAGAAGAAACATCGGAAAGAAGAAAAAGAAAGTTTGTCTTTGGATAGTGAAATTTGCCATTCACCATTACCAATAAGACCTCCCACGCCCAATATTTTTCTGAATGATGTTTGTATGTCAGAAGAAATAAATACTACCGACAAAGAAGCAGTTGTGTTAGGAGGAGAATTAACAAAATCTAAAACTCCTGAGACTGTTATTCAGATGACATATCAAACACCTGACACCTTATCTCAGGTATTTATTTATTTAATGTTGCATTATGAGAAACAACTTGGAAGTACTTTCCACTATTGTTTTACTTTATTTGTGAAGTTCTAGTTTACTTACATTAGTTGCATGCTGTATTACTTTTGAAAATCTTGTATGGTGAACAAATATTAATATGTGATAATTGTTTGCAATTCTGATTATTAGTAACTGAAAAGTTGATGTAATTTCCTTTGAGCCTAGTCTGAGAGTTAACCAACAGTATTGGGATTGTAGGTTTTTATTGTTCCAACTAACAATCTGTGGATAGAACATAACAATCCTCCCTTTTTCATGTCAATTATTTTTTGCAAATTGATTACTACTTAATAAAGTTGTACAATACTGTGCAAACTTGTTAACATTTATATATTATTTGTATTTTCTACTGAATGTTTACTTCTTGTAATTTATTTGATTTACTTTTATGCAAACAAACATCCAGGAATGATTGGGATAGATTGGTTAAAGAATTTTGTCGTTTTATTGCATGTAGAACTTCTGGGTAAATAGAATGTAAATTTTTGTATGCATTCACTTCAATGTTTCATGTCTTTTGAAATGCACATTTTGCATTTGAAATAATGAAATTTACACCCATTAAGATTTATGTTTCTTTTGATTAATCTGTCAACTTTTATCTTGCTTTAATCCAGTTTGCTTTCCTTTTCGTATTACTAATGCCCTTTGCTTGCGTGTGTGTGTATATATCAGGTAATGACATTGTCATGTTAATAGAAAGTAGTTGGCTTACCTGAGGTTCATTGTGAGGTTTGGAGTTCTTTAAATTTTCAGAAAGTTTGAAAGACATTTCCAGTGATCAAGGAAATGAGATTTTCAAAATAATTAAAACAGGAAAGAGAGAAAGGTGGAGGCTTACCTGAAGTGTAAATCTTGAATTTTCAGAGGCATTTGCCCCTTTCATCAGAAGATATAGAAGAGCATTCCAAATGACTTCCAGCTGTCTGCTGAGTCAACTTAGTCTGAGTAACTAGACAAAAATTTACAAAAACATTATTATTTTGATTACAGAATATTTTGTTAAAGTATAATTTACCTTAAAAATCATCATTTTAATTGGGAAAATGTGGAAGCTTTGGGTGAGGAAATTTTCATTTCTCTATACCATATCAGGGATAATCCTAGTGCCGTCAATGTGAAGGACAACTTAAGTAATTTACACGAGGTAAACAATTCACTCTTACTACAGTAATTTATTTTTGAATTGTTTTGTTTGCAATTATTTAAATTTAACAGCCTACATTACTTACTAATTGTTAAAATTCAGTTTGGTTGTAACCATCACAGGACATGGGCAATGATGTAAAATTATCCACTCGTATACATTTTATCCATCACAGTCCAAAAAGCAAAATTGTCCACTCTTGGATACATGTTATCCATTTGAAATGTTAGTCTGTTTTATTTATTATGTAATTTAAAACTATCCTTTTTATATTTTTATGAAATATTCTGAAACCAATATGATAATTATTTTTTAAAATTTTTGTTTAGTTGTCAGATGAAATCCACAAGTTTGAATGAAACATTGAAGATGGATTAAATATAAAATTGATTTTGGACAAAAGGCGCAATTATTTATTTATACTTAATTGACAATTATTTATTTATTAAATTTAATTAGACAGACATGAACAGTTGTTGGTTTACTTCAAATTGATAGTTGTCATCAAATGGTAGGTCTAAACAGTGTGGCAGCCAGCTGCTCAGTTTTGAAGAGAGAAGGGGCGGGGGGTGTCAGGTTCTTCCATTCTAGCCAGCAACTTGAGGCCACCTTTTGGACATCAATTTTTCAGACAAAAGGAGACACATTCCAAATTTCTGTCTCTCTTTCCTGGCCTTACATTAATTATTCTAATTAGCGTGACAATTTCATTTTCTGATATGTGTGTGTGTAAAGTTGGTGACTTACCTGAGGTTCACAGATGGAGGCACCATGTAGGGTTTGAAGCTCTTAAATTTTCGGAGGCACCGTCCACTTCATCAGAATGTTAGGAAGACATTTCCAGTGATCAGCTAGCCAACAACTGGAGAGACAAAATTTGCTATGCAGTTAACTTAGCTCATAAAAAAATTGACCCCACCAGGCCACCAACTTTCTCTCTCAATAAATAATTGATGGGGGCTGGGGAGATGCATACAAACACCCCCATGTTAGCACACACACTCATTCATTCAAACACATCTATCCTCAAAGGTGTATGAAGACTTGAAATTCTCCCAGAAAGCAAGATTATTGGCGTAGCAGACGACATAGCAATGTTGTCGTCGCTAAACACCGGGAAGAAATAGTTCAGATAACCAATTGGGCAATTTGTGTGATTGGGCAGTGGCTACGGACAATGGGACTGCAACTGGTGGAAGAAAAAACAGAGGCAGTTCTCATCATCTTCCTGATTGGAAATTGTGAAATTTATTCGTAATCGTTTATCAGATATCTTGGTATAATGATAGATGATAGGCTGTCTTTTAAACAACACCTCAATTATATAAGATGTAAAGCAGCTGGAACAGTACCTGCACTGACATGAATTACGCCAAATAATGCATGTCCATGACAATACCAGCGACTTCTTTTTGAGAACATTGTGCAATCAATGATCTTGTATGGTCCTTCAATATGGTGTACTGCAATGACAGTTAAATCGAACAAGGGAAATACATGTGTTCATACTGTTATGAAAGGTCAGTATTAGGGGGGGGGAGGTGCAAGGTGCTGATCGCTGTTTATTAGGATATTTAGTCGAGAGATTTGTCTGGACTGCAAGGCCTCGAGTATGGTAAAAGTGGTAAGGAGCAGGTAGTTAGAGCAGCACCGCTCACTTAAATGTTCCAATATAATTCAATGGGTTCGCGGCTCCACTGGCTACGGCAAGAGTATGTGGTAAAGTGGTACAGCTCAAGCCACTCGCCACCAACCCCAGACATTAATTTTTTGCCCCCGGTGAGCGGCAGGGACTATAAAAACTCTCCAAGCCCAATGTACAAAAAAAGAGGATGAGGACAATGTAATTTCCATTAGTAAAAAATCATTAAATTTGTTTATTAAGTATTAAGGAAAGGAAGAAAATTTGTTTACTTTTTTATATTGATCCCTGCTTCGAGAATATTAACAAATTAATACATGAAGGAAGTGTTGATATAGTAATTTAAAAGCGTAATTTATTGATTAATTTATGGAAGAAAATAATGACTTATGACTTTACAAAACAACATTTTGATAAAGGCTGACGCAATGTTTTTGTGGGTGCATTACAACTTTAAGATTATCGTATGCAACACGAAAATTGCTAATGGCAGTAAAATAAAAATGTAGGTCGTGAAACGTTGGTACCCTCCAATAATTAATTATTTAAATAAAAAATTTATTAAATTTAGTGAGGTGTTATTTCTAGAGCACAATCAAATTTCGCATAGTCATTCTCGTGTATTCAAAAAACCTATTTTTGTCATCTCTTAAATTTCTAAAAAGAAGGTGGGTACTCTCCACAAAACCATCTTCTCTTATCTATGGGATGAACTCCAAACTTTCTCTTGCCTTTCGTTAAAATTCGTTTCCATAAAGGCTACTATTGTCGCTGATCAAGAGAAGCTTTGTTACTTCACAAGACGACTCCATGACAGGGAATGTCTGGATGAGCTAGTTCCCTCTGTACTAAGCCCGCTCAAGGGTTCTCTATCATAGCTGGCATCACTCGCTACTATGCCGCTCGATAAATGTAGAGTCAAACCGCTTGCCACTTGTATCGTGCCTAAGGCCTAAGACTTGTTGAAACGAAATTTCCCATAAGATGATGTTCAGCTTCTGAAGAATCGGGAGGTAGTGCTTTGAGGGGAGTCAGTGTGAAGTACTGGTTGAAGTTGCTGGTGTTGTAGTGGCTATGGGGAATTGTGCGGTGGTTGGCAATCCATTCAAGGAGGGGTATCTTTGGCCAATGTAAAAGGCTTGGCAGAGTATACAGTTTATTTTGTAGATAGTATGGGAGGACAGGCAGGTTATGTTTTCTTTAATTCAGTAGGTTATGTTACAAGTGGGATTCTGGAAGGTTGTGGTGGGTGGAAGTATAGGGCAGACATGGAATCTGTTCCTACCACAAGATCTGCAGCAAATTGCGGGTCCCCTACCCGGGTGTGGGATTTATAAGGTTGGACCAAACTATTGCAGAGGGCCTAAAGACTACCCTTGGATCTGTGTAATTTATCATTATTTTTGCATTTGTCATCCATCTTCCCTGCATTATGAGATAGTGAGTGAAGATAGAAATCAGGATGAAATGTAGGAATGTGCTCTTTTCTTTGATTATGTCTGAGAATATTCATTATTTACGTCACATTCGTACCTTTCTCCCATGTTTATATCTTTACTCACTATCAGCCATTGATGGCTAGCAACCACTCAGAATATTTTCCTAATCCTCTTAGGAAGGGGGCGGTGTATCTAAAAATTTAAGAACTTCAAACCCTACATGGTGCTTGCCATATGTAAATCTTGGGCAAGCACCAACTCCCAACTCAATTAACTACTACCACTAGACTGACATATTCACTGTCGGCAGCTGGAGCCTAAACTGTTAAAGGTACTCTATGACTACTGTGGATGTACTGTAACAATCCACGTTCGAGTCCCGGCGGCGCCGAATATTTTCAGTCTTTCTTCCATTCCTCTCTATGCTGGATATATGTCCTTCCTTGAGAATAATTCTGCGCTAGCATATGACTTAAAAGCAAATTTACTACCTTTCTCCCTCATTCCTTCCTTACATAATATCCATTGACCACGTCACGTTTCAACCATTCATTTGTTATCTATACTATAAGGATGCTCCTAATAAACTCATCTGTTCCTCTTCTCAATACACCTTTTTTTTAAAAAATCTAACCACTACCACTAGACTGACAACATTCGCTGTCAGCGACAGTAGCCTGAATGGTAGTCACTCTATGCGTGCAATGGATGTTATGTGACAATCTTGGTTTGAGTCCTGGTATTGCTGAATATTTTAAGCCTTTCTTTCTTCTTCCATTCCAATATATATATATATATCTCTTTCCTATCCTTTAATTGTTTTAATTAGCCTGGCAATGTCATTACCTGACACACATTTATAAATATATGGTGGTTTAACTAAAGTGTAAAGTTGATAGCCACCATGCAGTGTACAAAACTAAATTTTTTTAGACAACTGTTCTGTTCAACAGAAGATAAGGAATAGCATTCCAAGTGTTGGCCAGCCATCAACTGTGTAGTCAGAATTGCTGTGCTGCTAGCTTTTGCTATTTGCAAAGAATTGATGGGGGCTAAGAAGATGCACACATGTTAACTCACATGTAATAAATACATCCACGTATTAACACTCACCCATAACCATACATTATCATGTACACAAACATATTCACGTCTTAACTCCATTCGGGTGTTGTCTCTCTGTTTGCCCTATGTAAAAGACTGGGCAGAGTGTACAGTTGATTCTGTAGATTGTATGGATGACAGGATATATTGCCTTCAAATTTATAGATCATGTTATTGGTGGGATTCTGAAAAGTTGTGGAAGTATAGGGTAGACATGACACCTGTTCCGACCTCAAGGTTTGCAGCCATTTGTGAGTGGGGGTTGGTGGTGTGGGTTTTATAGGGTTTAAACCAGAATGTTGCAGAGGTTGGGCAGGTGCCTAAAGGCAATCAATGTTTGGACGAGTAGGTAGTTTGTGGGGATAACGTTGTTGATAACTGGGTTGGATTGTAGTCCGGTGTAGGCCAGTTGGAAAAAACTGTTGAGTTTACATACGGAAGTAGACAGTTGTTAGGGGAAGACTACATTCTGTTTGCTGGGATTGGCTATTTGAGCAGTGGAAAGGACCTGGTTTATTTTTTGTGGAGGAGTTCTCTTGGTTTATTGTAATCCTATATTATATAGAAACATTCTTGTCAACATTTATTTTTACATGTTTTTGCATGTCAACAGTGTAGTCTGTTTCCTTTCGCTCTGTGTCCCAATGAAATGTGTTAAATAGAAATAGAAGAAATAGTTGACATTTTATAAATTGTCTGTGATTTCTGTTGACCTATTTGCCCGCATGTAAATCTTGATATAAAGTAACTTTCATAATAATCACCATTAAGTTTGCCAGCATCTTACTCTTGGGCGAGTATATTAGATCAACTGTGTTATCGAGCATCTTGGCCAAAAATGTATTTTATTTTCAATAAAACACTAAAATAACAATTATCGGTAACTATAACAATATTGCCAAAATAAGCATGACTATTAATTTCACAATACATGAATTGGCTCTGTTGTCAAGTAAGCATTCTGTAATACAGGTTCATATTTTATTTAGTTGTTAGTTTGATAAAGATAGATCAGTTTGTTTTTCTGAATAATCATATAGTGCACCGATATTAGATATATAATATATAGTGTTAGAAGCTGCCTGATTGTTAAAGCTTCAATATTCAATTAACTACATCAAGCATTTCCAGTTTCCTTGCTGTTAATTTTGTACTTTTGATTTAAAAGTATTAATACACAAGGAGCTTATCAAAATTTAACAGAATAATTTGGCTGGTTAAACATTTGGCTGTTTTGGAATTCTAAATTACTGTAACTAGCTGTACAGAATTTTACAGACCTAAATTTCTACCTTTCACACTTTATAAGCAACCAAGTACTGCATTTTCCAGACATTCATGTGACTAATTATATAGAGAGATTTATGTAATATATTCCATAAAGAATAAAAGATATTGCTTTATAATTTTCTGCTAATTCATTAAGTTATGTACTTCTATTTGAAAAAACATTAATCATACAAACAATATTGATTATAAAATTATTTGCATTTAGAAGATTAGAATGGAAAAATTTAGTTTCACAGTCTTCTTGGTTGAGCTTCAATTGGAAGCATTAGTTCCATCTTTGAAATAAAATTATTTGCTTCAAGGAATTTTTCTCTATAACATCATTTTCGATTTAAATATTAACTGTGTATATATTGTGATTGAATAAAATTAAATTATTTTACATATCTATAGTTTTTCTCTGCCTTTTTCCTGTCTGAATTTAAATTATGAAAATTATTCTTGTATACAATTTGATAGTTGGATGGTTTTCCAGCACAATTATGTGAACATGTGTGTTTAGTGATACTATCTAAATTAAATGGTCTTCAATTGTGTGTGAGTATAAACAATTAACCAAATTAAGTTTTATTCAAAAGTAATTTTCAGGAGCATTAATAGATTTATCCCACTGGGAGATGAGGTTAACAATTCTGATCTTGAGAGAGAAGTAGGTCACTGACGGATCCACAAACTTGCCCACTCTTGCATTTCCTCTTCCAAATGAAACCAATATCCATGAATATCTTATTTGGGTTGCCACAAATATGGAAGTCACAAGGGGAAAGATATGGGCTATACAGAGGATGTTGAAGTTTTGCCCAGCCATAAAACAAAAAGCATTGATAATTCCATACTGTTAATCTAGTGTGTCATATACTTCACAGATTAGCTTCAATACCCTCCATACAGCCCAGGTCTTTCCCCTTGCAACTTCATTTTTAGCAACATGAGGCAAGACATTTAGACAAGGAAGTGCAATAGTGAATGAGGTTGTGGATCTGTCAGTTCAGTATGACCTGCCTGATTTTTAAAAACTGATGGGTTTGATATTCTAAGGTGTCAATAGGTATTTATATTTAACTATTTTGTTATGACCTTCAGTTGTACCAATGTAGTATTCATTTTCTGTACCTATTCAGAATGTTTAGTTTATAATATTGACTTTTTGAAAATTAATGCTATTAAATCATTTAAAGCTTAACATAAAATGAGGCTCTTATAATTTGATAAGAACCTCATTTGAATCAACAGCAGCTCTTTCACGATTGTACTGAAAAAGATACTTCTTTAAATCCAATTTTATTATTATTAACAATTTTCTTTTATGCAATAAGATTGTTAAATAGTGTGTTTTTTTTCAACTTTTTCTGTATTCTGTTAAACTAATTATTATTGGTAATTAAATCTTTCTTCAAGCAATGAGAGAAAATAAATGTGTGATACAATAAAAGGACTACTGCTAAAATCAGTTTAATCACAATACAGTAGTACCATGCTGAAGGTTTTGTAATGATATTCAAATTTTGGGAAAAACGTATTCCTCATTCTTCCTTCACAAAATTTGAGAATACCTTTTTTTTAGTATTGCAGTAAAGCACTGAGATTTTACTGTAAATCTCATCAACTATGTTAATTCTGTTATTAGTATTTATAAATCATGTTTCATAATCTAATTTTTGTAGCATGTTATGGGTGAAGGATCTATTGTATGTTATTTCTTTGTGTTACATTATTTACAGATTATCTATCTCTCCCCCTAATCTGCAAGTACTTAATTATATGTTTCTATGATTCACTTCTTGCTTAATTTCTGTTAGCAAACTCTTTCTTGTTACTTCACCAACTTCTTTAATTATCATTTAGGTAGTCAATTAGTGTGTGTGTGTCAGGAAATGACATTGTCATGTTAATTAAAACAATTAATAAGGAAAGGAAAAAAGATAGAAAGTAGGTGACTTACCTGAGGTTCGTAGATGGTAGACACCTTGTGAGGTTTGGAGTTCTTTAAATTTTCAGAGGCCTCATCCCACTCATCAGAAAGTTAGGAAGGCATTTCCAGTGATTCTGGTGAAAATTTAAAGAACTCCAAACCTCACAAGGTGTCTACCATCTGTGAACCTCAGGTAAGTCACCTACTTTCTATCTCTCTTTCCTTTCCTTATTAATTGTTATATATATATTTATGTAACTGAATGCTGAAATGCTTAGGTGTAAATTTGTAGTATATATGTATATTAATTAATTTTCATTTGGCTTGGTTTATTTTTTTCAGTCTCAAGGTATTCAAACATATGAGAGTAAGAAGCATAAATCAAAGAAGAAAAAGAAACACAAAGACTCAAGCCCATCCAAACATAAATTGAAAAAGAAAAAAGAAGTAAGTTTAAATACTTGAAATAAGAATTTTTTGCTTTTAAATGTTTTTAATTTTTATATATTTAGAAATGAGAGAGAAACATACAGTTCACATCTCATTGCCAGCTGACTGCACAGTGCTGAATACAAACTCGGATAGAACTAGCCGTTGGAGGAATACAATGTTTATCTAACAAAGCTTCTCTCTTGCTCAAGTGAAATGTCATAACAAAGGAAAAATTGAGACAAGTAATGAGTTTGGTCAAAATAATTGTTATAGAAAGAGATATAGTGACTGCAATCAATGTCCAGTTCTACAAATTATCAGTGCCCTTCTTCTGTTAAACAAAGTGATGCTGGCCATCAATTTTATGTGATCTATGTACTATCTTTCTTTCTTGTGTATTCTTTAATTGTGAACCAGTGTCATCATGTCAGATAGGAAATATCATATCAAATTTTCCTTCCTCAGGCTTAGGTCTCCAAAAACTTAATTATTACCTTCCTATCCAATTTGGTGACACCAGCTCATAATTTAAGACAACAGACACATCTCACTTTCCTTATGTAACATTTAATAATTTTTAAGATTAGGCAAGAGAGAGGCTGGGTATTAACTGAGTATGAAACCAGATTGCTCTTCAATTTATTTGACATGGAGTAATTTTTAGTAATTAAGCTTGAGGAAGAAAGTTCGTAACATCAATGGCATTAATATAGATTAAGCAAAAGTTATTTTCCCTATTTATTCCCAACTGAAAATATCCATGTATTTATACAGTATGATTAAAAATGGAGGGCATAATTTCAGGTATGTATTCCCATATGTAGACAATAAAAAAGTTCATTACCACATTTGTCCAGAAAGGTTAATGAGTTATGGCCTTCAAACCCGTGTGTTTCCTTTACAGATGAAGTTCAAAATGTTTACATCTTGCTTGATACAGGCCTCATATCTATGTATCATGGCCCTAAAAACATGATCCCAACCACAATTCAATTCCAAACATATTCCATGGAGACGAGTACACCAATGATTTTAAATGGTTCCACAAGTAGAAATCAATAGGGTTCAAATCAGGTGAGCATGAAGACCAAGCAATTGGGCCTCCTCTACCTATCCATCGATATAGAAACATTTGGTCCCTTGTTGATTAATAATCAGAAGAGTGTCTTTGTAATCGTGAGGTATGGTGTTTACTAGGAATTTTATGCACACCTGCCCTGTAAGTCTGTTTACAAGCACATTGGGTCCAATTTACTGATCACCAATGATGGTAGTGCACATGTTGAGGGAGAGCCACACGTGGTGATGAGATGGAACAATTGTGTGTGGGTTTTTATATGCCCGTATAAGTTTGTGAAAATTGGTAGTGCTATCTCATATTACCTATGCTTTATCTGTGAATAATACTAACACAGTTAAGTTCAAATTTGTAGTACACTGCTGGAAGAACCGCTGACAGAACATGACTTGAGCAGGGTAATCTGCTGGTAATGGCCTGTACACATTGCAACAGTCTCCAGTCTGTTGTATGAGGAACATTTACTTGTAACACTAATCTTTGTGTACTGATACTTTCCACAGGTAGAAAGTACACTTAGTACACGATTGAATGCCAAAAAACACAATGCTTGAATTAATTGTCAACCTATACTGTTAAGATCTTTGGTAAAAGCAGGAAGAAAACACTGGTGAATATAACCGTTTTGAAGGCTATTCATTAACTCTGAAACTATGCATTTCTGGACACACGTAGTAATGAACCTTTTTATTGTATGTATATATACATATATGGACAATGCATACCTAAAATTATGCCCACTATTTTTGAAACACCCTGTATAGTAAAAATTAAATTAATTCCATTGTTATTTTTAATATTTATTATCAACAAAAATATAGCATTAAATTAATTTTTTCTTTCAAAAAGAACCTAGTTGTCATTCTGTTGCACAGGTACAACATAGTAACCATATCATGTTACTTTCACAGGATTATTATTAGAAATATTAATGAGTGTCTGCACACCATTTTTTTGCATGCCAGGAATAAATAAAATAATTATGTATCCATTGTCAATTGACTTGTACAGATTTATTTAAATGAAATATTACTTCTCACACACCCATCCTCCAAAGTATAGTTTGTAAATTATTATTGTGTATACTTAACTTTGAACATATTTTATTTATTTATTTTATTTTTTGTTAAGCAGAAAAGCTCAAACCCACATGCTTCAACTCCAGATAAACAATTGAAGATCAGTACTGATTTTAAATCAGATCATTTGAAAATGTAAGTACTATAACAGTTATTGTTTCAATGTTTAATGTTAATCTCCCCATTCCCCTTATACAGGGGTGGACAAAATAATATGGAAATCTGACATATACACAATATTTATTTATTAATAAGTTACTTTTAGAGCATCTGCAATTCTTCATTAAATATATCCATATCTATAGAGTGTCAGAATAGTTTCCAATGGAATGTCAGCCCATTCTTGTACCAAAACATCCACCAATTTCTTCAGTAATGTAAGAAATCAAAATCTACTCCTCAGTCTCTTCTCTAAAACTCTCCATAGTGGCTCAATTATGTTGAGGTCTTGTGATTGTGCTGATCATGGAAGATGTTTAGATGATAATCTTGTGCTCCTCAAACCAAAGACTGAACTTGATTGGCTGTATATATGAGAATACGGCAGTATTTGAAATCATACCCCCCCTCAACCCCCCCCCCTTGTTTGACTATAGGAAGCAGGCAGTCTGGATCATAGGCTTGTTTTGGGGTTCATCATACATAAACCCATCCGTTTTGTTAATGATGATTCATTGAACCATACCACATTCCCCCAATCTTCAAGTCTCCAGGTTTTATGATTTTGGCTGGCACCACTTCTTTCATAGCTAAGCATTGGCTTCTATTACAGAGGGTTTCATAATCTCTGCCCTTCAATGAATGTTAACTTTGTGGATCTGCTGTACTGTGGCTGGCCATCACTTGGAATGTTTTCCTAATCTTCTTTCTGTCCTTATTAATTACACACACACAAATATAATTAATAAGAAAAGGAAAGAGAGATAGAAAGTAGGTGACTTACCTGAGGTTCATAGATGGTAGACACCTTGTGAGGTTCTTTAAATTTTCGGAGGCAATGCCCCATTCATCAGAAAGTTAGGAAGACATTTCCAGTGATCGGCTAGCCAACGACTGAGCAGACAAAATTTGCTGCGCTGCTAGCTTAGGTCATAAACAATTGACCCCACCAGGTATCCAAATTCTCTCTCAATTGGGGGGGGGGGGTCTGGGAAGAGGCAAGGACTTGATGGGGGTTGGGGAGATGCATACTAACACCCCCATATTGACACACACTCATTCAAACACATCCATCCTCAAAGGTGTCAATATTTAAATATTAACCCACACATGCACATACCTGAAGAGTAATGCTGGCAAACACCATGGGAAGTGTGGGGTTGTCTTAAATTTTTTGAGGCAACTGCCCCTTTGGAGAGAAAATATGGAAGAGCATTCTGAGTGATGGCCAGCCGTCAACTGAGTGATTAGTATAGCTGCATGGCTAGCTGCTTCTGGTAAACATTACACCCCCACAAGGCCACCAACTTTCTCTATCAATTAAGTTCAAGGTAGAGGCAAGGAATTGAGAATTGATGGGGGCTAGGGAGATGGACCTCTCCACAATCAAGTAGCCCATCCTTTCCAATGTCAAAATAGACAATCCCACTGTTGACCAACAAACAAAATGTAATCTTCTGCTAATGACAACCTATTTTCTGGCTTACACTGGTCTGCAATCCAACCCAGATATCAAAAACATTCTCCCCACCATCCAGCCCACCTGTCCACTTATCCTCCGCAACATATTAGTTAAAACATACAAATTCCCAACCCCTCAACTGCAAGAAGCTGCAAATTTTGTGGCAAGAACAGGTGCCGTGTCTGTCCTATACTTCCAAACCAACTCAACCTTCCAGAATCCCACTAAGAAAGTATACCCTGCCCCTTCTTCCATACAATCTTCTGAATCAGTTCATATTTGATTCACCGTCATGTGTTTAATAAATCCTGCAAAATAATACTGAATAAAGTGTTGGTCCTTCAGGTAGACAAAATTAGAAAAGAAAATTGTAAGCCATTATTTTCTTAATTTGCTAATGTATAAACGTGGTTTAAGCATCTAGCAATGGAAGCAATATTGAAAATGAAGTCTAGAATAGGTGATGAAGTTAATAATTGAATATGTAAAGAAAAACAAAATGCAAGGAGAATAAATAAAAACCCTAAGGTTTGGTATGATGGTATTAGGGGAGTCGGTAGATGACTTGGAAACCATAATAAATGGAATGAACATGATCCTGGAAGAAGAATACATCATGAGAATTAATAGGAAATGCAAGGTGATGGAGTGTAATATGGGAAACAGTGAAATAACAAAGGGTGTTAGATTGGGAAGGGATATTTTGAAGGAAATTAATTAATTCTGCTACTTGGACAGTATAATAACTAGGGATGCTAGAAGTATAGTAGATATAAAGTACAGGATTTCACAAAAAGGAGGAAATTACTTATGACCAATATAAATATGAATATTAGAAAATTATTATTATGTTGTATGGGGTGTATGGAGGGTTATAGGAGTTATGGACAGGAAAATAATAGAAGCCTTTTAAATGTGGTGTTGTAGGAGAATGATGAAAATCAGGTGGGTGCATAGGCTACCTAACTAGGAAGTTCTAAGCAGAATAGGGGAAGAGAGAACAATTTGGAATACTTTGACCAAGAGAAAGTAGATCAATAGGCCACGTTTTGAGACATAAGGGTCTTATAAAATTAACATTACTGTAAAGTGTGTGGGGTAATAACAGAAGACGGAGGCCAAGGATGGAATACACTTATTAGATTAGGGGGATGTGGTAGATGTGTAGAAGGGAATGGAAGAAGGAAGAAAGAATTTTTTCAGTCTTTCTTCCTTCTTCCATTCCCTTCTACGCTTGACATATGTATTTCCTTGTGTATGTTTCCATGCCGTACATATGATTCAAAGAGCGAATTTCCTGCCTTTCTCCCAAATATTTCTATCTTTCTTTCTATCCAATTATCAAATGCGTGACTTTGTCACTTATCCAATATATAATTTATTTGTAATTTATCCTTAACGGATGCTCCTAATTCTTCCATCCCTCTTCTCTATCCATCCTAACTTGAAAACCTAATATATAGACTGAAAATGTTCGGTTGGTCGTACTCGATGTGGTGGCGGAGTGGATAGATGCACGCCCCGGCTCTAGGGGTGATGCACTGTTGTTTCGTGCACCCAGGTTCGAGTCCTGGCCACATCAAATTTTTTCAGTCTTTCTTCCTTCTTCCATTCCCTTCTACGCTTGACATATGTATTTCCTTGTGCATATATATATATTTATTACCAATATTATTACACATATAATTTACCATGTATAAAGACTGTTGTTAGTTCAATTTTCAGATTAATATCATTATATTTATGTCTTATATAGTTACTTGGAACAGTGTAACAAAATCCTCATACAATTTTAAATAATGAAATTTTTCAGAGTTTGTTGTAATTAATTACCTCTATTGTTAATATTTTATTTGGGGAAATATCTGCTATATACTTATCTTCAGTCTACTAAAAACGTGTAGTATGTAAATAATTTAAAATGTTCTATTTTCTAGCATTAATGCAGTGAAGCATAAATGGGAAGAAAAATTTCAAGCAACAAAGAAAGACGAATCAACACAAGAATCTTCAAAACCTTCGTTAGTTGCCACTCCATCTTTAAAGCTCACAGTACCTATACCTCCTATTAAGAAACCATCTCCTACTCTTCCTATTAATAGACTTCCAATTGTTCCTCAAGCTTCTCCTTCAGTACCTGTCAGGACTCCAATAACGGGTTCCAGAAAGAGAAAGGCATCTACACCATCTTCCCAGTCATCTAAGAAAAAAAAGAAATTGTCTCTTAATGAACAGCACAATTCCAATAATTTTACACCACAAACTGTTGTTGAAAAAAATTTAGATTCCAAAAAGTTAACTGCTCCTCTGACTGAAGATGAACCTATTGGTTTCTATTTTGTAAGTATTGCAGAATAACACATTATATTACAGTCAATGCTAAGTTAGGGGATTAGACAGTCATTTAACTAGATGTATTTGACATAATTAGATAAAAATACTAGGCAAAACAGAATATCTCAAATTTAAATGTTAAAAACTTTCTAATTTAAATTTAAGTGTCACGTGTTAAGTAGATAAGCTAAAATTAAAGTTAACAGAAGCACATTAAAGGCCAAAGTTATTTTAAGTAAAGAATTATGAATGCATTTTTAAAAAATTTAATGCTTCATAAAAATCTTTCACAAATTTCATATCGTTCATGGTAAGAAAAGCCATTATTTTAAATAGTAAAAATCTTTGTTCACCTTCAGAAGAAAAACATAATCTTAGCTGCAGTAAGAATCTAACCAGTTCTACAGAAATATTTCTCTAAATTCAATTTATCCCATAGCCATCTATCAGGATCTTCACATACAATTGCTGAAGTATGGGACTTGCTCCTAGTTATTGTTTGTCATGAAATTATGTGGTTGCAGGTGAGACTTTGGTTATTCTGTTTCAAGAGAGTTGAATTTTGTGCAGAAGACTTGTATGTCTCTAGATTGGTAATCCTAGGTAGCAAGGTGGGTTTGCTTATTAGCATGTAGATGATTCCTTTTCATAAATTGACGGGAATTGTGGGTGTTCTACCAGTTTATTATGTGGTCATGCAAAACCTGCAGCTAAAATTGTGTGCTTTAGCTATCATTTTATATGGAAATTCATTGGTTGTTTAGGTAGAAAAGAATGTAGTCAAATGGAAGTTATGTTTAATCAACCATTTCTTAATTTCATGCTATATGGATGCTCTGTCATTTTGAAACAACTGAATATCTTCATTGCTCATTGGCTGGCTCCTGCCAGAAACTTCATACAGTCATGTGAATATAATATTGTTCTGCCTAATTGGAGAAGAAATTAGAGAAAATTTAGATTTAGGTAGGCAAGATAGGTAATTCAAATACAGGGAATACTGATATACTAATATTTCAAACAGTAAACAAGTGACTATGTTCATAGTATTTAGTAAGTAGCATCAATTTGTAGCATGGCACATGAGCACTGTTCTTGATTAAGTTATCACTCTATCACCATCCCTCTTTCTGAATTCCATTTACCCCTGTATAACTCTGGAGATTTAGCGTGTCATGATGCACATTGGACAACTTTCCTGACATTGTAGAGGGAGTAGAACTCCATTTTTTTGTTGACACACGTTGGTACTGTAAAAGCAGTTCTGATAACATTGACACTAGGAAATATATTGTGTTTAGTTCAGGATATGTTGTATGTCAAGAAACTCATCCATAAAAGCTAAGAGATAATAAGTATAGTGTGTGGTTAAAAGACATTGACAGATCTGTATATTCTGTTCATAATATATATTGAAGGTTTTTAAGCATTGTAGTTGTGTTGTGCCAGTTTACCTTGCAGGAGATGATGACAATACTACTGTTCCCCTTCTCCTTACTCTACTGTGAAAGTTACTCCACATGCTACCCTTGTAATTGTACCTAGATCTATTATCTTTATTAGCTACTCTTTACTTATTGTATTCCTACTCAGACAATGAACCACTTAAACAGAATCTACCATTATCACTGAATTTCAAATCCTGACTTATGATTTTTTCCCTATACTTTCCATTGCATAATGTACGTATTCAGTCTGTTTTTCCTTACAGAGGATAACTTATGGCTTAATATTTTTTACAAGTCTTTATATTCATTAATTACCTAAAATAATTTGTATGATTTGATAAACAATACTTTATAGACCAGTCACAATTCACTCGGAAGGAAAACAACAACATTGACCACATTGACTATATGAAAGATTGAAAACATATCAGCCATAGTAGCCTGCCGAATTTTATTTTCATTATTATTCCGTTATATGCTTCTAACCACATTGTTTTAAACTTAAGTTGTATCTTTGATTCCTTCCTCCTTTTCTGCTAATTATTTTCTTCATTTTTATTTTATTCTTGTACTATCTCACAAACCATTGTTTGCATAATATGAACTTAATCTACGAATGTAATTCACAGATATAAAAACTAGCTTTTCAAAGTTACATTTACTGTAAATATATACAATATGTAGTTTTTATGATGAATATGTTTATAGGCCAAAAGCTACAGATTGTATTTTTTTTAACATAAATGTGAATGTATATATTTTTTAAGTAAAGGCATTTGTGACTTGAAATGGTTATTGTTATTATAAATTCCACTGTTCACCTTGTAGACAGACAAAAAATGTAAAAACTTATTCATTCACACCTTGAACATGTTTATTTCTGAAAAATATGAAGAGCATAATTAATTTAACTGTAAATTTGTAAGAAGGCAACACTGATAGGCAATAAAATAATTTTGTGTTTATGGTATACAAAATATAAGACTACAGTACTTTTTTCAAACTCTTTTTTCAGGATGAAAGTGGAAATCGAGTGTGGGTATGTCCAACTTGTAAGGGACAAGATGATGGAAGACCCATGATTCGATGTGATGATTGTTATGCTTGGTATCATTGGTAGGTGGTTTTATTGAATATAATTCTATATTTAGTTACTAAAATTTATTTTAAAAATGTTTTTAGTTTGTTGACATATTTTGTTCTTACCCCATTAGTCTTGTTTATTTAAATCCCACTCACCACTTCTTTTAAGCAGAGCTCAGTGCAGATAATTCTGTATCATTGGTTTTTTTAGGGCATGTGTTGGAATAACTACTGCTCCTGATGAGAGTATTGACTGGTTCTGTAGCTACTGTTTCAAGAAAAAAGATGGAGTGAGGCATAGAAAGAAGAAATCAAAAAAACCAAAAGATTGAATTTCTGGTTGAGGTAATATTTATCTCTTGTGTAAATAAATTTTTGTACACACCAATAATTTTCTTGTATTAAATTAGGAATAATAATGTGTCACAAAACAGGGGTTGACTTATGTTAAATTGACAGGTGGCATTCAATTGCAGGTATGTATGAAAATATGAATTTTCATGAACCTAATACACTGCATGTCTGAATGTCACGGTAGCCAATCATGAATTCAAAGTATACACACCAGCTGTTAACAAGCAAGAATCAACACCCAGCAAAGCCAACAATATTCTCTCTCAAGGATAGGTTAAAACAGTGGAAAAGAAAAGAATGGGAATATACAATCATTATACATTCACAAGACCCATATGTACAAAAGATTGATGGTAGAAAGTCAGTGTAAAAGTGAAAGGCAGTAGCTACAGGATATTTAGTTGAGGACTTTGCCTGGAATGTAGGATGTGTTCGAAAGAAAGTTCCCCAAGATGGCGTTCAGCATCTGACAAGTCGAGTGGATAAGGCTTTGAGGAGGGTTAGTGTGAAGCATTGATAAAAATTATTGTTAAATTGTTATGGTTTGGAGCATGAGCAGCCATAGAGAATTATGTTTCATTCTTCTTTTCTATATTAAAGAAGTAATTTTATAAGCACTTTCACTTTTATAAGTATATTAAGTATGTATATGTTAATTAAAACAATTAATGCGGAAAAGACAGAGGGATAGAAAGAAGGTGACTTACCTGAGGTTCATAGATGGTAGACAGCTTGTGAGGTTTAGAGTACTTGAATTTTCGGAGGCACCACGCCCTTCATCAGAAAGTTAGGAAGACATTTCCAGTGATCAGCTAGCCAACGACTGAGCAGCCAAAATTTGCTGCACTGCTAACTTAGGTCGTAAACAATTGACCCCACCAGGTCACCAACTTTCTCTCTCACTGAGGGTCTGGGAAAGGCAAGGGCTTGATGGGGATTGGGGAGATATACTAACACCCCCATCTTAACACACATTCATTCAAATACATCCATCCTCAAAGGTGTCAATATTTAAATATTGACACACACTCTCATTCATACATACAACCATCATTCAAACAAATAGCAAGGTATACAAACACAGTATGCACACAGAAGGTTTTATTACATATACAAATTCCAATGAACTTGTGCTTTGAGGGGGGGGGGGGAGATAAAGAGTTATAGGATGTTGAGTCCAGGGCTTTGTCTGGACTGTAGGACATGCTGAAATGAAAGTTCCCACAGATGGAGTTCAGCTTCTGATGAGTCGGGAGGTAGGGCTTTGAGTGGGGTCAGTGTGAAGCACTGGTTGAAGTTGTTGGTGTTGTGGCTATGGGCATTGGCGGCTATGGGGAATTGGGTTATATATATATATATATATATATATATATATATATATATATATATAAATATGAGATAGGAAATGACATTGTCATGTTTAAAACAATTAATGGGGAAAGGACAGAGAGATAGAAAGAAGATGACTTACCTGAGGTTCATAGATGGTAGACACCTTGTGAGTTTTGGAGAACTTGAATTTTCGGAGGCACCGCCCCCTTCATCAGAAGGTTAGGAAGACATTTCCAGTGATCGGCTAGCCGACGACTGACTCAGTCGTCGGCTAGCCGATCACTGGAAATGTCTTCCTAACCTTCTGATGAAGGGGGCGGTGCCTCCGAAAATTCAAGTTCTCCAAAACTCACAAGGTGTCTACCATCTATGAACCTCAGGTAAGTCATCTTCTTTCTATCTCTCTGTCCTTTCCCCATTAATTATATATATATATATATATATATATATATATATATATATATATATATATATAAAACAATTAATGGGGAAAGGACAGAGAGATAGAAAGAAGATGACTTACCTGAGGTTCGTAGATGGTAGACACCTTGTGAGGTTCTTTAAATTTTCAGAGGCAATGCCCCATTCATCAGAAAGTTAGGAAGACATTTCTGGTGTTGGCTATTTGATGACTGAGACTCAGTCGTCGGCTAGCCGATCACTGGAAATGTCTTCCTAACTTTCTGATGAAGGGTGCGGTGCCTCCGAAAATTCAAGTTCTCTAAACCTCACAAGGTGTCTACCATCTATGAACCTCAGGTAAGTCATCTTCTTTCTATCTCTCTGTCCTTTCCCCATTAATTGTTTTAAACATGACAATGTCATTTCCTATCTCATATTTATATTTATATATATATAAATTAATGAAACGCTTGTAACGTGACGAAGGCACACATATTGGATATTAGGATAGTAAGCATCCAGATTGTTTGTAAGTGGCCAAATACATTTTATTGCTGTTTGGGGAAAACTTTTTAATACCCTTAGGCCCAGTGCAAACTGGAGAAACATGTTAACTGAAATCGATACATAAGATAACACAGGGATATGCACAATCAGTAAAAACATGATTCATGAAACAGATATCATTTTAGACTTGTGCTTAATTAATTGCCTATGTTTTGTAAGTTCAAGGCATAATTATTAAACAAAGGAGGCAATTTTCCATACTATTTATGGGAATCTGTTTAAACATAATTTTCAGGTTTTAAATTTTTTCAACCACTTCTTGTATAATGTATTAGAGCATATTATTAGTCAAAATCATATGTTTGTTAATAGTTAGCATGTACTATTAATATCAATAGAATGATTATACACAATGTAGCACTTAATGCATATATGTTGTTTCATGAAAAACACTTCTTCAGTCTGCATGTTTCTTAATACAAATACTTATTTTGGTCACATATCACATTTATAGCAGTTTTTAAAATCTACTATATCTAATAGGCGTTATTGACCTTTGATAGTTGGTATCAAATCTATTTAGTATTTGTATTGTTTAAAATTTACAATATTCACATTTGATTACTACTTCAAGGAATAATTTATTATAATTTCAACCTATCCAAAAACTTCTACAAGTTGCCATTACCTGTATAACAATGTTACCCTCCCCCTTCCATCCCTGGCTCTGCAGCCCAATCAGGGCCTTGGCCTACCGGATTTACTGCAGACTGTCATCTTACATGACATATTCTGAATTTGAAGTGATACGTGGTCAGCATATCGATTCTCCAGCCGTCTAAATCCCAGTCTCTGTGACCACGATGACACAAACATCCAAGCCCATGCCAGAATTCAAACCCAGAACCTTTGTGTCATGTGGCAGCGACACTGGCCACCAACCACCACAATAGGCCAGCTATAACAATGTTAACTTAGTGTATATAATCTAAAAATTTAAACTACTCTGGAATCTGATTTTATTTTTATTTTTGTGTAGTTTGGTAGTGAAATGATTATAGGAATGTTGACAAATATACTACAAAAGAACAGATTATTGCAGCCTAACAAAGTTAAATATATGTAGAAAGCTTTTGACTTGGAAGCTTATTTATAATGTTTATTTATCTCAAATATTACTGTTTCCCAGCCATATTGTAACGATAACATAGAAATAGCTCATTTAATCTTTATAAAATAGCTCAAATACTCATATTGAGTGGGACAAAAAGAAAGAATACCTATGAATACTGTAATTACTTGATTTTGATAAATCAAATTTGCAATGAAACTATAGTTGTCCATGATAGAATATCCTTTGTTAATCTTTCAAGCACTTTGTGTTCCACTTCTTCGGTTGCTGTAAGTCCTAGGGAAATGAAAGCACAAAACACTTCGTCTTTAAAAAATTCATGACGGTGTTTGATCTGATGATCTTGGTGGCCATCAAAGCAATGACAAGAACAGAAGAGGGAAGACAAGGATGGAATATGCTAAGCAGATGAGGGAGAATGTGAGATGTAGTTATACTGAAATGAAAAAGCAGTCACAAGATAGGTTGGACAGTTGCATCATACTAGTCTTAGGACTGAATACCACAATAACAAATAAATCAAATACTTAATTTGTACTATGCTATTCTTTTTTACCCATTCAATATGGAGAACTCTGTATATTATATTATTTCAGTATTTCTGTATGTATGCCTTATAAATACACTTTGCTGATTGTTTCAACTTGGGACGGCATATATGTGTAAATACTACTAATCCATTGGTTTTGTTTTCCTATAAAAGAATATTTTACCTCAGATTTTCATCCACCATTTTAGTTGCTTTAGCTTTTACATTGGCACAGTTTTTATTGAGTGTTTTTGAGATAAAATATTTTATTTTTCATTGTGTGTTGAATAACTAATATAATTTTTTTGTTTCAGATTTCATGTTTTTCACAGATTGGTGCTAAACAAGTCATTTTCCCTTTATGCTTTGTTTTATAATATATTGTAAATAATAGGTAAATTTACAGTAATGAACGTGCCAATGTAGTTTAATATTTGTTCCAACCAAAGAATCTCAAATACAAAAGTTACCTCTAACATGAGAAAAACTCATTGAGAAATATTAAAAGGAATACGATATTTATGAACTTTCAATGTCGATTATATTTGTTAAATGTGTCTACATTTGATCATTTGTTTATAAAGTTGCTTTAGTTGACGATTGTTTGTTTTAACTTGATCACAATTAAATTTTGCCAGCTTTATAAAAGTAATTCATCAATCACTCTCAAAGGACAAAATTGTAATTAACCTTCCATTCTTAAAAAAAAAGCGTTCCATAGCTTGACAATTGAATGAAAATCTTGCCACTGTGAGAGGAATGAAATAGAACCAATAATGTTAGTAAAATGATCTGAATTACTCAGACATATCACAAAAAGACTTTAATTACATGTAATAATGTGAACCAGAAGGAGTAACTTAATATTATCTGTCAAAAGATGTTTACAGATTGTCAGTTTTATATATATATTTATTTTTTTCATTTAAACATGTTATTGCAGTTATTATATTTGGAAATTTTTCTAAGTGTTGAATGTACCTAATAGTTAATAGTATTAAATTTTCATTAATCATCATTACACATGAAAGTACATCCACCTATGGAGTCATAATAGGGTGTTTAAGGTGCTATTAATTTTCAATTGTTATTCATTGGTATACAATGCACCCACTTAAATGTACTTTTAATTAATGTAGAAACAGGGTGCCTAAAATATTAGATATCAAATTTCATTGTATTTGTATCTTTTGTTCTTTTGGATTTAAGAACTTGTATTAAATGATGTAATGCCAAACTTTGTATTGTGGTCATTAACTTATGGCAATTATACTTTCATTTAATACTTCCTACCTGCTTACTTTTACATTTTATAAGACTGTGAAAATACTTCAATTCTAGAAACATTTTTTTAGTTGATAAGTTATATCTTGAAAGTTTTGTTTTCAATTACATTTATGTATTAAATGAAAGTTTATATTTTCTTTAAAAATTTCTGTCATTGTGAAGAAAGTATATATGTAGATATCAGTCAGGAGTTTTATTTGATTGTGATGGAGTGCAATTAAACACTTTATTTATTCTAATGACAGTATTTTTATTTTCAAACTAATCCATTGTTACAAATAAATATTTTTAATTTCATTACTTAAATGGACTGAAAACTACCACAATATTTGGAGATGGAATCGTTATGGGTTATGTGGGTCCACTGTAATGAACCACAGAAAAATGCTCGAGACTTTCATTTGCATTTTACTCACAATGGAAGTTTACAAGCTTTTAGGACTTGTAGAGGCTACTGAGTAGATCATGTTTAGAATATGAACCTATATTTGAAAATGTAACCTTTCCTGTATTTCAACAATTTCAAAACATGTTTTTATAATTTAAATCATAGATTTGCTTGAGTAATTAAATTATATGTGACTCTACCATAACTTTTCTTCCCATTCGAAGGGAAACTTAATCATATTTCACAGTTATTTTGCTACAGTTAAACTTAGCAAACTGTCTTTACCTTGTTTGAAAGTATGCTTAGCATTTCAGTCTAGTTTGGTGCAAAACTTGGTCCACTCTTCAAGTCCTAAAAGTTTGTCTGAAGAATTTTTGAACATAGTGTATAAATTAAAAAAGAAAGCTGTTAAATTGTACCAAACCCACCATGAAACTACAATGATAACTGGTGAAATGTTGAGCATGGTACATATTCTGATTTAGAAGACATAATATTGGATAATCTATTGTCTTATGGTCTGTGTGAATGACACAACCCTTTCTGAACCATCAGGATTCCTTTTGAGAAGTAATGACAGTTAATTTCTTCTAAAGTACTAATATTATTTGAAAATAAAATGACCTCCTAATTGGTGGAATACGGTGTTCTTTTTAAAAAGAAAGAAAGAAATGCACTTACAACATCAACCACCAGATTTTTGTCTATTGGCCAATCGTAAAACAAACATGTTCTAAATTATATTTTCTGTGCAATAAATTGATTGACAGATTTATAAATAAACAGCTATTTTACAATGAAAACATTGACTGTAAGCTTTTACTTATTCGGAGAGATGTAAATATAAAAAAGAAAATAAATTGTTTACAGATGCGTTAGAGACTTAATAATATTAGAATCCAATACTAGACACATGGTTCATAATATTAAAAAAATTAACAGAGGGGATGCAAGGGACAATAACCAATGATTGGACTTATTTTCGATTTTGAGAGGTTTCATAAGGTTGAAATGAACAATGCTAATTTATCATTTATATGAAAAATTTAATCAACGCTACATAAATGTCAATTTATTTTACTGTGCGATATTTGTAATGCATTCGTCATGATTTTTAAAATGAAGTATATCATTTACATAATAATGATATTTTTGTAAGAGACCATAAGTAATATTTAATTTTTAATAAATGAAAATAATTCTGAGACAGTTTAAGAGTAAATTCTTTTTGTGTTAAAATACGTAAAATTTTAAAATATTGATATTTAAATTATTGACGGTTCCTTTTCGATATTTCTGTGACCAACATTAACAAGAAAAAATAATTCTTAGCGACCATAAATCAAGAATAAAATTCGTTTAAAAGAATTCAGACACAGCATAATCAGATATATACTTCAATATAAATACAATCTAAAAGATTATAGTCGGAGACATGATATGTTTTGTATAAATTCCAAAATGTTTCAGTTCTGTGTAGTTTAATACAATGTTCATCAATATGGCGTTCAACTAAGAACAGATGATTTGGAACTGATTGTTTACAATTATTGTTAAGATACGTTTTATAACTGAAATATTGTCCAAAATAACAAGATTGGTACACGAAGATTTTATCGTAAATTAGGGCTTTGTTAACATCTATGGAACCAAAGAAACAATCATAAAAATAATTGTGTTTATAAAGTATCAACTATGGCAGGTTTTGCTTTGAAACTAAAAACTAAATCTGGTCAACATGTTGTAAAAGGATTAACCCCAACTAGTACTATTAAAGAACTGAAAATGAAACTAGCATCATTAACGAACATTAAAGAACCAAACCTTCATGTTCTATCAGGTTATCCTCCAAAGCCTGTGAATCTATCTGTATGTGATTCTCTATTAGAAGATAGTGGTATAGTATCAGGCGATACTCTTATTGTTGAAGAGAAGATAAATGTGGAGGTACTAAATGAAACAGCCAGACCACATGTTGCAGAGCAGCCTAGTAGTCATGGAATATTAATGCGTAAAGTTGTACCTGCTGATAATTCTTGCTTGTTCACTAGTATTGGATTTGTTCTGGGTGGTATGTTGTAATATAGTGATAATTTGAATGTATCTGTGTGAGTTTTAAACTACTAATTATAAACCTATGTACTTAACCAATGTAAGTTAACTGCTAATATAATTTACAATTGTTTCAATTGAAATGTTTTTAGACATAGCTATTCTATTCTGAGAATTGTTGCTCCAAAACTTCATCATTTGGAAATAATGCGGAAGTAATAATCATTAGGACAGTACTCATGTTATTTTATTAAAGTAATGAAAATATGTTGGTTAAATATGTGCGCATACATAAAAATCATATTCATGTAAAAATATTTCATTTGAGGATTTCAAATATTGAATAAGTAAACAACTTTTGGGTAGAGTTCGTTCTTCGAACCCACATGCCAAATGTCATTCATCATTTATAGTTTTTTTTGTAACCTATCCAGCTAGACTACTGTAATTGCATTATATATTTATTTCCAAAGAAATTGCTTAAAATAATGACAACTTCTAACTAAATAAATGTGTAACTTTAAGGAAACTTATTTTGTTGGTGTAAACCATTTAACATTTCCTGAAATTTGATAATAAAATGTTACCATTACCAGGTGTTGTATGTAAATACAATTTTCCAAATCTGTTTAATAATTCTATATTTGTTTTCTTTTATTACCGCTATTATTAATGGTACAATCATTCAGTCATTACAGTTATTAATAAATTCATACGATTAAACACTTTCTTAGATTTCATGTTCATTTTAGGTAAAGTTGATACAACCTGTGGATCTTTTATGAGAGAAATCATTGCTGAAGTAGTTGCAAATGATAGCGATAACTATTCAGAGGCAATACTGGGTAAACCATCTCGTGCATACTGTGATTGGATCTTGAGACCTGATTCATGGGGTGGAGCAATTGAATTAGCTGTCCTGTCCAGATTTTATGGATTAGAAATTGCTGTTGTGGACACACTGAATGCTATAATTAACCGATTTGGAGAAGACCAAGATTTTCCCCAACGAGTATTTTTAGTCTTTGATGGTATCCACTATGACCCATTGTATATGGAACAAGCTGAGGTAAATATTTATTTAATATTTTTTCTGTTAAAAATGGAACTTTTCTAGATTTTTCATGCTTATGTATGGCCAAAAGTAAATAAAGTTGAAAACCCAGATAACATCATAAGAAAATATCATTTTTGACAGATTTAAGAGGTGGGAAATGTAAATGTGATAAAAGTCTGAACCCTTTTAATTTCAACAATCGTATAAAAGTACAATATCTTTTACATTCTTTTCGGTACAGTATAACAAAAAACTTTTGCTTTTAAAGAAAGAGTCTATTTATAATGAGAACATGGCTACATTTGTACATGTATTATTTAATACAAAATTGTTTTATTGTACACATTGAAACTAATTTATACTTTGGGTTCTTGTAGTGTGGTCATTGTAATTCAAATCATAATCTGCAACAAATGAAAACAAAACCTTAATAAATGTAGAATATGCTGTAAAAAGCCTTATGTTTCTATCCCAAATAGTTTATGAGGTATGTTTCATTAGTTTGGTAGCAGGACACCCTGTATATGTTGTTGTGGTGGTATTCAGTCGTAAGACTGGTCTGATGCAACCCTCCATGCTAACCTATCTTGCACAAGCATTTTCATTTCCTTATAAGTAGCACAACCCACATCCTCCTTAATCTGCTTAGTGTATTCCATACTCTTTCTCCCTCTTCTGTTCTTACCCCACACACTTCCTTCTAATGCTAATTTTACAAGACCCTCGTATCTTAAAACTTGACCTATTAATCTATCCCTTCTCGTAGTCAACATCCTCTATATTGTTCACTTTCCCCCTATTCTGTTTAGAACTTCCTCAGTTGTGATTCTATCCACCCATCTGATTTTCATCATTCGCCTATAGCACTGCATTTCAAAGGCTTCTATTCTTTTCCTTTCCCCAACTCATCGTCCACATTTCGCACCCATATAACGCCTGCTCCATAGAAACATTTTTAGCAACGATTTCCTAATATTCACACTTAAATTACCCTTAAGTAAATCCCTCTTTTTTGCAAAAGCCTTCCTTGCCTGTTCTATCCTACTCTTTATGTGTACTATACTTCTACCATCCCTAGTTATTATGCTTACCAATTAGCAGAATTCCTTAACTTTCATCGAGATATCCCTTCCCAATCTAACACCCTTTGTTATTCCACTGTTTCCCATACTACACTCCATTACCTCATATTGAACTCTTTCTCCAAGACTACGTTCATGCCATTTATTATGGTTTTCAAGTCTTATGGTTCTCCTAATACTACAAGATCATTGGCAAAGCATAAAGTTTTTATTTCTTCTCCAAACAGTATGATTCCTTTTCCATATTCTGTTTTAACTTTTGTCATTGCTGCATCCTTGTCTTACTCCTGTCTTGATTGTGGCTTCCTTTTCTTGGTCTTCTATTCTGATTACTGCTGCCTATATAAACGGGTAAATGTCTTCCTGTTGTTGGAAGAAGGGAGCTGAAGCTCTGATAATTCACATTTTCATGTAATGAGATTAGCAAAATCCTTCCGGGCTTGGATGGGTGTACTTTTTGAATGTCTTCTAGACCAACCTTCTCCAATTGCCCTTAAATTATAAATCAAATAACAGTGTGGTGTCTGACTACCATGAATTCTGATAGCTTATTTGATACCTTATACATCATCCTCCAGCTGTATTCCTTCACAAGCCCACTAAACAAACTTACTCCACCATGTCTAGCTGTGGACTAACTCATTCTCCTTTTGCCAATGCTTTTTCCACGTGTCTTACAGCAACCACCAACAGTCCTAAAACAAGCTCTGACAACCTGATTTCATGTTACATTATCCCCACCCCAATCAAATGTATTGCAATTTTTTATAATTTCTAACACACACATCTAACTATGTATTACTGGCAAAACCACAACCTTAGTACGATTACAAAAATTTAACATTAACTTTTACAGATTTCAGCATTCATAAAATACAATTCAGTACATTTCCAAGAAATTATCAATTTGCTTAAATCTAATTACAAATTCTCTCTTACTAGCTATTTACAATTGTCTTCTTTCCGACATACTATTTCAAACTGAACAAATACAGAAATTTACAACTTAAAACCATGAAAACAAAAGTACTTAAAATACAATTCCACCTATTTACAATAAAACTTCTCTTTAATCTAATTCTAAATACTTTTTTCAAATTCACAACTTTACCATGGCAGGAATTGTTTTTCCTGAATGTCCAATTCATCTAACAAATACATTTTTTGCAAATATGATTTCAACATCCTCTGACTCATTGACAATGTTTCTCAATTTACATGTGATTTTACTCCCACACAATGTTTTCTTGAACACCTTTTGTGAGATTTTCTCTGATTTACATGAAATAATTTTTTTTTACATAGCATTTATTTACCATTGTCAACTTCTCCTTTTCTTACACCATGATATAACATTTGATTTTTGTTTAACTTTACATTCTACCTTTTCAAAATCTTGTTTATCATTTTCTTTAAAAATTATATTATTATATACATAATGACCACACCTTCATCAGTGTCATTTTATTATCCTCTAAATGCCCACATTTGTTCTTAATACTACTTTCTGATACATATAATACTTCTAACAACCTGTCCTTATAGTTAACATTTTTTTATTTACCTTAATCTCAAGTTTAATGCTTTGGCTTCATTACTTTGTTTACCTAGATGATCACAACTTTATTCATAGAAAAGTTTTTATACCAATTCCATACTTTATCCTTCTACTTTCAATTCCCAAACATTGATACTTTCAACACATCACTGCTTCGCAATCTCTAACTTATTATTTATACTTCATTAAACTTATAACTTAAATAAGTTTTTATCTCTTCCTTGCATACTCTATTTTTCCACTTACACTTTTCACCTTTTCCTCCAGTTTTATGCAAATTTTTACTAATTGATTGCATCTTATCATAAATTTTATCTGTAACATGATGCAACTTTGCATCTATGACTATTCCTTACTGTGTATGTTTCTCATTATATTCCTCACTGAATCTATTATAAAGCTCCTCAAATCTTTTACCCTGTGTCAATCTTATTATGCACCAGCTGTTTTTAATTGTATAAATCAGACTTCAGATCATTAAACACAACAGTTTGCTTTTTAATATCCAATTTTATTTAATTAAAATGTTCACTTGTAGGGTGTCATATTCTTGAATTTTCATCAGAAGATTAGGAAAGCATTCCTAGTGATATAAAACAATAAGTACAGGAAAGAGAGATAGAATGTTGTGATGTTATTACCTTTTAAAATTATTTTGACAATATTATTTCCTGACTTGTATGTGTGTCAACTGAGCTGGCCGTCACTCAGAATGTTTTCCTAATCTTCTGATGAAGGGGGCAGTTCCTGCGAAAATTCAAGAACTCTACACTCAGCATGGTACTTGCCATCTATACACTTCAGGTAAGCCCAATTTTCTATCTCCCTTTCCTGTTCTTATTTCTTTAATTAGCCTGACAATGTCAATTTATGACTAATGCATATCAAAAGGAAAGTTCCCATAGATGGAGTTAAGTTTCTGAATAATCAACGGGTAGGGCTTTGAGGGGGGTTCAGTGTGAAGCACAGGTTGAAATTATTGGTGTTGTGGCTCCAGGCATGGGCATCTATGGGGAATTGGGTTTTTGAAATTTCAATTGTGCTGCTGTGGTTGGCAATCTGTTCATGGAGGAGTCGCTTTGCCTGGGCAATGTAGATGGCTGGGCAGAGTGTTCAGTTAATTTTGTAGATAGTATTGGAGGAAAGACAGGTTATGTTTTCTTTAATTCTGTAGGTTACGTTATTGGTGGGAATCTGGAAAATTTAGTTTATTTTCTATTTTTTCTAATTTTTGGAGGTTGATTTACCTTAAAAGAACAGTATGCTGTGCAAAGCTGGAAATTTGTCAAATTTTCGAGTGCTTGAGTCCTCTTCTTCAAGACTGTGTCTGAATGGTTTTGCAGCCAGTGGCTCAAACAGTGAGTGGCACCCCCGTTCCCTTTCCTTTCCTGGTATATGATTAATTAATCATTGATAAAAGTGATACTGTGATAAATCCCATATACAGTAAATTACATGCATTCATACAAGATATTATAATAATATATTGATAAAATATTAAGGTCTTTCTTTTGATGAATGTTATAACTTCAACAGGGAACAAGTATCCAGACAATTTTCCCATCGACTGATGAGCACGTTCTTCAAGAAGCACAGATGCTGGCCCGTGAAGCAAAGGAAAGTAGACAATTCACTGATGTGCATCGCTTCAGCTTACGCTGTTTAGAGTGTCGTGTTCTTTTAACAGGACAAAAAGAAGCTCAAAATCATGCTAGAGACACTGGACATGTTAAATTTGGTGAAGTTTTCAATGAATAACTACATACAGTAAATTCATGATGTAGGTGTATCTTAAATTTTATAGTAATTTGACTTGTGGAATATTTATTTATGAGTTTTTTTATTATTTTTGAAATCAGTATAATTACATGCATAAATTAAAAAAATTTGTTTTCTCAGTGCCATTCTGACATGACACCTCAACTAATAATTTTGTGTGTTCATATACAAGATAAATGCTCAATTTTGAAGGAATAAATATTTCAATATTGTATATTCGAAAAGTCTCATCTTTTAATCAAATTGTACGCTACTTTTTCAGATTGAGATTCTAATTTTTAAAACTAATTTAAACAAAAATAATTGCATGAAATTTATGTCACAACATTGTATAACTATTGTAAGATTTTAATCGTATGTTCACTTTGCAAAACTTGAGAATCATAGTGAATCACCCTCAAATAATATTAACGAACACTTTCTTCTTGATTTAATCCAGTATTATTACTTTCACATTCTTAATTACTTTATGTAAATTTATATCATAAATCTCTTTAATTTTATTGAATTTTATCGAAATATTCACTATTCATAATAAATTTCGGGTTTTAACTATGGAAAACCATTCATTAACTGCTGTGACTGATTTCTTTAGTTATTTCTTAATATTAATTAAATACTTTCATATACTGCGAGGTTCATTTCATAAAATAGTAATCATAAAATTAATTTCATTTGAGTGAAACTGAAGACTCAAAATTGTTGTTATATTTTCCTATAGCCACTCAATACAGTTTTTTGAAATAAGAAATATATATAGCTCTAACTTTACCTAAATTAATCATATTTTATCATTTGAGTAAAATAAATGAACAGTTTAACGAATTTTGTAGGAACATAAGACCTTGGATTGTTAAAGTTTTGCAAGTTATTGTTTCTGGAATCAGTGTAGCATAAACTTCAGGTATTTATCCTGTTTTTCTCAACATTATACTGTATATGTATGACACCGTAGTTCGGGGGTTGGCAACGTTTTTAGGACAGTGAGCCAATTAAAAGAATCTTTCACATTCTAAAAAACAACAAAGTCGGGTCAATACATTCATACATGTCACAATGTAGGTTACATTATAAACTACAAGTTCTTATAATTCACACTGATTGGGAGTAACACGAGCCATATGCATGCCATAAAAAATATGTACACTTGTTCCTGCACGATAATGTAATTTCTTTATTGCCTTGTGTGGCCACACAAAAAATATTGGCAGGCTGCTGGTTGCCAACTACTGCTGTAGTATATATTTCAGCAACAGTTATCTCACAAAGTAAAAAATTATTGTACATTTTATCAATTTGATTGGAGTTCATAAAGAATAAGACAAGTATATAATTTTCTCCAGGAACATATTTCCTGTTTTAAATAAAATGAAAATACATTAAAATTTATGACATGAGAAAGTAATATGATTATTACATTTTTGTTTCTCCTGTACTTGTGACATAAATGTACATGTGTAATGAAATATCTTTAATTTCTATTTTTATTATATATTTATGTGTGTACATGCAACTTAATTCTTAATATGATTGTTTTGTGTGTAATTCATCTAATAGCAGTTTTTATATATATATATATATGTTTATGGAACATATACACACGATTGAGCTTTTATATAATTTCTTCTTATGTAATATATAATAGCATGGATATAATTCTTAGTTAATAATTATTTTATGAATTTCAATTTAATAATTGTTTCCATTGTAATATTATAAATGATCTTCAAGTATGTAAATCTGCAACTGGAGTTTCATTTTATAAAAAAAATTTACTATATATCTTTAATATTACATAAAATAATAATTGATCAAAGGCTTTATTAGTTTAATGAATAGATTTGGAAATTAGCCAAATAAATTATTAAATACAGTAATTAATATTTAGACTATCACTAAATCAGAGTATAGTGTAAGAAATATTTATTATAAAATATACAAATGCTTATTTTTTACTATTAGCCAATACTTGTTCCCCTAAATTTTCATAATAATAATAAGAAGACTTCTTAAAATAACATTGTGACAAAGATTGAGAACTTTAATTATTTTTGTGCTTTTAAATTTTTTATCAGTTATTTGATGTAAATGCAATCCTGTTCTATCCTGATTATGCACCATACGCCCTAGAATATTTTGTTTTTACATTAGGGTAGATGCAAGAAGAGTCTGCACCTCTAATCTGTGTGATGTATTTGGCCAAGTTCAGCCTTGGGTGCATAGTGCACATGACAAAACCACTTTCCACTGCCCTTTACGGAGTGTTTTATGGGACAAGTTGCCAGATTTATAGGGGCAGGGGTGAGAGTGGCTGGTTTGTATACTTGAACAAATCGGCAACTTCTAAAGGTTTGGGTGGATAGATTCTTTAAATTTTCTTTTAAATAAACATGGTTCTAAATACAATATAAGAAAATTTTTAAGGTAGCTAATTCTGACTTGAATTATTTCTTTGATTTTTAAAAAGTTTTAGTTAATCCTAATAGGTTGAATAACTTAATTATTTTCAAAACCATCAGGTATTGTAATACTAACTGCTGAATTATTGCAAATATCTTACTTTCCAATTACAAAATTCCATTTGGAATTCGTTACATAAAGTGTATTACAGTTTAACATTAATTAATACAGCTGGTACAAGTTGGTCAGAAACAAAAAACAAATGTGCACAAACTTTAGTTATAACTCTAAACTGATAAATAGAACCATAATGAGGTGAATCATTGCTAGTATGACATGTGAACCCAGTTCGGCTGTACTATGATGTGATTAATGTTTCTGAGCACTACAAATTCAATTTGCATCTACTATATATATATATATGTATGTATAAAATTCAAATGGATAAGAAGGTGAGGGGGGAAAGAAAACCAAGAGAGGTCCTGGAAAGTCCATAAGGGCTGACTTCCTCCTACTGGATTTTCCTCCCACAAGCTTAGACCTCGAGCTGGTTGAGGGGTGCACACACTGGGGTCACAAACATTGTGCATATGGTTGTATTCTGATCCCATTGGAACAGTTAGCCAGCTGCTTGATCGAGGAATGTAATTGGTTTTGTTGCATCCCCTCAATGATCCAGTCTCCCATCACGAGGGTGTGGAAGAAGTACAATACGTCTAAACTACCTGATGCAGGATTTTTTTCACATTACTTCCAGATGAATCACCATACAGTATCCTTCAACTACAGCCTGGGGGCCTGAATCAATCCTTGGCTACCTTCTACATCACCCCCCCCCCTCCTTTTTTTCACACTTTCGTACTCCTATGATATTGTAGGGTCGAGTCACTAAAGCAGATAACCCTAACTTTCTAAAAAAAATAAGGAAGAGTAGAAAATGACTTACCTTATATTAATAGTAAGCAATGAAAGAGAAACAGAAAAAACATCACACACAAGAGGAAGAAGGTCAAAAGTGATAAGAATCGAGTGTGAAAAGGAAAAAAATTAAGCTGGAGGAAGTAGTGTGTAGTATTGGTCCAAATTATTGGTGTTATGGTGGGTTAGTGTATTTGGCATTGAATATTTGTTTCTGGAGGAGGTATATGGGGCATTTTCTATAAATGAAAGCCTGGTTGGTGTGTGACAGACTGTTCAAAATGTCCCATGCCCTTTCTGCTTGAAAAATAACTGAACCCACCCTTGACTCAAAAAACATAAACCACTTCCCTCAACTCCATCTGCCTGGCCTACAATAAACTGCAATCCAACCCCAATAAAAGAACATCCTTTGCACAATACTCCCTACCTGCCCAAGGATTATCTTCAAACAACATCCTCATCCACCCCTGTAGGCCCCAACCTCGCACAGATTGCCAGTGACCACAATTCACAAACATGTTCTCCAATTTGTCACCTACAAAATTAAAAAAAATTCCTGTCCTTTCACATCATTTACCAGAACAATTACAAACCATGTTTTGCCTTCTATACTGGCAAAACTAAACAATCTCTCCCTGAACACACTGCTAACCATTACAACACTATCAAACTGTCCAAAACCCAATTTCATATAGCTGCTCATGCAAAAATCTGTAACACCAATAATTTCAACCAGTGGTTCACACTGACCCTTCTCAAAGCCTTAACCTCCATTTTCTTCAGATGCTGAACACCACCTTGGGGAACTTTCTTTCCAACATATACTACAGTCATGGACTTGATATCCTCTAGATTCTGGCTTTTACATTCACTTATTTTAACTATTTACCTCCTCCCTCTTTACTTGTGCGCTCTGCATTTTGTTTTCCCTTTTCTATTTTTGTGAGTTTTTGGTTTAGTTGTACGTAGATTGTTGCCATCTAATGGAATGAAAACAGCCAGAGTAGCTGGCTGCCATTCAGTTCAGACCCTCTTTGTCTGAAGAAGGGAGTTTAGGCTGTCAAAACATTTTCGTACTTCCCTGCCTGTTGATGCCTACTGTCAATGACTGTTTTCTCACTTTCCTATCCAATTCTGTTTACTTTTTGACATTGTCATCTTTTTCTTCATTTTTATAAAAGCAGGAAAGAATGTGACATTTTCAAAATATGAAAGAGAGAGGAGCAATTCAAATTTTAAGTCCACAGGCTTGTAATTTACCTTTTTTTCCTGACGAAGGAGGCAGTTGCCTCCAAGAATTCAAATCAAACCCTAGCATCAATGTTGATGCCAAGCTTACATGTATGTGACTCACCACACCTGTCTTCCTTTTACACAACAAATATTTATATTATTAACTCATTTGGATAGGTATGAAGGATAGGAGCTGCTGACTTACCTTAAAATTGACAGTCAATGTCACTAGACTGGGAAGCAATAACATTACAAATTTTTGAGGGCCTTCCTCAGAACTGAGGTCATACTGACTTGGCCACAAAGTGTAAGTCAGCCACTCTGCTTTATTTTAGTCCTGTAATTATTATTCTGAATTCATTAATTGCTATTATATTGATATGCAGACAATAGTATTGACTGTAAATTTATAAAGTCAAATACAAAAGATTAAGGTGTCATTAATATAAGACTCAAGACAAGAATGTTGGTTATCCATTGGTCATATGTACACAATCTGTGTTTGTGTCTGCGTTAATTTTTAGTAGCAAAGAAGTGTGTAATGTACAGCAGCACCTGATTGTGTACAATCAACTGGGTTCAACAATATGTTACAAAATACAACTGTCTTTGCTTTTTCCACAGATTGATTTGATAAACTTTAACATAATGTTATATAGATAAAGTTACGTGATTTATTGTAAGATATTGTACGTTGATGCATTTAAAAATAGATTTACGATTTTTACAACTTTGTTTTATTCAAACATCAGAAAATGACATTTTCAGATTAATCACAATAAGGGCAGGACAGAAGTCTGGTGACTTACCTGAAGTTCACAAATGGCAGGCTCCATGTAGGGCTTCAGACTTTGCCCCCTTCATCAGAATGGCTGGTCATCACTCAAAATGTTTTCCTAGCCTTCTGATGAAAGGGACGGTGCCTTCAAGAATCAGAAACAATACAGGGTGCCTGCTATCTGTGAATTTCAAGCAAGTCACCAGCTACGTCTCTCTTTTCTGCCCTTATTAATAATTTAAGTATTATCTGGTATATAGAATATTTGAAACACATATTTATATACAAAGGTTTCCTTATTTCGATGCAGTTTAGAATTTGAAGTAAGTTAAATTTAAATAAAGCACAAGAATATGTTAATATTTGGACAAATATTTTACCTAAAGTGAATTACTTAATGTGTAACTCTCTGAACAGAAAATACAAGAACTCTTTCTGATACAGTATAAAAATTATAATATGGAATAAATCATGATGATTTGAGCAGAATGTAAGGTACATGTATATTCAAACATAGCGGCAGCAACAAAACTGCAATTTATATCAATCAGCCAACATTGCTTCTACATTGAAAAATAATGTCCTATTTTATTTTAAATTAGAAAAATAACTATTATCGAGTGTATTCCACACAACGAGATGGATCAGTAGGAAAATATTGTTGGCATTTAGTCATTAGTCTTTTGAGACCTTGCAGATATTTTCTCTGTGTTTCATCGTTCATTACATGTGCCACATTCTTTGAGAAAATTTTCTCTCTTCCTGTTCGAGCATGTATACCCACCATAGTTACACCAATGGGCCAAGGCGCATTGCCAATTGCCATTTGAAGGTATGAGTCACTTGCATGAATATAATCTCTATCAAGCATAAATCTTGTGATTTCTGTTAAACTTTCTGCAATATCTTCAGGGACTGTCTTGTTTTTAAGTTTGCGGAGTAGGGGTTCTAAATAAACTTGGGTCTGAGTATAAGTTGCACATGCTAATTTGCCTTTGACTGTCATTTTTTCTGCTTGATCACGAGCATTCAACTGATTACCCCACATTTTTAACAAAAACTGAATAAAATGAGTAATTACACACATATCAAGTTCCCTATCACCATGGCCCAGGGATGTTGCCATCCGTTGTATTTCTTCATAGCTAATTCCATCATCTTGAACTTTTACATCATTTGTCTGATGATTTGAGTGTCCAGCTTGGGATGCCAATATTTCATCCAAGAATGCCTGATCAACTTTCTCGAGAGCTTCCTGAAAGTCATTTCTCAAACCCCGGTTAACTTCAGGCTCAAGGATTTCACTACGCCGCAATCTTTTGAAAGCTTCAATTTCTGTTTCTCCATAAAGCAAAACAGGTTCACCTCTTTCCCTTAGCCTACGAATGACTTCCTTCCGTGGCAAAGTTACCGCATCTGCACCTTCTTCAGTGGCTGTCCCATCTGTTGTCAAATATTTAGAATCATATTTATCTTCTATCCCACTTTGTCCATATTTCTTGTGGTACTCCTCTTCTTGTTTAGACACTAACTCACTTCTTTTAAAATACTTTCTGTTGTTTTTAAGTAAATTATTTTCCTCTAGCAATTTCCTTTTCTTCTCAATCTCAGCTTTAAGGATATCCATCATTTTTCATGAGTAAAGAAGGTTGGACGTAATATTGTATAGTTTCCTTAATCTGAAACATAATATTTAGGTTTAAATACAAACAAAAAATAACCTCTCTCTGTTTCCCAAATATTATGTTTACGTTAGTGTCATTTAGTATAATTTATGTCACATACGCATGAAAATCCCAGGAACGAGAATATAACTACTTACCGTTCAAATTTCAATACAGTAAAATAATTATGAGCACCAGCTGTTTAACATCAAAGATAACTAGGTGTTCCAGAGGGAGGAAATCTGGTTGTTCATGTCTGTGTATTTATGTTTATTTTCTTTGTCTGCAAGTAGTCCTTAGAGTAATCACCAAAGCGCTAGTAGCGTCAAGCTTTCGTTTGACAACTAGTTGTATATTGGCAGTTTACGCCAGAAGTAGTTTAGGGCTGAATGGTGCTGGCGTGAATTGTTATTGTGTTTCAGCTACTGGAATTATATACAATATTCTTCTATTATGATCATCGCCATTACTTTGATTGAACTAATTCATCTATACTGATCTTAAGGACAATCAAATATATGCCATAGTTGTGGTTATTGGGGGGCACAATGTGGTTGGGTATAGTGAATGACATTTTACGGAAAAAAGTGACAAATAGGTGAAAATGGAAGATGATCCTGATACAAGAGAACAAATTTTTCACAATACCGTAAGGGAATATATTGTAAGTATAAATTTAAAATACTCGAAAAATCTAATAAGTAATTGAAAATTAATTGATGTTTGTTTTTTCTCAACATTATTTCAAATAGTTGTTCTACACAAGTTCTCATAATCCTTAAAAAGACTGAGTCTCCTTTACATATTGTCGGCGACTTTCTTGCAGTATGTTCTTTAAAGTTTTAATTTTAATAACACCACATTCTTTGTTTATTAGGTCTCAAATTTTTGGAAAGTAAATATGGTTATTGTTAACATAATTGATAATATATATTTTGAAGCTACATGGTTTTATATTAATTGTATTTTGGTGAACTTTGTGACATAACTTTCAATTGAACAGAATCATCTATTACTCTTTTGCAATTTTGGTAGTTGCTTTATTTTGTTCTACTTAATTTTATGATAACCAATGGTGTCCTGTTAAGATTTGTCAACTTATAATAATAATGAATAATGTAGATGAAATATATATTTATTTTGAATGTTGCATCAAACTTTAAGGAACCTTCTGTGGGGTAGCTAACAAGTCTTGGCCTAAATAAATTTCAATACAAGTCAATTTATAATGTGTTTTCAATCATATAATAGTCTGATTTACGTTCCATACACTTAAATAACAACAGTGTAACATTCTAGGACATATACATCATTGTTTACATTTTTTTAATTGATGTATTGCTTTAAGTATCTGACTGTTGACTGAATAGTTTTTTCAGATTAAAACTGATTTTGGCATCCTGTTTATATGCTCATTATAGAAGCCAATATTTAGAGAATCACCTCATCCCACTTTGTCAACTGACAATTGACCAGGATACAGTGACAATTGTGAAATTAATAGTCCATTAATTTTTTTTATATAATTGAAAACCATACTTTTTATATTTTAACAAAATATTCTGTTTTCAAAATGATAATGTTTTTTAATTTTCCAAAAATATGAACGAAACGTAGATGTCTTAAATAAATATCAATATAATTTTCAGAAAAATTGGCTGGAATTTTTATTTTTAATTGAAGATAATGCCAGATTAATGATTTATTGTTGAGTTAATTGTCTCCGTCATTTTAGTTTCGTATCCGCTTAACACATTTATGTGTCAGAGATAATTGAAGTGCCAATCATAAAGATATTTTCTACAAAACTTCATTATAGAATACTTATAGTTTAAATGTGGCGTGTGGCTTTAAAACCAACCCATTTCACGTTATTTATATTATTCCTATACATACACGTAGTTTGATGCTGCGCGAATGTGCGGAAAATACGACGTATAGTAGGAACAGGATATCCCGACGCCGACGGTAGACTGTGGCGGGGGCGATCTGCCCTGGTCGGCACGTTTTGGGGGCTGCAAAAATTTTCACAAAACGTAATCATTTGCAATTTCTTCTAAAAATGGTAACCGTGTACAATACACTATAACAAAATTATTTTTGCTGATATGTTGTTTAGAATTTCAGTATATTTTGGAGCCTCGTGGATTTAAATGCCTAAATAAGAGGGCGGCGAATTTGGCTACACCCAGGGCGGCTGCACCTCACGCTACGCCACTGCTAGTGCGAATATTGTAGATTAAAACCGACGCCACGTACACACACTATTACTATCTCAACGAAGTACAATCGGAGGTTACTTTTACTTAAAACGTATTGTCATCCACGATTTTGGTCCAAATAGGATGATAAGACATTACTAAATCAATCTAAATTAGGGTATTTCGGCACCATCTCCGAAAATTTGTACGTTAAATTTTACTAACGTTTGTTTTAAATTTCCGCTACAACCTTCAAAGTTTATGTACAGTACATTAATCGCAATAAGTTTTCAATTTGTAGAGAAATTGTGGAATGTATTCCCGACTACAGAGAGAACAAGACCAGTTTACCTTTTCAACTATATCATATTTTTAGGAAATATGTAATTAACATTTTTGCCAATTACGATGTTAGAGTAATATTTAGATTATTGAATAATTAAAGTTTAATAAACACAATCTTAATTATATTGGCCAGACAAAACCCAAGGAACATTTTGCAAATTAAACCCGCTTTTATATAAACAATCTGTGTTAACAAACCATATACTTTAAAAAAAACAGAGGATTGATTGATGTAATGTAAAATTTTAGTTGTAAAAAGCAATTATCACTCTCAATTGATGAGCGAAATGCCTCATATCAGATCTAATGTAAAAACAGGTACTCAAAATTTCAAGTTAGTATACTTTTCTGTATTATTATGATTTAACCTTGCATTCTTGAAACTTTTAAGTTTAATTGATCAAGTTCAAAACTGTACAGTTGCAATAATTTAAGTTTTGCGATCTATTTCTTCGGCATTGTTTTCCCTCATTTCGGTCGCAGTACAAAATTGATATATATATATATATATATATATATATATATATACAATCTTAAAGACGTTTATTTTATAAATTTCTTTCAGAGAGTCTTTTTTACTCAATTCATGTTCAGTGGGCTATTGGCGATTTTGATCTTAAATATATTTTTTATTCTTCTTAATTTAAAACGTTCTTTCGCCGGCAGCAGCAGCTAAGGGCAGCGTTAGCAAATTTCTGAATGCTACTCTCAAATTTGACCGTATTTTAAGGGCCGTATTATTTTAAGAATGTCAAGTGAATCTTTTTTTTTTGTCAAAACTGAAGAAACTCGGCCTGTTTTGTCAGACAATTCTAAACGGTTAATATTGGAGAAATCAGCATGTCAAGACGTTATCGAGTATTTTTCCGGCTCATGCGGTTTTGCCGCCGTGGACAGTCTCCTACTACCTTCGGCCGGTCATGTTGCCAAAATCGTGTGGTCTCGGCTTCGTTCTCTAGGCTAGGGGTAACTTACCAAGGCGTAAAGCAAATAGGCTGAAGAAACTTTTGCGCTTTGTTATATTCGTCAACAAAGCGTTACGAAATGGCGTGTTCTTTGTCAGTTTTGTCGTTTATATATAGTCGCTCGTGTTTACCGCAGTATGATGCCTTGAGTTACTTCGCAAGATATCAAAATACAAACAGTCTCGGTCCTTTCTGCTACCTGTTAATAGTGTAAACACGTGATTACATGATGCGTATTTAAGCCCAAATTAAATTTTACTTTTTATTCTAATTTATGAGCTCGGTGTCACAATTCTATTATCGTATGACTCGAGATAATCAACGTGGCCTCTATTCCCATTTCATTCCAGAAATCAGCCAAAAGTCATAAAGGCTTGAGCATCAGATTCTGATCATATTATGAAGTTATACATCATTTACTGATACTTCATAGGTGGCGCTATAATCGGCTAAAATCAAAGTGGCTAAACGTAGAAAAATTGAGATATAATAATAGTGTATCATATTCCGTTAAATAATAAGAAATTTTATTTTAACAGGCAATCTCTATGTTTGTATTCACCTTTTTTTTGGGTAACAGGCTAAATGAGGGTGATCCTGAAACATGTAACTCCCCTTTAATAGCATAGGAAGGGAATTTGAAAAGGGGGGATGCGGAAGGTAGAGCAAGGTAGCCAAGGGTTAACTAGGGCCCCCGGGCTATGGTTTAAGGATCCTACCCAGTGTTTCACCTAAAGAGATGCAGGGAAACCCCTAGAAAACCTGCATCAGGTAGGTCGGGCATTGGGTACTATTCTCACGCCCTTCCGAGTGACGGGAGACGAGTCTGCTGTGGGGTCGCAGCATTCCCTTCTCCGTGTCTCCAGTCCAATGGGATCAGCGGACAACTCTTGCCATGTGCCCAAGGTCTTTGACCCCAGTACATATACCTCCTAAAATAGGTGAAGGTGTCTCGGCATATGAGAACTTTGATATAAAAAAATACCCAGAGAGAGAGCGAGGCATTCCCGACATGATTAGGAATTGAAAAAGGGGGGATGCGGAAGGTAGAGCAAGGTAGCCCAGGGTTAACTAGGGCCCCCGGGCTATGGTTTAAGGATCCTACCCGGTGTTTCACCTAAAGAGATGCACCTAAAGCATCTCCCCCATCTTGTTTCCTTTGGGAACGAAATACGACTGCGTGTAAGGCGTTGTTCATGTGTAACTCTCTAAAAGTAGTTTTTAATAATCAACAAATAAATGAACTTTTCCGATATCTTTCGTTTGCAGAGTCATTTGCGAAAAAAGAACTGTATCACTGTAATTGTCAAATCTAAGCATTTTTTCCAACAAAATCAAAACCTTATCTTTTAAATAAAATTGAATGTAAACAGCTCACGCCTCATTTATATGTGTGACATATAATCTTTTTCCTTGCCTTTTAATTACTTAGAATGCATTAATACGTAAACAAAACATTTATTACGCTTTTACGATTAATAGTAAAATTGTTGGTATTAGTGAGAACACAAAAACGAACTGTAAGTTTTTGAAGTGACAGGCCACTTAAGGTTCACTTTAACAATTTCAGTAAGCAAAAGTTCTACAGGTACTCAAAGCTAAAATACATTAATGTTCATACTATCAGTAATATAAGCGCAAAAGTAATTATTTGGGATCATATTTAAATAATACTGCAGATGGTAACCTATTGACCAAGGTTGTGATAGAGGTTGATAAATCATTAATATTAATAATTAATTATATGAAAAAAGGAATTAAAATTTTAAAAAGAAATACAATTTTTTTCAATTGAAGTTTAACAAAGTAAAAAAAATTAAAAAATGATTAAATCTTAGTGAAATTGGACGGCTACTTGCTAAACTCAACGGAGGGCAATAATTGTATCTAGTGGGGGTAAAAACAGAATTTGACATCTAATTTTTAACTAACACTCAAAATAACCAGGGGCGAGAAACGTGGATTTGTAAATCACTACTCAGCTTGCAGATTAGGATGTTTGGGATGATAGTACATCTCGTTCTTGGTCACCTACGGTCGTCGGAAACAGCTACTCTCAAACAACCACTATCAGCCATGTGGGTGAAGAGAATACTCAAGAATATTGCCGAATACTCAGCATTGTTGCAGACTCGATACTCCACGAAATGAATTTTTGTCCAAAAAAGTATAATTGTCATGACAAATCTCCAAATTAGCAAAACTCGAAATTTAGCGAAAATCTGTAACTAATGTCCGGTAATCTCCCCAATTCCGTATTTTCTTAATTTTGCTCCGCATTCATGTCTGGCGGGAGTTGCAAGCTTGGTTCTTACCCTAGTAGAAGAAATCCTTCTTGGATTTCTCTAGACGACGATGCCTGACAAAGCATATGCAGCGTCGCACGCCAGCCGCACAGACTACAAAAAGTGTCCCGGGATCTTCGGGCGTGAAAAGGGTGGCTATTATTTTCATTTCCTCCGGCGATTTGACACGGACTCTTTTCATTTCCTACTTATTGTTGCAAGGATACTTTTTTTATATTCGCGGAGTCCGCTCGTGCAGTTGCTCTTGATTTACCTCTTGTTTGCTAGTGTCAAACTCAGACCTTAGTCACATTTTTAGGCCCCCATGGGCTGTCCTGTCAATCTTACTTTCCAAAATATTTTATGGTGCAGAATTCCCGTCTCGTCTGGCTAAATGTATCGTGCAGTTGAATGTTCATATTAACCAATTGCGTTCATTATTGTACTGCCGTTGGCTTGGCAAGCAGCCTAACCCACTTCTTAAGATATCTACATATATACAAAAAATATTTTATTGTAACATAGACCTCACTAGAGATGGGTAAATACCGTTATTTTTCGTGATGGGATCGGAACCACTCACTTAGTAAAAAGATCTATTTTTGAAGATTCACCGCTCCTTATGTATATTTATATATATGCAATGTATTAACTTAAATTGTATACTTTTTTCGTATTTATTAATAAATAAAATACTTTATTTTTATAATTGAAGTATTGGGTGATTTTGAATGGATTCGAATTTTTTAAGATGAACAATATTTCTTGAAATATATATTATATATATCTTAATTACTCTCCCTCCCACATCCGCCGTTTCAAATCCCTTCTTATGTTATTAACGGGTAGTTGCGACCATGAGGATTACGCTTATGTAGCTTGTCACCCAATAACATGTAGTGTAACCGTTTTAAAAATACAGAAATGACGTGGACTGCGTCAACATATTTAAAGTTTCACAATTTAAAAATGATTAGTATTTATATTATATTTTTCTTTTCTTTCAGTGTTTTGTATTACTAATATGATAAATTCTCGTAATTACGGACATGGTCGAAGTTCTATTCTGATATAAGATAATGAAGTGAATTTGTAATAGTAGTTAAAAGTATATATAGTATGTAATGAAATGATCTTGAGAGGTTCAAGTAAAAAATATAGACTAACATATAGCGATAATACGTGGACAAATAGATTACAGAAGGGATTTTTACAATTATATTCTCGACAATCAGAAAGAGAAAATAATTGTAACACTCGGTTGCAATACTTTGTGCATATACCAATTAATTTAATTTTTCCAAGACGATCCTCCACGATAATGTATTCAAAAAGAAAGGAATTCTGATTCATAAGTGAGTGATTCAAACAGGAGGTAGCTCTCGGATCACAGGAGCGGAGTGAATCAGAAGAGCTACCGATCTTTTCTACCGAACTGATCTACGAATCAGATGTCGATCAGATCGTCCATTTCTAGACCTCACAGATTATGTTTTCTTGTGAAATAGATGTTAGCATATGAATAATTAATGAAGGATGGAACACACAATAATTATCTCTGTTGTTACCGGGACGTGTAGTGGAGAATCAAGTCATGTGTTTCCAAGTTACGTGTTCATCGCCTTACTTTTTATTGATCACGGCCAAGTTATTAGTTACAGTTTACTTGTGTCTTGTTTGAATACGTTTGACTATTACGTAAACAACCATTTAGCATTATTAATAGAGCTATTCCGTTTAAGCTAAGCACTTTTGCTTTAGCAGCTAATATTCCGGTCGACGAAGACTGAAAGATGCTCACAGAGTATAGCAATGTTAGGCGGCAACCAGGAAGGGCGTGTGTCTCATTTGTTTTGTGTGCATCCCATCGGAACCTACAGTTTAGACGACGCAGTAGTAATAGCGATCAAAATTAAATGCGAATTAGTTCACGGATTTGCTCACACCAAACCTTCGCTTAGTTTCAATATTTTAAAAATGATTCTTCATTGTTTGGTGCTGCCATCTTTTTTAGACATTAGAATAAAATCTCTACCAAAAATATTTGGATAAGATATTAAAAAATTAAGGAACGTCGTAGGATTGCATAGAGAAATTATAATTTTGTCAGAAGACGGAGAAGGATGTTTTTGAACGAATTTCTTTCCCAAATCCGTATAAACATGCAACGTGAGTTGTCGGAGGGAGTTCGGATTTTCCAGAATTAGTGTGTTGTCGATGATCTTATACTATCTTCGTAGGAGAATATCTTCCTAATTGCATAATTTTAACATGATTATGGTTTATTGGGAGGTAAAGTCGGCTAAAACGTCACAGTGACCGGCGGTGCGACAGGATAGTATGTTTATGTGAATTTGTGTGGTCGAAAATCGTCCTATGGAAACGTGATGCAGTTGAGTCTGGTGTGTGATCACACTTAAAATTCCTGTACATTAAACTGTACGTGATGATGGTATCTTCGTTGAAATATCCCAGGATGTAAACTAATTTCTGTGGTGGTAGGATTTATAGCAATATTTTGATTTACCTCTTTCATTTTTATTTTTAACATCATAATTAGTATTTAGTCTACTGTTATATTATGATTCTTGATTTTTCCTCATGTTTCATCTCAACTATGACGCTATTGTATTTAGTTCTATATACGAGGTGAGTTCAAAAAATGACAGGGAATTTTCGTTTTGTAGAATATTATTGACTTGTCGATATTTATGATACCATTTAGCTCTTTCAGTGATCTGCTTTTAATCTCATCTACAACGACGGGAACACAAAAAGTTTCTTGGTAACGATGTCTGATCAATATGAATACTAAGGCATCATTGCAGTGTTGTTCTTCACCACAAACATACGAACAACAATTAAATATGAGCAGATACATTACCGTTAAATGTTTCGCCACAAATCAAAGATTTTTCAACTGCTTCACACAAACGGAGTTGAACTTTTAGGTAGTACTCCTTATTGATTGTCTGACTTTGTGGTAAGAACTCATGTTGCACTATGCCGTTAAAATCTGAGAATACAGCATAACGTTTACATTCGCGCGCACATGTCGATCTTTTTTCGGTCTTGGCGATCCAAATCAACTGAGACAATTGAGTCTTCGTTTCGAAGACGTATCCGTTTCGTCACCTGTTATGACACGTTTCAGTAGTCCTACGACGTTGTTGACTTCATTCAGTGACTCCTATGTAAATTACATTCACCGCTGTTTTTGTTTTTATCACGCGTCATCACAAAACAACTCATGGCATGAGCCAATGATTTTTCGGACATAATCAATCTGCTCGCGGCTCATAAAACATTTTGCATAAATTGTAAACTATTTAAAAAATGGTAAAATAACATTTTACTTAAGTAATGATACTTTTTAATTTTTCGTCGCGAGTGTCGCACATAAGCAGTGTCGCAATCAGCATTCATTTACATTGCGATTTATAACACATTTTTCAGTATTATTTACTAATTAAAGAGTATAATTAGTTAAATTTAAGCATTATTCCACGCATAACAGCAATTTAATAATCCCGTTTGACAGGCTACGTGAGGTAGCACCACATAATCTATGCTGATTCAGGTTCCATATGTCTTTTAGACCTGAAATGGGGGAAAGAAAGAACCTAAATTTTAAAAAGATGGACAGAAACCTTCTTTGCGGTGATTATCGATTGTTGTTGTAATATTCACTCATAAGACTGGTGTGATGCAACCCTCCATGTTGATCTATCTTGCGCAAACCTTTTCATTTCTGCATAACTGCCACATTATACATCCTCCCTAATCTGCCTCCCTCTTCTCAAAATGTCTCAAAATTGGCCTATTGATCTATCCCTTCTCTTGGTCAACATTCTCCATATTGTTCACTCTTCCCCTATTCTGTTTAGAAATTCCTCCATCTGATTTTCAGCATTCTCCTATAGCACCACATTTCAAAGGCTTTTATTCTTTTCATTTCCGCAACTCCTATCGTCCACGTTTCGCACCCATATATCGCCACGCTCCATATGAATATTTTTAGCAACGATTTCCTAATATTCACACTTATATTACCCGTGAGTAAATTCCTCTTTTTCGCGATAGCCTTCCTTGCCTGTGCTATCCTACTCTTCATGTCTACTATACTTCTATCATCCCTAGTTATTATGCTTCGCAAGTAACAGAATTCCGTAACTTCCGTCAAAATATTCCTTCCCAACCTAACATTTTTTTGTTATTCCAGTTTCCCATACTACACACCATTACCTTGGTTTTCCCTATATTAATCCTCATATTGAACTCTTTCTCCATTTGTTATGGTTTCCAAGTCTTTTTCTGACTTCCCTAATACTACAATATCATGGACAAAGCGAAGGATTATCGATAAACTCCAAAATTTCACGGCAACCGTATGAATTGTTATAGGAACACGTAAGGTCAAACGTATTTCTAGCAGTGTGTCTGAACATTCCAGGTATTTAGAGCCTGAACGCGCCATATGTTCTCTCTCCGCATTTCCAGGTTGTAGTTTTTCTAATGACCGAAAGAAGCCATCTGTTTATTGGTCATGAATAAATCTTTGGTTGATAGTGTTAAACTTCAATTTGATTAAAAATTATTTTTCTGGGCGTTTAAAACAAAAAATAACAATTAGGTACTTTCTCCCCACACATCGAAGCTTGTAAAATTTATTAAGGCCTCATTAAGCTCTAGCTACATCAGTGAACGTTTTTAATAATCTTTATAATTGTTTTCTATTCTCACCAGGGGTTTGTTATTGTGTGTTATTTGTATTTTGTAACGCACGTGTGGGTAATTTTCTTTCAGTACCGCGATTAAAAGTCTTGTCTTTATCTTGTATTTTGTGACCTTCTATTTTTCATTACTTGATGGATGTCTTATCACCTCCGATAAGCGCATGTTCTGGAGATTTGCCCATTTCAGTTTTGTACTATCTCAGTAGTCGGCGATAATGTGCTACTTATAAGTAACGTAAACTCTTGCCCGCTGGACCTACGTGCTAGATATGTGAAGTTAGCGTAAGCGAAACTAAAGTCCATGGAAATAAAACGAGTTATAAATGGAGCTAAGATTTTCAATCAAGTAACCTATTTACGTCATCTTAGTTTTTAAACATTTATGGGGGCGTTAATTTATAGAACGTTTATAGAAGTTTTATATTTAGCATTATTCATGAAAGTATACGATGGCAACATAAACGAAAAATATGAAACCAGTACTGAAAGAATTATATAATGAATGAAATTAAGTTTCGTTTTGAAGGATTACTGCTGTTTTTTTTTTCAATTTTAAGAATAAAGGTATCCCTAATGAGCTTCCATAACTATAAACACTAATAACGTTTCCCTCGTTGCGACTTTAATTATACTAGGATATTAATTTAAATGTTATTTTATAACAGTAATTATGGATAGTCGTAGTTACATTATTTAGTTACTTTACAGTTCAGGTATTCCTTCTCCAAGTCTCATTAAAGTTTGACTAGTCTCATGTCATGTAAGATGTATTCATAGAGTTGAAAATATCCCCGCCACTGAAAGCGAACTCTCTCTTTCGCTCTCCCTCTCTATTTTTCTCTTTCTTTCTCCCTCTTCTGAAAGCCAACATAACCTTCCTTACTTTTTCCGTTTTAATTTCTGACTTTATACATACCAAAAAGAAGTCATTATTGTTGAATTCACCTCTAACGGCTTAGAGAAAAATATTGTTATTTGATAAGCACGTTTATCAGATAAGATGTTTGTAATATTCTGCATTGTAGGTCTTATTGTTAGATATGCGATATCTATGCATTACGATAAATGCAATTTGCTGATAATTTCGACAGTTCCCAGTGAATTGGCTTGAGTTTATTAATCACTACAGAAACCCTCGCCCCGAAAGGTTATCAGCGCATTGGCCCAGTTACTTAACATCTTTCATTCTCCTAAGGAATTCAAATAACCTCATCAAAACCGTAAGCCTTAATCCATACTTTGCAATCCCTATTTACGAATGTAACAGGATTGTAGAGAAATGAATATCATCTACTGGAAACTTCTAAATAAAATACACTTTTTTGAGGAAATAGAATACGTCGTGTATATCAGTTAAATTAATAAGTAATGTATTGTAGTCAAGCGCAGAAGAAATCTGTAGGCTAAATAATAAAAAAAGACACTGAGGAGTTGTGCTAGTTATACGAAGTTTGGGAAACGTGAATAGGTCAAGAATAACTTTGCGGAGACGAAGTTGGCAGTGATATAAGGGCATTTTCTTTTCACAATGTTGCAAAAAGAGTTGAGGTGTCTGTTAACTGTGCACGATGGTCCATAAGACCGAGATCCGGTCCCACTGAGAGTGGCTGTGGACGTGCACTGCTGCATCTGCAGCAAAAATTGCGCGTCTGTTGGCTCCAGAGGGATACAGATATCAAATCGATTTCTTGAGGCACATCTTCGAGCCAGATAGCTGCCAACGATTTGAGCATGTTGGAGGACGGAGTGGACGTCTGTTGTATTCTCAAATGCGAGTAGTTTTTTAGCGCCTTATTTTGAGATACTGCGTCTACATTTGGCATAAATTTCCTATGATCGCTGGAACACTGCCGTCGTAATCCCGCGTGCTTTGACAGCAAATTTGTACGTCGGATTGGTGATTGAACTGATCGTGAAACCATTTCCTATTTCTCCAAAATCAATTCCAGTACAAAGTAACACTCATCATGACAGGACCACTCCCTTCGTCAATCTTCTGTGCCTTTCTGCTCTCCTTTTCATTCCCAGAGTTTGACCAATCATCAGTAGTATGCGTATCATAATTGCAGGCTCTTCCGATGTTGCCAATTTAACCTTGCGTTCACTACAACCTAAATATATTTGGGACAACATGATTATAAACCTTTCTTTCTTGTTTTGGTTTTCTCACTTCAACATTCCATTCTTTTCCAACTTCTATTTTATTTTTCATGATCTTCATTCCTCTACAATTTTCACCTTTCACTTTTCCTATACCTACGACCTCCTAAATCGTCTAAAGTCCGTGTGAATTGTCTAAAATCATGTGGCGAATAAGAATCATGCTCAAAGATCAGCTATGAGTGTTGTTCGATAGGTGTGGTAAATTTCTGTGAAACAGCAGGAAATTTTTCATTTTTTCCACACTTGACTCTTCCAAAGACATTCGGAAGTTTTAACATATGACAGTCGTAGATTATTGTTGGCGGCCTTCTATGGTGTTAGATGCGCAGTCAGGTGGAGCCAGTCGAAAAAATACTAAATTTGCTCTATCATTAAACACATTTGAAGGGTTGGAAAGTTGCGCAAATCAAAACCGAATTGAAGTACTTGGGGACTTCCCACCAGCATTGTAGACAAAGACGAGGTCGTAGAAGTACAGTTAATGAAACTCACCCCGATCGCTTAATTAAGGTCCCACCGAATAAGTTCGCAATATCGTAATGGAAGATGGCAGACTAAAAGTACGTGTTGTAGTGATGCCGTAGACTTCTCAAATGAACGAGAACATTTCATCCTCCATGAAAAAGCAATGTGGGCGATGGGTGTCGTGACTGTTGACATTGGGCCAATGACGGGTCCGGGAAAAAAAGCATTTCAACGCAGAATCTATCAATGTTTAGGCGTAACCCTCGAGAAGTTTTGTGCAGATTCGTAACCGTCGATGAAAGTTAGATCCATCACTACACTCCAGTGACCAAAAAACTATCTAAACAACGGGCAAAAGCTGGTTATAGTGCCCAGAAAAAGACGAAGACCGTTTTATCAACCCGAAAGGTGATTGCCACTGTCTTTTGGGATTCTCGGGGTACAATATTCATAGATTTTTTGGAAAAGGGCATTACCATAACTGGGCTTAATTATGCTGCTATGTTCGATCCTTTGAACTGGGTGGTGATTGAGGAACGACCGAGATTTAAAGCGCTGTTTCCTAGGACAATGCGCCATTGAACACAGCAGCAGTCTCGAGTGGGGTGTGGGGGGTGTGGGGGTTGTGTGGGGTGGTGGGGGGGTGGGTGTGGGGTGGTGTGGGTGGTTGGGTGGGGTTGTTGGGGGGGGGGGTGGTGGGGTGGGGGGGTGTGGGTGGGGGTGGTGGGGGGGTGTTGGGGGTGGGTGGGGGTTGGGGGGGGGGGGGGTGTGGGGGGTGGGTGGGGGGGTGGGGGTTGGTTGTGTGGGGGTTGTGGGGTGTGGGTGTGTGGGGGGGGTGTGGGTTGGGTGGTGTGGGGTTGGGGTGGGGTGGTGGTGGGTGGGGGGTGGGGTGGGTGGGGGGGGTTGTGGTGGGTGGGGGGGGGGTGTGGGGGGGTGGTGGGTGGGGGGGGGGTGGGGTGTGGGGGGGGGGTGGGGTGGGGGGTGGGGGGGTGTGTTGGGGGGGGGGGGGGTGGTGGGGGGGGGGTGGGGGGGGTGGGGGTTGGTGGGGGGGTGGGGGTGGTGTGGGGGGGGGTGGGTGGGGGGTGGGGGGGGGGGGGGGGTGGTGGGGTGGGTGGGGGGGGTGGGTGGGGGGGTGGGGGGGGGTGGGTGGGGGGGTGGGGGGTGGGGGGGTGGGGGGGGGGGGGGGTGGGGGGTGGGGTGGGGGGGTGGGGTGGGGGGTGGGGGGGGGGTGGGTGGGTGGGGGTGGGGGGGGTGGGGGGTGGGGGGGGTGGGGGGTGGGGGGGGGGGGGGTGGGTGGGTGGGGGTGGGGGGGGGGGGGGTGGGGTGGGGGTGGGTGGGGGGGGGGTGGTGGGTGGGGGGGGGTGGGGGGGGTGGGGGGGGGGTGGGGGGGGGTGGGTGGGGGGGGGGTGGGTGTGGGGGGGTGTGGGGGGGGGGTGGGTGGGGGTGGGGTGGTGGGGGGGGTGGGGTGGGGGTGGGGTGGGGTGGGTGGGGGTGTGGGGGGTGTGGTGGGGGGTGGGGGTGGGTGGGGGTGGGGGGGGGGTGGGGGGGTGGGGTGTGGTGGGGTGTGGGTGGGGGTGGGGTGTGGGGTGGGGGTGGGGTGTGGGGGGTGGGGGGGGGTGGGGGGGGTGTGGGGGGGTGGGGTGGGGTGGGGGGGGGTGGGGTGGGTGGGGGGGTGGGGTGGGGGGTGGGTGGGGGGGGGTGGGGGGGGTGGGGGGTGGTGGGGTGGGGGTGGGGGGGGGGTGGGGGGTGGGGGG